>OZ038511.1:30146350-30183850 GCA_964036315.1 Acanthosepion esculentum | reverse complement strand
CTGGGTATGATGATAAACTACATCTGGCAGCAAGGCCGCTGATCAGGAAATTTTGAGGAACATGGAACCATCTCTTAATTGCTGCTGTTCCAGATCAATCCTGACCTGTGGTGATAACAGTCCCAGGTATGGGCAAATGGTTAATCCTGAAACAAAGGCAAAACACTATGAAGGTATAAAAATACATATTTACAGCAATACATTTTAATATAAAAAAGGACCAACAATACATATTTATAGTAAAAATACCAGCAATACGTTTTTATATAAAAAGGATCAACAATACATATTTATAGTAAAAATACCAGCAATATGTTTTTATATATAAAAGGAACAACAATACATATTTATAGTAAAAATACCAGCAATATATTTTTATATAAAAAAGGACCAGCAATACATATTTATAGTAAAAATACCAACAATATATTTTTATATAAAAAAGGACCAGCAATACATATTTATAGTAAAAATACCAGCAATGTATTTTTATATAAAAAAGGACCAACAATACATATTTATAGTAAAAATACCAGCAATATATTTTTTATATAAAAAAAGACCAACAATACATACATACAGTAGGATGACCAGCAATACACTTTATCTGTAGTTGAATGCATACAATTGCATTGAAATTATTTAGATTTCAGCATTAAATGGTGCATGGAGGTTGATATGTCACTAAACAAAATCAACCAAATTTACTCCAGCAAGGTCAGGTCTTGGATGGTGATGCTAAATGCTGGATTCCTTATTGACTTCCTTTCCACAGTAAGATTTGATACATTTTGATAATAGTTTTATTATTATTCTATCGTTGATTTTGAGGATTGGTTACCTTACTTATCAATAAAACCTCATGGTTTGGAAGAGAAAATTACCTCATTTTGATATAATTTTGAAATTTTATAGATTCCACTATTTTCTCAGTATTTTATTTATGACTTAATTTTTTTTAATCAGTATCACCTCATGCAAAGCAGTAAAGCCACTAATACACATGAGGTTACAGCTTGTGGAAGAATTAGGAAAAGAAAGATTAATAATGAACAGGAAGAGGAAAGAGTAATCAGGAAGACAGTAGATAGAGATTGACATTGCATTTAAACTTTTGCAGATTAAAGTTAGCTGGAAAGCATGTGTTGGATATCAGTGAGGAAAGACCTTTGGCCTTACTTCCACTGCATCAGTGTGTGTGAGTGGAAATTGGAACTGGTAATAGCATAAACAGGAAATACATCTGGTGGCTAAAATAAACTGGATGTACAGGTGTCCTGAACCTTGAATAAACAGGGTGCACAGGTATCTTGAGTGGAAGGAAATGCATGCTTGTGTGGGCACATGCCGGAAGAGGTGTAGCCACATCAAATTGTGTAGGCAACAACAGAAGAAGATGTAACCACGTGGAGTTGCATCAGTGACTAAATGTTATTTAACTAGTCTAATTCTTGATCTGGACAGAGAGGCTGGCTAGAGGTTCACCGAAGATTTGACCCTGTATATATATATATATATATATATATATATATATATATGTGTGTGTGTTCATCATCTTATTTGAGCTAGCAGCAATATACTACACCTGGAGCCAGAAGGGAGTTACACAAGCAAGAAGTCCGAGAAAAGAAATTTAGCATAGAATTTATGATTACATGTAGTCTACTCAAGTGTGAATTAATGAGATCTCGATGCCAGTCTATACTGCACGTAAATTGAAAAAGTTTTTGTACCATAGAAAGAGCTCATCTAAAACAATAATGCTTTGAACTGGTTGGAACTAAGCCGTGTAGCTTGTTTGAACATTTTCCATGGAAATAGCTCTTGAGTAGTAAAAGGCTTGTGGTTTTTGGTTGTGCTGAAACTGGTTCTAGGGTTGAAAATAATTCATCATCCTTTGGGCTGCATAAACACCTTTGAACTTTGTCATGGCTAGGAAAAGAGAAGTGGGTAACTCCAACCCAGATGGGGGGGGGCAGAAATACTCCATAAATCAATTCTGGGTTCTCCTCTTGCTCTTGTCCATTTGCTTCTTCATCTCATTAATTTCATCTTGGTTGTCCTCTCTTCCTTTTCTCTCTCAGCTTCCAGGTTAGAACTTGGAAAGCCAAAACAAAATACACTCATATGGCATAAATTCTTAAAATGTAACAAAAATTTGAAATTCATTACCTGGAAGTTCTTTTTTAATATACAGTGGCTTAAGTCATTTCAAGTTATTCTCAAAGAGCCGTCAGTTTTTCTTAAATATTATGTGGAAAAATAAAACTCGCCTTAGGAGGTCATTTTACTTGAGTTATATTGGCCGTTAAAAATATTAGAAACATCAAAGCACTAAAATAATAATAAACAATGTTTAAACTGTAAAATCATATTTAAGTAAATTTAAAATAAATATTATGCATACTATATATATATATATATATATATATATATATATATAATAAAATCATCAAAAACAAAATAATTAGCATAATGTTCAGCAGATGTTTTTATTTCAAATTCCTGTCAACAGGGGGCACTCATGCATTGTTTTTCGGCTCCAACACTGAATTCAGACTTGTTTACATCTGTGCTCTGCCATTGACGTTCTTTCAGTTACATTTCAGTTGTGATATAGTATAGATTTTTGCCCATGGCTCTGAAGAAAAATCCCAGTGCAAGCACTAATGCGAAGCATAAGGCTATATCGCTGTAAGATAGGTGGAGATCAATTATTTCATTCCGAATACTGTACATAAATATCATAAATACTGTAATAGGCAATGGGGTTTATGGTGTGGCTATTTCTACTTAAGTTGTTTTTCAACCTAAGTCATGACTTCTGGAACCATTTAATGATGTAGGGCTAGGTATACCTGTATTACTATTATATAAATCTCTCTAGATTACAAATTTTAAAAAAATATTCTCAAATCTGTGGCTGATCCTAACCACGAGGAGAGCAACTTGTTATGCCTTCTCAGGTTCACACTTTCAGCTGAAATGAAGTGGAAAGACCACATTGAATCCATTGCTATGTCAGCTGCTAAGAAAGTTGGTTCACTGTATCATGCTAGACAATATTTCTCTCCAGAATCTATCTTACATATCTATAAGTCTACCATTTGTCCATGCTTTGAATATTGCTGCCACATATGGTCCAGTGCTCCTGCTATATATTAAGAGATTCTTGTTAAAATTCAAAAAAGAATCAGCAATATTATTGGTCCTGACCTGGTGTCTCAGCTTCAGTCACTTTCTCACCATAATGTTGCATTTTTCTATAAATACTTTCATGGTATTTGTTTGGATGAGCTCTTCACTATGGTATTTAGACTTTATGAATGTAAGTGCGGTACTAGATTGGCAACAAGGTTTACAGTTGAATTGGCCAGATATAACCATAAGTTCAATGCTAACAGTTTCTTTTCTCACACTTCTTGCTTGTGGAACTTTCTTCTGGCTGCATGCTTTCTGGCTGACTCTGATCTTCAAAAATTTAAATGCAATGTCAATCATTATCTACTGTCTTCCTGATTACTCTTCTATTGTTCCCATTCCTTCATAATGTTTCTGTTTTCTAATTCTTTCACACGCAGTAACCTCTTGTGTCTTAGTGGCTTTACTGCCTTGCTTGGGGTGAATTTGATTAAAACATGATAATTAAACTGACTAGTTGGTTATATAAAGCTGAAACATTTTGGATTGCACAAATAACTGGTGGGGGATAGTGTATTAATTTTTTGGCGAATAACAATGATTTTTCGTTGATCACTTTCCCACTGCCATAATGTAGCTTCCCTGTGCTTTTACGGTAAATACTTACATGATTGTTCAGATTATCTCCATGCGGTGGTACCTAAAGTTTATGAATTTAAGTGCAGTACTAAATTGGTGGCAAGGTCTTATCAATTCACAGTTGAACTGTCTCGATGTAACTAAGTTTTATGCGAACAGTTTCTTTTCGTGCACTTTTCGCTTGTGGAACTCTTCCAGCTCCATGCTTTCTAGCCAACTATGATCTTCAAAAATTTAAATGCAATATCAATCATTATCTACTATTTTACTGATTACTCTTCCATTGTTCCTACTCCTTCATAATGTTTTCTGTTTTCAAATTCTTTCACTCAGTAACCCCTTGCGTGTTTGCGGCTTTGCAAAAAAAAAAAAAAATCACGTGTGAACATATTTTTTTTTGTCTTCTATAAGGTGATCAATTTATAATGAATTTACATAGCAAGCATGACCCCCATTAATTTTCATAAAAATTTAATGAATCAATTTATAATGAATTTACAGAGTGAGCAGGACCCCCATTAATTTTCATAAAAATTTAATGAATCAATTTATAATGAATTTACATAGCAAGCATGACCCCCATTAATTTTCATAAAAATTTAATGAATCAATTTATAATGAATTTACAGAGTGCGCAGGACCCCCATTAATTTTTATAAAAATTTAATGAATCAATTTATAATGAATTTACATAGCGAGTATGACCCCCATTAATTTTCATAAAAATTTTATGAAATTTTATTTTTATTCTGTTCTGGAGAGCCTGATTTATAGTAACATTAAAAAAAAAAAATGTAAAGAAATTATTATTTTTTTGGTCACAGTGCCAACTCCACCCTTCACTGATGATCTTCACTTACCACCAGATTTTTAAAATATGATAAATATCTGCAATTTTTGCTGAAAAACTTTGGTCACTTTCCATTCATTGGAACCATACTGCAGAAGTGATTTTTCTGTTGGAGTCAAAGATGCATATTTTCATGTTTTTGCCAATTTCTTTAAAGCTCTAGATGTTCTTTAACTTAACAAAGGCTGCTTGCGCCTTTCTAATCCCGACTGTGATGTCTTCCTATTAATCACATTACCCTCGTATACCTCACATAATCTTGAGAAATAAATTTACTTTGATTTGATTGTAGTTTCATTATTTTACTTGGTCTAAACCTTTTTTCATAGGATTGGAAACATTACTTATCAATCTACCCATGTAATTTCAAAGACAAATTAATTTCCTTCATTTTGATTACCTGTTTCATTATTCTATCTGGTTTAAAACTTGGCTCGTAAATTTTGAAGAGCTTACATATCAACCTACCATCATAATAAAATTGAACATCTGACAGATTTGTGTTTAGTGATTAACTAGTTCAGTAATTAAATGTGTAAGGCTTTTTATGAGAATATTTTATAGCATGGAATAAGGGTGGTGTAAAGCGTACATGCACAAAATTACAGACCAATTGATTTGCAATACAAAGATAACATTTATTAAAATAAAATTAACCAAAGGAAAGTTTAAAACAAGCGTTTCTTTTGTTAGACATAAACTGTCTACACAACGAAATGTCCATTAATATCTTATGGTGAGAACTTACTTTGGTGATGTGTTTTATGGGAAGCATTTGCAGCCCTTGTAGCTTCAACATGCGAAGTTCATGTCAGCAGTTTGAAAGAGGGAAAACCTGGAAAGAAGAAAAGAGTTACTTTATGGTTCATGTGTTTTTATATTCAACAGCTGCTGCTGCTAAGTTTTATTTTAGAGCCGCCACTGCTACTATATTTAATGTCACTACAGGTAGATTAAAAATTGTCTTTCCTGTTCAGCATGGCTTCTTCACATGTCAGAGTGTGAAAATTAATTATTAAAATCACCTCAGTTTTCCCATTCATTACTAATATATTTTCTAAGCTTTTTGTCCTTTGAGGTGAATTTTTTTCCAAGTCGCCTACATTTAACTTTAAATTTCAAAGGCAGAAAACCTTGTTAATTTCACTGAAAAGTTTATTCTTATTTGCTTAGCTTTGTTAATTTTAATTAAATCTTAACTTCCCAGATAGAATTTTCAAAAGAGTTGCACTGGTCCCATGACCTTTCTTAAGGTCAAAGGTCAAAAAGAAAAGTAATTTTGTGTAAATATGCCTAATTTCTTCATTCACTTTCTCTGAGATATGACTTGATTCTAATATTTTTTTTATCTCACACTTTTCACCTGTGAAACACTTTTTCTGTCAACTCAGTCAGTTATGTGCCATGTATGATACACACTTAAGATATCATGTATCTTTCAATACATGACTGACAAGGCTGATTTTTTCCTGCAGTAGGTTGCCATTTCTTTCCTTGCATCATCGTGTCATTATCACCTTGCTTATAATTATAGAATAAATGGACACTTAAGCAAAAATAACAAAATTCTCAATAGCGATAGGAAAGGAAAAAGAACAGGGCAAAATAATTTTTTTTAATCAGTCCACCCCAAGCAAGGCAGGAATGCCACTAGTGCTCAGGGGTTGCAGGGAGTGAAAGTGAAGACTGAGAATAGGGAGGATTGAGGAAAGCACAGAAGATGAATGGGTTTCCAGAAGATACAAGATGGCAATTGATGTTCTATTTAAATCTTTGAAGATTGTAGTTATCAAGGAAGAAAATAAATGGAAGGGAGTTCCACAGGTGGGAAGTGTGAGAAAAGAAATTGTTGGAGTAGTGGTGGTTGCATTTAGCCATTTCAACAATAAAAGTGTGGTACCTTGATGCCAATCTAGTATACGAGATAAATTGATATATATAATGCAAGTCAAAAGCAAATTGACCATGAGATGCTAACAAAGTAAAAAGATCCCAGAATAGAAATAATGCTCACATGCAAAAGGGATACAGTTGAGTGCTTATAGCTGTCTGACTTCAAGGCAGGTAAGCCAAAAAATGTGGAAATATGACCAAGAATTTTCAATTTTTATTGGCTTAGAGTAGAAATCCCTACATGCATTGGTAGTATTAGCCTGTAAATTTGGGGAGGTGAGATTTTTTAGTAGTTATTCCTTAGACTGAAACTAAAAATTTTTATCAGTACTTATCAAGAGCATTTCAAACCCGATCTGTGTTGAGTCTCCTCTTACCTCAACTGTGATTGGATAGCAATTCTCATTCTTCTTTCTTTATTACATCTGTGTATTTTCAATTGTTGGACTAGAAGTGGCAGTTGCAATTTAGCCAATTCAACAATAAAAGGTGGTACCGTGATACCAATCTACTATACAAGATATATATATATATATATATAATGCAAGTCAAAAGCAAAAAAACTATGAGACACTAACAAAGTAAAAAGATCCCAGAATAGAAATAATGCTCACTTACAAAAGGGATACAGTTGAGTGCTTATAGCTGTCTGACTTGAAGGCAGGTAAATGTGGGAATAAGACCAGGAATTGTTCATTTTTATTGACTAAGAAGAAATCCTATCCTGCATCGGTAAGATTAGTCTATAAATTTAGAGAGAGGAGATTTTTAGCTGTCATTCCTTAGATTGAAACCAACAATTTTTATCAGTATTTATCAATAGTATTTCAAACCTGATCTGTGTTGAGTTTTCTCTTACCTCAACTGTGATTGAATAGCAATTCTCATTCCTCTTTCTTCATTAATTCTGTGCATTTTTAATTGTCTACAGACAGATGTAACTTCTTTAATTAAGCTTGCTTTTCATAAATTATCAATGTAGAGGAAGCAGGCATGATTGAGCATAAAATTCTCAGTGACAATTTAGGATTTAATTGGACTAGGGTTGTTTATGTTGGTGTGACTATATATGCATACGAATGAGAGACACTGGGAATTTAAAATTTAAAAGAATATAGTTTGCTTTTTATACACACACACACACACACATAAAATTCATACACAAAAAAATATATTCTTTTAAATTTAAAATTCCCATTCATGACTTCCAAGTCAACCTGTTCTTCACCGCCTACGCACGTCGTTTCCACTCCTTTCTGTCCCTTCCCATTTCGTGCCTCACTACAAACGCTTGGCCGCCATGAGCCAGTTAACCCTGTGGTAACTTTTCTGACACCTCTCAGCAGAACAAAGCTCTCTGCTCGGAAAGGATCGATGGGCCACATTTTCGCAGTCCGTGTTTGTACTGAAAATCGAGATCGAGTGAGCTTTTGCCATTTTGCTCTACACGAGGTTTCCATCCTTGCTGATCTCACCTTGGGACACCTGCATTACAATTTGACAGATGTACTGCCCCAGTCAAACTCCCCACCCAGCATCTCTCATTCTTGGGCTATCATCAAAAAGAAGGTTGTCAATTACTTCTACAGTAGCAAACTTCTGAGTGACAAGCATTATGGATTTTGCTCGTTTAGGTCTCCTGCTGATGTCTCAAAATTTAATATACATAAAATCAATTAAGCATTTTATAATAAATCTATTACAAGAGCAATTGCCTTTGATATCTCAAAGGTTTTTGACAAGGTGTTGTATAGGGAGCTGCTACACAAACTCCCCAGCTATGACATTTCTGTTAGTCTTCTTGACTTTGTCTCAGGTAAGTCCATGGAGGGTCATTGTTAAAGGCCAGTCCTCTGATTCCCATAATATCGGTGCAGACACCCACCTAGGCTCTCTTCCTGGTCCTACCTTTTTTACTGCTTTATATTAACAATCTCCCTAAGAACATTCTCAGATCACTTATAAATATATCTGCAAATGATACCACATGTTACATAAACACTACAAAAAATCTAGACAACTTCAACCTGATCTCTCCTCTGACCTTGCTTGCTCAGGGATAGTAACTGACTTGTAACATTCTATAAATCCCAAACTAAGCTAGTAATGCTTAATTACCACTGAGAAAACCCTGAATTGTCTCCAGTCATAATGAATGTTTGTACTTTTAATAAGGCTCCTTGCCTGGACCATGTACTGGGATGTAAGTTCATTTCCAAACCTCAGTTGGAACTTGTATATGCAGGGTGCGATGGATAAATTGTCATCTAAGTTATCCAAAAATTAAAATAACACTGATATCTCAGTTTAACAGATATATTTACCAAAATTATACAAAAGTATCTTGAAATACAAAAGAGTAATTTTATTCAATAAAATCGCCATTGGCTTCAACCACAGCCTCCACAAGACTTCAGAATCTCCTTCTAGACAGTTTCCTTTTTTAAGTTGGTGAATTCTGCCATAATCCTTGCCGTCAGTTCATCTTTGGTCTTACAAGGAGTTTTGTTTGACTCTCACTTAACTAGACCCCCATGAATAATAATCAAAGGGGTTGCAGTCTAGGGAGTTAGGTGTCTAGATGTAAAGGGTGATGTGATTGCAGAAATTGTCTGACAGCCATGACTGGGTTCTCCAGCTTGCATGGCATGGTGCATAGTCCTGTTGCCAGACATAGGTTCTTGACCCAGGGCAGCACTACCTCTTCAAGACACTTGATGTAGGCCTCTGTGTTGAGTCTGAAGCCCTCACCAACAAATTTGGGAGTTCTTTTTTTATCAAAACCATCAGAGTGAGTTTTCTGAGTTGCCGTACCTTCATAATCACCATTAGACTCATTGAACTCTTTCCGAATCCTCTGCACTGTCCTCGGATTGACAACCTGAAAATGTTTGTATTAGAGTTTACAATGCAAAGGCCAAACAGTACATGTCATGTATGTCATGGTATGTCATGGTGGTCTTTTTCTCACAAACGGCGTCTAACTGACTCTACAGTGCAGTCGACAAAATCAAAGGCAAACATTTGCAAAATTAAAAATATAAAATCGTGACAATTTACCCATCACAACCGGCACAATCCATCACAAAAGATGCTGCAAAAATGGTTGGTTCTTCATACCATTCCAGAAGGTTTTGCAACTCAGAGCCATCCTGTGTATGACGATAAACTACATCCACTTCCTGGGTAAGACGATAAACTGTGTCTGACAGAAAGGCCTCTGACCAGGAGGTTTTGAGAAGCGTGCAACCACCTCTTAATTGCTGGTGTTCCCAGGTCCACCCTGACCTGGGGTGGTAGCACCTGTTAGGGTACCAGCAATATACAAATAGTTAACCCCCAAACTAGAGTCAAAATACTATGAAAGGGTAAAAACAGGTTTTAATACCAGATATACTTTGTAAAAAAAATTATTACCAGAAATACATTTTTGGAAAAAAAATATTACTGGCGATACATTATAAAAAAAATATCACCAGCTGTACATTATTGCAAAACAAATCTTACCAGCAATACATTTTTGAAAGAAAAAAAATAAGAAAACATTACTAGCTATACATTTTTTGAAAAAAAAACATTACTAGCAAAGGAAAATAGATTTTTGAAGGAAAAAATATTACCAGAAATGGATTTTTTTGAAGGAAGGAATATTACGAGAAATAGATTTTTGAAGGAAAGATATTACCAGAAATTAAAATTTTGTCAGCATTAAATGACCCATTGAGGCTGATATGCCATAAAACAAACCAAACCAAATCAACTCCCCATGACATGCTTTATCTCTCTACAAGAGCCAGATAAGACCAAAAATGGAATAATTGTTGTCACAGCTCCCCAATCTTTTTCTGATTATTTTCCACTCTTCAATCCTTTTACCATTGATGATTCATTTCTAGCCTTTCACTATGCTATCATTATTTCCATGGCCAATGTTCTGGCAAACTAGATTCCTTGGTTCCACCAGTTCAGACCTAGGACCCACCATGCCATGTACACTGAGTCTATCTATCCTCATTCACTTCATTGGTCAGGATGAACTTCCATCCCAGAACTGTTGCAATGGGAAATGAACTCCCGAGTGAATGCTACCCTGACTACTAAAATCTTAACCTCCTCAAGTCAAGAGTCAACTGTTGTATATCCTCATGAGAGGCACAGTGAAGTAATGGATAGTAGCTCGGATTGAGGAATTGGAGAGCTGAGTTCGAATTCCAGCCTGATCCATTACATTCAGTTACATGCTAATAGCCTTGAGAAAGGTATGAATCCTTTTCTCCTCCTCCCAGCTATGGGTAAATAGCAGGGCAGACTGGGTTCTATAGCCTTGGGTGGCAACTGGTCTAGGAGAAGGACAACTCTGAATTCAAAACCTGTGGAGGGTCATTTGGGGACCTTGTGGCACATAGTGCAACAAGGTCTCTGTATTCAGCCCTTCAAAAAGTGTGGTTGGTTCTGCACAAAGTATTCACCATTGTAATAAAGTCATATATGAAGTTTTCATATTTGCTCTTTATGCCACAAGGAGTCATGGTGGAGTAATGGATAGCGGCTCGGATTGAGGAATTGGAGAGCTGAGTTCAAATTCCAGTCAAATCCATTACATTTCACTTACGTGCTAATACCCTTGGGAAAGGTATGAATTCTCTTCTTCTCCCCCCAGCTATAGGTAAATAGCAGGACAGAATGGGTTCTACAGCCTTGGGTGGCAACCGGTCTAGGAGAAGGTAACTCTGAATTCAAAACTGTATCTAGCCCTGGCATAGCACATACTACACAGCTAAAGAAAGGATTGTTCACATTCACTTGATGATCCTGACTACAGTCGGCCTGGATGGATGATATCCTCATAATATGCAACCCTCACTCCTTTCTTCCAGCATCTGCCTTTTAGTATCCATCTACCTTGAGTGGCACTTAGGCATTGTATAGAGATAACAATAGTGAAAAAAAAATATTTTGCATTTCATGGTTTAATTCTTCCAGGCGCTGCTTAAATATTAGATACTGAAAAAGTAAACCTGATTAAGAAAAAAAAATAGCAATAAATACTTGATAACAAATGAAACGATGGCCCACCTTTGATAACTTGGGATAAATTGGTCTGTGAAGAGGATTAGCGGTGGGAAAATTAAGAAGTTGACTCCTACTGATTTTCTTTCAACGAGCTGAATGGAAACACTTATGGCATATCAACAGAGGTGAAGAAATGTGGGGTGAAGATGTCGGGTGAACAATTAAATCGTGAAACACTGCAGGAAGCACTATGAACAAAATCTGGGAGGGTGCAAAATTGATTGAGATGCAAATATGCAAAATCAATATATTTATTAAATTCATAAATAGCATTTACTTAACGTCTCTTAGTTTTTGAAGCTATATAACTTTAAAATGAAAGAAATTGGGTCATGTTTCAGGAAATTTTTCCACTGCCATCCACAGACAACTATTTTATTTTTTTTTTATTTTTTTTTTTTACTGCTTACATTGAAACACTGCTTCTCGTATGACCTCCAAAGTTAAGCAACGTTGAGCTTGGTCAATACATAGATGGGTGACCACTTGAGAATATTACGATCTTTAAGCTTGGATGTGCAGGTGGTGTAATGGATAACGGCTTAGAATTGTTAATCAGAGAGACGAGTTCCAGTTTCTGTTTGGCTCCGTTATATTTACTTACATGAATATACCCTTGGAAACATGGTGTAATGGTTATCAAGCTTGTCTTGTGAGAACAATTATGACTGAGTAGTGGTAGTGAGTTCAATTCTCATTGGGTGCCCCATACTTTTGGCCTTGTGCCACATCTAAGCTACACTTAGAAAATCATCATGTATGCTTGGAAAAGGTATGAATCACCTCTTCTCTCTCTCAGGTATGGGTTAATTAGTAAGACTTGTATCACTAGGAGGCACGGTGGTGTAATGGATAGCGGATCGGACTGAGGAATCATAGAGCCTAGCCTGAATTCCAGTTGAATACATTACATTCACTTACGTGCTAATACCCTTGGCAAAGGTATGAATCCTCTTCTTCTCCCCCATCTATGGTTAAATAGCAGGACATACCAGTTTCTGTAGCCTTGGATGGCAACTGGTCTACCACAGAAAGAAATGGCAACCTACTGCAGGAAAAAATTTCCTTCGTCAGTCATGTATTGAAAGATACATGATCGCCTAAGTGTGTATCACGCATGGCACGTAACTGACTGTATTACTAAAATTATTATCTAAAAAAAAAAAAATATCTTACTATCTAAAAATATTTTCTGGCTTTAAATAACCTGCAATAGGGTTGATAAGCCATAGAAAACAAATCAGTAAGAAAAAAAATTTTTTTTTTAATCCTTTACAGACCAAGTTTATTTTTGTAGTTGCTTTAAGATATGTCAAATTTAGTTTCAATTTTTGAACTACCGCCACAAATTAACCCTCTTTTCCAAATCTATTTTGATGAGTATATCCTGGTCTCAAATAAATTGTTTGATGTCTCAACTAAATTTGAGTTTCTCCTCATCTCAAATAAATTGTTTGATGTCAGGCGGAAACTTGCCAATATGATCTGTTATGTTCCGAGTACTTTTGACTTGACCATTATTGGCCAATTTCAAGGAAAGATGGTAGAAAGTTGAGAGATAGCCAGTTTGGTATTTATATTGTTAAAGGCCTAAAACAGGGTGTGGCTGGGTCAGAGGTCCATAGTCTTCACTTGACAGTCTTGATAAAGTTAAAAATCATTTATACAGTCTTGTAGACACTTATTTTCAGCTGTGCAACATTTTGTCCCACAGACTTGATATCACAGCAATACTCCATTTTTTGGTCTGATCTGACTCTTGTAAAGACAGGGTATGGTAGGAGGAATTGGGTACTTTTTGGAGTGGTACATTTTTCTAACCTCTTTAGCAGTGGATTGTATATATGAGTTCTAACTGAGGTCTGGAAGTGAACTTGAGTTCAAGACAAGGAGTCTCATTGAGTGTATTGTCATTCATCATGTTTGGTGTTGATAAAATGTTACTAGATTGGTTTTAGAGGTATTGAACATTACAAGCAGTGGTGTGCAGCAGTTTGGTGATGCCCGGGACCAACTCCTTGATTACATGCCCCTAAGACTCAAGTGGGGGTCATGAAACATGAAATAAACACTTTATTTCAAATTCCGAAAACTAAACTTTTATTTAACTTTTTGATTGGATGCTCTTGGTTTCACACCATCTTGCCCCACCATCTTCTGCATACCATTGGTTACAAGGCAGTTCCCCCCACCAATTGACCTGTTAAAGCTAAATCAGAAGAGAGATCAGTTGCCAAGCTCTGATCATCTAACTTTTTGCAGGTGTACCCATAAACTGTGGCATCATCTGCATGGATATTATTTTTAACCAATTCACCCCAAGCAAAGCAATAAAGCCACTATGACACAAGTGGCTACTTAAAGTAAAAGAGAATGAAAAGGTTTTAGAACGTTCTTGAAACCCAAAGGATAAACCTTTACTGCAGTTCACAAGAGTGGGGAGGAGTTTGAACCAGATGATATCTTCTTCTGCAGAGAAAAAAAATAAAATTTCAATGTTTAGGCAGAAATGTTAGAAGTATAGTGCTGAAGTAGACTTTAGAATATACCAGAAACCCAATCTTAAACAGGAAGCAAGGGATAAAAAAGACTTGGGAGGAGTGTGAATCAGATGACAGGTAAATCTACTCCTGAATATTAATTTGCATTGGTTACTGAAATCAGTTAGTTATGTGCCGTGCGTGATACACACTTAGGTGATCATATATCCTTTGATACATGACTGACAAGGCAGATTTTCCCCGCAGTAGGTTGCTATTTCTTTCTGTGGTAGACCAGTTGCCATCCAAGTCTATAGAACCTGGTCTGTCCTGCTATTTACTCATAGCTGGGGGGAGAAGAGGAGGATTCATACCTTTGCCAAGGGTATTAGCATGTCAGTGAATATAATGGATTTAACTGGAATTCAAACTCATCTCTTTGATTCCTCAATCCGATCCACTATCCATTACTCTACTATGCCTCGTATGATTACTGAAGTAGTTAACCTATTTCCTCCAGGTGAAAGATCAGATATGGAATTAGAATCTTCTTGAAAGATGTTTCTATTCAGCTGATTTCTTTTAGCTGATAGTCTCAGAATATAGGTTTGCTTTGTGCCAAAGATGGTAGCAGATGTCTCATAGATACCAAAATCCAATTAAAAGCCAAACTTTCTAATTCAGGCTCTCTTCATTTGAAAGATTGGTACAATACATCCCTCAGAAACTAAAGTTCCTTAAAGTTAGCCTTGTATCACAATATAAACTGAATCATATTTAAAGTGTCATTTAGAATTTTACCAGGATCAAGATGTTGACATTTCACACTACTTTAAACAAAAGGTTAGGAAGGAAACCCCCACCAATACTGAAGATCAATAACAGACGTCTGGAGCAAACTATTTTTCTGAAAAGTTGTATTAATAGAAAGATTTTATAAATTTCAAATCAGTGCATCACTGGATTCTCAGTCAATGAATACCAAATGTTTCCTCATAAGGAAATGACTAAAATTACAATTTCGTGACTGTTTTAATGCTTTAGTATATCAAGTTCTTGAAATCTGTGTACTAAAGTTTAATCTCCTACAAATCTGGGAGGAAGACCTGAAAAGTTTCTCTAATAATTTTATGTCCAAAGGCAAGTTATATAGGTATTGAATGATATAAGTCAGTTCTTCTCATTGATCTGTTAGAATGATATCAACTGTCAGGCTCTGATTATCCTGATTTTTGAAGATGCACCCATAGAGTCTGGGGTAGCAGCTACTCTATGAAAAAGAACTCAACCTTGGAGAAGGCAGACAATAAAGAAAAGTAAACTGTGGAGAACTTTGATCCCATTTTGAAGAGACATGACATCCAAGAAACCTAAGATTCATTTTCATACTACTGCCATATATATATATATATATATATATATATATATATATATATATATATATATATATATAATTTTATGAAAGTTAATAGGAGGGATCTATTTTGCCATACACTTTCATTGTGAATTGATCCCTATATAGATACCAAAATATATACTCATCATATCACAAGATTTCTTAAAATTACCAAAAGAAATTTTTAAGGCACCAATATTCAGAGAAATTAAAACTATTACTAAGTTACATAAATTAGTGCATTATTTTACTTACAATTATTGGCATGTGGCACAAATAATAGTCATTGTATTATTTAAATTAATTAGCCATTAATAATCAACAGAGCCTTTTTATAGCCATTTGTCACTAAGACTGGTTTTACATTTACGTAAGTAATGACGTAATCATTCTAAGTAATGCAGGTAATCAAAATAAGTGCTTTATTGCATTTTTTAATTCTGAATCTTGAGTTTCTGTTCAATTTGGCCAGTGCTGATTTGATATTTTTGGTCCTTTCTCACCATTTTTTCTCTTTCATCATGGAAGTGTTAATTTACCTTTCTACCAATTTCAGATCAATTTTTATTGAAAACATTATTTAGAATGGCTATAATTTTCATTCCACTTTACCAAGAATGGTAATTATTTATTTGCTTTTCACTTATCCCTTTTCTTTATCATTACACTAGTCATAAATTTGATATGATTAAAAAAATTGGTTTTAATTTTTAATTATGCTCGTTAATCAGGCCTAAGTCCAATTAGTTGAGAAGTAAGCTGATTAAACTGTTATAAAAACATGGATTAGAAAAATCTGGTGCAAACAGGACTGTAAGAAAAAGACAAACTGCTGATCAGTTTCAAATTCAAGTCATGGCTAAAAGTGTCTCGAAGTAAAGGCAGGAACCCAATTATCAATTACATTATTCAATTGTCATTTTCCATGACTAATCTTTAGTTATCAACACAGTTCATTCCAGGCAGAAGTGCAGAATTTATTTTTATATTAAACTAGTACATATACCAAAGATATAAAATATATCAGCAACCTGGTTTCAATATTACGGCAACAAGAGACATTTAAGTGGTCACCAGCAATGTTATCATAAAGTATTATCTCAAATTGGGAACATAAAGGTGTGATCAATAAATTTATATAGTGGCATTAAGTTTTTTATTATAAACTAGAATATACTTAAATGAATTATATATTGTGTCTCGCATTACTACCTACTTCAGATTTTATCAATTTTTAAAATAATGACTTATTGGAATTTAAAGGTTTATTTGATGCCTGAGGCCAATATACATTTTTGCAATTAGAAAGAGACAGAGGAGATTTCTAGGCTGCATCATAAGGAAAGAAGGGTTAGAAAATTTGACACTCACAGGACATATTGAGGGACAAAAAGAAATGAGAAATAATCTACCAAATGAGTTTGTGTCTACATGGATAGCAGAATAGGGAATGGGAGAGATATAAAAAAAGACAAGCTAAGAGCTGTGAAGGATAGGAAGTTGTGGAGAGACATGATCATCAACATTCTGAAGGGATCTAAAAGAAGTTAGAATGAAAGCTGGTTTGTTGTGCAGAGAGATAAACAACTGTGACATATGAAATGTCCTGAATTTCAAGGTTTAAAAAAAAATGGGTCATAAGACTAAATTTGACAGCTGACAAGAAATATTTAGCCTGAGGTCATTGCATAGATATTGAATCTAGTACACTTACATTTTAAAAAAATAATTTCAATATCTTCAAATAACTAAAATATTTCAGTTTAAAAGTGACTTTCATTTGTGATGCCTGAGGAGCAAGTATGCAAATAGTTGGGTGGCACAGATGATCAAGGGTAAATCATTTTAAAATATTTCTCTTTTTCTTCCTTCCTCCATCTCTCAGGTTGGATTCAACAGTCTATCATTAATGTTACATTACATGTTGCAAATTTATAGCCATATTACAGGTTTTGAAGATCTAAAATAGATTATAAAGCTGAATTTGGCAGATGTTTAATAACTTCAGAGCTTGCTCAAAGTAAAACAATGATGGAGATGGCAGCAATGATTGGCAGCTACCCCCAAATTATAAAGAAGTTCATTGATAATGCCTGGTCTAATATGAAAGTGATTAAAATTTAAGAACGTTTTCAACATGAGAATGTTGCAAACCGTTTGAAATTTTAATGAGGTTGGTTTGATAGATAAACACCAATATCTAATAATGACCAAGCTTTGAAAAGGTAAGACAGCTTTGTAAACTTTGTGTCTCCATTTTGTGAAATATTCTTTTTACTAATAATTGCATTATTGCTGAGAATGTTGTCATATTTTCCTGAAAAATAACTAGGTAGCTCATGCAGGATGTTATGTTTGTGTATACATAAAGAAATATAGTCTTAAAGTGTGCTATATTTATGGGATAAAGTGCTCAATATCAGAGATGGAGCGTGTGTAAATATAAAAGTGGACATGGAAGTCAGCACTTAGAGGGCGACAGTCTGTTTCATGCTAGTGCAATCGTCAGGCAACTAGTTGCAACTACATACATATATATATATATATATATATATATCGTCAGGCAACTAGTTGCAACTATATATATATATATATATATATATAAAAGTGGACATGGAAGTCAACACTCAAAAGTGACAGACTGTTTCATGCTAAATACAATCGTCAGGCCACAATTGCATTTAGCTCAAAACATTCTGTCGCTTCTGAGTGTTGACTTCAATGTCCACTTTTATATTTTATATTTACATATGCTCTATCTCTGATATTGAGCACTTTATCCCATAAGTATAACTATATTTCTTCATATATATATATATATATATAGAGAGAGAGAGAGAGAGAGTTTCCTTTTATTTTTCTTGTTAACATGACTGGTTTGAAAAATCCTTGTAAAATATCTTAATTTACCGGGTGATATGATCATAACCAAAATGTGATCTTAATTCCTGTGGTATGTAATTTATATGCTCTGTTTAAATAAAACATTGAGCACTCTATGTTAATCAGTTTTAATATTTTATTAATAGGTTCCACTTGAATTATATACCAATAGATCTTTACCTTTCTCTCTCTCTCTCTCTCTCTCTATATATATATATATATATATATATATATATATATATATATATATATATATATATATATATATAAACAAATATCTCGCCTATGGAACTCCCTTCCCTATTACTGTTTCCCTGACAATTATAATCTCCAACGGTTTAAGTGTAGCGTCAATCAACATCTCCAGTTACCTTGATCTATCCACTTCCCTTCTCCACATCCTTTCATCTTTCATTCCTATCTGCTCTCGCTCCAAATCTTCTGTAACCCCCTTGTCTTGATCGACCCACTGTCTTTCTCTTTCTCCACATCCTCTCCTTTACCACTCCTATCTGCTCTTCCTCCAACCCTTCTTTAACCCCTTGCGTGATAGTGGCTTCCAGCCTTGCTTGGGGTGATATGCTTAAAAAAAATTAAAAAAATAAATAAATATGGCAAGGTTACCTATAAAATACAGAGGCACACTTTGGCTTCAAAAATAGTTTCCTTGAAAAATAAAAGGGAGATAACTTCAATTCCAGCAGAAGTCACTGTCTTTTCTTTCGTATGATTTCTCATTCTAGGCAGGTCGTTATTAATTTCACTGTAAAAGAAAATAAAAAAAAAATCAGAGGTAGCAGCTCAAACACCTGTACCCATTAAAAAATAATGTTTATACAAATAAGAAATGATATTGATGAAAAAAAATCTAGGCTAATTTACAATGTAGAACCCATGCTCAGTTTCTATTAAAAATTTCCCAAATTGTTACATTTATGTGTCAATGTACATGCTTAATTCGAAAATAATGATGATAATTTGATAAAATCCACTATTTTGGACTTACTGACACTAAAAGTAATCATTCTGCTATCTCTTCTCCTCAATATCAGTAACATTTTCATCATCCTACCCTCCAGGCTTCTTCAGGTGTTTGTCAATCTGGGTAACTGTCAGGGAATTTCAAACTGAACTATTTATTTAATTATTGCCTATGTCCAAAGGGACCCGTTGACTGGAGCTGTAGAATACACCAACTACACCTCTGCAGAGAGTAAGAGCCTCCCCAATTAGTAGTCCTGGGTATGACGATAAACTATATCTGGCTTCAAGGCCTCTGATCGGGAGATTGGCGATTTGAGGAGCTTGGAACTGTCCCTTAATTGTTGTTGTCCTCAGACCAACCCTGACCTCGTTTTAGGGTCCCACCTATGGGCAAATAGTGAGCTGCCCACACAAAAATTAAAAGACTAGGAATTTATAAAAAAATTACCAACAATACAGTTTTGTAGTGAAATTATTGACAGCAATACATTTTAATAGTAATATAACAAACAATACATTTTATTAGTAAAATGACTAACAGTACATTTTTATAGTAGAATTATCAACAATGCATTTTTATAGTAAAATGACAATACAACACTAAATAATTATAAAAATACACTTTTACAGTAAAATTAGCAATATATTAAAAAAAATTACCAGTAATACTTTTTGTCATCTGCAAACTATATACCATAATTATCCATGTATAATATGCATTTTTTTCTAAAAAAATAAGCAAAAACCGGGGTGCATATTATGCACAGCTACAAAAAATCTTTAAAAAATTGCTGTAAAATAAAATAAAAATTATCATAAAACTAAATTAGAATAATATTATTCTATGTTTAAAACCATTTTTTTAAAATAAGATTAGGAATCGCTGACCATAATAAAATTGTAGAGGTACAATTTATAGGGTTTTATTACCAAACAAGGAGTGCATATTATGCATGAGTAGAAGCATTTTCCCACAATTTTAGGTGTGTGTATTTTGGATGAAGGCGTATTATACACGGGGAATTATTACAGTATCTAAAAAAACACATTCCCAATTCAAAATTTATGTAGTTGAAGACATAAAATTCAGTAAAAATTCTGTCTATATTTCTGAGATGAGGTATTATGTACACTATTTACATTGCTTGGACTATCATCCTCATCTTTGTTGCCATATTTATCACAACGTTTTGGCCGTTGTACGCTCCGGCCTTCTTCAACGTTGTGATAAATATGGCAACAAAGATGAGGATGATAGTCCGAGCAATGTAAATATTGTCAGTAAAAATTATATAGATTTCAGCATCAAATAATCAATAGAGATTGATATGCTGCTAAACAAAATCAACCTAAAACTATGTTAAGAGATATCTTGTCCCCATCAATACTGGCAAGAGCAATAACAGCTATTGGACTTGAGAAAACTACTTTCCTAAAAAATAGTTTTAAGAGAACGACTTTATAAATCTTAACCAGTGGTGGCATCCCACGGGTTCACACAAACCAATTCTTAAAATTATAAAAGCCTAACAAACCAGTAGTTGGAGTATCCGAAAATAATCTTATATATTAATAGCCAATATATAATAGCTAAAAATATAATTAATACCATTTCTGTAAGTTCTGTGGAGACTGAAAGTAGGTTTTCTTTGATGAACATAATTTATTCTGACAAAAGAAATCATCTTCAAATTAACAGTGTGGCAAATCTTCTAGTCATAAATGTGATAGGTCTTCCATTTGATCTTTGGGACTGCAGTGATTCAGTTTAAATGTTGCTAAGAAACCATAACACAACTGGTGACACTAGAGTGTAAAAGAATCATACTTCTGAACAGAAATATGATGAGAACAGAATTTCAACCTGGAAAGATCTTAATAAATAAATGTTTTCTATTAAATTATCAAAATGGTTTGATTCTTTTTGATACTATAAAATGATTTGTTTCAATTCTCAGAGTGAAAAGAAAATAAGCAGAATAGGGTCCTAAAGATTGCCTGCTTTAATAGAACCAGTTCTTGAAAATTTGGGATGCCATTATTGATCTCAGCCGATTGTAGCACTAGCTGATCATTCAATGAATGCCGAATGTTTCCTTATAAAGAAACAGCTAATATTACCATTACCATTAGAAATGAGCAGAACAGATACTACACTTTGATCTCAGCCTGATAGCCAGAGAATAAAGAAGAGTGTAACTTGAGTAGCACTGGCAGCTTAGTCGATGAATGCCCAATGTTTCCTTATAAAGAAACAGCTAATATTACCATTACCATTAGAAATGAGCAGAACAGATACTACACTTTGATCTCAGCCTGATAGCCAGAGAATAAAGAAGAGTGTAACTTGAGTAGCACTGGCAGCTTAGTCGATGAATGCTGAATGTTTCCTTATAAAGAAACAGCTAATATTACCATTAGAAATGAGCAGAACAGATACTACACGGATTTACTTGACCTCCCACACGGTCAGGTTGTGACACAAGGTCGGAGTTTAACGTGGGAAGGGAGGGGGAATGGACCCGAGTTTTCACCCGGGTCGCAGTGCTTTGGCTTTAGCTAGTCTTGGCGTCTTAGCTGGTCATAGCTAGTCAGACGTAGCCACGATACTACCAGCGCAGGGACGAATCCCCGCCGCCGGCCTGTATCGGAGAAGGAATCCCGGCCCCATAGGCGATCATTCAGTGAGCAATCCGCGAACAGATACTACACTTTGATCTCAGCCTGATAGCCAGAGAATAAAGAAGAGTGTAACTTGAGTAGCACTGGCAGCTTAGTCGATGAATGCCGAATGTTTCCTTATAAAGAAACAGCTAATATTACCATTACCATTTATTACAATTTAGTGGTGATGCCTCAGTGTTGAAAGTTACAGGGTTGAATCATATCTGCTTCAGTTTTGTGCTCTGTATTTTCCCAAAGACAAGACAAAGCTGATCTCGACCATTAAAATAATTTGAAGGGCATTGAAGTTGATGTCGAAACACTCAGTTTTTATCAGGAAACTAAAAAAAGCACTCAACCTTAAAATGTCAGCAACATCCCACTACTGACAGGTGTATGGCACAAGCAAGCAGAAAATGTTCTTCTCACAATTTGAATACGCTATGCATTACAAATCACGGATGCGTCACATGAGCTAGCATCACCAGCAGCAGAAGCCATGTTGGTGAGGGCAGCAATAGGTGGATGGGTCATATGCATGAATTCACAAAATATGCGGGTTTTTTTTCTCTCGACCACCTGCCTTAACCATCTGCATGCCTCTGGGGCTCAACTGTTATTGTTTTTCTTGACAGTGCCTTGCTTATTCATATATGCAATGTTATCCTGGCATGAAGGAACTTATGCCATTGTGACAAGTTGAGCAAAATAATGGTGGACAGCTACACAAAGTATGGATCAGGCCTGCAAGCTGACTTTAAAGAGATATGTAAATGTGTCTTCCAAGCGATACCTGACTTTGTGTTTGCTTTGATGTTCATTTTTAATTTGGCTTTCGTTATTCTTTTTTCATATTTTTAAAAAGATCTGATAATCAGTAATAAAGTTTCAATTTTATTATTGTAATTTTTTTTACATTTTTTCTATTCCTTTTTGTTGCATAGCTTTATTTTACATTTTTTCAAGACTGTTTCATTTTGAGGCTTACAGCCATATCACATTTAAACACTAGTTTCTGTATAATCACCAAAGTTAAGCAATGTTAAGCGTGGTCAGTATCTAGATGGGTGATCACTTAGGAATACCAGGTGCTGTATGTTTGGATGTGTGGGTGGTGTAATGGATAATGGCTCAGAATTGTTAATCGGAGTGTTGAGTTTCAATTCCAGTTGGGTTTGTTATATTTACTTATGGACAAATAGCCTTGGGAAAGGTATGAATCAACCTCTTCTCCCCCAGCTATGGGTTAATTAATAACACTTGTATCACTAAGTCATTATTATCCCAAAAAAAATGTTTGTCTAAAAATATTTTCTGGCTTTAAATTTTTGCAAAGTGTTGATAAACTGTAGAAAATGATAGGTTTTCATTTCCATTTTTCTTCTCTCTCTCATTGATATTTACTAACTTTGAATATCATGAAATCAAATTGGTCTAGTGGCGGGAGATTTTTTTTTACACCTAGTTTCAAGCCTTGAAAATCAGCATTCAAAATTCTAGGTTTTGTTTACATGCTCTGGTTTCAATAGGAAAATAGATAATTATCTCATACCATTAGCAGGTCACAAATCTATGGTAGAAAACCAGTTTATCTATTCTGTTTCTCACTTTCTTTTCTGTTTATCTTATAAGCATTCAATTTTAATTTCTGTGGTTTTATTTAGTCTTTACCCTCTTAATTGTTCGAGTCCTTGAAATGTACTTTGTTACTTATCTCTGTTTAAAGATCAAAGAATTTTCATTTTAAATTATTTTTCTTTCTTTCCCACTCTCCTTCTTTATTTTCCTTTCTATATTTTCTGTTTCTAATTCCTTTCTCTTTCTTTGTCTCTCCTTTTCTTCTTCATTCTATTATTCCCTTTTTTATTCCAATACTTTTTCTTTGTTTTTTTTTTTCAGTGCCGTTTCTTCCAATTCTTTCCTTTTTCTTTTGTGCATGTTTTTCCACTACTTTTCTTTTTTTTATACTTTTTTATTTCTTTTCTTCTTTTAATTCTTTCCTTTTTCTTTGTTTTTCTACTTTTTACAGGTCCTTTCTTTTGCTATTTCCTTCTATATCCACTTTTTCCAATATCTCTCTTTTGTTTCTATCCCTATTCTTTCAGTTTTTTGCCTTTTTTCTTTTTTTTCATTCTAATACTTTTTTCCATGTCTTCTTTCAATTTTTTTCTTTTTTCTTCCATTTCTCTCTTTTTCCTTTAGTCTCATGCCTTTTCTTAGAATTCTTCTTGTTTACTTTTTCCTTCTATGTTTCCGTTTCTCTTCCAATATTTTTCTTTCTCTTTCTTATTCTTCCATTTCTTATTCTTCCATTTCTTATTCTTCCATTTCTTTTTCTTCCTTTTTCTTTTTCTCTTTTCATCCAGTATTTTTCCTTTTCTTCCTTTTTCTCTTTTCTTCCCCCTTTGTTATCAAATACTTTCCTTTTTCTTCTGTTTTTCTTTTTCTCTTTTCTCTCACCCTTTTTCATCCAGAACTTTTCTTCTTCTTTCTTCTATTTCTATACTTCCATTTTCTTTCTTTTATTTTTCATTTCATTGTTACTTTCATTCAGTATGTTTCTCTTTTTTTCATGAATTTTATTCAAATTCTTTTCTTTTTCCAGCCAATAGTTTTGTTCATTTTCTTCTCTCTTTCTCAAATATGTTTCTTTTCTTTCCGTTTCTTTTCTTTCAGTAATTTTCTTTTCCTCTCTTTTCTCTGATACCTTTTCTTCCAATTCTCATTTTCATGGCCTTTTTTCAATTGCTGTATCCCATATGTTTGAACATTTTTCTTTCAATTCTTTTTTCTTTCTTCTAATTCTTTTCTTTTTATTCCATACCTTCTTTACCAATTTCTTTCTTTTTCCTTCTATTTATGTTTTTTTCTAATTCTTTTCTTTTTCTTCAGTGATTATTCTCTTGTTTCCATTTTTTTCATTTCCTTTTCTCTTTCCATTTATTTTTTTTCCCATTTTGTAATTCTTTTCTTCCTTTTTTTCTTATTTCCTTCAATTCTTTTTCAATTTTTATTTTATTTCTTCCAGTTATTTTCAACTTCTTCTCCTCCTCCTCCTACAACAGCAACAACTACTACTACTATTATTATTATTTTTTTCCATACTGTCTTTCTTTAAATTATTCTCTTAAATTCTGTTTTTCTTTTTTCTTTTTTTTTTCAAATATTGTTTTCCATATATTTTTTAAAACTTTCTTTATTATTATTTTCTCATTTTTTTTAATCTTTTCCCAGTTTTTTTCCATTTCATTTTTAATTTTTCTATTTATTTTCTTTCTATTTTTCCTTTGTTTTCTTTCAATTATTTTCTATTTTTTCTTTTTTCTTCTTTCAGACTTTTTTCCCATTTCTCCTTTTTTCCAGTTATTTTTCCTCACCATTAGATTTCTTGTTCTTTTTTCCTTCCAATTCTTTTCATTTTTCTTCTTCATTCCTTCCAATTCTTTCCTTTTACATATACTTCTTTTTTTTCCCCACTCATTCTTTTATTCCCCTCATTTCTTTTTTTTTTCTCTATTGTCATCTCCATTTTACTTTTTTCTAGAATTCAATTCTAAAACTGTTTACTTTATCCATTGTAAATTTCTTTTCTCAGTTTCATTTTTTTTACTTCTTGGCCCACCCTCTTGCTGTATTATTCCATTAAGGTGTAGAAAAGAATATTTTATTTAAGTTTGGAAATACCCCAGACACACAGTAGAGGATAATTTTAAGCCTACTATTTTTCTATAGATCAAAAATTTTGAAAAATAAGACTTTGTTTTCATTTTTTACTTTTATTGAAATCAATGTATCCAAAAATCATATTTACAGACTGAGATAATTAAAAAAAATAATATATCTATCCAATTTGTTTTCTGCTTTTTCTGTGGGAGATCTTTCATTATTAATTTTTCTTTGAGTTTTTTCTTTGCTCTATGTTCTTCTTGGATTTTAGTTTCAAAATTTGATCCATTCTTTACTGCCAGAAAGATCTTTCTTTTACATGCAACTTTCTATTTCTTTCCTTCTTTACCCCAAAATATTTATCTATTTTTCTAATATATTCTTGCAAAGATTCTGAGTAATTCTATTTGATCTTCTTTTTAATATTGCATTTTTTTAATAATGTCCTATTTTTATTAAATGTCCTCTTTTTCAAAATGTCTTCCTTTTTTTTTTTTTAAAATCATCCTCTTTTTGCTTTAATATTCATCTATTTTTAAAAAATGTCCTCGTTTTTTTAAAAATCTTTTTTTTAATGTCCTACTTTGTTAAAATTGTCCACTTTTTGCTTTAAATGTACTCTTTTTAAAAAATGTACTCTTTTTAAAAAAATGTCCTCCTTTTGTCTCCCTACAGTTTTCATTCTTTTCCATTCTCTTTTTCTTTACAACAAATTATTTAATTCCTTGTTTTTTTTTTCCTTTATTTCTTCTTTTTCTCTTCTGTGTTTTTCTTCCTTTTATTTCTCCTCTTTTCTTTAGCTTACAGTCAAACATGTTGAAAAAAAAGTTCATGTACAATCACCGAGGTTAAGCCTGGTTATTACCTAAATGAGTGACCATTTGGGAATACCAGTTGCTGTAAGTTGGATGTGTGGGTGGTGTAATGGATAATGACTCAGAATTGTTAAGCAGAGATCCAAGTTCCAATTCCTATTGGCTATGTTATATTTACTTATGCACAAATATTTTTTGGGTATGAGTCCACTTTCAAGCTACAGGTTAATTATTAAGACTGGTGTCACTAAACCATTATTATCTCAAAAAAATATTCTTTGGATTAAAATAATTTGCAAGGGTTGATAAACATTAAAAAATGAATCAATAACAATCAATAAGCTCTTTTTTTTTTTTTTTTTCCATTCATTGTTTCATGTTTTACCTAAATTTCTTCCTTTTTTTTCTTGTCTTTTGTTTTCCTTTCTCTTCATTCTTCACAGGATCACATATCTTTTTTTTAAATTTCATCTTTTCTTTTCATCTTTTCATTTATATCTCCTTCTTCTATATTTACATTACTTGCATTTCAACTAATATCCTCATCTTTGTAACAACATTTTGGTTTTATTTCCTCAGGACTTCTTCAGGTGTCTGTCAATTCAGTAACCTTCAGGGAATTTTGAACTGAACCATTTCTTTAAACTATGTGGTAGGGTAGATTGTTCTTATTCCACTGTCCATGTCTCTCTCACCTTGATATCTGACCTTGTTCTCTGTTTTTTTTGTACTGCAAATATAAATGATGATAACTCCACATTCTAGAAATTTCAACAGAAATTATCTCCTTCCTTTTGTTTTATTTACTTTTTAGACATTTTGTTTTATTTTTTTCATCATTTTATCTGCTTAACTTAGTCTGTCACAAGGTCATGAGAATGGGATGAAGTGTGAAAACTAAATTTGTTACACTAGTAATGGTCTGTAAAATGGGCTTTGATTTAATAAAATTAATGTAGAAGTTACATTGGAATAATAAAAGATGCCTTCCAAAATGTAAGCAAAGTATTAAGAAACAGGAAAATTTTGTTTGAAACAAAGATAAAAGTTCTGAACTGTATGGAAGTAAGAGGAGGCATGGTGAAGTAATGGATAGTGGCTCGGATTGATAAATTGGAGAGCCGAGTTTGAATTCCAGTCAAATCCATTTCATTCACTTATGTGCTAATACCTTTGGGAAAGGTATAAACCCTCTTCTTCTCTCACCAGCTATGGCTAAATAGAAGGACAGACTGGGTTCTATAGCCTTGGATGGCAACTGGTCTAGGAGAAGGACAACTCTGAATTCAAAACCTGATCCTCCAGGTTGGGGGTTGTGCAGTAGGCTAATAACCTACTCACTTAAAAAACTGGCTTGTTACAGAAACAGCAATGATATCTTGTGGCCCTATGTTCCTCAAGGAATTTAAAGGCATAATATATATATGGAAGTAAATGGTGGATAATTTCCTCACAGAGGAAGAGTAGACATGAGGCAACAAAAAATGGGGTTCTACAGATGGATGCTGAGAATACCATGTTATCATTTAGGAAGTTTTCAGGAAAACAGAAACAAAAAGTACACTTGTAGTTAGAAGTGTAGAGTGGCATAAAGCCATAGCATTTAAGGATAACTCTTCAAGGACCTTTTTTTCTTTTTCTTTTTTTTTACTAATTGGTTCAGCTAATACAAAGCTCACGAGCCACTCAAGGTAGAGGATTACTGAATAAAGTTGTTGTATGAGTGTAAATGGAGGAACTAAGAAGTCTAGACAATGAGGATATGTAGGAAAGATAATGGTTAACCCCAGACCTGAAAAAGCTAAGATTGTATTGATCAGGGAAATTACACATAGACTGGTTTAAGCTCTCTGGAGTTGAGCACTGAATGAACATTGAACTCTTAACAATTAAAAATTAGTCTACAAAAGTTATCCACTGTGCCATGGTAAGGGTAATGGTAATAGTCATTTCCCTTCAAGGAAACATTTGGCCTTCATTGACTGAGCAACCACCACTGCTTTCAGTTGAAATTTATAAGGTTTTCTTAAAACACTGTTTTTGCAAAAACGGGCTTGTCAAGGTCAATAGCTGTTATAACTCTTTCCAGTATTGCTAGGGGTTTCCTTCCGAACTTTCTATTTAAAGTGGTGTGGAATGTTAATATTAGTGTTTCTTTGAGTTACATGTCATATCCATTTTAGTTGTTGCTGCTGTTAGTAAACCTCAAGTGATGTGGTTTCTATTATTTGGTACAGTTCTTTGTAGTGCCAGTTGACAATGCTCAAAGGAGGAGGATTTTTGCCAAGACATTCAGGCTAAACTTGCTCAAAGGCTTTTGTCACCACTAATCTTAGAAAGTGGTTGTTTTCAACTGACTGTTTAGATATTTCTGAGCGGGTTTGGTACCATGCATGAGATTCATATGAAAGTCTCGATCTGCCTAGGATTTTTAAAAACAAGACTGAAATTCTCAAGTTATGGTTTTGTTTTTGTAGCAATTTGTAGTGTTGGGTGAAACTACCTTTGGCACAACTTATTCTATGTTCAATTTCTTTTTCTCCCATTAATTTGTTTTAGCAGATCTATATGTTGAGGTATCTGAAGTGTTAGTATTTACTAATTCCATATATTGTATTTTTATGATGGATTCCGAGTAGGTGCCATCACTGCTTTCATTCCAATTCCAGATCATAGTTTCTGTTTTGGAAAGGTTTATCTTGAGTCCTATTTCCTAGAACACTTGATAGATGATGTTTTCCATTTTTATGATGGATTCCGACTAGGTGCCATCACTGCTTTCATTCCAATTCCAGATCATAGTTTCTGTTTTGGAAGGGTTTATCTTGGCTGCCATTTATTGGAACAGGATGCTGCTTTCCTGTTCAAGATCTTATCCCAACTAAGGACACTTATGTCATCGAGTGCTGCTCATTATCAGCACATTAGCCTCAGGAGGGAAAGCAGGACTTGTGTCTTCTAATGGTCTTCTCATTTGGGATATGGTAAGGCATGTTTAAATAGTCAGTGTCCATCTCATCACATCTGTGTTTGTAAATGTGCAGGGCATAGTCTAGGAAGACATTAAATAGACTGGGGCTCTCATTTCCTCATTGTCATATTCCTGATGAGGTCTGAAATGATTCCATATTGGGGTACTTGCCAGGTGTTAGATATTGTAGATCAATGCAGTTCCTCTGCACAGATCAATGCATTCAGTGGATTTGGAGCTTCTTTCCTTTTATGTGCCATGACCTTTCAGGATGTAGGCGATCATGGCTCTCCACCTCCCTCTATCTCTTGCAGCTCTCAACAAGTTCCTTCCCTCAGCTTCCTCCCCCAGATCACGTTCTGTCATCCACTTGCTTAAGCCCGCCAGGTATGTCATGCATTGTTTTCCATTGACTCTCTTTCCATTCTTTCCTTTTATGTGCCATGTCCTTTCAGGATGTAGGCGATCATGGCTCTCCACCTCCCTCCTCTATCCCTTGCAGCTCTCCACAAGTTCCTTCCCTCAGCTTCCTCCCCCAGATCACATTCTGTCATCCACTTGCTTAACCACACCAGGTATGTCATGCATTGTTTTCCCTTGTCACTCTTTCCCTTCTTTCCTTTTATGTGCCATGTCCTTTCATCATATAGGCAATCATGTCTCTCCACCTCCCTCCTCTATCCCTTGCAGCTCTCAACAAGTTCCTTCCCTCAGCTTCCTCCCCCAGATCACGTTCTGTCATCCACTTGCTTAAGTCCACCAGGTATGTCATGCATTGTTTTCCCTTGTCTCTCTTTCCCTTCTTTCCTTTTATGTGCCATGTCCTTTCATCATATAGGCAATCATGTCTCTCCACCTCCCTCCTCTATCCCTTGCAGCTCTCAACAAGTTCCTTCCGTCAGCTTCCTCCCTCTGATCACATTCTGTCATCCACTTGCTTAAGTCCACCAGGTATGTCATGCATTGTTTTCCCTTGTCTCTCTTTCCCTTCTTTCCTTTTATGTGCCATGTCCTTTCAGGATGTAGGTGATCATGGCTCTCCACCTCCCTCTATCCCTTGCAGCTCTCAATAAGTTCCTTCCCTCAGCTTCCTCCCCCTGATCACATTCTGTCATCCACTTGCTTAAGTCCACCAGGTATGTCATGCATTGTTTTCCCTTGTCTCTCTTTCCCTTCTTTCCTTTTATGTGCCATGTCCTTTCAGGATGTAGGCGATCATGTCTCTCCACCTCCCTCCTCTATCCCTTGCAGCTCTCAACAAGTTCCTTCCGTCAGCTTCCTCCCCCTGATCACATTCTGTCATCCACTTGCTTAAGCCCACCAGGTATGTCATGCATTGTTTTCCCTTGTCTCTCTTTCCCTTCTTTCCTTTTATGTGCCATGTCCTTTCAGGATGTAGGCGATCATGGCTCTCCACCTCCCTCTATCCCTTGCAGCTCTCAACAAGTTCCTTCCCTCAGCCTCCTCCCCCAGATCACGTTCTGTCATCCACTTGCTTAAGCCCGCCAGGTATGTCATGCATTGTTTTCCCTTGTCTCTCTTTCTTTCTATTCTACTCATGAGTATCAGATACTCGAGGCCCTCCTTTGTCATTATGTGTCCCAGAAACTTCAGCTGCGTTTAGTCCATGATATCCTTAGCATCCTTATACAGTTTATTTTTGGAGAGGTAAACAATTTCTTGGAGTTGTTTGATGACATATATGCCATTGTTGCATCCCTTTCCAGAATGAAACTGAACTGGATAATACAGATCTGATTTTCATAAAACATAGCCTAGTTAATATAATGTTCATTAATACTTTCACCATAACAGATCCAGTTGAGATACCTCAGTATATGTGAGGCTCTTGGTGGTGGTGGTGGTGGTGGGGGGGGGCTACCTTTCAGTTCCCATAATACATTAATGTGTAATACACCTCACTTTTTGGAGAGGTATTTCTGATTCCAAACTTCTTTCATAAAATAAAAGAACTTGTTATTGAATTCAAAGAGAAACGGTAAGACATTAGTGGCAATGCTGTCTTCCTTTAGCTAATGTCTTACCATATATAGGGGAGGTATTTCTGCTGCACCCTGTATATATTCAACTTAGAATAACAGGAAAAGTTTACAAAATAAAACTTCCTTCAACCTCGATGCAACTATGGTCCTTGCTCATTTTGGCCATTATGTCCACGATAGCAGCTTTCATCTGATAGTTGATCCCTCTCTTAATGACACGCCCAGATATCATGATCTAGATGCTACTCGTTTGCTGCCAGTAAAGATTCTCTCGTTAATATAATGTTCATTAATACTTTCACCATAATGGATCCAGTTGAGATACCACTGTATATGTGAATGTCTTGAGGGCTACCTTCTAGTTCCCATGATGCACTAAAGTGTTAAAATCTACACTTTTTGGAGATCCATTTCTGATTCCAGATTTCTTTCATAAAATAAAAGAACTTGTTATTCAATTCAGGGAGAAACGGTAAGACTTTAGTGACAATTCTGTCTTCATTTCACATTTTTATCTTACACCCCTTCCTAACTGTCTATATCTCTGAGATGAGGTATTATGATTACTTGCATTATTTACATTACTCAGACTGTTATTCTCATCTTCATTGCCATATTCACAACATCTTCAAGGATAAAGACATTGATTAGATCCAGTGACTAGATCCAAAGAGTCGTGGGTTCATTACCGGGCCACGGCAGTGGTGAACCAAAAACTCTGAGAGTTGAGTTAAAGGGAAATAACCGAGACATACAGAAGAGGCATGGTATGTGGACCTAGAACAATCTACCTTGGTGGACGAAATAAAGGGCTCGGTTTGCAATTCCAATCACCTGAAGAAATGTTGTGAATATAGCAATGAAGATGAGGATAACATTCCAAGTGATGTAAATAATGCAAGTACCCCTTTCCAAGTTTGTATATCTGCTGAATGCATTTTATATCCATATGCATGCTGTTTGCGGCCAGTAAAGATTCTCTAGTTAATATAATGTTCATTAATACTTTCACCATTATGGATCCAGTTGAGATACCTCTGTATATATGAAGGTCTTGAAGGCTGCCTTCCTGTTCCCATAATGCATTAGTGTGTTAAAAACTACACTATTTGGAGATGCATTTCTGATTCTAGATTTCTTTCATAAAATAAAAGAACTTGTTATTGAATTCAAGGGAAAGTCAGTTATTTTCAAAAGTTTGGCTTCAAAGACTAGTCATGCTTTATTATTCTTTAGTTTTTTTGTGTTTATTTTTAATAGCTTTCTTAATTTCCTTATCAGTAGATTCATTATTGTTTATGTTTTGGGACAAGCTTTGTATTAGTTTGATGAATATTCGTATATGTCCTATTTCTGTGGGCATCTTAAGTTTAGTCTGTTTAGTGTTGAAATATAACTCAGTATTTTTGAGACCAGACCATTTTTTTCTGAGGGTTTTGATTTTATGTTGTTGTGGATTTTAGTTTTTTTTTGCCACATTTTAACACATTGTCCATGTTGCTTGGCCTCATTAATTTCATTTGCAATTTTCCAGAATTTCTCAAACAATTAATTTTTTTTTTTTTTCCTTTAATTATTTGGTATTTTTACCTCCATTTTTTTTTTCCTCTTTTGTTTCTTTCTTTCTTGTATCAGTTTTTTTTTCAGCTCAATGTTATCATGGTGTATATTTTTCCTTTTGGGTCTTTTTGGGATGCTTTCACAGGCTTTTGCTAATGATGGTATAACATTATTAAATTTCCCTGTTTTGATCTAGATTTATTGACATCAATTTGGATTGTAATATATTAGTAAATTCTAAAAGTATCCTTTCATTCTAAGGGATTCAGTTTTATACATCAGGGTTCTCTTTGATTTATGTGAGTGAAAGTGAGCTATTTTGTTGGCTGGTATTGTCTGTTTAGTTACAAGTAACCCATGATTCAAAGTAGGGGTTCTATTTTTTAACATCTGTCACAAACTGCCTAATCCATGAATCCAAGATACTGAAGTCAATATCTTTTTTGTTACATTGTCTGGGCTATGCCATGTGATTTGGGGTTTCATGGAATGATTAAACTATTAAATTGTATTAAAAATGGAGTAACTTTTTTAGCCACAAAAATTTGGCAAGAGCTCTCCATTGCTGTTTATGGCTTCTATTTCAAAGGGTGATGTCTTCTTACCATCAAAGGAGCAGTGTTATCTAAAGTAACATTATTTCCAATGTATTTCTATAGTAATTTAATTTAAAAAGTTTGATTTCAGTAGTCTGAATGACGACTTGGAATAAATATGTCTCATCTCAAAATTAACAATGCATTTCTATAGTAACATTATTTCCAGTGTATTTCTCTAGTAACATTATTTCCAGTGTATTTCTCTAGTAACATTATTTCCAGTGTATTTCTCTAGTAACATTATTTCCAGTGCATTTCTATAGTAACATTATTTCCAGTGAATTTCTATAATAGCATAATTTACAGAGAATGAGTTCAGGAGTCTGAATGATGACTTGGAATGAATATCTCATCTCAAAATTATGGAAGGACTATTTCCAGTGCATTACTATAGTAACATTATTTCCAGTGGAATTCCTATAGTAACATTATTTCCAGTGGAATTTCTATAGTAACATTATTTCCAGTGGAATTCCTATAGTAACATTATTTCCAGTGGAATTTCTATAGTAACATTATTTCCAGTGGAATTTCTATAGTAACATTATTTCCAGTGGAATTTCTATAGTAACATTATTTCCAGTGGAATTTCTATAGTAACATTATTTCCAGTGGAATTTCTATAGTAACATTATTTCCAGTGGAATTTCTATAGTAACATTATTTCCAGTGGAATTTCTATAGTAACATTATTTCCAGTGGAATTTCTATAGTAACATTATTTCCAGTGGAATTTCTATAGTAACATTATTTCCAGTGGAATTTCTATAGTAACATTATTTCCAGTGGAATTTCTATAGTAACATTATTTCCAGTGGAATTTCTATAGTAACATCATTTACAGAGAATGAGTTCAGTAGTCTGAATGATGACTTGGAATGAATATATCTCATCTCAAAATTATGGAAGGACTATTTTGTATGTAATTCTATAGTAATAATGTACCACTATAGTAACATTATTTTCAATGTATTTCTCTTCTGTTTGTTTCTTTCTTGTATCAGTTTTTTCATCTCAAGGTTATCATCCCATCAGTGTATATTCATCCTTCTAGTTCTTCTTGGGATGGTCTTGAGGCTTCTGTTTCAAAGGGAGATGTCTTCTTACCATGAAAGGAGGAGTGGCATTTAAGAATACTTGAGGTCACATTATGACCTCCATTAATGTTCAGTTTTCTGTTTTTACCTAAGATACAATTTTTACTCAATCCTGCATAGAATTTCTCTTTTAACAAGACATCATTTTTTTCAGTAAGAATTTCTCTTTTTTTCTAAAACAGCACTTTTTTCAGTTGAGGTATAAGCTGATATCACTCGGATCTTACAATGTCAGCAGTCAGCACCCTTTCTGACTCTTGATTGTAGCATATCAGGTGTTTGTTTATTTCATTTATGAAGATATGTAGGAAAAATAACTGTCCACTCCAGAGGCCTAGTTTGTACTTATTTGGGAAGTTAATCATGGCCTGGTGCAAGGTTTCTTTGTTGGAGTTTTTGGGTACCTAGGTGTACTAGTGAACCAGCCAAAATTAGCTGACTCATTTTATAGTTCACCAATAGAAGTTTTAACCAATCAGAAGACTCAAAATATTCAATATGATGTGTATAAAGGTGGCCATGTTTTTTTCGGAACATTCACTGCCAGCCTTTGATATCGAAGACTGAAGAATTACGGAACAGCTGCTGGCAGTATTGGCGATATAGTCAGATTCAGTAGAGTGTCTGACTCATGAGTGTTAATTTTTAACGCTGTTTCATTGAACAGATTACGTACCGCACTGGATTCTATATTCATAGACTATGGTGAACATGGTCAACAGTCTGGACTTGAGCAGTAGGTGAACATTGAGTAACTTGCTATCCCCTGTGCTATGGTTCTGGCTTATTATGAGTTTATTTCTTTTTTCTAAATTCTATTCTTTTTGCCTCTCACTTTTATTACATGTTTTTTTAAATAAATCTCTTTCATGAATTAATAACAGACTTCCTTTTCTACCAAATTTTTTTTTTTATGTAGTTTATTTCTTTGGTATTACCATATCAAGAACACTGAAAAATAGAAGGAAAAAAAAATCCTAAATCTTTTGAAACTGCATCTTTGAATCATTTTTTTTTCTTTTCCAAGTCTGATGTAAATCATAGAACTTAATGCCATATCTCTAACCAGGAATTCGATGACCAAAGCATAAAACCTTTTCATTTAGCTAAGTAAAAACAAATTGTTACAAATAAAAAACAGAAAGAAACAGTTTTTTTTCTGACTTCCCAATACATGTTTATTGATTTTGTTATTTTATAATCTTTTTGGATGAAAATAAATTTATTCTAGGAAGTCACAAATATTAGGTTGTTTGAAAAATCATTCTTCACCTTTGATGATGGAATAAAACAAATATTGAATTTATTTTTCAAGAGCATAATCATTATTATCTTTGTTTTATGCCATGTTCTTTCATTAACTAAGCAATCATGACTTACCACATATCTGTGAATTACCATGACTTCCTACCGCATCTGAAATGTCAACAAAGTGATTCCTGAAGAACGTGTAGACCAGTAGACATAATATACACTATTAAAAAAAAAAGATGGCATCTATTTCACACACAACAAAATAATGTTTAAATAATAAAAATTTAAATAAAATTTTTAATAAATAAAATAAAAAATAATATTTAATATTTATAATAGAAATTAATAATGAGTTTTATATAATAAAAATAATGTTTAATAATAATTTAAAATAAATAAATAAAATTTAAATAAAAATTTCAGACTAAGCATTAACCCAATAACTTGTTAGAATCTGTCTATTTAATAATAGATAATAATAATGTGTTTTATATAATAAAATTAATGTTTAATAATAATAATTTAAAATAAAAAATGTCAGACTAAACAATAATCCAATAACTTGTTAGAATTTGTCTATATTTCAGAGATATATTGTAACTGTTTACAATGTTCGGACTGTGGCCCTCCTCTTTATTTTCATGTGGATAAAAGTGTTGGATGAAGTAATCCAGTGACTTGACCAAAAGAGTTGTGAGTTCAATACCTGGCCACAGCAGAGGTGAACAAAAAAAAAAACTTGGAGAGTTGAGTTACTAAAGGGAAATAACTGAAACTGAGATATTCAGAAAAGGCATGGCATGTGGAACTAGAACAATCTACCCCATAAAGGGTTTGGTCTGAAATTTCAACATATATCACCTGAAGAAGCCCAAAATATTTTGAATATGACAAAGATGAAGAAAATGTAAATAGTGTAAATTTGAATAGTTTCAAAGGGAAATCGATGAATTCATCTTTTGGGTATGTATTTTGTTTTCTTGACCTTTTCAAAAATCAACATGGAATTTAGCAAATCACTTAAAAATAAGATTCACTAACAACAGTTTTACTCTAGTTCTCTTCATTCTATGTATAAAGTATCTAAAGTTTTTCACTAGGGAAGAAAAAAGTCTTATCCCCTCATGATAAGGAAATTGTCAGTTTAGTACAGGGGTTGGCAACCTTTTGGAGTGTCTCGGACGAGGGCCATGTTATCAAATGTTCTATAATAAATTGTCTCAATCACATACATTTAGAAGGCTGCCTTGGTCTGGAGGTATGAAGAAAAAAAACAATGAAATGTATGTTAGATTATTTCAGAGATATATTGTAACTGTTTACATTGTTCGGACTGTGGTCCTCCTCTTTATTTTCATGTGGATAAAACCAACAATAATAATATTTTTAATATTAATTGGATCGTGATTATGATCCAAGTCATCAGTCCTACAAATTTGAAGGTCTGATGAATTAGATTGTGATTATGATTCCAATGTAATAAATTATAACTATGGAATATTCGTGTTTGAGCCTCTTATTTTATATCCTTG
>OZ038511.1:30103850-30136350 GCA_964036315.1 Acanthosepion esculentum | reverse complement strand
GATAGGGGAGAACAAGAATGGAGAGGGATAGGGGAGGAAAAAGAATATAGAGGGATAGGAGAGGACAAGAATAGAGAGGGATAGGGGGAAAAGAATAGAGAGGGATAGGGGGAAAAGAATAGAGAGGGATAGGGGGAAAAGAATAGAGAGGGATAGTGGAGGAAAAAGAATGGAGAGGGATAGGGGGAAAAAGAATATAGAGGGATAGGAGAGGACAAGAATAGAGAGGGATAGGGGAGGACAAAGAATAGAGAGGGATAGGGGAGGACAAAGTATAGAGAGGGATAGGAGAGGAAAAAGAATGGAGAGGGATGGGGGGAAAAGAATAGAGAGGGATAGGGGAGGACAAAAAATAGAGAGGGATAAGGAGAGGACAAAGAATAGAGAGGGATAAGGAGAGGACAAAGAATAGAGAGGGATAGGAGAGGACAAAGAATAGAGAGGGATAGGGGAGGATAAGAATAGAGAGGGATAGGGGAGGAGAGGAGAAGAATAGAGAGGGATAGGGGATGACAAAGAATAGAGAGGGATGGGAGAGGACAAAGAATAGATAGTATAAGGGGAAGACAATCTATTATTACTATAAACACTATGTTAGTAAATTTGTGTTGACATCCCTGTTAATTTACAAACAACTGTCTCTCGGCCGAAATCATCAATGATCTAGTTATGTAAATGTTAATATCACAATTTATTTCTGATAACAGACACACACAGCTGAAACTTTTTATATACATAATGTGGAAAGAAGCTTGAAGAATTGAACACTTACAAGAGTTATTAATGGTAAGAGAAACAGGAAAACAGTAACACAATTAAGAATGCAATTAAGTAACAAGAAGGGTCACAAATAGGAAAAGGGAAGTCATAAAAGAAAAGATATTGCTCAAAAACAGGAAGAAGTATGATTGCTCACATCCTGAGGGGACATGACACGTAGTGAAAGACTGTATTTATGACTTGGATTAGAGATAATGGGCCACTCTGGTTAGGATTTTAGTTGCCTTTTTATCTCTAATCATCACCTATCTCTACAGAAGAAACTAGTCTCATTTCCTCCTGCATGAATCCTTGAAGAAGACTGTGGAATGGATTGGCAGAAATATTTTGGTAACAACAGACGTAACACAAAAAATGTATTCAATATTAGGGAAAAGTCAATGTATGATAATGATTATAGAGATGTCCATTTTTCATAGTAACATTATTTCCAATGTATTTCTATAGTAACATTATTTCCAATGTATTTCTATAGTAACATCATTTATTGCAAATGAGTTAAGTAGTCAGAACAACTACTTGGAATAATTATATCTCTTCCTAAAATTATGGAAGTACTATTTTCAATACATTTCTATAGTAACATTATTTCCAATTATTCCTATAGTAACATCTTTCATAGAGAATGAATTCTGTAGTCTGAGCAACTGCTTGGAATGAATATGTCTCTTCTCAAAATTATAATAGGTTGATTTCTAGTGTATTTCGATAGTAACATTATCTCCAGTGTATTTATATAGTAATATTATATGTAACAAATTTTCTTGTCTATCACATTCAATATATACACACACACATGCATGCACACACACAGAGGAAGTATGCATTTAGGGCATGCATGACTAATTTAATTTTAACCCCATATTCTTTTGTTGCATAATTAATACGAAAGAAATATAAAGAAATCTCCATTATATTACTATTTTAATTAACGAAAATATGTAGAAAACTACATTTATTTTCATTATAACATAGCAGAAAAAGAACCTTTATAGAATGTTCTTTTTTCTGCTTTTATGTGCACATATGCATGTATGCACACATATTTGCAAACTTTATTAAAATGCAGACAATATGCACATATATGCAAACTTTATTTCAAATACCAAATTATATACACATATATGCAGAGAAATACCAAGCTTTAGAACCAGTGAAAAAGGACTATTTCCAATGTATTTCTATAGTAACATTATTTCCAATGTATTTCTATAGTAACATTATTTCCAATGTATTTCTATAGTAACATTATTTCCAATGTATTTCTATAGTAACATCATTTCCAATGCATTTCTGTGGTAACATCATTTCCAATGCATTTCTGTGGTAACATCATTTCCAATGCATTTCTGTGGTAACATCATTTCCAATGCATTTCTGTGGTAACATCATTTCCAATGCATTTCTGTGGTAACATTATTTCCAATGCATTTCTGTGGTAACATTATTTCCAATGCATTTCTCTGGTAACATTATTTCCAATGCATTTCTCTGGTAACATTATTTCCAATGCATTTCTCTGGTAACATTATTTCCAATGCATTTCTCTGGTAACATTATTTCCAATGCATTTCTCTGGTAACATTATTTCCAATGCATTTCTCTGGTAACATTATTTCCAATGCATTTCTCTAGTAACATTGGAAACCAGTGAGTAACCTAACAAGTTTGTGTAAATGATTATGGTATATTAGCTGTTTCTTTTCTTTTTACAAACATGTGTGAACACTGCTATAATTACAATGTTTTGTAAACAAGTGTTCCCAATCCAAGGGGGATAACCAGAGATGGTAAACAGCAAGATCATGTTAAATATTAGTCAACTCAAATGCATTTTAAAATACAAAAATTACCATCACAACTATTGCAATTACATTAAGTTTGTCTTCACAATTTACCCCTGAGGATGATTTTGGAGGAGATCGAAAGTACTTGGGTTAACAAAAAAATATGGCACCTTCTTTGATAAATTTCAACTTAACATCGAAAAGATAATAAGAGAACTAGAAAGGATCATTATAAAAATAGACATAATGTTCCTATATTATTAAATGATACATATATAATATTATAATAATATAATATTATATTAAATAATAAAAAACATAAACAGAAAATATAAAAGTAACATATAAACTGAAAAAAAAAAAATAATCATTAAATAATTAAAAAAACAAACAGAAAATATAAAAACATAAACAGAATATATATATATATATATATATATATATATATATATATATCATTAAATAATAAATATAAACAGAAAATATATACATATATATATATATCATTAAATAATAAATATAAACAGAAAATATATACATACATATATATATATATATATCATTAAATAATAAATATAAACAGAAAATATAAAAATAACATATAAACAGAAAATATATATGTATATATATATATATATATATATATATATATATATCATTAAATAATAAATATAAACAGAAAATATAAAAATAACATATAAACAGAAAATATATATATATATATATATATCATTAAATAATAAATATAAACAGAAAATATAAAAATAACATATAAACAGAAAATATAAAAATAACATATAAACAGAAAATATATATATATATATATATATATATATATATATATCATTAAATAATAAATATAAACAGAAAATATAAAAATAACATATAAACTGAAAATATATATATATATATATATATATATATATATCATTAAATAATAAATATAAACAGAAAATATAAAAATAACATATAAACTGAAAATATATATATATATATATATATCATTAAATAATAAATATAAACAGAAAATATAAAAATAACATATAAACAGAAAATATATATATATATATATATATATATATCATTAAATAATAAATATAAACAGAAAATATAAAAATAACATATAAACAGAAAATATATATATATATATATATATATATATATATATATATATATATATATCATTAAATAATAAATATAAACAGAAAATATAAAAATAACATATAAACAGAAAATATATATATATATATATATATATATATATATATATATCATTAAATAATAAATATAAACAGAAAATATAAAAATAACATATAAACAGAAAATATATATATATATATATATATATATATCATTAAATAATAAATATAAACAGAAAATATAAAAATAACATATAAACAGAATAAATATATATATATATATATATATATATATATATATATATATATATATATATATATATATATATCATGAAAAAACATAAACAGAAAATATAAAAATAACATAAACAGAAAATATATATATATATATATATTTATGTTTCTATGTTATTTTTATAGATATATTTTTATTTAAGTAAATGCTCTGTTTATAATAAACAATATTAACAACATATACTGGCCAGAATGTCTGAGAAATTTCATTGAAAATATGTGTCCTCTGACAGGAATTGAACCTGTATCCTACACAGAACTGTCATATAGCCTGACATTCTATACCATTTAGCTACAGAGGAACTATGTATATATATATTTTGGCAGCATGTATATGTAATGTATATGTATTAAGACATGTCTCATTGAATAATTTAGACAAGTTGCATCTATTTATTTTCAATAGGATCCTCTCGTATTCCCTGACAAGCTTCTTAGTATCCTTATTAAAGGAAGAGAGAAAATTACTCGTGTTGATACATATTCATTTATTCCGAATACTTTCGACATTAGCACATCATCATCAGGGTGTTGGTTTTTGTTCTAAGACAAACTTATTGTATTCAACTGAAAGTTCAATTTTTAGCTGTGAAAAATGCTAAGATTATGTACTGTACAATTTAAATTTCACAATGTAAACATCATGGGGTGGTAACTAAGTTTGAAATGTTCAGATGCACGTTTCATTAAGAATGAATGATAAGGTACTTCTTTTCAATTTTTTATTGGAATTTTCTTTCATGCGAACAAGAAATTTCTTTTTTGGACTTAGTGTGTGCAGAAATTATTCAAATGATTGATTATTTTAAGCACTTGGCTAAGCTATTAAACATTTTCAAAGGTTTTGATTATACCATTGTAAAAGTTGTATTAGGTTCAGAAAGTTAGACATATTTCTAATTTCCAAATATGACCAGACATTGTGGGCATGTTTGTAGACACCCACTACAAACAATATATATATATATATATATATATATATATATATATATATATATATATATATATATATATATATTAAGATTTTAACGCCAGGCAAGGCTGAAAGCCACTAACACGCAAGTGTTACAGAGGATTTGGAGCAAGAGCAGATAGGAGTGATAGAGGAAAGGATGTGGAGAAGGATGGTAGATAGATCAATGCAACTGGAGATGTCGATTGACGTTACATTTGAATAGTTGGAGATTATAATTGGCAGGGAAACAGGAATAGGGAAGGGAGTTCCACAGGCGAGAGGTGCAAGATGTGAAGCTTTTGGAGTAAAAGAGACGTCTACATTTAACAGTTTCAACAGTGAAAGGGTGGGAACTGGATGCCAGCCTCGTATGACACTTGAATTCATGGAGCCTGGGAACCAGCGATAGCAGCTCATCGGAGCAATTACCATCGAAGTAGTTGTAAAAAAGACAAAGAAAGGCGACGGTGCGTCTGTGAGAGAGAGACTGCAGACAAGAATCCAGATAAGGGCCAATTACATTGCATACCCGTCTCTGGATCTTATCAAGAACACAGAGGCAAATAGAAGGGGCTCCAGACCATATATGGCAGCAATACTCCATGCAAGGGCGGATGGTTGATTTGTAAATTTGGAGGATCGATTCCGGGGAGAAAAATTTCCTGGCCCGGCACAGGGAGCCAACTTTCCTTGCAGTGGATATATCCATTTGCTGCTAGGCCCAAAGAGTGACTTTGAAATGTTGACTAATGATTGGCTACACATATTTTGAAATGCTGTACACTGATTGGCTCAATATATCTCTTTTGATTGATTAGAAATGATAAAAGTTGGGATTTGAATTTTCTATTATCCACAATTACATTTGCAAATATAAACTATAATATTTCATATTTGATATATCAGATAAAAATATGCTGTCAAAAGAAAAAGAAAAGGTTGGAAATCATAGGGAACAGACTAAGATTGCATTTTTTTAGCTCATTTGTAAGTAAATAAATTTTTTCGTTGATGCTATGTAAAACAATGCTTTATGGTTTTTAAATACTTAAATTCTGAGATTAAGAAAATGAATTAAGCAAATACACAAAAATAGAAAGGAGTGTAAGACAAGGATGTGTCTTTCTTTATACTATTTACATTCAGACTAATGTCCTCATCTTTGTTGTTGTTGTCACCTGATTGACTTCTGCCTGGATTTCTGGGATGAGGAGTTATCATTATTTACATTCAAACTAATGTCCTCATCTTTGTTGTTATTGTCACCTATTGCCTTCTGCCTGAATTTCTGGGATGAGGAGTTATCATTATTTACATTCAGACTAATGTCCTCATCTTTGTTGTTATTGTCACCTATTGCCTTCTGCCTGGATTTCTGGGATGAGGAGTTATCATTATTTACATTCAAACTAATGTCCTCATCTTTGTTGTTATTGTCACCTATTGCCTTCTGCCTGAATTTCTGGGATGAGGAGTTATCATTATTTACATTCAGACTAATGTCCTCATCTTTGTTGTTATTGTCACCTATTGCCTTCTGCCTGGATTTCTGGGATGAGGAGTTATCATTATTTACATTCAAACTAATGTCCTCATCTTTGTTGTTATTGTCACCTATTGCCTTCTGCCTGAATTTCTGGGATGAGGAGTTATCATTATTTACATTCAAACTAATGTCCTCATCTTTGTTGTTATTGTCACCTATTGCCTTCTGCCTGAATTTCTGGGATGAGAAGTTATCATTATTTACATTCAGACTAATGTCCTCATCTTTGTTGTTATTGTCCCCTATTGCCTTCTGCCTGAATTTCTGGGATGAGGAGTTATCATTATTTACATTCAGACTAATGTCCTCATCTTTGTTGTTATTGTCACCTATTGCCTTCTGCCTGAATTTCTGGGATGAGGAGTTATCATTATTTACATTCAGACTAATGTCCTCATCTTTGTTGTTATTGTCACCTATTGCCTTCTGCCTGGATTTCTGGGATGAGGAGTTATCATTATTTACATTCAAACTAATGTCCTCATCTTTGTTGTTATTGTCACCTATTGCCTTCTGCCTGAATTTCTGGGATGAGGAGTTATCATTATTTACATTCAGACTAATGTCCTCATCTTTGTTGTTATTGTCACCTATTGCCTTCTGCCTGGATTTCTGGGATGAGGAGTTATCATTATTTACATTCAAACTAATGTCCTCATCTTTGTTGTTATTGTCACCTATTGCCTTCTGCCTGAATTTCTGGGATGAGGAGTTATCATTATTTACATTCAAACTAATGTCCTCATCTTTGTTGTTATTGTCACCTATTGCCTTCTGCCTGAATTTCTGGGATGAGAAGTTATCATTATTTACATTCAGACTAATGTCCTCATCTTTGTTGTTATTGTCCCCTATTGCCTTCTGCCTGAATTTCTGGGATGAGGAGTTATCATTATTTACATTCAGACTAATGTCCTCATCTTTGTTGTTATTGTCACCTATTGCCTTCTGCCTGAATTTCTGGGATGAGGAGTTATCATTATTTACATTCAGACTAATGTCCTCATCTTTGTTGTTATTATCACCTATTGCCTTCTGTCTGAATTTCTGGGATGAGGAGTTATCATTATTTACATTCAGACTAATGTCCTCATCTTTGTTGTTATTGTCACCTATTGCCTTCTGTCTGAATTTCTGGGATGAGGAGTTATCATTATTTACATTCAGTCTAATGTCCTCATCTTTGTTGTTATTATCACCTGATTGACTTCTGCCTGGATTTCTGGGCTGAGGAATTATCATTATTTACATTCAGACTAATGTCCTCATCTTTGTTGTTATTATCACCTTATTGACTTCTGTCTGAATTTAAGGGATGAGAATTTATCATTTACATTCAGACTAATGTCCTCATCTTTGTTAATATCATCTGATCGCCTTCTACCTGAATTTCTGGGATGAAGAGTTATCATTATTTACATTCAGACTGATGTCCTCATCTTTGTTGTTGTTATCACAACATTTTGACTGTTGTGCCCTCTAACCTTCATCAGGTGCATATTGATCCAGGTTATCTTCAGTGAATTCTGAACTGAACCCTTTAATTTTTCTATGGAGAGTAGACTGTTCCCATTCCACTGATGATGTTGAGTGATATCTTGTCTAGTTGTTATTTTTAGTACTTCTCAGTTACTGCCGAGCTCAGGGATTGAACTCACAATTACTATGTCAGCAAATTCATGAACCACTGCTTTAATCCACTAGGCTCTTGCCTCAAAGGACAATCCTCTGTGGAGAATTTGTAAAGGATGTGTTTTCTCACTGGATTTAATCAACCTATGCAGTGAAGAAGTCCTCAGAGAACTAGAAGTCCTACCAAGATTTTTCATTGATGGGTGCAGTCTTAACAACCTGTCATACACCTTGTAGATAAGAGACAATAAAGACTGCAGGAATGCCTAGGCAGTAAATTAAATAATAGAAAGCAGGAAGGAGTAAGAAAGCATAATGTATGGTTGCCAGCAAAAGAAAAAGATGAAGATACAAGCTATAAATTGGTGATATCAGAATTGATCTAGTACAGAAGTATATATATTTTAATGTATCTTGGAAATGTTATTACAGACAACAGAAAATGTGATAAAGATAGCTGAAGACATTGTAGCGAGAGGTAAAAAGTTATCTCCCCTTGGCCAAATCAAAATAGCAACAAAAAATAATTATAAATATTCACAAGAATAGAAACCGTCATGTGATCTGAACGAGACCCGCACAAGACATCGATAGGTGGGAAAGTCGATCTTCCTCTTTTTGCTCATTGAAGTTATCAAGACACACAATTTCAGGCTTGTAACAACCAGACAGATAAGTACAAAATTTATATTGTTTTCGTTACCAAGACTTTTGCAGGTCAATATATGTAAAAAACTTGTATTAAGAATTTTATATACATATATATATATATATATATATATATATATATATATATATATATATATATATACACACACACAAGTGTTTTTTATATGAAGACTTTTGTGTTTTGTTTAAACTTTTCATATATTTATGTTGTTTCATGCACCTTAAACTATGTCTATGTTACATATTCCAGCAGAACAACATGTTGAAATATGGAAAAACACAATTCTTTATATAATTTTTTTTTACAAATTTCTTTTTGTGACATTCTTAAATCCATTTATTTTTCTTGTTCCTAAAGTTTTCAATTTATTTTCTCTTTTCAAATTTTTGCAATTTCCAAAGTCGTCGACAATTTTTCTTGCCAGAATATATCTTACAGAATTATAAGTCAACCATCTGTGTCCCCGCGGTTGAGTATTGCTGCCATGTCTGGTTTGGTGCTCCTGCCATATATCTAGAAATTCTTGATAAAATCCTAAGAGGAATCTGCAATGTTATCGGTCCTGACCTGGTATCTCTGTTTCAGTCACTTTGCCATTGCTCTAATGTAGCTTCCCTATGCCTTTTCTATAAATACTTTCATGGTAATTGTACTGATGGACTTTCCTCTATGGTACCTAGACTCTATGAATTGAAGCACAACACATGATTGGTGACAAGGTTTCATCATTTTACAGTTGAAATGGCTATAGATATAACCATAATTTCTGTGCTGTTTCTTTCATCTCACTTCTCACTTATATAACTTTTTTCCAGCTTCTTGCTTTCCAGTTAATTTTGTTCTTCAAAAATTTAAGTATGATATCAGTTATTATCTTCTTAATTGTTGTTTTCTCTTCTTAATAGTGTTTTTTTTTTCTAATACTTCTTGCATCTTAGTGTCTTTATTGCCTTACTTGAGGTGAAATGATTAAAAAAAAACAGCCTTCATACAATAGTTTTGTTTCAGCTTTGAAAGTAACCTCTTTCTCATGATCAGTGACAGGTTTTATGTAGCTGAAATTTAAAAAAATAAATATCAACAGCTATATTATTATATACTAGTCTTTTCAAAAAGTTTTAATGAAACCAAAGATTTGGAACAATGTATTGAGTTTCAAGGAAGCGGAAATAAAGAATTCACAACGAAAATGGAGGTCAATGAACCATTTAATTAACATGTTCCCTTTTTTTGAGGTTCAACGGTATCTATGATTCATTGATTACTCCTGGTATTATCTAAATCACTTTTTGCTCAATATCTTTTCACGTTAAAAAATTTACGTGTTTAATAAAACAGTGAAATGGAAATATCTTTCGGAAAAAAAAGATTGGCAACAGAACAACAGTGACGACAAAGTTTATTTCAAGACCAAGTTGAAGCAAGACGATCATTTAATAGACAAAGGTATCTGAGTGCCTCACATGAAAGACTTGAACAAATAAGACTACAATCTAAAAAATGTAGGAATAAAAGAACTGTTAATTCAACTGTTTATTTTGCTCAAGAAGTATTTTTTTTTAAATGTAGATAAATATTTGCATAGATTATTAAAATGACTAAAGGAAGTAATTGCTTATAAAATTACTAAATTAAGTTGATTTGCTTCTCTTCCCACTATAGATAGGACAGGAAATATATAAATAAATACACATTGATAATTATTATAATGTTTGACTATTAAAACCTGTCAAAATTTCATGGTTTTAATTTTCTGATGTATTAAAATATTTGATGAATAAATAAGCTCATAGTGAGTTCTAGAACTATAAATTACCTGTGAAATTACCCCTCCCCATTACATTGCTAAATATTTGAGCTTAACACCTTTAATCAAATACAGTGTAACCCGGATATAAGAGAGATTTTCTCTGGTCCCAAATTAGAGCCTGTGTTAATGTATATATAATAGACGAAATCCGGATATAAGAGACTTCTTCTCCGGTCCCGACAACTCTCTTATATCTGGGTTACACTGTATTGAAATAAAAATCATAAATACGACTGCAAGTTATTATTTAAAGAATTAAGAATGTACAAATGAAAAGATTCAAAATTGACAAGGTTTTTCATTTCACTGCAGCATATGTTAAACACATGAGAGTGTTATCTCCTCCTCTATCTTTTTGCTCTTACTTTTTTTGGCTTTATCACTGAAATCAGTGTTTCTGCTATGTCTTTTCTGTCTTTACTCAAGCTCAAAGCAGAATAATCTGGTACAAGCAAGGTATTTCTTTCTTTCACTGAAATACAACTGAGTTTATGATATGTCTTTTCCCACAATAAAAATGAAATATTCCATTATTTATTAGGTACTGACTGGGCATAGCTTTCTTTGTTTTTTCTTTGACAGAAACCAGTGTCTCTGAATTTGTTTTTTTTTCCATCTTTACAACAAGATCAAAACAGAATAATCCATTATTTGTGTTATTGGTAGGGTTTAACGGACAAGCTGAGCAATTAACTCAGGAACAATCAGAATTATATTTATTTCCAATATGGAGAATAACATTCAAGTGGCATAAAAAAGAGTCATTACATTCACATGTTGCATTTGTCATATAAACGTAAATATGTGAGGTTTGATCAAAAAGTATCAGGACTGGTGATATAAAAAGAAAACAACAAAGCATCAATTTGGCATTTAATCTCCTCCAAAGTCATTCCTTTCTGAATCCGCAATATATCCAGCATCATTTCCATTGATGGAAACATTCCTGGAAATTTCAAATCAGTTACATATCACCCAAATAGTTCAAATATACACCTTAAAATCATTTCCGGATATGAGGGATTCTACTGCATTTGCCTTGCCAGGCTACATAACAATTGAATTTAGTTGTCCTTCTCCTTCTTCGCTGCCAACAAAGGCTAAAGAGCCCAGTCTGCACAGCTTTTTAACTGGTAGCCAGAGGGAGAAGTTATGGATTCATACCTTTCCCAAGGTTATTTGTGCCAAAGTGAACTCAACCAGAATTAAACTTTGTTCACCAATTTCTCATTCCAAGACACTAGCCATTACACTAACGTATATAGATTAGCCAATTCCTAAACATGTCATATTTATTGAGGGTTTACGGACAAATAATGTTCAAACACCGGTTCTCATATGATCACCAAAGTTAAGAAATGTTAAGCCTGGTCAGTACTCAGATGGGTGACTGCTTGAAAACAACAGGTGCTTTAAGCTTGGATTTGTGGGTAGTGTAATGGATAATGGCTCTGAATTGGGAATTGGAGAGCTGAGTTCCAATTCCAGTTGGGTTTGTCATGTTCTTTTGTGCACAAATACCCTTGGGATAGGTATGAATCCACCTCTTTCCCCCAAACCAACTATAGGTTAATAATTAGAACTTGTATCAGTAAAAATCATTATTATTTCTAAAAAGTTTTTACAATCTAAAAATATTTTCTGGCTTTAAATAAACCTGCAAAAGGTTGGTAAGTCATTAAAAAAAAAAAATCAATCAATCAAATTTATTGATAACATAATTTTTAAGCTCCCTCAATATGGCCATATAACATTGAAACACCGGTTCTTGTATGATCAGCAAAGTTAAGCATTGTCAAGCCTGGTCAGTACATAGATGAGTGATTGCTTGGGAATATCAAGTGCTGTAAGATTGGATATGCAGGTAGTGCTATGAATAATGGATCTAAATTGGAGAGCTGAGTTCAAATTCCAGTTGAGTTCGTTATGTTCACTTGTGTATACCCTTGGAATACGTCTCAATCTGACTTAAGAATTTAATCTGTATCCTTGCAAGAAATTAGATAAAGTTTTATCAACCCTTGAAATATTTGAGAACATTTATGTCCAAAAAATTCCAAGAGTGTTTAAATCTGTTTTTCTCCATCATTGAATTTTATTTGCCTGGATGTACATGTAGTGTTATGGATAATGGATCCGAATTGGAAATTGCAGAGCCAAGTTCCAATTCCAGTCGGGTTTATTATGTTCACTTGCATGCAGATGCCTTAGGAATCTGACCTTGGCATTGAAACTGTAACCTTGCAGAAAATTAGATAAACTTTACCAACCCTCAAAATATTTGAGCACATTTATGTCCAAAAAAATTCCAAGGGTCATTAAATTTTTAACATCAAATTTGTTTCATTTTTCATCAGTGCCTTTTACTTGCTGTTGAAATCTGTAGCGGTTGAGTGAAGATGTTAAGAGATATCAGAAAGTTTGAATGATCAGAAGGCTTAAAATTGTGCGTGTTCAATAATCTTCCATCCACAACAATTAATAAAAGACAAAAATAATGATTCAAAACATAACAATTGAATTTATTAAGTGTTTCATGTACATGCATGTAAGCTGAAAGGTTAGACAGAGTTTTGTCTCTTAGACTAGGTAATATTTGTACCTAAGCTCATAAAGAATAAATTGATTATTAAATTGTAGTTTAGAAGAATGAGTATGTGTTGAATGTTTGGAATTGTGTATTGTAATAGTTCAGAATTATACTTGCATGAAATGTTGTGAAGTTCTTTTACGTCTGACTACATTAGTCAAGATGGGAGTTCTTTAAGGGTCACATTTTGGCAGCGGAGTTGAGACGCGAGAGAGAACCAAGAGAGAGCGTGACGAAAGAGAGGGCAAGAATCACTCGTGTTTGGTTTTTATAATTGTACCACGTGACAGACTCAAACTGAGTTGGCACCAAAATAGATCTGTCGCGTGGGGGTGATTTGATTGGTTGAAACTGACCAATCAGCAAGCTAGATTGAAGGTGATCAACCAATGAATGCTTGTTATATATTTGTAAGTATGATGGTGGTGAAAATTACAACAGGAAGTGTGCATTTCCCTGCAGAAGGTAAACTGGCTGTTGTGGAAGATTCCACAAATCTATGTCCTATAAGAACAAAACACAACATTGAAAAGGACCAAGAATTATCTCTGCAAAATTCTGTTAGAAAAAATAAGTAACAAAATACCAGGAATTTATCCGAATTAACAATTACAATGAATTTCAGTGATGTTCACTTCGTTCTTCTTTTGTGTATATCTGTTATCTCTGAGCCAGAATTGAAAGTTAAAAGAAACAACAGCTAAATTAGATTCTGGGTGTGGACAAAACAAGACTAGTTTTGTTCAAAAACTTTTGTCCGTTGTTCTTTTAGTTCAAGTAGGTAGATATACTTGGTGAAGAAACAAGTCTCTCCTTATGGCCCTGCCTATTTAAAATGACAATAAAACCTGGTTCAAGCAATTATGACTTCCTAACAACTATCACACAACTTCTCTTTGGCTCTCCTTCTTCCAAGCCTGCTTTACTCTTGATGCAAATACCTCTGTGCTAGAGAATATAACTCGTACATGTATTTAGACTGCTTGATCTGTGCATATAGCTGTAACTGATAAGAACAATCCTCACAGCTGTAGACAGCATCCCAAGTACTCACCTGAAATGACAATACAGCAGAATTAAAAGGATGAAGAATCCAAAAACATGTCAGTTTTTATCTAAGATCCAAACTGACAGGTTCCATCATTCTTGTGGTGATAAAACAAGAATTAGCCAATGGGGTAGAGCAGTGAGATTTTCTTGATAATGTCGAATGGTCTGAAATCAGGGTTGGTTAAATTACTGATTGTATGTACAGCTTTGCATTGCTTGGTGGTGCTGTAGTGTATCAAGCATTGACATGCTGAAATGATGCATTCTGGGATAGAGATAATTATCTGAAGAAGTTGAAGTAAAAGGAGGGAAGAATTTTAAGGAGTAGATAGAAAGAAAGTGCTTTGAGAAAGGAGAAGATAATAGAAGGAAGGAAGGAAGGAAAGAAAGAAATGGAAAGGAAAGATAGGGAAAAGTGTGATTAAATTAAAGACAAAAAGAAAGAAAGAAAAAAGAAATGGGAAGGAAAGATAGGGAAAAGTGTGATTAAATTAAAGACAAAAAGAAAGAAAGAAAAAAGAAATGGGAAGGAAAGATAGGGAAAAGTGTGATTAAATTAAAGACAAAAAGAAAGAAAGAAAAAAGAAATGGGAAGGAAAGATAGGGAAAAGTGTGATTAAATTAAAGACAAAAAGAAAGAAAGAAAAAAGAAATGGGAAGGAAAGATAGGGAAAAGTGTGATTAAATTAAAGACAAAAAGAAAGAAAGAAAAAAGAAATGGGAAGGAAAGATAGGGAAAAGTGTGATTAAATTAAAGACAAAAAGAAAGAAAGAAAAAAGAAATGGGAAGGAAAGATAGGGAAAAGTGTGATTAAATTAAAGACAAAAAGAAAGAAAGAAAAAAGAAATGGGAAGGAAAGATAGGGAAAAGTGTGATTAAATTAAAGACAAAAAGAAAGAAAGAAAAAAGAAATGGGAAGGAAAGATAGGGAAAAGTGTGATTAAATTAAAGACAAAAAGAAAGAAAGAAAAAAGAAATGGGAAGGAAAGATAGGGAAAAGTGTGATTAAATTAAAGACAAAAAGAAAGAAAGAAAAAAGAAATGGGAAGGAAAGATAGGGAAAAGTGTGATTAAATTAAAGACAAAAAGAAAGAAAGAAAAAAGAAATGGGAAGGAAAGATAGGGAAAAGTGTGATTAAATTAAAGACAAAAAGAAACAAAGAAAAAAATGAAAAGAAAGCAAGAAATAGTCCCAGTATTTAAAATACTAGAAGGAAAGAAGGTGGAGAGATTTTCTGTGGTTTGGAATTTGTGAGAAAAGAATGAAAAAAAAAAAAAAAAAAAAAGCAAAAAGAATGAAAGAAGATAAAAATTGTTTTAATGATTGGAATGAAGTGAGAAAGAAAATTCCAGAATTAAGAACGAAAAAGTCAGAAGAGGAAGAAATTATCACAGAATAATGAATGAATGAAAGGTAGGAGGAAGGAAGGAAGAAAGAAAGAAAAAGAATGAATGAATGAATGACCAGAGAAAGACAGAATGTATGAATGATAAGAGAAAAAGAAAATTACTAGAGAAAGAAATAGAAAGTATCATATAAAAGAAAGTCTAAGAGGGAAGAATGAATCACAAAAGAAAGACAGAATGAATGATAAGAGAAAAAAAAGAAGGAAATTATAAGAGAAAGAAAGAAAGCAAGCAAGTATTGCAGGAAAAAGAAAGACTCATATCAGAAAGAAAAAAATGAAAGGTCACAGAATGAAGAAAAAACAGAGGAGAATGAATGAGAGGGGAAAGAAAGAATGAATAACAGAAGAAAGATAAATGATAAGAAAAAGAAAAAAAAGAAAGTATTACAGGAGAAAGAAAAGAAAAAACAATTGTATGAGAAAGAAAGGAAGATTTACAGGATTATGAATGAATGAATGCAAGTGAAAGAATGAATGAATAAATGACTGTAGAAAGAAAGAATGAATGAATGAATGATAGGAGAAAAAACGGAAGAAAATATGATAGGAGAGAGAATGGAAGAAAGACAAAGAATTGTTTGAAGAAGAAAGAAAAAATCTCAGGATGATGAATCAATGAATAACAGTAGAAAGAATGTATGAATGACAGGAGAAAGAAAGGAAGAAAATATCACAGGAGAAAAAAAGAAAAATGAATCATGTGAGAATGAAAGAAAAAAGAAATGAAGAATGAATGACAGGAGAGAAAAATGAAGAAAATATTATAGAAGAAAGAAAAAAAATAAACAAGAGAAAAAGAAAAGAATGAAAGACAGGAGAACGAAAGTAAGAAAATATTACAAGAGAAAGAAAAAAAAAAAGAATCATATGTGAAAGAAAGAAACTATCATAGGAGAAGGAAAAAGATAAATATCACAGGAGAACGAAAAAGAATAAGAATCATGTGAGAAAGAAAGAAACAAAGAATGAATGACAGAATGAAAGGAAGAAAATATTACAGAAGAATGAAAAAGAAAGAATGAATGAATGGCAGGAGAAAGAAAAGAGAAACATGTGAAAGAAAGAAAGAGATTATCATAGGCGAAAGAAAAAGAAAGAATTCTATGAGGAAGAAAATATTACATGAGAAAGAAAAAGAATTACAAGAAGAAGAAAGAAAGGAAGAATGAATGAATATGAATAAAGAAAAGACATCAAGTTAGATTGAAACAAAATATGCCAAATCTTAGGAACACTGCAGAATTTTTCTTTTCTTCCCTTCACTATAATGCTTATTTTAATTCTCTTACAGAAACACGCACAACTTTTGTCGGAATTTTAAAAATTGATCTTATCTGTAATGTTCAACTACATTTCTGCTAAAAAAAACCCCCAAAAAACAACAAAAAGCTTTGGCATGTTGATTGACAGAAATTGCAAGTACTTTAAGTTGTCAGCAGGTATTGCATTGATTTAAATCTAACAGTGAGAATTTGACTTCCATTGAATGTGAAAAAAATCTGCATTTTTAATAATGTCATTGGATGTGAGTGAAGTCTGGTCTGGAATGAAACTGATATATACTTTAGCCATGAACATTGGATTAACTGTAATTACCAGAAAAGGATAATTTATCGGAATTATAAAACCAGTTCATGAACAACAATAATCTCTTTTATATAAAATTTCATCCACTATACAGCTCAAGAACCACTAGATAGTAATGATGAACAAAATGTGTGATATGTGTGTGAAAGAGAAGGTGATAGGAAATGAAGATTATGAGGATATGGAGGATATATAATCATTGACCTTTGGCTTGAAAATTGAAGAAGGCTGAATGTGGTGAGAATATAAGCAATTAAAATGTCTAAACTGGAGTTTCTCAAACATAGGTAGATTAACTAAAATTGCATAGAAGTATTTTTTTTTTTTTTTTGGTAACTAAAAAAATTGTGTCACAATGGATTCTGCCATAATTATAATTGATGGTGAAAAAACAGGCAATTGAGGGTAGAAAAGTGGCTATATGAGTCAGTGAGAAATTAGTAGGGGTGAAAGACTTGATCTAGTATCAAGCAAACTTTGCAGACGGACAGATGGTTGAACGAATGAATGAACAATCGATTGAACGAACAAATGAATGGATCAATCAATGATTGAACGAATGAATGAATGAACGTTCAAACAAACAAATGAATGAATGAATTAAAAGTCAGATGAATGAATGAAATGAACGATCAAATGAATAAATAAATGAATGAACGAAATGAGCGATCAAATGAACAAATAAAATGAACAATCAAATAAATCGAATGAACGAACGAAATGAGCAATCGAACGATCGAATGAATGAATGAATAAACAAATGAATGAATGAAATGACCGATCGAACGATCGAATGAATGAATGAATAAACAAATGAATGAATGAAATGACCGATCGAACGAACAAAAGAATGAATGAATAAATGAAAGGTCAAATGAATGAATGAAATGAGCAATCGAACGATCGAATAAGCAAATGAATGAATGAAATGACCGATCGAACGAACAAAGGAATGAATGAATGAATGAAAGGTCAAATGAATGAATGAAATGAGCAACTGAACGAATGAATGAATGAAATGAACAATTAAATGAATGAACAAAATGAACGATCTAATAAACAAACGAAATGAGCAATCGAACAAACAAATGAATGAACGATCGACCAATCGAATGAACAAACGAATGATCGAATGAACAAACGAATGAATGAATGAATGAACGACTGAACCAAGCAGAGTGAAAGAAAAACAACAAAAGAAAATAAGAAGCAAGTGCACAAGGAAAGAATACATGTTCACAAATATACTTTTGTGGTTGCATTTTTTCTACATTAGGTAAAAAAAGCTCTTTCTCCTTCATGGTTTAAACAACTCCCTGAATGATAACTTTTAAAAATTCTAGACAGGATCTCCTATACAGATTTCACATTTCTTGTATCATTCCAGAAAGTACCTAACTCCTAATGCTATGCTGTATCTTTACAAAAGTTAGATCTGACCAAGAATAGAGTATTGATGCCACATCTGCCAGTCTTCACTGTCCAGCCTCTGAGAGGATTCAGAAAGAGTTGGATGAGAGTCTCATGATGTTTGCAAAGGTACAGCAGCCCCAAAAAGCTCACTCTGATTATTCTGATCAGCAAAGAACTCCTGACTTTGTTGGTGAGGGTCTCAGACACAACACAGAGACCTACATAAAGTGCCTTGAAGAAGTAGTGCTGCCCTGTGTCAAGAGGGTGGCTACTGAAAGACCCTATGCCTGGCAACATGACAAGGTACTATGCCACATAAACAGGAGAACCCAGTCAAGGTTGTCAGACAATTTCTGTCACCACATCACCCCTTACATCTGGCCACCTAACTCCCCAGACTGCAACCTCTTGATTATTATGTGGGAGGTATAGTTGAGCGAGAGACCAACAAAACACTTTGTAACACCAAAGATGAACTGAATGCCAGTGTTATGGCAGAATTCACCAGCTTAAACAAGGAGACCGTCCAGAAGTGTTGCAGGAGATTCTGAAGTCATCTGGAAGCCATGGCTGAAGCCAATGGCAATTTTATTTTAATAAATTTACTCTTTCGTATTTCAAGATATTTTTGTAAATATATCTGTTAAAATAATTGGTAAATATATCTGTTAAATAAGATGGCAGTGTTGCTTTCATTTTTGCATAATTTAGATGATAATTTATCCATCACATCTTGTGTATTTAGGCAGCAATCCTTCTTTCATGCACATTTCATTAAAAACGACTGACAAGGTGCTTTTATTTAGTTTTTTATATAATTTCTCGTGCGATCTAATAATTTTTTTCTTTCTGGATGACAAATTATATAAAAATTGTCCGAATGTTCTTTTTATCCAAGTGCTTTCGGCTATACATTTAGCCATTTTCAAGGATTATATTTTAACTGTTAAAATTAGAAATATAGATATATATATATATAGTTTATTATATTTACTTACATGCAAATACCCTTGGGAAAGGTATGAATCCATTTAAGGCCAGATATAGGTAAGTAGCAGGACAGACCAGGTACTAGGAGAACAACTCTGAATTCAAGAGCTTCAGAGGTTCATTTTTTGGGAATTAGTGGTACACTGTATGCCAGTTCTCTGTTTACAGCTTTCCAAAAAGTGTAGGCAGTTCTACATAACCCTTCATTACTCTGATCATTTGTGTGGGTAATCTGGTTGTTTGGTTTTGAGCTGCTAGACCCTTATATGTGGAAAGCAGTAAGGGAGCCCATTAAGTAATATAATACATAGTGGGCAAATGAATAACAAGATGAAAAACATTTTGATGGGTAACATGCTGATGTATCTGTAAAAATAACTTGATTAATCAAAGAATTTTGATATTTATCTGAGTTAATTTTTCTTTATCCTCACAAAAATACGTACCTGAATTCAAGATTTTTTAAACGTTTGAGATTCAATTTTTGGCTATTATCCAGGTCAAAGGTGGCAAACAATAACAATGGCAGCTAGACTTCTTTTTAAATTAGCTTTGTGATATTTATATGCCGAGAGGACATCATACACAAAGCAACGGAAAATTATACACTAAACAGAATGTATGTATTTGTAGATAGATATTTTTTATCACTTTAAATGTTTTTAGCAATGGATACTTGTATTCGAGTAAGCACTCCATTTATTTATTAAACAGTATATTTATTTATTTTCACCTACCGGCCGGAATGTTCACTCCCTCTACCATAAGAAACACAGGTTTGATTCCTGCCAAAGAGTGCAGATTTTTCTTTAATAAGACCTCAAGAACTTTCAGGCCGGTAGGTGAAAATAATATATAAACTGAGTGCCTACTCAAATACAAATATCTACCAATAATAACATTTAAAGTGATAAAAAATTTGTCAGATTAACCAAAATCCATTCTAAATAATCCCAATTGTTTACGTTTGGATACAAAACTATGTGTACATATGAAAAAACTTTGAGAGATCTATGAGAGAAGAAAATTTGCTTGAAAGTATGAAATTGCTTTGCCTGTTGCTATGTGGCAATACGGTAAATCACGCTAAGCAAAATGGTAGCTACCCACTCTGCCCTGAGGGTTTCAGGTTTGATTCCTGCTGAAGAGTGCAAAATTTTTCTTTAATAAAATTTCTCAAATATTTGGTCCGGTAGCTGATAATAAATAAATGTACCGTTTGCATGCTCAAATACAATTATCCACTAATAATAATGTTTAAAGAGATAAAAATATCTGTCGGGTTAATAAAGATCCATTTGAAAAAATATAAGACATATACTTCTAAAATCCCAGTGTTCAAACTAGTTGTAATTATATATATATATATATATATATATATATATATATATATATATATATATATACTAAATCTTCTGTATGATGGTGAATGCTTAATGATTTCACCCAGTAGAACAGAATGCATTGTTGGGAGGTTGGGTCAGTGGAAAGAATGTGTTACCTGTTTTTATGCCAGCCTGTTTTTGGCAGCAAAAGGTAAACAAAGCTTGTGCATTTTGAAATATTATCCTAGCTTGTGGTTGAGTACAATCTGAGAGCAGAGTATCCGTGCTGAGTGCATCAGGCAACACAGTCATCCATCTTAGATACGAAGATTTACGATTGGCAGGTGATGAATGAAACCGCACATTCCAAGGCTGACTAATCTATTTCCGCTGACTGTGAAGACATCATAGATTTTGGTTCAATTCATAAGGTGATGATTTGTCAGAAAACAAGTCCAATCTATCATCAATCATGAGAAAACGTCTCTCTACCTTGCTTCCATAGTGCTCCAACCAAGATAATACTTTAAAAACAAAGTTCATTTTCTTTCTTTTTTCTTATTCATTTTGTACTCTTCCCTGACACTTCTACAATTCCTGTAGGGTTTACAAAAGGCCAGTCTTGTTTGCAATAATATCTTAGTTTGTTTTCTTCAGGTTTTGTTGTTTGCTTTCATTATAACAAAAAAAAAATCCCTTGAAGACTTCCAACTGTAACAACTACTAAAATGGATAGCAGATGTAACTAGAAGAAAAATAATAATTTTCTTTTTAATCATTTCACCCCAAGCAAGGTGACAATAATACAAGGATATGGGTTATAGGGAGTGAAAGAGAATTAAAAGACTTTAGTGAGGAGAGGGACAATAAAGAAACAGGGTTCAGGAAGAAAGAAGATGGCAATTGATGTTGCATTTAAATTTTTGAAGATTGTAGATGGTAGGGAAGCAATAAATTGAAAAGGAGTTTTCTTTCCAATTCCAGATCATAGTTTCTGTTTTGGAAAGGTTTATCTTGAGTCCTATTTCTTAGAACACTTGATAGAGGATGTTTTCCATTTTTATGATGGATTCCGTGTAGGTGCCATCACTGCTTTCATTCCAATTCAAGATCATAGTTTCTGTTTTGGAAAGGTTCTCACTTAAGTTCTATTTACTGGAACACTTGGTAGAGGATGTTAATTTTCTGTCCAAAATCATCATTATCCGAACTATGAACACCTGTGTCATTAGTATAGACACCTTTATCATCAAGCAGGAAAGCAAGGTTGTTGTTTTTTTATTGTTGGATTCATTTGGGATGTGGATTTGAAATGCTTAAATGGTCTGTGTTTTTAAATAGGCAGGAAATAGCTTAGGAATAGATGAAGTAGATTAGGGCTCTTATTTCTTCCTTGTTGTGCTCCTGCTTACATTTGAAATAATTACATATTGTGGTCCTAGCAAGATTATATAGATTGATACAGGTCATCTGTTTGAAATATATATATATATATATATATATATATATATATATATATATATATACCCAAGTGTGGGATTGGTATATACGGAGTAAATTCCAATAACCAACAATTATTATTCTTTAAAGAGTGCTCCATACAGAGTAGAGCCGATATAATCATTTATTTAAATATTATAACATAAATATGTTATAAAATCACGACAAAAATAGCCATTTTGTTTCAACACTTCTGGTGTCTTATCAAGTGATGATGTAAAATACAGAATAAATGGTTTTAAAAGTTTCAAATTAATTAATGATCCTTAGCTAGGAGTAAACGCTGTTACATAAGCTAGAATGACCAATCAAAATACAAGTATAGGGTAATTCGAAAAATTTGACAACTAAGCAAGGTTATCATAGATATTAAAAGATTTATAAAATTTGAAATTAAAATTAAAAGTAAAAAATTAAAAATTACCTATTTAGAAATCTAAATCAAATCTCTATTAAGTTTTAAATTGTAGAATTACCGAGGAGAAAAAATATAAAAATATAAAAAAATAAAAGATATATATGCTATTTAATTTATATTTTCATTGAAATTATGTTAAAAGGGATGTTCAGAACCCCAGACAGAAATGTATACACTTTTAGTTTCATTTCAACATGTTAGTCGCCTCTCACGCGAAATCATTCGAACATTTTTCTCCTCAGTAATTCTACAATTTAAAATATACACTAATGAACAACATATAGTTTTGTACCACTTGCACCCCTGAAGATGATCTTGAGAGAAAATCGAAAGTGCTTGGGAAATGAAAATAAGACATTTAAACAGCTGTAGCACATTTCTCTCATCCTTTAACATCAATACACGGAAAGTTAATCGTGAGTATGAACGGATTTTATTAAAAATTAGCGGACATAATGTCTGTAATTTATTCAATCAGACATGCCTAAAAGAAAATTTGATGCCTAAATACACAAATATATATATATATATATATATATTATTTGATAATTAGTAGGGATAATTCTAAAGAATATAAATCCAAAGAGAGCTCAATGTAAGAACAGACCAAATATAATAATGAAAGTGGAGTCCTTAGAAATCCATTGGTAATAATTTATTTCACAGGATCAGATTCCATCTCTTCAAATCCCAAAATTTTACAACATAAATAGCTTTTAAATTTATCCAGATCCAAGCAGAAAAAGAAGAAAAGAAAAGGCCTAATGTCTCCCTCTGTTTCCCTTCCCCCATATAAAATACCCTCTTCTTTCTGAATCTCTTTTCTTTTTTCTCTTGTCTTTTTTTGCTTGTGTTTGGATAAATTTAAAATGTATTTATTGTTGCAAAATTTTTTGGTCTGAAGAGATGAGCATCTGATTGCATGAAATAAATTATTACCAATGGATTTCTAAGGACTCCACTTTCATTATATATATATATATATATATATATATATATATATATATATATATACATATATATGTGAAGAAATATAGTCTTAAGGTGTGCTATATTTATGGGATAAAGTGCTCAATATCAGAGATAGAGCGTTTGTAAATATAAAAGTGAACATAGAAGTCAACACTTACAAGTGACAGTCTGTTTCATACTAGACTCAATCGTCAGGCCATATATATATATATATATATGTATATATATATATATATATATATATATATGTGTGCGTGTGTGTCTCATATTATTATCCACTAATTAGTAGATCATGTGTCACTTATACAATATGCCAAAAAGGTTTTAAGAATTTTATTGAATTTTCAAATTTTCACGTGATTAGCCAGGTTAGTGGAACTTGAAGAAATATGTTTTTAATGATTTCATCCCAAGCAAGGTAATAAAGCCACTGAGATACAAAGTGTTATTGAGAATGAAAGAAACTGCGAAAACATTATTGCGAAGAGAGGACAGGCTTCATCTAAGAAATTCAAATTAAATTTGATACCTACTAGTATAAATATAAACGAGAAATAAGATGAAATAAATAATATTGCATTTAATACTACTTGTGTAATTAAAGCAAGAAAAATAAGGTGAAAGAAATACTACTAAAAGAATTAATAATAATTTATCAAAGAAATTAAAATATTATTTAAGGTGATAATATATTCGCAATTCTGCATAAAAGAGATTCTAAAAATAGTTCTACTATTTGACCATTTTATAAATTTAAGGGAAGTGAGTTGGGCTGAGAACTTTTCAGTATCAAATTGTAAACATACAATAAATACTTAAAAATAGGTGACTTTGAATATTACCTGTGTGTGTCAAGGAATCGATTGACATATATTGCATATGAGTCAAGATAGCCACCATTTTTAATTTTTCTAATTATTCATTTGGTTGCAAATAGTGTATGAAGGCCCAAATATTGAAAGCAAGATTGGAATGAATTTGCAATTGTTAATTGGCAATGTGATGTTATTTTTTTTTTTTTAGCGCTTTTAGACGTACAAGGGGGTGCTGCAAAGTTTTTACCTTAAGAAAGAAAGCCCTCCTTCACTCAAAAAAATCTCATGTTTGGTCATTTAGTCAGATTTTGGCAAGAAATTTTTTTCTCTCCATTATTGGTGATTCATTGATGTTACTATCCTTATATAATGTTTATGATGGGGACGTTGAAGAGTTCTCAGCCAAACCAAGAAGCACTTCTCCCAAAATGCAATTAGTCATTTGGTTAGATTTTGAGAAGTAAGTTGGGCTGAGAATTTTTCAGCAACTTCTCATACTAGTGATTGTACATTAATCAAGAGTACTCACCTGAACACAAATTAATTGCAAATGTTCCATAAAAACTTCAAAATATGTGGATTTAAACATTGCGTGTGCATATGTTGGTTGATGTATTACTTGCATATATGTTAAGATAGCCACAATTTTTAATTTTGGCAATTACAGTTACAAAAACTACATGAAGGCACAGACATTGAATGTCCTGGATATGATGATGAACTACATCTAGCAACAAGGCCTCTGATCTGAGGTTTTGAGGAGCCTGGCACCACCTCTTACTTGCTGTTGTCCCACGGTGGTAGCACCTGTTAGGATCCTAGCTATAGTCAAATAGTGAACTCCCAAACAAAAATTGGGTCATTTTTATAATAAAATAGCAAAATGACAATCAATGCAGCACTTAATAAATTATAAAAATGCATTTTTATATACATTATTTGGACTATTGTCCACATCTTTGTCGCCATATTTGTTACAACGTTTCGGCCATTGTACACTCCGGCCTTCTTCAGGTGGTTGGAATGTCGAACTGAACCCCTAGGGTAGACTGTTCTAGTTCCATGTACCATGTTTAATGGATGTCAGTTATCAGTTATCTCCTGTTAATTTTTCCCTCTAAAAGTTCTCCACCGGGTATTGAACTCACACTCTTTGGGTCCTGTCACTGAATCTAACCAACGCCTTTATCCACTGTGCCATGTGTCATTGAGGACATCTGTGTATGAATTTCTGGGTATTATAAACCCAATGTCTTCAGCAACCATTTTTACCAGTGCTCATATTGCAATTTTTGCTGTTATCCATGTTAAACATGGCACGTGGAACTAGAACAGTCTACCCCAGTGAGCGAAATAAAGGGTTCAGCTCAACATTCCAACCACCTGATGAAGGCAGGAGTGTACAACGGCTGAAACATTGTAAAAAATATGGCGACAAAGATGAGGACAATAGTCCGAATAATGTAAATAATGTACATAATACCTCATCTCAGAAATATAGACATACATTTTTATAGTAAAATTACCAACAATATATTTTTTTCTGATTTACAAACTATATATCAATGAAACCTGATCTACAAACTGATTTCTTAAAAAGAATACATATTCTATTCAAACAAACTTATCCTAAATGTCTTGTCAGCATTAAATGATCCATTGAGGTTGATATGCCATAAAATAAACCAAATAGACCAAAAACCAAACTATATATCTAAAAAAAATGTACATTTACTTGTAAAATATAAAATCATGTACAAAATATCTTCAGTTGAAGCCATAAAATTGCATTCAAAATATTTAGATTTTGGCATTAAATAACTCATACAGGTTGATATGACGCTGAACAAAATCAACAGATCATGAAAGCAAGTTTGTGATGTATTTGCAATCATTAATTGGCTGTATGTCTTGTTGGTTAGCCATTTATGTAGTAATATATGGGGGTGCTGAGAAGTCATTTCTCTCAGAAATTTTTTTCAGAAATTCTGTTATTTGGTGTTTTGGTCAGATTTTGTTATGTTCACTGACAAATTTTCAGCCAAAATTTCATATAACCACTGATTTTTATTTAATACTTTTTTTAATATATTTTTTTTTAAATCTGAAAAACCTGTTAAAGCAGTTCCCTTTTATCTTTGTCTCAGTAAAGATTCTGTTACGTTGTCATCATTGGAACATATTAAAAATTTGTCCAGGTCCACAGAAGATAGCATGATTAACCAGAATATTCCATTGCATCGCAATAAGAATCCACAAGTTAAATCACAGTATATAAGAATCTATTTAAAATCTTTACCATCTTCCTTCAAATCTCAGAGGAAGACATAGTGTTCATTACTCACCTTTGCAGTTTTTAACGATCATAAAAAGAATAACAGAAGGAAAAAGAGAAACACATTATCTGTTGTTCTCTTCAGGAAAAAAGAAACTGGTTATCCGCTTAGCAATTCACTTAAAGTGATTAGAGGAAAAAGGGTTTTCAAATTACAAAGAGATTTGTTAGGAAAGCAAGCATGTGTTCATGAAATTGCATTTGTTTGATTTCTTCATTCAAGAAGACAATGACTGCTTTATAAAGATGAGTTTAAATAAAGATTTACCATACAATGCTCTCTTTTTAAGGCAGATTTTCATATTTTAATCTTTTGGGATGGCTTTAAGAAGATTATGGCAGCAAAAATTTGAAGAAGAAAAAAACATACAGGTTGCAGCAAAAAAGTTTTTAAAAATTTTAACGTGAAGCACATATTCTGAAAATTTGTAAACTGTTGAATGTGAAGCAAATATTTTCAAAATCTGTAAATTAGGGCTATTGTCCTCATCTTTGTCACCATATTTATCACATTTTATCTCCAGCCTTCTTCAGGTGGTTGGAATGTCGAACTGAACCCTTTACTGTGCTCGCTGGGCTTCCACATGCCATGTCTAATGGATATCAGTTATCTCCTATTAATTCCCCTCCCCAAGTTCTTCACCACCTTAACCAGGTATTGAGCTCACACGCTTTTTTTGGTCCTGTCACTGGATCTAACTAATGCCTTTATCCACTGTGCCATGTGTCCATGAGGACATCTGTGTATGAATTTCTAGTTATTATAAACCTAATGTCTTCAGTAACCATTTTTACCAGTGCTCATATTGCAATTTTGTTGTTATCGCTTTTCTCTGCTACTCCTTATTACTGGTTCCTATATTGTATTCATTTCTATGCTTGGTCGGCTCAGGAGATTTTTGTGGCCCTACAAATAAAGGGTTCAGTTCAACATTCTAACTACCTGAAGAAGACCAGAGCGTACAACAGCTGAAACGTTGTGATAAATATGGCAACAAAGGTGAGGACAATAGTCTGAATAATGTAAATAGTGTACATAATACCTCATCTCAGAAATATAGACAGATACTGAAAGGCCGAAACGTTGTAATAAATATGGCGACAAAGATGAGGACAATAGTCCGAATAATGTAAATAGTGTACATAATACATCATCTCAGAAATATAGACAGATACTGAAAGGCCGAAACGTTGTAATAAATATGGCGACAAAGATGAGGACAATAGTCCGAATAATGTAAATAGTGTACATAATACCTCATCTCAGAAATATAGACAGATACTGAAGGGCCGAAACATTGTAATAAATATGGTGACAAAGATGAGGACAATAGTCTGAATAATGTAAATAGTGTACATAATACATCATCTCAGAAATATAGACAGATACTGAAGGGCCGAAACATTGTAATAAATATGGTGACAAAGATGAGGACAATAGTCCGAATAATGTAAATAGTGTACATAATACATCATCTCAGAAATATAGACAGATACTGAAAGGCCGAAACGTTGTAATAAACATGGCGACAAAGATGAGGACAATAGTCCGAATAATGTAAATAGTGTACATAATACATCATCTCAGAAATATAGACAGAGGCTTTAAATTAGGGAATTTGAAGTATGTATTCTGAAATTGTTGAATATGAAGTACATATTCTTACAAATCTGTAAATGATTGAATGTGAAGCATATTTTTTCAAAATCTGTAAATTGATGAATGGCATGCAGATTTTTTTTTTTTTAATCTAAAAATTAAGTACGAAACACATTTTCTGAGAAAATCTGTAAATGATTGAATGTCAAACAATATTTTCAAAATTTGTAAGTTGTTGAATGTGAAGCATATATTCTAAAAATCAGTAGTTTGAATGTGAATTGTCGTATATACTCACATGTGTGACTTTTGAAGATCTATTTTTGAAGCTAATTTGACTAAAGTAAATGGATCTATAGTTTGGCCAACAATGTAGCCAGGGCCAGCAGTACATATGCTAATTTTATATCTCATGTATGATGCAAACCCCTTAAAATTAACTCCAAAATTAGGTCTTCAAAAGTCGCATAATACGCAAGTATATACGGTACATATTAAAAATCTGTAAATTTTTGAATGTAAAGTGCATTTTCTGAAAATCTGTAAAAGATTGAATGTAAAGCACATTTTCTGAAAATCTGTAAATGATTGAATGTAAAGCACATTTTCTGAAAATCTGTAAATGATTGAATGTAAAGCACATTTTCTGAAAATCTGTCAATGATTGAATGTAAAACACATTTTCTAAAATCTGTAAATTGGTGAATGTAAAACACATTTTCTAAAATCTGTAAATTGGTGAATGTAAAGCACATTTTCTGAAAATCTGTAAATGATTGTAAAGCACATTTTCTGAAAATCTGTAAATGATTGTAAAGCACATTTTCTGAAAATCTCTAAATGATTGTAAAGCACATTTTCTGAAAATCTCTAAATGATTGTAAAGCACATTTTCTGAAAATCTGTAAATTGGTGAATGTAAAGCACATTTTCTGAAAATCTGTAAATGATTGAATGTAAAGCACATTTTCTGAAAATCTGTAAATGATTGAATGTAAAGCACATTTTCTGAAAATCTGTAAATGATTGAATGTAAAGCACATTTTCTGAAAATCTGTAAATGATTGAATGTAAAGCACATTTTCTGAAAATCTGTAAATGATTGAATGTAAAGCACATTTTCTGAAAATCTGTAAATGATTGAATGTAAAGCACATTTTCTAAAAATCTGTAAATTGGTGAATGTAAAGCACATTTTCTGAAAATCTGTAAATGATTCAATGTAAAGCACATTTTCTGAAAATCTGTAAATTGGTGAATGTAAAGCACATTTTCTGAAAATCTGTAAATGATTGAATGTAAAGCACATTTTCTGAAAATCTGTAAATGATTGAATGTAAAGCACATTTTCTGAAAATCTGTAAATGATTGAATGTAAAGCACATTTTCTGAAAATCTGTCAATGATTGAATGTAAAACACATTTTCTAAAATCTGTAAATTGGTGAATGTAAAACACATTTTCTAAAATCTGTAAATTGGTGAATGTAAAGCACATTTTCTGAAAATCTGTAAATGATTGTAAAGCACATTTTCTGAAAATCTGTAAATGATTGTAAAGCACATTTTCTGAAAATCTGTAAATTGGTGAATGTAAAGCACATTTTCTGAAAATCTGTAAATGATTGAATGTAAAGCACATTTTCTGAAAATCTCTAAATGATTGAATGTAAAGCACATATTCTGAAAATCTGTAAATGATTTAATGTAAAGCACATTTTCTGAAAATCTGTAAATGATTTAATGTAAAGCACATTTTCTGAAAATCTGTAAATGATTGAATGTAAAGCACATTTTCTGAAAATCTGTCAATGATTGAATGTAAAACACATTTTCTAAAATCTGTAAATTGGTGAATGTAAAGCACATTTTCTGAAAATCTCTAAATGATTGTAAAGCACATTTTCTGAAAATCTCTAAATGATTCAATGTAAAGCACATTTTCTGAAAATCTGTAAATTGGTGAATGTAAAGCACATTTGGTGAATGTAAGGCACATTTTCTAAATATATACAAATTGTTGAATGTGAAACAAATTATTAGAATTTTTAAAAAATGATTATTAAGCATATTTTCTGAATATCTCTAAATTAGTAAATGTGATATACATTTTCTTAAAATCTGTAAATGAAGGACGTTTTCTAAAAATCTGTAAATTTATGATTGTAATGCACATATTCTGAATATTTTAAATATGTAAGAAACATATTCTAAAAATCTCTAAATGAATAGATAGGTTTTTTGCACACTTTCATTGAAAAATGTTTAATTTTCTTTTTCTTCTGAAAGAATAATATCCATACTGACTCTATCTTTTTCTCTTCTCAGCTTGGGGGCAATTGTAGGGTAGACTGGGCTCTCCAGCTTTGGTTGGTAACCAGTCTTGAAGGATAACTCTGAATTTAGAACTGATTTTGTGTGGAGCTAGCAATTCCAACCCATAAAAACCTACTTGCTACAGAAACCGTGAAAGCAACACCTAGTGGTGAGGCTGTGGCCCAAGTGTAGTGATGCTACAGCCCTATATGACACAGGGCAGTCCACAGGGTTAATATATTGTTCAACTAGAATCTAATAGGTATGTTCCTTATATCTCTGATTGCTTCTTGTCATCACCGTGTTTATTTACTCTAGTAGTATCAGATGTCACTAGATCACATAATACGGAAAAGGAGCTTGGAGAATTTGACACTCACAGAAGACAAAAAGGACCGAGAGGGGTGGCAGAAAATGGATGGGGATAAATGAGAGGATAAATATTGCTTAGTGCGACAAGAGATGGGAAGTTGTCCTGAAAGGATGCTGCATATAAAAGAAATATCAGCTGTAATAGTCTAGAAATTTCTTAGATTAAGCATTATTATAATTATTAATTTTTCATTAGTACTTTTCTTCTCAATTCTATTGTTTTTATTGATTCATTTTTTATGATTTAACCCTCTGAAGGTTATTTAAGCCAGAAACTATTTTTAGATTGAATTTTTTTTTTTTTAAAGATAATAATGTTTTAATGATACCAGTCTTACTAATTAACCAACAGAAGAGAAGAGATGGATTCATGCCTTTCCCAAAGATATTTACACATAAGTGAATATAATGAACCCAATGGGAACTGAAACTCAGCTCTCCAAATAACAATCCCAAGTCATTATCCATTACACCACCTGTACATCCAAACTTACAGCATCTGGTATTCCCATGCAGTCACCCATTTAGGTACTGACCAGTCATGACTTTGCTTAACTTCAGTGATCGTACATAAACTGGTGTTTCAATGTGATGTGACCATAAGCCTGCTTTTTATTGTAACTCTCAGAACATTATTTTAAACAGAAAATATCAGAAAGAAAGAAACTATCTCCGGTGAGAGTAGAACTCCTAGAACTAATGTCCCCTCCTTTGTTATTATCACGACATTAGGCCTTTGAGGTTTCTGGCTTTCTTCAGGAGTCTGCCGATATGGGTAGCATTCATGGAATTTCTAACTGAACTCTTTATTTAATCTTCAGAGAGAGATTGTTTTTGTTTCACTCTCTATGTCCCAGTATATCTTGTCCTGATTTTTATAGTACTGCTCAGTTATTATTTCTGTTCCTACTGATTTTGAGTCAGTACACCCAGCCCAAGGATTGAACTCACAATTACTATGCCAGCAAAATCACAGCCCAACATTAATTGTCTAATCTGTTGGGCCAACTAGTATAAACTTAGACTTATTTCTTGTGCTTTATATACACATGTAGTATTACATGTAATATTCTTTGGATTTATTACATGAATCATTGTCAATTATTATTGAATTTTGACTAGTATTTCTTTCATTTTATTTCTCTTGCTTTATTTATATAAGTAGTATTAGATGTAACATTATTTGAATTTCTTA
>OZ038511.1:30066350-30098850 GCA_964036315.1 Acanthosepion esculentum | reverse complement strand
ATAAATGAAGTTTTACTTATTGTTGAAAAGCTCCATCGAGTTTTTTAACAATGTAAATTAAAATTTATGCAAATTATTAACATCGTTCCTTAACTTTTGTCTAGTAGCTTATTTCCTTTGTTCCATTTAATCTTTATTTAAAAAAAAACTATTATGTAAATTTTTGTAACTTTGTATAATATTTATGCATTACACCCTAATCTGTATTCGGTAAAATTTTCATTGCTAATCATGCATTACTTTTTAAGTAATACACATATTTATGTCTTTGTTGTTTCCGTGATTTGTTGTAAAAGTGATTTTACAGAACAGAATATATTTTCTGCTTTTCATTGTATTTCTTCATGGAAATTTACCTAAAATTGATTTGTTTTTTATGGCTTATCAACCCTTTGCATGTTACTTAAAGCTGGAAAATACTTTCAGATTGTAAAAATCTTTTTTGAGATAGTAATGATACAATTCCTACCAATTAACTCATTACTGGGGAAAAGGTATTTGCGTATAAGTAACTCAGCTGGAAGCCATTATCCATTACACTCGTCACACATCCAAGCTTATAGCATCTGGTATCCCTAAGCAGTCACCCATCTAGGTACTGATGTTGCTTAACTGAGAATGAACACTGATGATAATAAGTACAGTAACTAAAATATTGTAAAATAGGGATTTAGTCATTATACATTTTTTGGCAAACTTGGACCTTTGTGCCTACAAAAAACAGTGTGAAAAAAAGATGGTTTTTCCATTGACACCACTATTATTGTAACTACCTTCACTCCTTGGTAATATTTAGTTTTAAAATGTGATGAATCGAATTATAATGAAACTTAAACATATGAAAGTAAATTTACACATTTTCTTTGATCTTAAGAATTTGCAACAAAAATATAAAAAAAACACTGTTTATTAGTTTGTTTATTGGAATGATTGGCAAAGAATCAGCTGATTGCCACTTGATTCAAACATTATATAATGTTAAAGAATAAGGATTTCCTTTTAGTTGGTTTGTGTATTTTAATGTTTATGAATTCATGAATAATATGTAGTTTTCATTTTTATTTCTTTATAAATGGGTAAATTATAAATATTGATTTGCATAAATTTTAATCATATTAGTTTTTAGAATGTTATAAATGTAATATTATTCTTTGCATACGATCAGAATGAGATAGTTGAAATTTCTGGGACACATAATAAGAAAAAGGAGTTTGGAGAATCTAACACTCACAGGACATATTGAAGGTTAGGACGAAATAGTAACATATATCTAACGACCTTGTGTAAATGTCAGAAAATGAATGGGGAGTGGCAGTAAGAGGACAAACCTTGCTTAGTGCTAAAAAGGGTGGGAAGTTGTGGAGAGATCGCACACACCCTGAAAGGACACAACAGATAAAAAGGGAGAAGAATTCTCTGACAGAATTTTACTAGGTCATCAAGGAAATGTTTTGCTGTCATTATAACCAGCTGTGATGTAAGTTTTGACTTCTTGCCCTTGTGTAGATATATTAATTTTCATGAGTTGCTCCCCTTGGACACTCTTTTAGCTAGGAAGGGACAATCTCACCCAGCAGTGTTGAGCAGCCATCTTTTGCTGGGAACTCACATGGAGAATGAAGCAGTTTGAATAAATCATTCCCTCTTCATCACTTGTCTGAGTTCCTTAATTTAAATTTACAGATAAGTACATCAACTATTTCTGGAGAAATGTAAGCATAGTAATAGATTGGCAGGTCTCCTCATTTTACAGTTGAAATGGATAGATGTAACCGTAAGTCCTATGCTAACAGTTTCTTCTCTTGCACTTCTTGCTTGTGGAACTCTTTTCCAGCACCATACTTTCCAGCCAACTTTGATCTTCAAAAATTTAAATGCAATGTCAGTTGTTATCTACTGTCTTCTTTTTTCTTATTCTTTCACATTCAGTAATCCCCTTGTGTCTTAGTGGCTTTATGGCCTTGCATGGAGTGAAATGATTAAAAAAAAACCTCAAAAAAACACTATAAAAAGTAATCTGTTATTTCTATCCACCCAACTACTGTTGTAACCTAGGGAAGATTACTGAATAAAATAATCACATGAAGGTTGGTAATGAACGATAATACTTAGGACACGAACAACTGTTATGGTGAAAGACACCTAGTCTATAGATAATAGACTCTCCCATCTATTATAAGTAGGAGTCAGTAGGAGTCGAATACGAAAAGTAGTCAGCTACCACAACTTGATTACTCTGCGTAATACTTATTATAACAAGTTCCTAATGTTTTTGTACGTTGAACTTATTTAGGACTGAATTTAGTCCAAATACAGTTTCCACTAAGGAATTAACTCTACAACAACAACAACACATATAAGATTCGCCAGCGGTGCATAGAAGAAGTAGTCAACTGCCAGAAGTGAGTCAAGTGAATTCCACAATGAATCTCCAACTGCAGACCAACATACAGTATTTACTACTGTATTTATGTGAATGGTGACATACCCATTATCATTCGTAAGTATGCTCCAACAACTACCTACCTCATAAAAAATTTAGTTCCCTACCAAAAACCTAGTTAGTAGGAATAGAAAGTTGTATAAGGCACGATCAAGACTCAAACCACTGCGTACAATTTTAAAAGAGAAACATTTATTACATTTGTATCCAGAAAAAGGGAAGAATACAAAAGATTTCATGTAAGAATCTTGCACAAAAATTTCCTTTTGTTTGCCTTATAAATAATTAAGGCAGGATAACATTTACAGATATATTGCAAAAAAAAAAAACCAAAAAAGGATTAACCATTGAAAAATAGAAAAAACTTACGATTTCAAAACTGACAAAATGAGATAGCAATTCAAGAAGGCAATAAAACAAAGGTGTTACCACCTTTCAGAAAATAAATGAAAACATCTACTTTTACTTACCCCACAAGTGTCTCTAGGACATATAACAATTTTGGAAATGTCTTTTTTTATATTCACAGCATTTGTACTTGGGGAAATTCCTTTGAATTCTTTTTTTTTTTTTTTATTCAACCACAGGAAAATCTTTCAAAATTCTTTTGGGCTCTGAGCTGGTTTGTAACTCTGTGCCTTTTTGTTGATCTTTTCTTGATGTCAAAAGCCTTCTATTCTTATCTACTGATCTGCTGTATATTTATGCAAAAAAAAAAAACAAAGAATCACAGAAGGTTCCATCCAAGTTCTCCCAAGGGCTTGAGACTATATCTCTCATTGTCCAAAATATATGAAAAAATAATTCTTCCATAAAGTTGAAATGGATCCTTAAGAATTTTGGCAGTTTTTAACTGCTGAGCTTAAAAAGATAGACATATGTAACAATTTTTTACACAAACCATCTGACCTTCTTAAAAATACACTTCTCTCAAAGCAATGTATACAAAAAAACAACTTAGATGATTAAACATTATTATAATGTAATAAAAAATAAAAATTTTATAACCTACAGTATACATAATACTTTCAGCATTTCTACAGTAGAATTTACAGTAAACCTTTTCAAAAGAGAAGCTATAATCTGAAATCAGAATGAGAGCACTGATGTTAGATCATTTGAATCTTTCATAAAGATTCTGAATATGGAATTAATAAATTCTAAACACTTCAAATATCTCAGTGTATGGATTGGTTATAATAAATTTCATATAGGAGATCAAGAAATTGAATGCAGAATGTGGATACTTTTATGTAGAACTATAAGATGCTGCAAAAGTCTAAACCTAATAACTTGTGTCACGTTCTTAAATAGCCACATCAGATTTAAACCTTGGTAGAGATGTCATGCATGGCATACATTTCATTCAGAAATTTCTAAACTTTCTATATAGAACTGTTTTTTCAGATCAATGATTAAACATGACTTAAGGTGAATGAATCATCTAAGGTCTTAAAGACAATTCTTCACCAGACCTGAAAGCAATTGTTCTTAAACTTTTTGAAGTTGAGGCACACTTAAAATCCTACCAATAATTCTGGGCTCACTATATACAAATTTAAGAAAAATATGTTAAAATGAAGTCAAATAATGCAATAAAAAAATATAAAATGAAACATGAAAGTTTATTCATTCTTGTATTTAAAATAGAATAAGATACCTAGTGGACATAAGCAAGTAGATGACAGAACATGACCTGGGGGAGGAAGCTGAGGGAAGGAACTTGTGGAGAGCTGCAAGGGATAGAGGGAGGTGGAGAGCCATGATCGCCTACATCCTGAAAGGACATGGCACATAAAAAGAAAGACGGGAAAGAGAGACAAGGGAAAACAATGCATGACATACCTGGTGGACTTAAGCAAGTGGATGACAGAACGTGATCAGGGGGAGGAAGCTGAGGGAAGGAACTTGTGGAGAGCCATGATTGCCTACATCCTGAAAGGACATGGCACATAAAAGGAAAGAAGGGAAAGAGAGACAAGGGAAAACAATGCATGACATACCTGGTGGACTTAAGCAAGTGGATGACAGAACGTGATCAGGGGGAGGAAGCTGAGGGAAGGAACTTGTTGAGAGCTGCAAGGGATAGAGGGAGGTGGAGAGCCATGATCGCCTACATCCTGAAAGGACATGGCACATAAAAGGAAAGAAGGGAAAGAGAGACAAGGGAAAACAATGCATGACATACCTGGTGGGCTTAAGCAAGTGGATGACAGAATGTGATCAGGGGGAGGAAGCTGAAGGAAGGAACTTGATGAGAGCTGCAAGGGATAGAGGGAGGTGGAGAGCCATGATTGCCTACATCCTGAAAGGACATGGCACATAAAAGGAAAGAAGGGAAAGAGAGACAAGGGAAAACAATGCATGACATACCTGGTGGACTTAAGCAAGTGGATGACAGAACCTGAGTATGACGATAAACTACATCCAGCAGCAAGGCCTCTGATCAGGAGGTTTTGAGGAGTGTGGAACCACCCCTTAATTGCTGGTGTTCCCAGATCCACCCTGATCTGGGGTGATAGCACCTGTTAGGGTCCCAGCTATGGGCAAGTTGTTAACCCCCAAACTGTGGTCAAAACACTTTCCTTTTTCTCTTTATGTGCTGTGTCCTTTCAGGATGTAGGTGGTCATGGCTCTCCACTTCCCCCTCTCCCTTTTAGCTGTCAATAAGTTTTCTGCCTCTGCCAGCTCTCCCAGACCATGTTCTGCCATCCACTTGCTTAAGCCTGCCAGATATGTCACGCATTGCTTTACCTTCTGTTTTCCTCTCTATTCAACCTGTGAGTATCAGATTCTCCAAGCCCTCCTTTCTCATTACATGTCCCAGAAATTTCATCTGCCTCTTCTTAAATATAAGCTTCCTCCTTGTTTGCATCCTCAGCAGCCTTCTGTATCTCTACTGCCTCGGGTCTCTTCTTCATCTTTGAGGAGATCGTCCAACATTGGCTGCCATATAAGAGGACAGATGTCACATAACAGCTCAGTACTCTTTTCTTTGTCACCAAAGAAATCCTTCTGTCTCGCAGTACTCTGCCCAGCTTTTGGAAAGCATCCTTGGCCATCCCAGTCCATCTACGGATCTCAATGTCACACCTACCATCCTCTGTGAAAACACTTGCCAGATATTTTAACTTCCGTACATGCTTGATTTCAGTGTCCCCAACCTTCAAATCGCATTTCGGGCTCATCCTTTTACTGATGATTATGCATTCTGTCTTCATATAGTTTATGGTTAGTCCCTTCTTCTTGCTCTCCCTTGCTACATTCTGTAGGAGATTTTGTAGTTTTCTTTTCTGTGTCTGCTATCAGTACAGTGTTGAATGTGTATCTTATGTTGGTAAGATTGTGGCCACCAATGCTGAATCCTGGTAGGATCTCCAGTTCTCTCAGCAAACAATATGAAAGTGTAAATATAGGTTGGAAAAAAAGAAATTATTACCAGCAATACATCTTTGGTCAAAAAAAATATTACCGGTAATACATTTTTGGAAAAAAGAAATATTACCAGCAATAAAAATTTTGTCGGCATTAAATAACCCATTAAAGTTGATACGCTGTAAAACAAACGAAACCAAATATATATGGTACTTTTTGGATCCAGAGGAAGGTTAAAAAATGTTTTGTTCATCATGGGGTAAAGAGGTAGCTGGCTCATTTCTGGTATAATAGTACCTCATTATAAGAGTAGAGATGGAAAAGGAAAATATAGATCATATATTAGATTCTCAATAAACATATATCTTTTTTTTTTTTTATCTGAGATACAAATTAAAAATTGCAAAAATCTTTAACTGTTTGAAAAATACTTTGTCACAGCCTAATTAAATTTTCAGTGATTTAATGAATTTTGCAAGTACCTGAATTTACTTTTCAAAAAAGATATAAAAATAAGAACAAACTAAAAAGACTTGTGTTTTGTTTGATTTTTTAATTTTTATCCTTTATTTATTTTGATAACTGAGCATTTTTGCATGTCTTAATTAAGAAACTGAGTAAATGTTAATTGTAAATTGCTCCATGATTGAACATTGTCCAGTGCTGAGTGAGGGAATTGGGAAGGAAAGGGGTGCTTTTGTACAAGTTCCCTTGGGTGGATTAACAACTGGAGATGGCATGAAGAATGAATACAGAGTGTACGATTTCACTGACAATGACATGTCATCTTGTCAGAATTGTTCTGGGAGGAATTTATTTTTTATTTTTCACATCTTTTATCCATAAATAACCTTACAATAAGCTGTCACTTATTATGGCCTTTTTACTCCCGTTACAAAATGTATTTTAAATAAATGTTCAAAGAAAGCACAAGGACAGACACCTAAACACACACACACACACACACACACACATATACATATATATATATATATATATATATATATATATATATATATGTGTGTGTGTGTGTGGAAGTAAATATAATGTCTATAATAAAATATATATATATATACTTGTGTGTGTATGCATATGTAAATATAACATATAAATAGTATGTTTGTAGTAATATATATATATATATAAACACATATGTGTGTACATGTAAGTTCATACGTGTGTGTGTGTGTGTATGTATATATATATATATATATATAAAGTACACATATCCATATGTAGTTACATCTATGGGCATATATATATATATATATATGTGTGTGTATGTAAATGTTTATAGTATATATATATATATATATATATATATATATAATATTTCACATATAGCTAAAATATATCTGTACAAGGACAATATGAATAATGTTTTCCTTTTGTCTTTATTCATATATATATATATATATATATATATATATGCCTGTGTATGTGTTTATATACAAATTTATGTACATGTGTGTACTTGTTAGAGTTCATATTTGTATGTACTTATGCACATCCAAATCTGTATGCACACACATATATATATATATAGATAATTTCACTTATAGCTAAAATATATCTGTACAAGGACAATATGAATAAAGTTTTCCTTTTGTCTTTATTCATATATATGTATATATATATATATATATGCCTGTGTGTGTGTGTGTATATATACAAATTTATGTACATGTGTGTACTTGTTCATGTTCATATATCTATGTACATATGCACATCCAAATCTATATGCATATATATATATATATATTAGTGATTATATGTAATATCCAGGTCGATAACATGCGAACATCATGTGTAAAATATCATCATGCCCATATCTGTCTATATATATATATATATATATATATATATATATATATACACACAAACACACATGTACACACATACATGCATGTGTGTGTACGTGCATGTAAATATATTTATAGTAATACATATATGCGTATATCTACACATGTGTATTCAAATGTGCCTACATGTATGAGTGTAAATATGTATGTGTATGTATGTAGCTATTTCTACAGAAATATATGAGTATATATGTATATCTCTTTCTCACTATATATAAATGTGTGTATGTATATTTGCTTTGCTTGCTCTCCTGTAAGACCAAATTGGAAGAATGTTAATAGGATAATTGTGGGATGCTGAGCTTCTGACGGTGAGAAGAACCTTGAAAATCAGCATTCAAAATTTTATTTTTTAACTAGGCTTGAACTTCAGATAATAGTGCTGATGGGAAATATACACCTATTTCAGCCTTCAAGCTAGTCAAATCTGTCTTTTGCTCTCTCTTTATGCATACACACACACACACACACACACACACACACATACATATGTAAAGGAAGAAAGAAAAAAACAGTCATATATTGCAGTCTTTTCACACACACACTATATATATATATATATATATATATATATATATATATATATATGTATGTGTGTGAAGACTGAACTCCATAATATTATTTTTCTTTTATTTTTGTCCATAGGAAAAGACTGAAATAGATAATTTTATTTTCTCTTTTCTTAGAAATGGGGAAATAATTTCTTTTCCCAAGAAAATAAAACCAAAAAGAGAAGAAGCGCTTTTTCTTTTTTTTTTTTTTCATTTTATTTTCGGAATTTTCACATTTCTCTCTCACCTCAAAAGAATTGCATAATCCTGTGTAAGAATGCAAAGAAGTATATTTGTCTTTTAATGGTTCCATGCTAGTTGGGATTTTGCAAATGGAAATCCTAGTAAGTCTACCGGATTATTCTTTCGTAATTCCATCATTCCTGATCCTTACTTGGTGTCAGCTATTGTTGCTTTAACTTGGATGAAGAGCCTGGTGTGTTATACTATTTTATCCTGGACAGGGAATAGATAGATTCCTGCCTTTCTTAAGTGCATTAGTGTGAACTGAATATGAATGCCCTGTCTGGAATTTGAATTTTGCCTGCCAGTTAGATTTTCTGCACAAATAACCACTTTCCCTCTTTCACATCGCAGAGAGATTCCTGTCTTTTTTCAAAGAATTGTTCAACACAAACATTAGATCAAACTTGAGCTGCCTTTCAATCAAATTTAAATGGGTTAAATAGTAGAGTACTCTGAGCTCTCTAGCCTTGGTTGGCAACCAGTCTAAGAGAAGGAAAACTGAATTCAAAACCATATGTAGCCCTAGTGTCAGCACATACCATACAACTAAGGAAAAGGTCAGGGAATTCGCATTGACTCAATGATTCCGACTATGGTCGACCTCAATTGACTGTTTAGAAATATATTTATACATGATAAAAAAAGCACCATTAGATTAATTTTCAAGAACAATTTATATTACAAATGAATTGCAAATGATTTTACTGTAGAAATACTTTGCAGATTAATTGATTTTTAAAAACATCTTGTATATGATTTGACTATAAAATACTTTTCTCATGATTTTATTATAAAAATACAATGGAAAGGACTTTATACTATAAAAACCTTTTGCAAAAGATTCTAATATGAAAATACATTGCAAATGATTTACTATAAACATAATATATATTCAATGAAATATTTTTATATTATAAATATGAATTGCAAATGGTTTTACTATAGGAACATGTTGCAAATGAAGTTATATTATAAAAATGCATTGCAAATGATTTACTATAGAATTGTATTGCAAATGATTTTACTGTAGAAATACATTGCAATTGAAGTTATACTATAAAATGCATAGCAAGTGATTTTACTATAGAAATACATTGCAAGTGATTTTATACTATAAAAATGCATTGTAAATGATTTTGACTACAGGAATACATTGCAAATGTTTTTACTATAGGAATACATGGCAACTGAAGTTATACTATAAAATTCATAGCAAATGGTTTTTACTATAGAATTGCATTGCAAATGATTTTGCTGTAGAAATTTATTCCAAATGAAGTTAGTCTATAAAAATGTGCTGTGAATGATTTTACATTTGAAATACACTGCAAATGAACTTTCCCATAAAAATTCATAACAATAACATATTATTTACACTATATTCAGACCATTGTCCTCATCTTTGTTGTTATCACAACATTTTGGCCATTGTACCTTCCAGCTTTTCTCAGGTGTATATCAATATGGGCAACACACAGGGAATTCTGAAGTGAACCCTTTATTTAATCTCCAGGGGTAGACTTGATTTCGTTCTACTGCTCATGTCGAGGGACATCTTTAGTTCTTCTTTTTATTTAGTACTGCTCAGTTATTGACGAGTTCAGACAGTGTGCACTTGGTCTCAGTAGAAATGGATGAGAAATATCAGTTCAGAATTCTTTGTAGGTTGCCAAGATCAATATATATATATATATAAACACTGAATTCAGAATTAGGAGGCCATTGTAACAATGGCCGAAACATTGTGATAACAGCAACTAAGATGAGAACAATAGTCCAAATATAAATAGTGAAAATAATGATAACTCCTCATCTCAGAAATTCAGACAGAAGGCGATCAGGGGATAATAACAACAATGATGAGAACAATAGTCCAAATATAAATAGTGAGAATAATGATAACTCCTCATCTCAAAAATTCAGACAGAAGGCGATCAGGGGATAATAACAACAATGATGAGAACAATAGTCCAAATATAAATAGTGAGAATAATGATAACTCCTCATCCCAGAAATTCAAACAGAAGGTGATCAGGGGATAATAACAATAGTCCAAATATAAATAGTGAGAATAATGATAACTCCTCATCTCAGAAATTCAGACAGAAGGCGATCAGGGGATAATAACAACAATGATGAGAACAATAGTCCTAATATAAATAGTGAGAATCATGATAACTCCTCATCTCAGAAATTCAGACAGAAGGTGATGAGGGGATAATAACAACAATGATGAGAACAATAGTCCTAATATAAATAGTGAGAATCATGATAACTACTCATCTCAGAAATTCAGACAGAAGGCGATCAGGGGATAATAACAACAATGATGAGAACAATAGTCCAAATATAAATAGTGAGAATAATGATAACTCCTCATCTCAGAAATTCAGACAGAAGGCGATCAGGGGATAATAACAACAATGATGAGAACAATAGTCCTAATATAAATAGTGAGAATCATGATAACTCCTCATCTCAGAAATTCAGACAGAAGGCGATGAGGGGATAATAACAACAATGATGAGAACAATAGTCCAAATATAAATAGTGAGAATAATGATAACTCCTCATCCCAGAAATTCAAACAGAAGGCGATCAGGGGATAATAACAACAATGATGAGAACAATAGTCCAAATATAAATAGTGAGAATAATGATAACTCCTCATCCCAGAAATTCAAACAGAAGGTGATCAGGGGATAATAACAACAATGATGAGAACAATAGTCCAAATATAAATAGTGAGAATAATGATAACTCCTCATCTCAGAAATTCAGACAGAAGGCGATCCGGGGATAATAACAACAATGATGAGAACAATAGTCCAAATATAAATAGTGAGAATAATGATAACTCCTCATCCCAGAAATTCAAACAGAAGGCGATCAGGGGATAATAACAACAATAGTCCAAATATAAATAGTGAGAATAATGATAACTCCTCATCTCAGAAATTCAGACAGAAGGCGATCAGGGGATAATAACAACAATGATGAGAACAATAGTCCAAATATAAATAGTGAGAATAATGATAACTCCTCATCTGAGAAATTCAGAAAGAAGGCGATTAGGGGATAATAACAACAATGATGAGAACAATAGTCCAAATATAAATAGTGAGAATAATGATAACTCCTCATCTCAGAAATTCAGAAAGAAGGCGATTAGGGGATAATAACAACAATGATGAGAACAATAGTCCAAATATAAATAGTGAGAATAATGATAACTCCTCATCTCAGAAATTCAGACAGAAGGTGATGAGGGGATAATAACAACAATGATGAGAACAATAGTCCAAATATAAATAGTGAGAATCATGATAACTCCTCATCTCAGAAATTCAGACAAAAGGCGATGAGGGGACAATAACAACAATGATGAGAACAATAGTCCAAATATAAATAGTGAGAATAATGATAAACCTCTTCCCAGAAATCAGACAAAAAATATGTTACTCACAATTGGTCATACCAAAATATAATGTTTAAAAACAACTAAACCAGTTTATTGGTCCCTTCTCATCAGATCACTAAATTAATATCATACACAAACATAAAATATAAAATTGGGCTGAGTTTGATCCTCACTGGGTGCCCCATACTTTCAGCCTTGTGTCACATCTAAGCAGTACTTAGAAAATCACCATAAAATATAACATTAAAGGCTAATTACCAACCACTCTGGTTTACAGAGAGATGGTTGGTAGGACTTAATATATAATGTTTCTTAAACTTGCAACCCTTTTTAGCTTTACTCATCACTGAGTATATCTTTGAGCTATAAGGCTGAGCACATCACTAGTATTTAATCGAATGATCAGTTATTGCTGAACTTGATACATTAATGCACATCGGTAACATTAGTCTGGAGTTATATACTTTTTAGATGCTATACGCAACAATATTTTGTCCTTAATTTTTGCTTTGATGAGAGCAAAACCGATAAACTGATTTAGCTGTTTTTAATTATTATATTTTGGTAATATATATATTTTTGATACCCCTCTTTTTGTTATGAATTGTTTCTTTTTTGTTATGATTTGCCTTTTAATATATTTGCTTTTATTGCTCTAATAAAATTTTGTACCTCTGTGAAATTATTGCAATAAAAATGTATTGTAAATTGTTATACTATTAAATTATATTACTAATGATTCTACTGCAAAAATACATTGCAAATTATTTCACTATAAAAACAAATTTAAATTATTTTACTATAATTGTACAATAAAATATATTGCAAGTGATTTTAGTATGAAAACAAATTGCAAATGATTTTACTATAAAAACAAGTTTCAATTTTACTATAAAAATGTCCTGCAAATAATTCTACTATAAATGGACATTGCACATGATCTTCTGATTAAAAACACTTTGCAAATGATTTTACTATAAAAACAAGTTTCAATTTTACTATAAAAATGTCCTGCAAATAATTCTACTATAAATGGACATTGCACATGATCTTCTGATTAAAAACACTTTGCAAATGATTTTACTATAAAAACAAGTTTCAATTTTACTATAAAAATGTCCTGCAAATAATTCTACTATAAATGGACATTGCACATGATCTTCTGATTAAAAACACTTTGCAAATGATTTTACTATAAAAACAAGTTTCAATTTTACTATAAAAATGTCCTGCAAATAATTCTACTATAAATGGACATTGCACATGATCTTCTGATTAAAAACACTTTGCAAATGATTTTACTATAAAAACAAGTTTCAATTTTACTATAAAAATGTCCTGCAAATAATTCTACTATAAATGGACATTGCACATGATCTTCTGATTAAAAACACTTTGCAAATGATTTTACTATAAAAACAAGTTTCAATTTTACTATAAAAATGTCCTGCAAATAATTCTACTATAAATGGACATTGCACATGATCTTCTGATTAAAAACACTTTGCAAATGATTTTACTATAAAAACAAGTTTCAATTTTACTATAAAAATGTCCTGCAAATAATTCTACTATAAATGGACATTGCACATGATCTTCTGATTAAAAACACTTTGCAAATGATTTTACTATAAAAACAAGTTTCAATTTTACTATAAAAATGTCCTGCAAATAATTCTACTATAAATGGACATTGCACATGATCTTCTGATTAAAAACACTTTGCAAATGATTTTACTATAAAAACAAGTTTCAATTTTACTATAAAAATGTCCTGCAAATAATTCTACTATAAATGGACATTGCACATGATCTTCTGATTAAAAACACTTTGCAAATGATTTTACTATAAAAACAAGTTTCAATTTTACTATAAAAATGTCCTGCAAATAATTCTACTATAAATGGACATTGCACATGATCTTCTGATTAAAAACACTTTGCAAATGATTTTACTATAAAAACAAGTTTCAATTTTACTATAAAAATGTCCTGCAAATAATTCTACTATAAATGGACATTGCACATGATCTTCTGATTAAAAACACTTTGCAAATGATTTTACTATAAAAACAAGTTTCAATTTTACTATAAAAATGTCCTGCAAATAATTCTACTATAAATGGACATTGCACATGATCTTCTGATTAAAAACACTTTGCAAATGATTTTACTATAAAAACAAGTTTCAATTTTACTATAAAAATGTCCTGCAAATAATTCTACTATAAATGGACATTGCACATGATCTTCTGATTAAAAACACTTTGCAAATGATTTTACTATAAAAACAAGTTTCAATTTTACTATAAAAATGTCCTGCAAATAATTCTACTATAAATGGACATTGCACATGATCTTCTGATTAAAAACTCTTTGCAAATGATTTTACCATAAATATGTATTTCTACTCAATAGAAAATGTTTTCCCTAGTTAGGTATTAATCATGGCATGCACTTTTAATTTTAATCATTTCACCCAAAACAAAGGCAATAATGCCACTAAGACAAAGGGTTACTGGGAGTGAAAGAAAGTGAGAAGACTTTGGGAGAAGGAATAGGAAACAAGGGATAAACCTCTACTCCTGTTCAAAAGATAGTGAAGGAGTGTGAACTGGGTAATAGTTGAACTTATCTATTCCTATTAAAAAAATTAGTAAATAAAATGTAAGCAGAGATGTTAGACGTATAGAGTTAAACTAAGAGCACGTGCGATTCAAACGTATGTATTCAAGTAGGATGGACAGTTGATTATGTAACAGCCATTCCTTAATTAATTTTAACGATATATTTAGATTTTAATATTGTTAAAGTTGTCTCCTAAAACTAAAAAAAGTGAAGAAAAACTAAACACCATTCAGGCAATTAATTTTATTTTTACTCACTGGAAAGAGGGAAAAATTATGATATATATAAATGTATACATTATGAAATGGACAAAGTCCGACAATTATTTAAGACATTTTTTTATGTTTATACAAAGCACTTCTTGGGCCCCATATCAGGCTTTCCCCCGCCCCGGTCAGGGGTTTCGGGGTAGTATGCTCCAGCCCTGGGTGTGTGATATGAATAGAAGAGATGGTTTGATTGATTTGCAGGACATTTTTATAGTAAAATATATATACAAACAGTATTAACGACATTTACCGGCCTGAATGTCCGAGAACTGTGTGACGTCATTTGTTTACATTTGGATACGTATCGAGCAGATATGAATGAATAAGAGAAAATCATGGAGAATTGTGTTTAAAAACAGTAAAATCGACCTTGCTAACCGAATGCTCCTCAGTGGCCCAATCAGTTAAGGCACGTCAGACTATATGACGGTTCCGTATAGGATACAGGTTCGATTCCTGCCAGAGGATGCATATTTTCTATGAAAAAATTTCTTGGACATTCAGGCCGGTAAATGTTGTTAATACTCTTTATTATAAACAGAGCATTTATTTAAATATATTGGGAAGCAATCTTGCTTTTAAACATGTTTTGTTGAATATGATAGACAGGGAAAAGTGAATTAATTTTTTACTAATTTTTCCAGCATGCCTACATTTTTTCGTCTGCTGGAAGTAAATGGGTGTAGAAATTGTCCATATTGTCCATTGTCCCAATTTCTATAAAGCCTTGTCATTGTTCACATGTTTGGCCCATGGTATCCTCAGCATCTTTCTGTAGAACTATATTTCTGTTGCTTCAAGTCTCTTCTTCGTCATTGATGAGATTGACTAGCATTCGCTGACATATAGGACAGATACCATGTAACAGTTCACTACTCTTTTATTTGTTTCTAACAAAGTTTTTCTGTCATTTAATACTCTGCTTATCTTTTTTGGAAGGAAGGCATCTTTCACTATCTCTATGCATCTTTGGATTTCAGTGTCGCACTTTCTGTTCTCTGTCAGAACACTTCCCAGATATTTAATCTTTTGTACATGTTGGATTTTGGTATTCCTGATTTGTAATTTGTATGTTGAGCTGTCCCTTTTGCTAATAACCATGCATTCTGTCTTCTTGCAATTGATGATTAGTCCTTTCTTCTTGCTTTCCTTCACTACTTTCTATAAGAGTTCCTGTCATTTCCTTTCTGTTCTACTATCAACACTGTGTCATTTGCATATCTTATGTAGTTAAGTTTGTGGCTGCCAATAATGAAACCTGGTAGGACATCTAACTCCAAAAAAAGCAGGTTCTTACAACTGAAGAATATTTTCTGGTTTTAAATGACCTACAAAAGGTTGATAAATTTAACAAAAACAAATCAATCAAACCATCTCTTCTATTCATATCACACACCCAGGGCTGGAGCATACTACCGCAAAACCCCTGACCGGGGCGTGGGAAAGCCTGATATGGGGCCCAAGAAGTGCTTTGTAATTTTCACTATCTTATTAACATTTACTTTTATTCTACCTACATTTATATACAATAAAAATTAAACTAAGCACAACTGACTATTAAAGGATGAAACATTTTCTCGGATTTTGATGTTATTCTGGAGTCTTTTTTTTGTCATTGTACAAATCCGTGAATTTGTTCTGACCAACAGTAGCAAGATTGGGGTCATTGAATAGTACTTTGTGACCCTCACTATCTTATTAATATTTACTTTTATTCTACCTATATTTATATACAATACAAATTAAACTAAGCACAACTGACTATTAAAGGATGAAACATTTTCTCGGATTTTGATGTCATTCTGGAGTCTTTTTTTTGTCATTGTACAAATCCGTGAATTTGTTCTGACCAACAGGAGCAAGATTGGGGTCATTGAACAGTACTTTGTGACCCTCACTATCTTATTAATATTTACTTTTATTCTACCTATATTTATATACAATACAAATTAAACTAAGCACAACTGACTATTAAAGGATGAAACATTTTCTCGGATTTTGATGTCATTCTGGAGTCTTTTTTTTGTCATTGTACAAATCCGTGAATTTGTTCTGACCAACAGGAGCAAGATTGGGGTCATTGAACAGTACTTTGTGACCCTCACTATCTTATTAACATTTACTTTTATCCTACCTATATTTATATACAATACAAATTAAACTAAGCACAACTGACTATTAAAGGATGAAACATTTTCTCGGATTTTGATGTCATTCTGGAGTCTTTTTTTTGTCATTGTACAAATCCGTGAATTTGTTCTGACCAACAGGAGCAAGATTGGGGTCATTGAACAGTACTTTGTGACCCTCACTATCTTATTAACATTTACTTTTATTCTACCTATATTTATATACAATACAAATTAAACTAAGCACAACTGACTATTAAAGGATGAAACATTTTCTCGGATTTTGATGTTATTCTGGAGTCTTTTTTTTGTCATTGTACAAATCCGTGAATTTGTTCTGACCAACAGGAGCAAGATTGGGGTCATTGAACAGTACTTTGTGACCCTCACTATCTTATTAATATTTACTTTTATTCTACCTATATTTATATACAATACAAATTAAACTAAGCACAACTGACTATTAAAGGATGAAACATTTTCTCGGATTTTGATGTCATTCTGGAGTCTTTTTTTTGTCATTGTACAAATCCGTGAATTTGTTCTGACCAACAGGAGCAAGATTGGGGTCATTGAACAGTACTTTGTGACCCTCACTATCTTATTAACATTTACTTTTATTCTACCTATATTTATATACAATACAAATTAAACTAAGCACAACTGACCATTAAAGGATGAAACATTTTCTCGGATTTTCATGTCATTCTGGAGTCTTTTTTTTGTCATTGTACAAATCCGTGAATTTGTTCTGACCAACAGGAGCAAGATTGGGGTCATTGAACAGTACTTTGTGACCCTCACTATCTTATTAACATTTACTTTTATTCTACCTATATTTATATACAATACAAATTAAACTAAGCACAACTGACCATTAAAGGATGAAACATTTTCTCGGATTTTCATGTCATTCTGGAGTCTTTTTTTTGTCATTGTACAAATCCGTGAATTTGTTCTGACCAACAGGAGCAAGATTGGGGTCATTGAACAGTACTTTGTGACCCTCACTATCTTATTAATATTTACTTTTATTCTACCTATATTTATATACAATACAAATTAAACTAAGCACAACTGACCATTAAAGGATGAAACATTTTCTCGGATTTTGATGTCATTCTGGAGTCTTTTTTTTGTCATTGTACAAATCCGTGAATTTGTTCTGACCAACAGGAGCAAGATTGGGGTCATTGAACAGTACTTTGTGACCCTCACTATCTTATTAATATTTACTTTAATTCTACCTATATTTATATACAATACAAATTAAACTAAGCACAACTGACCATTAAAGGATGAAACATTTTCTCGGATTTTCATGTCATTCTGGAGTCTTTTTTTTGTCATTGTACAAATCCGTGAATTTGTTCTGACCAACAGGAGCAAGATTGGGGTCATTGAACAGTACTTTGTGACCCTCACTATCTTATTAATATTTACTTTTATTCTACCTATATTTATATACAATACAAATTAAACTAAGCACAACTGACCATTAAAGGATGAAACATTTTCTCGGATTTTCATGTCATTCTGGAGTCTTTTTTTTGTCATTGTACAAATCCGTGAATTTGTTCTGACCAACAGGAGCAAGATTGGGGTCATTGAACAGTACTTTGTGACCCTCACTATCTTATTAATATTTACTTTTATTCTACCTATATTTATATACAATACAAATTAAACTAATCACAACTGACCATTAAAGGATGAAACATTTTCTCGGATTTTCATGTCATTCTGGAGTCTTTTTTTTGTCATTGTACAAATCCGTGAATTTGTTCTGACCAACAGGAGCAAGATTGGGGTCATTGAACAGTACTTTGTGACCCTCACTATCTTATTAACATTTACTTTTATCCTACCTATATTTATATACAATACAAATTAAACTAAGCACAACTGACTATTAAAGGATGAAACATTTTCTCGGATTTTGATGTCATTCTGGAGTCTTTTTTTTGTCATTGTACAAATCCGTGAATTTGTTCTGACCAACAGGAGCAAGATTGGGGTCATTGAACAGTACTTTGTGACCCTCACTATCTTATTAATATTTACTTTTATTCTACCTATATTTATATACAATACAAATTAAACTAAGCACAACTGACCATTAAAGGATGAAACATTTTCTCGGATTTTCATGTCATTCTGGAGTCTTTTTTTTGTCATTGTACAAATCCGTGAATTTGTTCTGACCAACAGGAGCAAGATTGGGGTCATTGAACAGTACTTTGTGACCCTCACTATCTTATTAATATTTACTTTTATTCTACCTATATTTATATACAATACAAATTAAACTAAGCACAACTGACCATTAAAGGATGAAACATTTTCTCGGATTTTCATGTCATTCTGGAGTCTTTTTTTTGTCATTGTACAAATCCGTGAATTTGTTCTGACCAACAGGAGCAAGATTGGGGTCATTGAACAGTACTTTGTGACCCTCACTATCTTATTAATATTTACTTTTATTCTACCTATATTTATATACAATACAAATTAAACTAAGCACAACTGACCATTAAAGGATGAAACATTTTCTCGGATTTTCATGTCATTCTGGAGTCTTTTTTTTGTCATTGTACAAATCCGTGAATTTGTTCTGACCAACAGGAGCAAGATTGGGGTCATTGAACAGTACTTTGTGACCCTCACTATCTTATTAATATTTACTTTTATTCTACCTATATTTATATACAATACAAATTAAACTAAGCACAACTGACCATTAAAGGATGAAACATTTTCTCGGATTTTCATGTCATTCTGGAGTCTTTTTTTTGTCATTGTACAAATCCGTGAATTTGTTCTGACCAACAGGAGCAAGATTGGGGTCATTGAACAGTACTTTGTGACCCTCACTATCTTATTAATATTTACTTTTATTCTACCTATATTTATATACAATACAAATTAAACTAAGCACAACTGACCATTAAAGGATGAAACATTTTCTCGGATTTTGATGTCATTCTGGAGTCTTTTTTTTGTCATTGTACAAATCCGTGAATTTGTTCTGACCAACAGGAGCAAGATTGGGGTCATTGAACAGTACTTTGTGACCCTCACTATCTTATTAATATTTACTTTTATTCTACCTATATTTATATACAATACAAATTAAACTAAGCACAACTGACCATTAAAGGATGAAACATTTTCTCGGATTTTCATGTCATTCTGGAGTCTTTTTTTTGTCATTGTACAAATCCGTGAATTTGTTCTGACCAACAGGAGCAAGATTGGGGTCATTGAACAGTACTTTGTGACCCTCACTATCTTATTAATATTTACTTTTATTCTACCTATATTTATATACAATACAAATTAAACTAAGCACAACTGACCATTAAAGGATGAAACATTTTCTCGGATTTTCATGTCATTCTGGAGTCTTTTTTTTGTCATTGTACAAATCCGTGAATTTGTTCTGACCAACAGGAGCAAGATTGGGGTCATTGAACAGTACTTTGTGACCCTCACTATCTTATTAATATTTACTTTTATTCTACCTATATTTTTATACAATACAAATTAAACTAAGCACAACTGACTATTAAAGGATGAAACATTTTCTCGGATTTTGATGTCATTCTGGAGTCTTTTTTTTGTCATTGTACAAATCCGTGAATTTGTTCTGACCAACAGGAGCAAGATTGGGGTCATTGAACAGTACTTTGTGACCCTCACTATCTTATTAACATTTACTTTTATCCTACCTATATTTATATACAATACAAATTAAACTAAGCACAACTGACTATTAAAGGATGAAACATTTTCTCGGATTTTCATGTCATTCTGGAGTCTTTTTTTTGTCATTGTACAAATCCGTGAATTTGTTCTGACCAACAGGAGCAAGATTGGGGTCATTGAACAGTACTTTGTGACCCTCACTATCTTATTAATATTTACTTTTATTCTACCTATATTTATATACAATACAAATTAAACTAAGCACAACTGACTATTAAAGGATGAAACATTTTCTCGGATTTTCATATCATTCTGGAGTCTTTTTTTTGTCATTGTACAAATCCGTGAATTTGTTCTGACCAACAGGAGCAAGATTGGGGTCATTGAACAGTACTTTGTGACCCTCACTATCTTATTAATATTTACTTTTATTCTACCTATATTTATATACAATACAAATTAAACTAATCACAACTGACCATTAAAGGATGAAACATTTTCTCGGATTTTGATGTTATTCTGGAGTCTTTTTTTTGTCATTGTACAAATCCGTGAATTTGTTCTGACCAACAGGAGCAAGATTGGGGTCATTGAACAGTACTTTGTGACCCTCACTATCTTATTAATATTTACTTTTATTCTACCTATATTTATATACAATACAAATTAAACTAATCACAACTGACCATTAAAGGATGAAACATTTTCTCGGATTTTGATGTTATTCTGGAGTCTTTTTTTTGTCATTGTACAAATCCGTGAATTTGTTCTGACCAACAGGAGCAAGATTGGGGTCATTGAACAGTACTTTGTGACCCTCACTATCTTATTTATATTTACTTTTATTCTACCTATATTTATATACAATACAAATTAAACTAAGCACAACTGACCATTAAAGGATGAAACATTTTCTCGGATTTTGATGTCATTCTGGAGTCTTTTTTTTGTCATTGTACAAATCGGTGAATTTGTTTTGCTCACTCTAAGACTTAAAAATCACGAGATATAAAATTCACTATTTTTTATCCATAATGCAGAATGTGTTAAATTTCTTCAACTTTTTAACAAGAAAAATCTCAAGTTGATGTTAAAAATTATTGTAAAACATTGTTGATTTATTTAAGATGAAATGATCTATTATGACATGTGTCTAATTTGTATTTAGATACATTGTATTTATTTTCAATTTTTCAAGTTGAATTGTTTATCTAATTTGCTTATTATCCATTATTGTACATAATTAGGTTATGATAAAATTTGTATTTTATATGAATACTACCTTAGGAAAAGTGAGATTTAGTTGAATGGGTTGGCTGTATCATAGATTCAGCTGTGGGGTCCATGAGAACCTTGCACCAGCCCTACACACACACCTCATTCATCATTAACATATCTACTGTAACACTCTACCTTGACTGACTCTCGAGCCTTGAGTATATTGTTTACTGTAACCAATCCATGTTTAATGGATGTCAGTTATCTCCTGTTAATTATCCTCTCAAAGTTCTCCACCACCTTAACCAGGTATTGAACTCAAACTCTTTGGTTCCTGTCACTGGATCCAGACATGGCATGTGGAACAGTCTACCCTAGTGAGCGAAATAAAGGGTTCAGTTCGACATTCCAACCACCTGAAGAAGGCCGAAGTGTACAACGGCTGAAACATTGTGATAAAAATGGTGACAAAGATTACATGTATTTGATCATGATAATCATCATTTCTCCTTCATAAGTAGCTTATTTTCAGTTGGTGATAATATTTTGGTTGTTTTTTTTTTAAACTTTAGAACTAATTTTATAATATTCAATTTCAAAATAACATCAGTGCATTTAATTTTTTCCCAGAAAAATTTTGTGGACATTTTTTTTTTTCAGTTTTCTTTTTTTAAGATATCTCTTAGCAAATATGACAGAGACATTGTTTATTCACTTTGTGTATTTACATACAACAAATGAAGTCAGTGAGTCTAGAATGAGAGCTCATATTTTAGCCGATGACTCCAAAGTCATAAATCACAGAAACAAAAGACTTTCAACACTAAGTTCCTCATCTTATACTCCACCAATTCCACATCAATTAATCAATCCTCTAACACCAAGCCTGCATTCCAAAGTCCCTGAAGCCGAATACATTGACATTCTCTTTCAGTGTCCTCACAACAATGAGGAGATGGAATCACGTACAGTGGTCTCACTTGTCAAACGATCAATTTCCTGGCTTATTGGCTAGACATGTTCACAATGAGATTGGTCAACTATTTCTTTTTTCTCAATCCAACTTTTTTTTTCTTTCTTTTCTTTGTTGTGCGTGTGTGTCTGTGTGGAATTTGAATAGCGGGAAAGACATTCATTTTTTTAAAAACTATCTTTTTATTTCTTGTTCGTGGATCATTTCTAGACAATATATAAATATATATATATATATAATTTCTGAGATGAGGTATTATGTACACTATTTACATTATTCAGACTATTGTCCTAATCTTTGTTGCCATATTTATCACAATGTTTTGGCCGTTGTATGCTCCGGCCTTCTTCAGGTGGTTGGAATGTCAGACTGAACCCTTTATTTTGCTCGCTGGGGTACACTGTTCTAGTTCCACGTCTAATGGATGTGAGTTATCAGTTATCTCCTGTTAATTCACCTCTCCAAGTTCTCCACTGCCTTAACCAGGTATTGAACTCACACTGTCACTAGATCTAACCAATGCCTTTATCCACTGTGTCATGTGTACTCAAGGACATCTGTGTATGAATTTCTGGGACTTATAAACCTAATGTCCTCAGCAACCATTTTTTACCAATGCTCATATTGTAATTTTTGCTGTTATCATTGCATGTTTTTTACCAGAGCTCATATTGCAATTTTCGTTGTTATTACTGCTTTTCTCTGGCACTCCTTATTACTGGTTCCCATATTGTATTCATTTCTATACTTGGTCGGCTCAGGAGATTTTTGTAGCTTAGCATATGTGCTGATTCCTTAAGTTTATGAATTTTGCAATTTTTCAACCTCATCCCACAGAGGGTGGTGATCTCCCTTTTCTCTCCATATGTGGTCAGCCATGCCTGATTTTCTACTTCCCCTTGTGTTACAGCTTTTTGGCATTCTTGAAGCCTTATCTGTCTCCCCATTATATTTATTTCTGAAGTTGCATGGGATGGTGTTCACACAGTCTTTAGTCATGTTCTCCTCTTTGGGGGGATCTTACTTGGGAGAGGTATATGTGAAGTGTCGTCCAGCTTTTGAAGGTTGTCCTGATGTTATATGGACTGCAGGTCCTTTTTATTTTCTCCGATAACCGCTTCACATAAATATATCTGTTTTATGTAAGCATTGACAAAATGTATACAATATCTCCATATATATTGATATTTTCAAGTGTACAGTGTCTACAGAAATTAGTTGTGTGCATATATATATATATAATATATATATATATATATATGGACACTGAGTTCAACACCGAGTGGCAAGAGTAAATAAAATAAATGAAAAAATTAACAAACAGAAGTAAATGTAATAATCAACAAGAAATAATTAAGTTGTGGAGTAAATACAGAAATAATCATGAAGACAGTCAAAATGACAAAAAAAAATTGTTACTGATTCGGAGGATTGTACATTGTACCAGTTAAAAAAATGAATGCTTCAAAATAAATATTTAACATTTTTCAACAAATGAGTTGCGATCATGCCAACAATAAAAAATAAACGTGCTTCATGATCCCTTGGAAGGGTATTTAAGCAAAGTTTCTAGACCAGACAAGCCAGTAGGGAGAGACAAATGGTAACGGATCACAACACTTGACTTAAAGGAAATTCCCTTACTCATTCACCCATCTTCCTCACCAAGCAATAGGACACTTACGCTTTCCTCCTAAGAGTCCATATAATACATACATATATATATATATATATATATATAAAGTGAACTTTGAAGTCAACACTTAGGCCTGACAATTGCGTCTAGCATGAAACAGCCTGTTGCCTCTAAATGTTGACTTCAATGTTCACTTTTATATTTACACACGCTCTATCTCTGATATTGAGCACTTTATCCCATAAATATAGCACACCTTAAGAGTATATTTCTTTATATATATATACATATATATGTTAAAATAACAGCTATTGACATACGTTATTGAGATATTAAGACCTATTGCTAGGTTTGCTGCTAGGAAAGTTGGTTCACTATGGCAGATTAGACAATTTTTCTTGCCACGATCTATCTTAGACATTTATTTAGTCTACCATTCATCCACACATTAATATTGCTGCCACATTTTGTCTGATGCTTCTAATGTGTAGTTAGAGATTCTTGATAAAATCCAAAGAAGGAACTGCAATGTTATTTCAGCTTCAGTCACTTCTCCACTGACGTAACATAACTTCCCTGTGCTTTTTGTATAAATACTTTCATGGTAAATATTCTGATGAATTTTCCTCTATGGTACCTAGACTTTAGGAATTTAAGTGCAGTACTAGGTTGGTGGCAAGGTCTCATCATTTTAAACTTGAAATGGCTAGATGTAACCATAAATTCTATGCTATCAACTTCTTCTATCACACTTCCCACTTGTCAAACTCTGTTCTGGCTTCTTGCTTTCAAAACTGCTCTGACAAGGTTTTTTGTCTGGTACCCCAACTACATGAATTTAAACATGTTACTAGATTGGCTGCTAGGTCCCACCCTTTTACTGTTGAAATAGATAAATGCAACCACCACTTCTACTCCAGCAGTTTCTTTTCTTGCACTTCCCTCTGTGCAACTCCTTTCCATTTACTTGCTTCTCTGATAAATACAATCTTCAAAAATTTAAATACAACGTCAATCACCATCTTCTGTCTTCTTGATCTCCTTTCATCTTTTGTCCTTGCCTCAATCTTCCCTATTTTCAGTCTTCTCTTTTTACTTTTGCTCCCTGTACACTCTAGTGGCATTCTCACCTTGCTTGGGGTGAAATGATTAACAAAAAAAGTAATAGAAGTCAACTATGATCACCAAAAATTTAAATGGAAGGACAGTCATTTTCTTCCATCTTCTTAATTCTTTTTATTTTATTTTTCTCTCTCTTTAATAATGTTTTTCTTTTTGTCATATTCTTTCACATTCAATACTCCCTCCATCTTAATGGCTTTGTTACCTTGTTTTGGGTGAAATGATTAAAATATATATGTAAAATCATGTAATTTAATGTATGTTATAAAAGATTTATACCCACTAAATCTAAGTTCTTGTGCCAAACACAAAAACCAAGTTAGTAGGAAATGCAAGTCATAATAGGCGCAAAATAACAAAATAAGACACAATCACTGCGTAAAATTTTAAAGGGAAAATATTTATTACACAAGTATGAAAAAAAGGTGCAAATATGAATTTTTTTTTTAAGCATTTCTCCCCAAGCAAGGCGGAGTGTCACTAGCATTCAGGGTGTTACAGAGAATGACAGTGAGAGAAAAGACTGGGTATAGGGGATTGAGGAAAGGATAAAAGATGAACAGGGACCAAGTCAACCGAAGATGGCAGTTGCTGCTGAATTTAAATTTTTGAAGAATGTAGTTATCAGGAAAGCAAGTAAGACGAAGGGAGTTCCACAGTTGGGAAGTGCAAGAAAAGAAACTAGTCAAAAGGTCCTCTCACTTTCATCCACTAACCTAAGTTTTATTACTTTTGGAAAAGTTGGCTCCACCCAAGTTTTCACAAAGGCATGAGACCAAAGCTCTCATTGCAATTTTCCACATTTTGGCAGTTTGTAACCACTGAACCAAAAAAACATGTAACAATTTTTTACACAAACTATCAGGCCTTCATAAAAATACACTTCTCTCAAAAGAATGTGTACTAAAAACCAAGAAACGTTTATTCCAGACTACTATTTTTAAGTAGTAAAAATAAGTTTTATAATGTCAAGGTGACCACAATTTTGTCAGTAAGAGTACTCAGTAGATATCTAGATAGATATTCTACATATATATATATATGATAAATAAAAGACGTGTCAACAACACCACATATAACATGGCATCATTTACACTTTCTCCTCTTCTTCCTCCCCACTCATGTGCCATTTCCCCCCACTCATTTCAACATTCATCAAAAACTCACATTCTATCAGGTCTGTTTTATTTGACAACATTCCCATACCATAACTTAATACCATACCTCCTATCTTTGACATGAACTTAACAGGCTGATACTAATTAAAAATAATTATTCAAATTTCAGCTAATTTGGTGATTTCTCTTTCTTTAACTAATTAAAAATAACGAAAACCTAATTTCTTTAATTAGAGGAGCTGCTCATAGAAAAACAATCGAGATTAAGCTGATACTGCAAGATAACCATCAATGCTTCAAAATATTTTTTATTTATTTCAATGAGAAAGCAAGAATAGAGAATGCTGTAATGGAAGTTGATTAAGTTTGACAAGTATGCACTGAGTTATAAACCTTAATTTCCCCCTTGTTATTATTAAAAACTTTGTCTGGTGACATAAAAAACCCTCTCCTACATTTAGTGCGGTGTAGTTAGGGCATTGAGACAATTACTGACACAATAAATGAAATATACAATATATATACCAGAAGAAGTAAGTAGACCAATAGGATTTCTTATTGGTGATAACAATCTTAACAATATGCAGATGAGACCATATCAATAACAGAAACTGAAAGAAAACTCCAAGAACTCTTACAGAAGGTAGTACAGAAAAGCAAAAAAAAAGACTAAACCTCAATTGCAATAAGATAGAATGCATGGTTGTTAGCAAAAAGGAACAGCCCAACATGGAAATTACAAATTGGGGATACCAAACTCAAAAAATATCTGGGAAGTGTTTCCTGTCCTTTGTAGCTCTTATTAATTTTTGTCTTTTTGGGATCTCTCCTAAACCCTGTTTTTGTCATCCTTTTACTTAAGCTTGCTAGGTAGGTTATGCATTGTTTTCCTCTCTTACCTTCAATGTATCCTGTGTGTATTAAATTTTCCAAGCCCTCTTTCTTCATTATGTGCCCAAGAAACCTCAACCATCGCTTCCTATAAATTTCCATTTTGTTTCCATTTTCTCTAAAACTTAGTTGTAGCTCACCTCATTCAGTAACCTTGTGCCTTGAATGGCTCTTGGGCCTTGTATTGGGTGAACAACAGTTTGGTGTTTTTGAGCGATAGGAATTGTAGAAGTGAGGAGAGACAGACAGACAGACAGACAGACAATGCATGCAGACAAGATTTTGCACATATTCCAGCCATTTACATCTTTTAATAAAGTAAAATTTACTCATAATTGTAGATTCTGAAAATGCGGGACAAAAACATATCCCACGCTAACTAAGGCAGGGCTTGTTTGCCAGCATCAAAATGCAGTACAGTCCAGCATTGGGGGGGAAAAAGTTTGTAGTTTTTTCTGGCTTGTAAACAATTTCTGCAAACTGTTTCCTTTAGTCAACCACATGTCTTATATTCGATACATCAGTCACCTTTCAATATTCATTGTACAAATGTAGAAATAAGCCACATGGGCAAAATTGGGATAGGAGTGGCATCTTCACCTGTCTTACCACTAACTTAGCTAGCCTCAATTCATGACCCAATCATCCATACATTGTTCCGTTCACCAAAACATCTCGTCCACACAACACTGCCATACACATACACCACAATACCACATTTACTCTAAGAAATCTTACTTAATCCCATGTGGACAGTTTTTTGTGGAGGGCTGGGTTGATAAAAATCTAAAAATATATAACCCCAATGTTCATTATGTAAAAACTATCTACACAACAAAACTAGTGTTAGTAACAGGCACCCCCAAAGTCTAATCATAGCAGAGATAACAGTTAACTGAATGAAAAAATACATCTTTTTATGTGCCACATCATTTCAGGATGTAGGTGATCATGGCTCTCCACCTCCCTCTATCCTTTGCAGCTTTCAGCAAGTTCCTTCCCTCTGCTTCCTCCCCCAGACCACATTCTGTCAAGAAGTTTAAATATCTGGGAAGCGTCTTGACAGAGGATGGTAAGTGCAACACTGAGATCCATAGGCATATTGGGATGGCCAAGGACACATTCCAAAAGCTGGGCAGAGTATTGCAAGACAGGAGGATTTCTTTGGCAACAAAGAAAAGAATACTGAGCTGTTATGTGACATCAGTCCTTCTTTACAGCAGTAAATGTTGGATGATTTCCTCAAAGATGAAGAAGAGACTCAAGACGACGGAGATGTGGTTCTACAGAAGGATGCTAAGGATATCATGGACCGAGCATGTGAGCAACAATGAGGTCTTAAAGAGGTTGCAAACAAGAAGGCAGCTTACACTTAACATCAGAAAGAAGCAGCTAAAGTTTCTGGGAAAAAAATACTGCAGGATTAATGAAGTAATTTCCATGCACCCATTCTACAATCCCATGCACTGGCATTCACACATTTAGACACAATAACAATTACGAAAACTCACATTCGAAAACGAAAGACATCCCGCAGTTTAATCAGAAAACTGCAATCCCTGTCACCTAAATGGGAAGAGGAATAAACGAAAGAAAAAAGTAAAGGGGTGATGACCATCCACACCCTAGCTAAGTTAAATCCAGCAACTTGGACAAAAGAAAAATGACTTAAACTAGACTAACACTAAATGACAAATGTTTACTCCAGGTGACTAATAATATCTTTATACCTATGTCACCCCCAGATGCCACCATAAGTTAGCCCATCTCAAGTGAACGAAAAGACAAAAGAATCAACCACCTTTCATTCTTGCCTGTCAACTCATTATGCCCCTTTTTATGTACTCAGTGACAACCAAAATTTAGATATGTGAAAAGAGACTCTCACGTGAGAGTATCTAACTCTGGGATCGATTTTTAAATTTGTGACTCGCAAAGCCACCATTTTTTTCTTTTTGGACAGTTTACGTATGAGACATGTTTGAATCCGTTTTCATCCTGAAAGTAAACCATTTTCTGTAGCATTACGTTGACTGTTGCAAAAAATGCATGCATCCTTGGACCACTTTGCCCTGTACAGTAGTTCACAAGAAGCATTTTACAGGCCGGTTGACAACTGTGGCTGGAAGCTTACCCAGGTTCTAGATAAACAATAGTCTCCCAAGTTTAACCCTAAGAGATATTTTTAAACTATATTTTTGAGTGGGACAAACATAAGGTGGTCTTATATGCATTCACTAGAATCCAGAACTTAAGACACTATGAAATGATAAAAATGGCCAGCAAAAAGGCAGTAAAAAAAATGGCAGAAATTCATTTGTTTCTTTTTCTTTACTTCACATGATTACAAATAATACCAAGTAGTTTTGATAGTTTGTCAAAGTACAATGTTTATAATTGGTCACTCAGAAGACAATTTAAATTTGAAAAGGTTCATACCATATCAACTTATTTTCCTGTATTGAACGTGTCATACAGATCATAGCATGCAAGCTCATTTTAACATCAGTGGGTTTCGTTTCAAGCGTCGCCATTGAGGATGACTGAAATAACCTTTAAAATTGCTAGATCCAAGTTTTCAGCCATTAGAGTTTCATTTCTTTTTCTGTTTTTTTTTTTAATATTTTCTCCTTTCCTTCTGTTACAAACATCAGATTTCTCAATTATTCACCTTTTGTCGAGGCTAATGACAAGTGGCATATTCTGTTCCTTAAGTCAGTTCACAATATAATTAAGCTTATAGGGCCTGGATATAGCTGCAAAATTTGATGAAAATCAATATAAATTGAGAAGGTGTATGTATGTATGTATGTATGTATGTATGTATGTGTGTGTATATATATATATATATATATATATATATATATATATATATATATAGATATATCTTGGTTAGACCCACTTCTCCAAATCAGTATAGACATAAATAAACACAATATATCTGTATTATTACATATAACAGGTTCAAATGAAGATATGCTGCCTATATATATATATATATATATATATATATATATATATATATAAACCCAGGATAATAGTGAGTAATTGAATCAGAAAATGGAAAAATCCCTATATTGGGAATTTCAAAAATGGTTTCTTCAGATTAATAATATTTTTAGTGATAAAATCTTACATATGCAAAGAGAGGGAACAAAATACAACAAATGCTGGTTACAATTCTATATAGAGAAAGGCTGAAGATGCATCACTTTTGCTGTAGCATACCTATGGACAATAATGGGTATGCCCCCATTCACATAAATACAGTAGTAAATACTGTATGTTGGTCTGCAGTTGGAGATTCATCATGGAATTAACTTGACTCACTTCGAGCAGTTGACTACTTCTTCTATGCACCACAGGCAAATCTTATATCTGTTGTTCTTGTCCTAAGTATTATCGTTTATTACCAACCTTCATGTGATTAATCTATTCAGTAACCTTCCCTAGGTTACAACAAGTTTATATTTAAATTTTTAGTTTTTGGCATCCTGTTTACCTAGATACATGAACTAGCTGACTTCCTGCAGATCCATACAGCTATTGTTTTTTAAATAAATTACTTAAATAATTTGTAAGAGCAGTAGTTGTGTTTGGAAAGATACATGTTGTACGACTGAATGGAAGCTTTACCTGGAAAACTATGACAATCGCAACTGAGGAAAATTATACTGAGAGGTACTCAGCCCTTGGGAACAGCTGCTCATTGCACCAGAAAGAGGGATTGGTGCTTGCAAGCGACAGTTGCGGGGCTCAGGCAATTTTTTTTCCTAGCCCAGGTGTAATCACTTGGGCCCCACCTTAAAAACTGACCTTGTGTCGCATCTCGTCTTAGTGGGGTGACAGAGTAAATACCATATGTAAATTACACGTAAGTGGTTTGTAATACCCTATTTATCAACTCTCAGGCGCAGACATACATACGCAATCGCGGAAATCCATGGATACATGTCTGTGCCTGGTCCTGCATTGTTTATATATGTGTGTGCTTGTGTGAAATATAATGCATACACCCATACGTATGTATGTCTGCATGTGTTTGAGTGTCATCCCAAAACGGACACTAAGGAGAATTCCCCCCACTCCAGACACACAACATATATAGACACAAATTTCAAAAAAATAAATCAGTTTGTCTGATGATCATAAAAATTTGAAATGCAGGATTATAAACTCATATCCATACAAGTGAATGAGTACATTATATATATATATATATATATATATATATATATACCCGATTTCCGACCGTCACCCGTAGAGGTGTAGTTAAAATGCACTGAAACCAAGTTGCATCTTTGTTGTGAGTAAAATGGTTTTGTCTATATGATAAAATTATAATAAATAAATATATATATATATATATATATATATATATATATATATAGTCAAACCTCGAGAGCCAGACAAACCTACCAAGGTTTCACCTAAGCGGATTGTCAGGGAAAGCTGGCTTTCCCTGACGATGTGCATAGGTGAAACCTAGGTAGGTTTGTCTGGCTCTCTAGGTTTGATTACGTCTGCTCTACTTTTGTATTGAGCACTTTTTTAGTTAGTTGATTACTCGTATCTGGGTTTAATCTTTGGGTTTTGGAACTGTAAGTTGTACGATTATTTTCAACAGAAGTTCACGTTCATAGCTCTTTCTTTTTTTAAAACCTTTTTTCCTTCGATATTGATTTGATCATTGGCAAATCAAGAAACCGAAGAATTTCAGAAACGAGTGTAGTTACATATATATATATATATATATATATATATATATATATATATATATATATATATATAGAAGTATAAATTATATGAATATATATAATATAATTATATATAGAAATATAAATTATATGAATATATATAATATATATAGAAATATAAATTATATGAATATATATAATATATATAGAAAT
>OZ038511.1:29985646-30063650 GCA_964036315.1 Acanthosepion esculentum | reverse complement strand
AGTGAAGAGGCAGAAGGAGAGAGAGAGAGCATAGTGAAGAGGCAGAAGGAGAGAGAGAGCATAGTGAAGAGGCAGAAGGAGAGAGAAGAGAGCATAGTGAAGAGGCAGAAGGAGAGAGAGAGAGCATAGTGAGAGGCAGAGGAGAGAGAGAGCATAGTGAAGAGGCAGAAGGAGAGAGAGAGAGCATAGTGAAGAGGCAGAAGAGAGAGAGAGCATAGTGAAGAGGCAGAAGAGAGAGAGAGCATAGTGAAGAGGCAGAAGGAGAGAGAGAGAGCATAGTGAAGAGGCAGAAGGAGAGAGAGAGCATAGTGAAGAGGCAGAAGGAGAGAGAGAGAGCTAGAGGCAGAAGGAGAGAGAGAGAGCATAGTGAAGAGGCAGAGGAGAGAGAGAGAGCATAGTGAAGAGGCAGAAGGAGAGAGAGAGCATAGTGAAGAGGCAGAAGGAGAGAGAGAGAGCATAGTGAAGAGGCAGAAGAGAGAGAGAGAGCATAGTGAAGAGGCAGAAGGAGAGAGAGAGCATAGTGAAGAGGCAGAAGGAGAGAGAGAGAGCATAGTGAAGAGGCAGAAGGAGAGAGAGAGCATAGTGAAGAGGCAGAAGGAGAGAGAGAGAGCATAGTGAAGAGGCAGAAGGAGAGAGAGAGAGCATAGTGAAGAGGCAGAAGGAGAGAGAGAGCATAGTGAAGAGGCAGAAGGAGAGAGAGAGCATAGTGAAGAGGCAGAAGGAGAGAGAGAGCATAGTGAAGAGGCAGAAGGAAGAGAGAGAGCATAGTGAAGAGGCAGAAGGAGAGAGGAGAGCATAGTGAAGAGGCAGAAGGAGAGAGAGAGAGCATAGTGAAGAGGCAGAAGGAGAGAGAGAGAGCATAGTGAAGAGGCAGAAGGAGAAGAGAGAGCATAGTGAAGAGGCAGAAGGAGAGAGAGAGCATAGTGAAGAGGCAGAAGGAGAGAGAGAGAGCATAGTGAAGAGGCAGAAGGAGAGAGAGAGAGCATAGTGAAGAGGCAGAAGGAGAGAGAGAGAGCATAGTGAAGAGGCAGAAGGAGAGAGAGAGAGCATAGTGAAGAGGCAGAAGGAGAGAGAGAGAGCATAGTGAAGAGGCAGAAGGAGAGAGAGAGAGCATAGTGAAGAGGCAGAAGGAGAGAGAGAGAGCATAGTGAAGAGGCAGAAGGAGAGAGAGAGAGCATAGTGAAGAGGCAGAAGGAGAGAGAGAGAGCATAGTGAAGAGGCAGAAGGAGAGAGAGAGAGCATAGTGAAGAGGCAGAAGGAGAGAGAGAGAGCATAGTGAAGAGGCAGAAGGAGAGAGAGAGAGCATAGTGAAGAGGCAGAAGGAGAGAGAGAGAGCGAAGAGCAGAAGGAGAGAGAGAGAGCATAGTGAAGAGGCAGAAGGAGAGAGAGAGAGCATAGTGAAGAGGCAGAAGGAGAGAGAGAGCATAGTGAAGAGGCAGAAGGAGAGAGAGAGAGCATAGTGAAGAGGCAGAAGGAGAGAGAGAGAGCATAGTGAAGAGGCAGAAGGAGAGAGAGAGCATAGTGAAGAGGCAGAAGGAGAGAGAGAGAGCATAGTGAAGAGGCAGAAGGAGAGAGAGAGCATAGTGAAGAGGCAGAAGGAGAGAGAGAGAGCATAGTGAAGAGGCAGAAGGAGAGAGAGAGCATAGTGAAGAGGCAGAAGGAGAGAGAGAGCATAGTGAAGAGGCAGAAGGAGAGAGAGAGCATAGTGAAGAGGCAGAAGGAGAGAGAGAGCATAGTGAAGAGGCAGAAGGAGAGAGAGAGAGCATAGTGAAGAGGCAGAAGGAGAGAGAGAGCATAGTGAAGAGGCAGAAGGAGAGAGAGAGAGCATAGTGAAGAGGCAGAAGGAGAGAGAGAGAGCATAGTGAAGAGGCAGAAGGAGAGAGAGAGAGCATAGTGAAGAGGCAGAAGGAGAGAGAGAGCATAGTGAAGAGGCAGAAGGAGAGAGAGAGAGCATAGTGAAGAGGCAGAAGGAGAGAGAGAGCATAGTGAAGAGGCAGAAGGAGAGAGAGAGAGCATAGTGAAGAGGCAGAAGGAGAGAGAGAGAGCATAGTGAAGAGGCAGAAGGAGAGAGAGAGAGCATAGTGAAGAGGCAGAAGGAGAGAGAGAGAGCATAGTGAAGAGGCAGAAGGAGAGAGAGAGAGCATAGTGAAGAGGCAGAAGGAGAGAGAGAGAGCATAGTGAAGAGGCAGAAGAGAGAGAGAGAGCATAGTGAAGAGGCAGAAGGAGAGAGAGAGAGCATAGTGAAGAGGCAGAAGGAGAGAGAGAGAGCATAGTGAAGAGGCAGAAGGAGAGAGAGAGAGCATAGTGAAGAGGCAGAAGGAGAGAGAGAGAGCATAGTGAAGAGGCAGAAGGAGAGAGAGAGAGCATAGTGAAGAGGCAGAAGGAGAGAGAGAGAGCATAGTGAAGAGGCAGAAGGAGAGAGAGAGAGCATAGTGAAGAGGCAGAAGGAGAGAGAGAGAGCATAGTGAAGAGGCAGAAGGAGAGAGAGAGAGCATAGTGAAGAGGCAGAAGGAGAGAGAGAGAGCATAGTGAAGAGGCAGAAGGAGAGAGAGAGAGCATAGTGAAGAGGCAGAAGGAGAGAGAGAGAGCATAGTGAAGAGGCAGAAGGAGAGAGAGAGAGCATAGTGAAGAGGCAGAAGGAGAGAGAGAGCATAGTGAAGAGGCAGAAGGAGAGAGAGAGCATAGTGAAGAGGCAGAAGGAGAGAGAGAGAGCATAGTGAAGAGGCAGAAGGAGAGAGAGAGAGCATAGTGAAGAGGCAGAAGGAGAGAGAGAGCATAGTGAAGAGGCAGAAGGAGAGAGAGAGCATAGTGAAGAGGCAGAAGGAGAGAGAGAGAGCATAGTGAAGAGGCAGAAGGAGAGAGAGAGCATAGTGAAGAGGCAGAAGGAGAGAGAGAGAGCATAGTGAAGAGGCAGAAGGAGAGAGAGAGAGCATAGTGAAGAGGCAGAAGGAGAGAGAGAGAGCATAGTGAAGAGGCAGAAGGAGAGAGAGAGAGCATAGTGAAGAGGCAGAAGGAGAGAGAGAGAGAGAGCATAGTGAAGAGGCAGAAGGAGAGAGAGAGCATAGTGAAGAGGCAGAAGGAGAGAGAGAGCATAGTGAAGAGGCAGAAGGAGAGAGAGAGCATAGTGAAGAGGCAGAAGGAGAGAGAGAGAGCATAGTGAAGAGGCAGAAGGAGAGAGAGAGAGCATAGTGAAGAGGCAGAAGGAGAGAGAGAGAGAGAGAGCATAGTGAAGAGGCAGAAGGAGAGAGAGAGAGAGCATAGTGAAGAGGCAGAAGGAGAGAGAGAGAAGAGCATAGTGAAGAGGCAGAAGGAGAGAGAGAGAGCATAGTGAAGAGGCAGAAGGAGAGAGAGAGCGCATAGTGAAGAGGCAGAAGGAGAGAGAGAGCATAGTGAAGAGGCAGAAGGAGAGAGAGAGCGCATAGTGAAGAGGCAGAAGGAGAGAGAGAGAGCATAGTGAAGAGGCAGAAGGAGAGAGAGAGAGCATAGTGAAGAGGCAGAAGGAGAGAGAGAGAGCATAGTGAAGAGGCAGAAGGAGAGAGAGAGCATAGTGAAGAGGCAGAAGGAGAGAGAGAGCATAGTGAAGAGGCAGAAGGAGAGAGAGAGAGCATAGTGAAGAGGCAGAAGGAGAGAGAGAGCATAGTGAAGAGGCAGAAGGAGAGAGAGAGCATAGTGAAGAGGCAGAAGGAGAGAGAGAGAGCATAGTGAAGAGGCAGAAGGAGAGAGAGAGAGCATAGTGAAGAGGCAGAAGGAGAGAGAGAGCATAGTGAAGAGGCAGAAGGAGAGAGAGAGCATAGTGAAGAGGCAGAAGGAGAGAGAGAGCATAGTGAAGAGGCAGAAGGAGAGAGAGAGAGCATAGTGAAGAGGCAGAAGGAGAGAGAGAGAGCATAGTGAAGAGGCAGAAGGAGAGAGAGAGAGCATAGTGAAGAGGCAGAAGGAGAGAGAGAGAGCATAGTGAAGAGGCAGAAGGAGAGAGAGAGCATAGTGAAGAGGCAGAAGGAGAGAGAGAGACATAGTGAAGAGGCAGAAGGAGAGAGAGAGAGCATAGTGAAGAGGCAGAAGGAGAGAGAGAGAGCATAGTGAAGAGGCAGAAGGAGAGAGAGAGCATAGTGAAGAGGCAGAAGGAGAGAGAGAGCATAGTGAAGAGGCAGAAGGAGAGAGAGAGAGCATAGTGAAGAGGCAGAAGGAGAGAGAGAGAGCATAGTGAAGAGGCAGAAGGAGAGAGAGAGAGCATAGTGAAGAGGCAGAAGGAGAGAGAGAGCATAGTGAAGAGGCAGAAGGAGAGAGAGAGCATAGTGAAGAGGCAGAAGGAGAGAGAGAGAGCATAGTGAAGAGGCAGAAGGAGAGAGAGAGCGCATAGTGAAGAGGCAGAAGGAGAGAGAGAGCATAGTGAAGAGGCAGAAGGAGAGAGAGAGAGCATAGTGAAGAGGCAGAAGGAGAGAGAGAGCATAGTGAAGAGGCAGAAGGAGAGAGAGAGCATAGTGAAGAGGCAGAAGGAGAGAGAGAGAGCATAGTGAAGAGGCAGAAGGAGAGAGAGAGCATAGTGAAGAGGCAGAAGGAGAGAGAGAGCATAGTGAAGAGGCAGAAGGAGAGAGAGAGAGCATAGTGAAGAGGCAGAAGGAGAGAGAGAGCATAGTGAAGAGGCAGAAGGAGAGAGAGAGCATAGTGAAGAGGCAGAAGGAGAGAGAGAGCATAGTGAAGAGGCAGAAGGAGAGAGAGAGAGCATAGTGAAGAGGCAGAAGGAGAGAGAGAGCATAGTGAAGAGGCAGAAGGAGAGAGAGAGCGCATAGTGAAGAGGCAGAAGGAGAGAGAGAGAGCATAGTGAAGAGGCAGAAGGAGAGAGAGAGCATAGTGAAGAGGCAGAAGGAGAGAGAGAGAGAGCATAGTGAAGAGGCAGAAGGAGAGAGAGAGAGCATAGTGAAGAGGCAGAAGGAGAGAGAGAGAGCATAGTGAAGAGGCAGAAGGAGAGAGAGAGAGCATAGTGAAGAGGCAGAAGGAGAGAGAGAGCATAGTGAAGAGGCAGAAGGAGAGAGAGAGAGCATAGTGAAGAGGCAGAAGGAGAGAGAGAGAGCATAGTGAAGAGGCAGAAGGAGAGAGAGAGAGAGAGCATAGTGAAGAGGCAGAAGGAGAGAGAGAGAGAGAGCATAGTGAAGAGGCAGAAGGAGAGAGAGAGAGCATAGTGAAGAGGCAGAAGGAGAGAGAGAGAGCATAGTGAAGAGGCAGAAGGAGAGAGAGAGCATAGTGAAGAGGCAGAAGGAGAGAGAGAGAGCATAGTGAAGAGGCAGAAGAGAGAGAGAGAGCATAGTGAAGAGGCAGAAGGAGAGAGAGAGAGCATAGTGAAGAGGCAGAAGGAGAGAGAGAGAGCATAGTGAAGAGGCAGAAGGAGAGAGAGAGCATAGTGAAGAGGCAGAAGGAGAGAGAGAGAGCATAGTGAAGAGGCAGAAGGAGAGAGAGAGCATAGTGAAGAGGCAGAAGGAGAGAGAGAGCATAGTGAAGAGGCAGAAGGAGAGAGAGAGCATAGTGAAGAGGCAGAAGGAGAGAGAGAGCATAGTGAAGAGGCAGAAGGAGAGAGAGAGCATAGTGAAGAGGCAGAAGGAGAGAGAGAGCATAGTGAAGAGGCAGAAGGAGAGAGAGAGCATAGTGAAGAGGCAGAAGGAGAGAGAGAGCATAGTGAAGAGGCAGAAGGAGAGAGAGAGCATAGTGAAGAGGCAGAAGGAGAGAGAGAGAGCATAGTGAAGAGGCAGAAGGAGAGAGAGAGAGCATAGTGAAGAGGCAGAAGGAGAGAGAGAGCATAGTGAAGAGGCAGAAGGAGAGAGAGAGAGCATAGTGAAGAGGCAGAAGGAGAGAGAGAGCATAGTGAAGAGGCAGAAGGAGAGAGAGAGAGCATAGTGAAGAGGCAGAAGGAGAGAGAGAGAGCATAGTGAAGAGGCAGAAGGAGAGAGAGAGAGCATAGTGAAGAGGCAGAAGGAGAGAGAGAGAGCATAGTGAAGAGGCAGAAGGAGAGAGAGAGAGCATAGTGAAGAGGCAGAAGGAGAGAGAGAGAGCATAGTGAAGAGGCAGAAGGAGAGAGAGAGCATAGTGAAGAGGCAGAAGGAGAGAGAGAGAGCATAGTGAAGAGGCAGAAGGAGAGAGAGAGAGCATAGTGAAGAGGCAGAAGGAGAGAGAGAGAGCATAGTGAAGAGGCAGAAGGAGAGAGAGAGCATAGTGAAGAGGCAGAAGGAGAGAGAGAGCATAGTGAAGAGGCAGAAGGAGAGAGAGAGCATAGTGAAGAGGCAGAAGGAGAGAGAGAGCATAGTGAAGAGGCAGAAGGAGAGAGAGAGCATAGTGAAGAGGCAGAAGGAGAGAGAGAGCATAGTGAAGAGGCAGAAGGAGAGAGAGAGCATAGTGAAGAGGCAGAAGGAGAGAGAGAGCATAGTGAAGAGGCAGAAGGAGAGAGAGAGCATAGTGAAGAGGCAGAAGGAGAGAGAGAGCATAGTGAAGAGGCAGAAGAGAGAGAGAGAGCATAGTGAAGAGGCAGAAGGAGAGAGAGAGAGAGAGCATAGTGAAGAGGCAGAAGGAGAGAGAGAGCATAGTGAAGAGGCAGAAGGAGAGAGAGAGCATAGTGAAGAGGCAGAAGGAGAGAGAGAGAGCATAGTGAAGAGGCAGAAGGAGAGAGAGAGAGCATAGTGAAGAGGCAGAAGGAGAGAGAGAGCATAGTGAAGAGGCAGAAGGAGAGAGAGAGCATAGTGAAGAGGCAGAAGGAGAGAGAGAGCATAGTGAAGAGGCAGAAGGAGAGAGAGAGAGCATAGTGAAGAGGCAGAAGGAGAGAGAGAGAGCATAGTGAAGAGGCAGAAGGAGAGAGAGAGAGCATAGTGAAGAGGCAGAAGGAGAGAGAGAGAGCATAGTGAAGAGGCAGAAGGAGAGAGAGAGAGCATAGTGAAGAGGCAGAAGGAGAGAGAGAGAGCATAGTGAAGAGGCAGAAGGAGAGAGAGAGCATAGTGAAGAGGCAGAAGGAGAGAGAGAGAGCATAGTGAAGAGGCAGAAGGAGAGAGAGAGCATAGTGAAGAGGCAGAAGGAGAGAGAGAGCATAGTGAAGAGGCAGAAGGAGAGAGAGAGCATAGTGAAGAGGCAGAAGGAGAGAGAGAGCATAGTGAAGAGGCAGAAGGAGAGAGAGAGCATAGTGAAGAGGCAGAAGGAGAGAGAGAGCATAGTGAAGAGGCAGAAGGAGAGAGAGAGCATAGTGAAGAGGCAGAAGGAGAGAGAGAGCATAGTGAAGAGGCAGAAGGAGAGAGAGAGCATAGTGAAGAGGCAGAAGGAGAGAGAGAGCATAGTGAAGAGGCAGAAGGAGAGAGAGAGCATAGTGAAGAGGCAGAGAGAGAGAGAGAGAGCATAGTGAAGAGGCAGAAGGAGAGAGAGAGCATAGTGAAGAGGCAGAAGGAGAGAGAGAGCATAGTGAAGAGGCAGAAGGAGAGAGAGAGCATAGTGAAGAGGCAGAAGGAGAGAGAGAGCATAGTGAAGAGGCAGAAGGAGAGAGAGAGAGCATAGTGAAGAGGCAGAAGGAGAGAGAGAGAGCATAGTGAAGAGGCAGAAGGAGAGAGAGAGAGCATAGTGAAGAGGCAGAAGGAGAGAGAGAGAGCATAGTGAAGAGGCAGAAGGAGAGAGAGAGAGAGAGCATAGTGAAGAGGCAGAAGGAGAGAGAGAGCATAGTGAAGAGGCAGAAGGAGAGAGAGAGCATAGTGAAGAGGCAGAAGGAGAGAGAGAGCATAGTGAAGAGGCAGAAGGAGAGAGAGAGCATAGTGAAGAGGCAGAAGGAGAGAGAGAGCATAGTGAAGAGGCAGAAGGAGAGAGAGAGCATAGTGAAGAGGCAGAAGGAGAGAGAGAGAGCATAGTGAAGAGGCAGAAGGAGAGAGAGAGCATAGTGAAGAGGCAGAAGGAGAGAGAGAGCATAGTGAAGAGGCAGAAGGAGAGAGAGAGCATAGTGAAGAGGCAGAAGGAGAGAGAGAGCATAGTGAAGAGGCAGAAGGAGAGAGAGAGCATAGTGAAGAGGCAGAAGGAGAGAGAGAGCATAGTGAAGAGGCAGAAGGAGAGAGAGAGAGCATAGTGAAGAGGCAGAAGGAGAGAGAGAGCATAGTGAAGAGGCAGAAGGAGAGAGAGAGCATAGTGAAGAGGCAGAAGGAGAGAGAGAGCATAGTGAAGAGGCAGAAGGAGAGAGAGAGCATAGTGAAGAGGCAGAAGGAGAGAGAGAGCATAGTGAAGAGGCAGAAGGAGAGAGAGAGCATAGTGAAGAGGCAGAAGGAGAGAGAGAGCATAGTGAAGAGGCAGAAGGAGAGAGAGAGCATAGTGAAGAGGCAGAAGGAGAGAGAGAGCATAGTGAAGAGGCAGAAGGAGAGAGAGAGCATAGTGAAGAGGCAGAAGGAGAGAGAGAGCATAGTGAAGAGGCAGAAGGAGAGAGAGAGCATAGTGAAGAGGCAGAAGGAGAGAGAGAGCATAGTGAAGAGGCAGAAGGAGAGAGAGAGCATAGTGAAGAGGCAGAAGGAGAGAGAGAGCATAGTGAAGAGGCAGAAGGAGAGAGAGAGCATAGTGAAGAGGCAGAAGGAGAGAGAGAGCATAGTGAAGAGGCAGAAGGAGAGAGAGAGCATAGTGAAGAGGCAGAAGGAGAGAGAGAGCATAGTGAAGAGGCAGAAGGAGAGAGAGAGCATAGTGAAGAGGCAGAAGGAGAGAGAGAGCATAGTGAAGAGGCAGAAGGAGAGAGAGAGCATAGTGAAGAGGCAGAAGGAGAGAGAGAGCATAGTGAAGAGGCAGAAGGAGAGAGAGAGCATAGTGAAGAGGCAGAAGGAGAGAGAGAGCATAGTGAAGAGGCAGAAGGAGAGAGAGAGCATAGTGAAGAGGCAGAAGGAGAGAGAGAGCATAGTGAAGAGGCAGAAGGAGAGAGAGAGCATAGTGAAGAGGCAGAAGGAGAGAGAGAGAGAGAGCATAGTGAAGAGGCAGAAGGAGAGAGAGAGCATAGTGAAGAGGCAGAAGGAGAGAGAGAGCATAGTGAAGAGGCAGAAGGAGAGAGAGAGCATAGTGAAGAGGCAGAAGGAGAGAGAGAGCATAGTGAAGAGGCAGAAGGAGAGAGAGAGCATAGTGAAGAGGCAGAAGGAGAGAGAGAGAGAGAGCATAGTGAAGAGGCAGAAGGAGAGAGAGAGCATAGTGAAGAGGCAGAAGGAGAGAGAGAGCATAGTGAAGAGGCAGAAGGAGAGAGAGAGCATAGTGAAGAGGCAGAAGGAGAGAGAGAGCATAGTGAAGAGGCAGAAGGAGAGAGAGAGCATAGTGAAGAGGCAGAAGGAGAGAGAGAGCATAGTGAAGAGGCAGAAGGAGAGAGAGAGCATAGTGAAGAGGCAGAAGGAGAGAGAGAGAGCATAGTGAAGAGGCAGAAGGAGAGAGAGAGAGAGAGCATAGTGAAGAGGCAGAAGGAGAGAGAGAGAGAGAGCATAGTGAAGAGGCAGAAGGAGAGAGAGAGAGAGAGCATAGTGAAGAGGCAGAAGGAGAGAGAGAGAGAGAGCATAGTGAAGAGGCAGAAGGAGAGAGAGAGAGAGAGCATAGTGAAGAGGCAGAAGGAGAGAGAGAGCATAGTGAAGAGGCAGAAGGAGAGAGAGAGCATAGTGAAGAGGCAGAAGGAGAGAGAGAGCATAGTGAAGAGGCAGAAGGAGAGAGAGAGCATAGTGAAGAGGCAGAAGGAGAGAGAGAGAGAGAGCATAGTGAAGAGGCAGAAGGAGAGAGAGAGCATAGTGAAGAGGCAGAAGGAGAGAGAGAGAGCATAGTGAAGAGGCAGAAGGAGAGAGAGAGAGAGAGCATAGTGAAGAGGCAGAAGGAGAGAGAGAGAGAGAGCATAGTGAAGAGGCAGAAGGAGAGAGAGAGAGCATAGTGAAGAGGCAGAAGGAGAGAGAGAGAGAGAGCATAGTGAAGAGGCAGAAGGAGAGAGAGAGAGAGAGCATAGTGAAGAGGCAGAAGGAGAGAGAGAGAGAGAGCATAGTGAAGAGGCAGAAGGAGAGAGAGAGAGAGAGCATAGTGAAGAGGCAGAAGGAGAGAGAGAGCATAGTGAAGAGGCAGAAGGAGAGAGAGAGCATAGTGAAGAGGCAGAAGGAGAGAGAGAGCATAGTGAAGAGGCAGAAGGAGAGAGAGAGCATAGTGAAGAGGCAGAAGGAGAGAGAGAGCATAGTGAAGAGGCAGAAGGAGAGAGAGAGCATAGTGAAGAGGCAGAAGGAGAGAGAGAGAGAGAGCATAGTGAAGAGGCAGAAGGAGAGAGAGAGCATAGTGAAGAGGCAGAAGGAGAGAGAGAGAGCATAGTGAAGAGGCAGAAGGAGAGAGAGAGAGAGAGCATAGTGAAGAGGCAGAAGGAGAGAGAGAGAGAGAGCATAGTGAAGAGGCAGAAGGAGAGAGAGAGAGAGAGCATAGTGAAGAGGCAGAAGGAGAGAGAGAGAGAGAGCATAGTGAAGAGGCAGAAGGAGAGAGAGAGCATAGTGAAGAGGCAGAAGGAGAGAGAGAGCATAGTGAAGAGGCAGAAGGAGAGAGAGAGCATAGTGAAGAGGCAGAAGGAGAGAGAGAGCATAGTGAAGAGGCAGAAGGAGAGAGAGAGAGCATAGTGAAGAGGCAGAAGGAGAGAGAGAGCATAGTGAAGAGGCAGAAGGAGAGAGAGAGCATAGTGAAGAGGCAGAAGGAGAGAGAGAGAGAGAGCATAGTGAAGAGGCAGAAGGAGAGAGAGAGCATAGTGAAGAGGCAGAAGGAGAGAGAGAGCATAGTGAAGAGGCAGAAGGAGAGAGAGAGCATAGTGAAGAGGCAGAAGGAGAGAGAGAGCATAGTGAAGAGGCAGAAGGAGAGAGAGAGCATAGTGAAGAGGCAGAAGGAGAGAGAGAGAGAGAGCATAGTGAAGAGGCAGAAGGAGAGAGAGAGCATAGTGAAGAGGCAGAAGGAGAGAGAGAGCATAGTGAAGAGGCAGAAGGAGAGAGAGAGCATAGTGAAGAGGCAGAAGGAGAGAGAGAGCATAGTGAAGAGGCAGAAGGAGAGAGAGAGAGCATAGTGAAGAGGCAGAAGGAGAGAGAGAGAGCATAGTGAAGAGGCAGAAGGAGAGAGAGAGAGCATAGTGAAGAGGCAGAAGGAGAGAGAGAGAGCATAGTGAAGAGGCAGAAGGAGAGAGAGAGAGCATAGTGAAGAGGCAGAAGGAGAGAGAGAGAGCATAGTGAAGAGGCAGAAGGAGAGAGAGAGCATAGTGAAGAGGCAGAAGGAGAGAGAGAGCATAGTGAAGAGGCAGAAGGAGAGAGAGAGCATAGTGAAGAGGCAGAAGGAGAGAGAGAGCATAGTGAAGAGGCAGAAGGAGAGAGAGAGCATAGTGAAGAGGCAGAAGGAGAGAGAGAGCATAGTGAAGAGGCAGAAGGAGAGAGAGAGCATAGTGAAGAGGCAGAAGGAGAGAGAGAGCATAGTGAAGAGGCAGAAGGAGAGAGAGAGCATAGTGAAGAGGCAGAAGGAGAGAGAGAGAGCATAGTGAAGAGGCAGAAGGAGAGAGAGAGAGCATAGTGAAGAGGCAGAAGGAGAGAGAGAGAGCATAGTGAAGAGGCAGAAGGAGAGAGAGAGAGCATAGTGAAGAGGCAGAAGGAGAGAGAGAGAGCATAGTGAAGAGGCAGAAGGAGAGAGAGAGAGCATAGTGAAGAGGCAGAAGGAGAGAGAAAGCCAATGGAAGAGGTATCGAGAGTGAAGACTGGTGCTGGTTAAGAGAATGAGGATGTGTGGTGAGAGAGGGTTTTACGGTTAAATTTTATTTATTTGCCCTCAACTCTTCTAACTCAGTCGCACAAGACAGCCATCATTGTTAACACAGTTATGGTTTATAACTCTTTACTCACGAGGACTTACTATGCATAGCTTTGATGTGATACAAAGCCCAAAGTATGGAGGATTTGTATGATTGAACTCACTACTCAGTCTTAATTGATAAAGTGTGACAAGCTTGTTAACATTGTTACATCACGTCGAAGTGCCCTATTTCTTCATATAAAGTTGAAAATGCAATTGGAATTTTTAAGAATTTTTTTATTTCAAGTAACTTTACCGGTTTCACAATTCTATGATTTTCAAATATGGAGCGATCTGTAGCTATGCCATGATGTGTTTCACATTCCTATTTAATTTATTAAAGTAAATACTCAGTTTTAAAATAAACAGTATAAATTATATTTACTGGCCTGAAAGTTCGAGAAATTTTGTAGAAAATGTTTTTCTCCGACAGGAATCAAAGCTGTAACCCCCAAAAAGGAACCATCATTTGATCTGATGTGCTGTAAACTATTCAGCTACAGAGAAAGCGTCTGGTTATCAATAATAAACAGAAAATATATTAATTGTCGAACTTCAGCCATTTCATATGTATGCATGGTGATAATTTGTATAACGATTTTAAAAGTATATCTTGATAAATATGTTTGTTATTTGTAATTCAAATTTAAAAAATTGCCATCTATAAGCAATGTTTTGCTTGATAAAGGTTTTTTGTTTTCTCCATCTTGTCGTTATGGAAAGAATTTCTGCCTGCTTCGTCATACGTTAGAAACTGGACTAATTAGATTTTCTTAAAACTGTACAGAATTTAAACAAGTAAAAAAAATACTAAGTGTGCTGAAATAAATTTTATTAATAATAATAACCATTAGAAAATCATTCAAATGTTTCCCCTCATGGTCAAAATTATTTGGTTATGTCTAGAGTAAGAAATTCAAGACAACTTAGTATCAAGACAAAGAGAACTTTAGATGTTTTACTAAAAATGTTGTTTATACAGAAATTTTAGAGAGCTAAGAGAACTTCTATGGCATCTTATTTTTCTGTTTGTAGAACAGGTATTTGGCTAGTATTCTAAATATGTTTCACATACTGGATTTTTAAGAAATTGAGAAGACTAAGTTGTAAACATACCATTCCATTGTAATATAGAATTCCATACTAAATGAAGTTACACTAAATAAGGTATTCCAGGATCGTGAGGACTTATGGTTCATATCCAAAGATTGTTTGAAGAGTTTTTATTCTACTGCTATAATCATGAATACAAACATTGACTTGTAGACTTGTCAAGCTTATAACAAAATTCAAACAAGAAATGCCAAAATGAAAGAGCAATAGAAACCTAAGTTCAAAAGGCTAAAGAACAGAAGTTTCATGTTCAACTTGTTAGCAACATACAATATTTTAGAGTAGTAGACAAGAAATCAGTTTGATAACAATGGAATATCTTTTGAAAGTATTTCAGTCAACAAGCAAAAAAAGAATATGAAACCAAGGCTTTAATGTTACGGTAAAGGCTGTCTACTTTTACAACAGAATCTTGATTTTTTTTTTTTGTAATTGGTAGGGGTGCAACTGACCTAGCAGTTAATAATTTATGGGATTATCTAAGTAATTCAAATTAATCTGTTTAATTAGATTTTCTTAAAACTACAGAATTATTTAAACAAGTAAAAAAAATACTAAGTTTGCTGAAATAAATTTTATTAATAATAAAAACCATTAGAAAATCATTCAAATGTTTCCCTCATGTTCAAAATTATTTAGTTATGTCTAGAGTAAGAAATTCAAGACAACTTAGTATCAAGACAAAGAGAACTTTAGATGTTTTACTGAAAATGTTGTTTATACAGAAATTTTAGAGAGCTAAGAGAACTTCTATGGCATCTTATTTTTTTCAGTTTGTAGAACAGGTATTTGGCTAGTATTCTAAATATGAGTCTCACATACAGGATTTTTTTTAAATTAAAAAGACTAAGTTGTAAACATACCATTCCATTGTAATATAATGTTCCATGTGAAATGATAGAATAAGGTTCGACATTTTTTTCCTACTAGTATAACTATAGCGATTTAAGCCGCAAATATTTGTCAATATAGAAAGGACACGGAATATAAATTGGAAGTTTAAAGGAATACTATTGAAATGCATTTATACAAATACCATTTGGAATACTAGTTCTTGTTGCAAACAAATTGTTCTGTTTGCGGCTATTCATTATATATTGAAACAATACAAGTCCACTTAACTGAAGTCGTTGGTGTTGTAGAATGGTTTACGTCCTAATGATATTAGTACGGCTCTCATGTCACAACTGCTGGCATTGAAGCGGAGACGAGTTCAACGTCCTGTCCCTTGCAGATCTCGGCAGAAAAGAGGCCAAGCAGAAGTGGACAGCATTTTTGTTTTTAAATAATTGGCGCCAACATATTCTGGCTAGTGATTGGTTGGTTTGACGCTTTACATGATCTCTTGAGAGTGCAGTTGACCAAGGGCAACAACTCACCTCTCCTAACATATTTTTCTTATAAAACAAATATGGCATAGACGATCTGAGATTATAAAATGGCTACAGGTTTTTGCTCAGTTTGTAGGGTCCACTAAAATATGCAACATTTCACCAAATAAAACTAATTATTATGTTAATTATTAACATATTAATTTTAAACATGAGAAGCATTTTCCGCCAACAGTAGCTACATAAATATTAAAACGCCCCTATAAAATATTTATAAATCAATAACACGCAACAAAGTGCTTATATCTGAAGACACACCAATTGAACTGTACAATACAAAACCATAGAATACAAATGAGAAACGTTGTTTTATTAATCATCACAATTTAGGGAGACCCCACTAAAATATCGCGCGGACGTTGTAATAAACATACAGCGTGGCTTTCTAGGGCCAATTAAGAATAAATAAAATAATTCTAGAGCCGATTTCTTAGGAAAAAAATGTTTGGGGCTTGTTTTTAAAGTTGTTGTTTTATTCCCCTCCCCCACAGACAATGAAATTGTACACATGGGGAGTAGTACGGCTCTCATGGCACAACTGCTGGCATTGAAGCGGAGACGAGTTCAACGCCCTGTCCCTTGCAGATGGAGACAATGAGGTATTATGGTGGGTGTGGTAAGAAAGGGGTACGTACAAATGTGTGACTTTGGTGCAAGGAATATTGTTTTGTATGATTGGGCCAGCGTTTGTGGCTAGCTAAGTTTAAAGTTAAGACAGAATCATGTGCCACATTTTCTGGATTTTTCAGAAATAAATATCTAGAAAAAAAAAAGGTATAAAAAGGCCACCAAGGGCCACGTCACTTTAGATGTTGATATTCAAGACCCCATTCACATTCAAAAGCAACGCTCGACTCGGCAGCACTGACCAAACTACAGAGAGACCACCTCCGACGCCACTGTCCACAGTAAGAACTGAATTCTACCTTTCCACATTACTACTACGCACACTTACCGACTCTTCCACACAAACACACATGTAGCTATATTCCACAGTTCTCAGATAGTACTCAATACAGTTTCTATTCTATTCAATTCTTAACAACAAAAAGACATTACTCATTTAATACATTCAACCAACTTCTTGTATTCTTGTTGTTATATAAAATTAATGTTATTTGTTATTACTACATTGTCTTTTCCTACTGGATTCTATTCTTTCAATGAAAGTCGTGGGATTATTTTAAACGGCCCAATTGCGACCGGTTCTGCAACAAAATTTTATGTCACTGTATCGGATCCCGACTCTCCTAACTTTGACGTTTAACAGAAACCCGACAAGAAGGATTCCTACAAGTTTAATAACCAAGCCTGAAGTGATTAAAGTAACGAGCATGAAAAACAAGCACCCTAGTATTTGCATGACAAGTTTTAAAAGCATATTTTAATAAATATTTAATGTTTTATTTATTCGGAAAAAATTGCCATATATAAGTAATGTTTCTCTATCAATAGATTTTTTCATATTTGTCTTGTCAAATTTCAGTCATAAGTTAAAAATCTTACAGCATTTGTAATAAGCATTATCACATGGAGCCAAAATAAACTTATGGGATTATCTAAATAATTCAAATTATTATTAATCTGTTTAATTAGATTTTCTTAAAACTGTACAGAATTATTTAAACAAGTGAAAAAATACTAAGTTTATAGTATTGTAGTTTCTTAAACATAGTAGCAGTTCTAAATAAACCTTATATCAGCAGCAACTCTCGAATATAAAACCACGTGAACCCTAAAATAAATCTCTTTCTTCTAGGTTTTCCTATTTCGAACTGGTGACATGAACTTTCCACGCTGATGCTAAAAGGACTGTGAATGCTTCCACAGTAAAACACAGCAAGTTCCACCTTAACATTTCATTGCGTATGCAATTTACTTCTAACAAAAGAAACTTCTGTTTTAAACTTTCCTTTTGTTAATTCTGAATAAATGTGATCTTGCATTGCAAATCGATTGGTGTGTTATTTTATACATGTACTCTTCACCACCATTATTTCAGGAACTATAAAATGTTCATGTAAGAAACCTTACACGTTTAATTATGGAAGGAGCTAATCGCTAACGTATAATGATCAAGAGAACTTTAGTGAATAGACGCTTTGCTGAAAGTATTTATATAGAAATTTTAGAGAGGTAAGAGAACGTTTATGACATCTTTTTCTGTTAGTAGAACAGGTCTTTGGCTTGTATTCTAACTACGAGTTTTACATACAAGTAGATATTTTTCATTTACATGATTTGGGTAATCAAAAGTGGGTGGCGTTTTTAATACAAACCGTGTACAATTCTGACAAAGTTCACCGGTCTTCACAATAAAGGGAAATTTATACATTTTACACATTTTTGAGAAATGAGAAAAAAGTTTCACGAATAAAGAAATATTTTAATTATATTTACCATAAACAAAATGTTTCAGAACAAAAACGAAAATGTTATAATTACAAAAGACCATCTTGTGGAAGTCGGAATGCCACCTACAGCCAGTGATTTGAAAACACCTCCATAGAACCAGAGACATTTGCGAAAGGTGTTAGTATGAAAAAAAGGTAAAATGTCAAATATAACTATAGCTACCTTTCTCTACACAATTTTTTATTCATTCGTACACATTTTAGTAATCAGTCACCGAACACACACACACACATATATATAAAGAAATATAGTCTTAAAGTGTGCTATATTTATGGGATAAAGTGCTCAATATCAGAGATAGAGCGTGTGTGTGTGTATATATATATATATATAAGTGAACATAGAAGTCAACACTTCAACAATATATATATATATATATATATATATATATATATTACTACGGCATGAAACCGAGTTGCGCAATTACTGTAAGGGGGGTACATGGCATGTCTCATTGATTAATTTAGACTAGTTTTGTCTACTTATTTATAATAGGATCCGCTCATATTCACGGACAAGCTTCTTAGTATCGTTATTAAAGGAACAGACAAAATTACCATGTTGACACACATTCATTTATTCCGAGTACTTTCGGCATTAGCACAATATTTTCTAAAACATAATTGTTGTGTTTATCTGAAAGTTAAATTTTTACCTGTGAAATGAAAAACGATATGGTTATGTCCTGCACAATTTAAATTTCACGATGTAAACGTCAGTGTGGAGTTAACTAAGTTAGGAAATGTCCAATTTTTTTTTTGTTAAAAAAAAAATTCTATTTAAAATTATTAGTTAAACTCTAAATATTTTAAGCTACCTACTGTGAACACTTCAAAATATCTGTGCAGTACTCATAATTTTATTAAGGGTTGGTTTCAATTTTTTTTAATTGAGATAGCTCCAATAATTTTTAGTTTATGTTTATTAGTTTCATGGAAAAGTTTGACTTCAGTTACTTTAGCATCACCGTGACGTGACTTCCCGTTTTTTTTGTTGCTTTTTTTTTTAATAAATATTTTCATGGCAGTTGTTCTAATGAGCTCACCTCCTTCGTACGACTAGATTGGCAATTAGGTCTCATAGATTTATTATTGAATAAGTTAGATGTAATCGTAGATTCTATTTTACTAGTTTCTTTTCTCGCCCGTGAAACTCTTCTGGGCTGTTGTCTCCCTGTCACCTACAATCTTCAAAAATGTACATGCAACATTAATCGCAACCTTTAGTACCACTGAATGCTATTCTTTTATTCCATACCCAGTAACAACTTGTTTGTGAATGGCATTATCACCTTGCTTGGAGTAATATATATATATATATATATTATTATTAAAGTTAATGATATAAAATGGCGAAATCCCGTCGTAAATTAAATTTTAAAGATGCATTAACCTACTAATATTTCGATTCGTATTATATTTTTTCGTCTCTGATGCTACCTGAATTTTACCAAAAACAAAATAATTTCCATGCCTGAAGAGGACTTCGAAAGTACTTGCATATTTAAGAAAGACCTTATACAGCTTATAATTTTAAAGAAACAAGGATCATAACATTCATCGAGTGATTGGTACGTTAATACATCTTTAAAAAATTTGTTAGCGAAGGGATTTCGACATTTTATATCATTAACTTTACTAATTTACTTTTTGTAAGAATGATTCATTGTTATATATAAAGAAGAGAGAAACCGCAAACATTTTGGGTTGTAATGTGGATTTTTCTTTTAAAAGTATATTATGCTTTAGTTTCCATAATTTTGCTACATGGGTTTCCGGTCTCGCGACCTTCATCAGGCAAAGAGTGGAGATTTACACATATTATTAAAAGGAATTAATTTTTTTTATGTTTTTCGATGTTAAATATTCTCGATATTAGACATTCTCTTTTTTGTGTGTGTTACTGACCCAAATGTCTTCCTTGAACTGACAGTGAAAAAGTTCTGCTTGAAGGGTAATAAAACAATTAAGACTGGTACGGGAAAAGAATACAGATATCTTTCTAACCCTATCTTTTAATGGCCCCTGTGTGTTCTTAGATCTATTTACATTTTTTGTGTGTGTTTTTGTTAGCATGCGTAAATATATTTTTTAAAAAAATCCACATTACAACCAAAAACGTTTTCTCTCGTTGGAACTACTATAACCTCTTCCATATATATATATATATATATATATATATATATATATATATATATATATGTGTGTGTGTGTAGGAAAAAATCCTTTCTTACGGGTTTCGAAGGTCGAAACGCTTAACTTCGTTTGTTTTTTACCATTTTTTTTTTAATTCAACTACCCATATTACCCACCCACCTAATATTTTTAGCGATTGAATCATATGTCATGGGAAGGGAACGAAATACAAAAAAAAACAAAAAAAACATCGGTTATACTTATACGTCAAGTAGAACTGACGTACGATGTGCCTATCTGTACAACCACGCCGACATCCTTCAGCTTTCTACAGGTTTTGTTTCAACATCTGTCTATATTTCTGAGATGAAGTATTGTAACTATTTACACTATTTACATCATTTGGGCTGTTGTCCTCATCTTTATTGCCGTAATTCCAGGCGTTTCGGCTGTTGTATGCTCCGGTCTTCTTTAGGTGATATACGTTGGAATTAAAGGATTCGGTTCGAAATTCGGATCGCCAACGTCTTGAAGCAACACGATGCATAGAAGAATAAACCAAAATTTCAAAGACATCTCAAATTTGAATAAAGCCTGACTTCTAATAACGGATCAGCAAGACTCTAAAGTCAAAGGTTTTTAAAGATGCTTACAATTTTAAAAAAAATGAATTCTGTAATAAAAGGTAGGAGTTCATCACAGAAGAAAGGATAAAGAAATAAGAATTTTAATAAATTTTTTAAAATTATATTTGTTAAAGTTTTAAATATATAAAAATATAAATACCGTATACAGTCAGGCAAAAGCAGTCTCGTGCGACCTCTGAACTTTGAGTCAATTTTAAACCCTCCAGAAAAAGATTACCTGTGTAGAATGTAACCGGCCACTGAAAATGCATGATTTTTAACCTCTTAAAAATACCTGTGTATAGATAGTGTTTGTTTATTTTAGGGGTATATCAACTTTTTATGGGTCATTTAATGCCGAAATATAATTTTCTTAGGAACATTAGTAATTTCTTCTACAAAAATGTATAGCTGATATTTATTTTTTTACGATTTAAATATTTCACAGTGTTTTGACCCCAGCCAGGGAGTTAATTATTTGCCCATAACTAGGACATTAAAAGGTACTAACGCAACAACAATTAAGAGATGATTCCACGCTCCTCAGAACCTCCCGATACTTGCTGCCGGATGTAGTTAATCGTCATACCCAGGATGTTAAAAACTGATCCGAAACGCATGCACTATACTTGAGTGTATACGGTATTTACATATTTATTTATATTTATTAAATTTTTTTTTTTAAATTTAATAAAATGGCTAACGGTCGTTTTTTTTCTGGAAATAAATTTTTATTGTAAATTTTATAGAAATAGTAAAATTTTATAAATTTCTGTATGAAAAATATCAACTAAAATGCGTTTTTACGAAACTAAAAAGGGCTCATTTTATATACCAATTAGTTATTTTGTTCTTTTCTCTTTCGATGCGGGTGGGATTATTTTCAGATTTAGCAAAAAAAAACATACCCCCCCCCAAAAAAAAACACACAAAAAAAGAACACAACCTCCCGCAAAAAAAAACCCACAAGAAACAAAAAAACTACAAAATCACTGACTTCACACGCTTATGAAGATAGAAATTCGACTGGAAATTAAATTCATATTCTACACAGTTTAACGGTATTGCGCTTACAATAATCACGTTAAGATGTGCCGATTTCCTTGCATTAACTCTGTGAGCCCTGACTACCACATTGCCTGTGTTAGAGAAAAATGACAATGTCCAGCCACCGGTTGAACGGTGGGTAAAAACTTGTAACTATTTTTATATCTACCGCGACACATTACATACCAATTATTTGCGAATTTTGACTCAGGCAGAAGGGTTAAAATTGTTCAAGAACACAGGGCTCAAATTCATACAAACACAAATCAGGAACATTGCTATATATATATGTGTGTGTGTGTCTCACTCCAGATGATGTCAGTATAGATGTCAGCGTTTTCATCCGAGTGTTCTCCGAATCACCAGGCGCACCTCACTGGATATTATTGTCTACCCTTGACATGTGATCAGTTATTCGACACTGTGACACTTTGGATGTGTGCACGTGGAACAAAGCGGGTGGCATATGTAAAAACCCACCCGAGTAGGAAAAAAAAAGAGTTTCTCACGTCATCATGAGAAAAATAATCTACGTTCAGAGAAAACCCCAAAGTCACACACCCTCTCGCTGATATTAATTTACGATGTTTAGTCACATTTCCTTGTTAGCCTGCAGAACGATAATGCTACAGATAGAATCGAAAAATATTCATATTCAGATATTAAAACTGTTATAGTGAAAGACACCTTGTCTAGGTAATAGACTCTCCCACCTATTATAAGTAGGAGTCAGGAGTAGTGTTCAGCGACCACAACTCGATTACTCTGCGTAACACTTTATTACAAGTTCCTAACGTTTCTGTACGTTTAACCTATTTAGGACGCATTTAGTCCGAATACAGTTTCTATTGTGGAAATAACTCCACAACAAAAACGAAATCCCAAATCAAATTTATAATTGGTATACGTAATTTTTCAACTTTTATTTTCTTTCATATAGATATTTATATAAATCTAAATGAATAAACTGCAAATTCCCACAGTTGATAAGTGCAAGAAAAGAAACTGTTAGAACAGAAATGGCGATTGCATCTAGCTTGTTCAACGGTAAAACTGGAACCTAGCTGCCAACCTCGTTGCACTTAAATTCATGCAGTCGAGGCAGTAAGGAAAAAGGCTCTTCAGAACAGTTCTCATGAAAATATTTGTTGAAAAGAAAGACCACGTCACGTCGGTGAGAAAGTGACTGCAGCTGTGATGCCTGGTCAGGATCGATTACATTACAGAGTCTTTCAATTTTGTCAAGAATTTAGACATATACAACAGGAACATCAGATCAGATATGACACCACTATTCGATGCAGGAATGGTAGATTTATAAAATGTGCAAGATGGATTCTGAAAAAGAAAAATCTTTTGGCACGACACAGTGATCCACCTTTCATTGCGGTAGATGCAGTACAACTAATTCTATTATTGCATATGAATTTAGACATATACAACCGGAGCACCAGATTAGATATGACACCACTATTATATGCAGCAATGGTAGATTAATAAAATGTGCAAGGTGGATTCTGGCGAGGAAAATCTTTTGGCACAACACAGTGAACCAACTTTCCTAGCAACAGACGTAACAACTGGTTTAATATAGTCAATCTGCTTCATGTCAGTGGAAAACATGAGCCCTAGAAGGAGTAGAAGAGTGTTGCACTCTTGGAGGGTAGTATCGGCCATGCTGATGGTACGAAGAAAAGGTGCAGCATACAAAATTTAACATTACATAGCCCAATAAATAATATGACAACCCTAACCTAGCCTTAAACTTTTGAGCCATGCGTTCCTGAACAATTTTAAACCTTCTGCCTGAGCTTCTAAGTCAAAATTCGCAAATAATTGGTATGAAATCTTTTACAGTAAATATAAAAATAGTTACAAGTGTTTACCCACCGATCAACCGGTGGCTGGGCATTAAGTCATTTTTCTCTACCACCGTTAAAATATCTTTTGATTAATTGATTGATTCACTTTCTCCGGTTTATCGACACTTTGCCGGTTATTTAACCCTTTGAGCCTTGCATTCCTGAACAATTTAAACCCTTTTTCCTGAGCTCCTGAGTCAAAATTCGCAAATAATTGGTATGTAACCTTTCACAGTAGATATAAAAATAGAAATGTTTACCCACCGTTCAACCGGTGGCTGGGCATTACGTCATTTTTCTCTACCACTGATAAAGCGCTAGTCAGGGCTCAAAGGGTTAATATAAGATTCTACCGGACAAAGTGAAGTGGGGGATTTTTTTTCCTGAATACCCCCAAATGACTTCATTGATATGCTGTCATTTTTATGACATGTTTAAACTATTATCTTAGTGTAGGGTAATGGTTAACGAGGCCAGTCTAGGTGATCCTTATTACTTAGTAAGGAGTTTGATCTTCATTTGTTACTCCAAACAAAATTTCTCATTAAATAATCCAAGGCTTGACTTTTTTTTTTTTTTTTTTTTTACACACAATGTTCACCATATCAAGAGCCACTCAAAGTAGAGGATTGCCAGTAAGAGGTAAGAAGCACAGTTTATGGGAATATGTGGGGATGATAATGGTTAACCCTAGACTTGAACGAGTTAAGATTGTAGTGACCAGGGAAGCATCCTCTTGGGAGTTCATTCCACAAAAGGTTCATGATAAGAAGCTATACATGTCGCCAACTCAACGAACCTAGCCTAACAGTGTTGCTATAAAATTCGGCTGGACATTAAGTGAGGGATTTTTTCTGTTATTAAGTAATAAACTGACCTCCCCACCAAAAAAAAAAATTGCTCCATTGATATGACAATTTCTGATGTGCACAGTTTAACTATTATCAATAGGCTTAGAATAATGGTTAACGAGGCTAGTCTAGTTGGTTTGGTTTGGTTTGTGACATATCAACACCTCAATGGGTTATTTAATGCCGACAAAATTTTTATTGCTGGTAATGTTTTTCTTCAAAAATCTATTTCTGGGAATATTTTGAATAGAATCAAAGACTAACACTACAAGAAATATCGGACGAATATCAGAAAATCCTAAATCTGAGACGTGATATGGAAGAAACTGAAGAAAAAGAATGCGTATACATGCAAGCTAAAGAAAAATGTGGAAAAAGAAAAATGAATCCATGTTTCAGATGTGGAAGGTTATATCTTGGAGCCGCCTATCTCTTTAAGAATTCAAAGTGGTTCAAGTTTGGAAAAGTAGGACATGAAAAGTTACACGGTAAAACTAAAGCAAGGAAAAGTTATCACAGAAAAGTTTCATACAGTGTTTGGTTTGGTTTGCTTTGTTTTACGGCATATCAACCTCAATGGGTTATTTAATGCCGACAAGAGTTTTATTGCTGCTAATATTTATCTATCTATCTATCTATCTCAGTATATATTGGTTTGGTTTGGTTTACGGCATATCAACCTCAATGGGTTATTTAATGCCGACAAAATTTTTATTGCTGGTAATGTTTTTCTTCAAAAATCTATTTCTGGGAATACTTTTCCTTGAAGAAATCTATAGCTGGTCATATTTTTTTCAAAGAATGTATAACTCTTTGTATTGCTGGTATTTTTTTTTTTTTAAAGTATTGCTGAGAATAATTTTTCCTTCAAAAATTATTGCTGGTAATAATTTATTTTATTACAAAGTATTTCTGGTATTAAAACCTATTTTTACACAAGTTTGGGTGTTAACTATTTGCCCATAGCTGGGACCCTAACAGGTGCTACCACCCCGGGTCAGGGTGGACATGGGAACACCAGCAATTAAGAGGTGGTTCCACGCTCCTCAAAACCTCCTGATCAGAGATCTTGCTGCTGGACGTAGTTTATCGTCTTACCCAGGACGCGGATGTAGTTTATCGTCATATCCAGGACGGGATAGTCTAGTTGACTATTAGTACCGAGTTCGATTCTCACTATGTGCACGATACAAAACTTGATATTAAATAATCAAACGAAGGTTGACATACCGTAAAATAAATCAACATACTAACCTCTTGTGTTTCTCTATTTTTCAAGTACAGTTCGGAGGAGAAAACTTTTTGGGCACTGAAGATTTCCTTTTTGGCAGTATCTCCCCATTGCACGAAATAGGGAGTTACAGTATCTGGCTATTGCTAGAAAGAGTTAATCATTTTTTTCGCAATGATATTGTGTGTATATTTTATAATCTGATATAAAATTTAGCTAAACTCAATAAATCGCACGTCTGAGGAGTAAATGTCTAAGCTATCAGGACATAATAATCTCAACCTCCTCCTGATGAACAAACAGAGCACAGTTAAAATAAGAATTATTCGGTTGCAGACGCAATAGACAGACATCTGTCAGGGTTAAATCGTGACAGCAAGCGTCTGATGGAGTATTTTTTATATATTTTTTAAATGTATTAAAAGATAGAATTTGTTTTATATACATATATATATATATATATATATTACCTAAAAAAAAAGTTCATCGTGTATTCGGAACTCAAACTGACATCCTTCGGCCTGTCTCGTGACTTTGATATTTGCTACCCACCCCGCCATGCCAGAGTTCGGTGTTCAAAGTTTTTGAAAGTCATGATTTCGAATGTTTATTATTAGTAATAGTAAGTTCTGTATTTTTTTTCAAAAAGACAAGCCCCTTTCTGCTTAAATTGGCCAAGCAACATCGCACTCACATTCGCCCGTGTACACATCTGCCCTTTTATTGTATGAAGTTCCGCTTTGTAAATATCGAAAACTAATTTTCTTCCACGACTAAAACACCACCTTCGGGTTGTAGACAGAATTTTAACCCCTCACATCAAACGAACATTTCTACGAATTTTAAAAGATTGACTTACAAATTGTAAGCATTACGGAAAAAAAAATTAATACGAAGGTTGGTACAAAGGTTCTCAATGAAATCTACATAAATTCATAGCATCACTATTCAGGCATTTAGCTATTTTTAGCTGAATTTGTAGCTTTATACTTGGGGTGCCAGCTTAGACTACAATATTTGAAATACACTTTTGCGTAAGTTAGTCCATTTTTTTAAATAATCGAGCCCCCAGTACAAGGCTGAAGTGTCACAAGGTAATGGGTTAGTGAGTGAGGCCGTTGTATAAACGGAAGAATAAAAAGAGCAATCTACGAGGATAGATGAGAAATATAACGGTTGACCTGAAACTTGAAGTGGTTACGAACTCTAACGATTAGGAAAGCATTCACTCAGGAGTTTGTTTCACAAAATCGCGGTTCATGAGAGGTAAATATAAGAATAGAATTCCCTTCTTACCAATGGTACACGCGGAGAATTAGGATATTTACCCCCCCCCATCCCGTGTACATAGCATGGCGGGTCTTAGATGTAAAAATCGCGACAAAGAAGGGAGAAGCATGCGACGTTTCATCTGTGGAAAATAATCCATCGTCCACAAGGCCACAAAGATGCATTTGAAAGGTTGGAAAGGATTGGGCAGATCCAGCCCAGATGTGGCAGTAATACTCCACTTTCAGTCTGATCTGGTTCTTGTAGAGATAAACCATTTCAGGAAGAGTCCGGTACCAATAGACGTTCAAGGCGATGAGCCTCTCCTTCAGAGTATAACCGTCTATTAAATTATGGGTCTGCTCGGTGATGATTAAACGTTTTAAAAATAACCCCCAAAATCGCAAGGAGTGAGTTACGAAACTTAGTCGTCTAATCTTGCTTGCTTGACACCACCTTTTAACGAGATCTTCCGGAAAACCAAGCCAGAAACGCCACAGACAAACGAAAAAATATTAATTTAGTTCGATAAAGTCTTCGATCAGTATTAATTTTTTTTTCGTTACTTTGGAAACATCGACAAAATTAAAGAAATCATCTTTTATATATATATATATATATATATATATATATATATATATATATATATGTATGTATGTATGACAGTGGTGTAATACCGGATGACCCAAGTAGATCCATTTTCGGATTGCAGCCTAAAAAGCCATATACAATCTAATGAGAGCTCAATCGGCCAATCAGCTTAATGCGGCACATAACGAAATTTAGCATCCAAATCCTGATGAATAGAGCCATTAACGCAATTAGACCGGAAATAAGAAATGAAGTAAAGACACTGGAACAATGAATGTGATATTTATGCTAAGACTAGCGAAAGCTGACTCTCGAAAGTTAAGGAAGAAAAAAAAACAAACGAAAGAAAAAAATGGGAAATGGAAAAAAGAAGAAAAAAGAAGGAAGAAAGAAAAAAGAAAAAAGGAAAAAAGAAAAGAGAAAAGAGGAAAAGAGAAAAAAAGGAAAAGAGAAAAAAAAGGAAAAAAGGAAAAGAGGAAAAGAGGAAAAAAAGGAAAAGAGGAAAAGAGGAAAAAAAGGAAAAGAGAAAAAGGAAAAGAGGAAAAAAAGGAAAAGAGGAAAAAAAGAAAAGAGAAAAAAAAGAAAAGAGAAAAAAGGAAAAGAGGAAAAGAGAAAAAAAAGGAAAAGAGGAAAAGAAAAAAAAGGAAAAGAAAAAAAGGAAAAGAGAAAAAAAAGGAAAAGAGGAAAAGAGGAAAAGAAAAAAAATAGAAAAAAAAGAGAAAAAAAAGGAAAAGAGAAAAAAAGGAAAAGAGAAAAAAAAGTAAAAAGAAAAAGAGGAAAAAAGGAAAAGAGAAAAAAAGGAAAAGAGAAAAAAATGGAAAAAAAGAAAAAAAACGGAAAAGAGAAAAAGAGAAAAAAGGAAAAAGGAAAGGAAAGATAAAAAAGAGGAAAGAGGAAAGAGAAAAAAGGAAAGAAAAAAGGAAAAGAGGAAAAAAGGAAAAAAGGAAAAAAGGAAAAGAGGAAAAAAGGAAAAGAGGAAAAAAGGAAAAAAGAAAAAAGGAAAAGAGGAAAAGAGAAAAAGAGGAAAAGAGAAAAAAGGAAAAGAGGAAAAAAGGAAAAGAGGAAAAGAGAAAAAAAGGAAAAGAGAAAAAGAGAAAAAAAGGAAAAGAGAAAAAAGGAAAAGAGGAAAAAAGGAAAAGAGGAAAAGAGAAAAAAAGGAAAAGAGGAAAAGAGAAAAAAAGGAAAAGAGGAAAAGAGAAAAAAGGAAAAGAGGAAAAGAGAAAAAAAAGGAAAAAAAGAAAAATGGAAAAGAGAAAAAAGGAAAAGAGAAAAAAGGAAAAGAGAAAAAAGGAAAAGAGGAAAAAAGGAAAAGAGAAAAAAGGAAAAGAGGAAAAAAGGAAAAGAGAAAAGAGGAAAAGAGGAAAAGAGAAAAAAGGAAAAGAGAAAAAAGGAAAAGAGAAAAAAGGAAAAGAGAAAAAAGGAAAAGAGAAAAAAGGAAAAGAGAAAAAAGGAAAAGAGAAAAAAAGGAAAAGAGGAAAAAGGAAAAGAGGAAAAAAGAAAAAAAGGAAAAGAGGAAAAAAGGAAAAGAGGAAAAGAGAAAAAAAGGAAAAGAGGAAAAGAGAAAAAAGGAAAAGAGGAAAAGAGAAAAAAGGAAAAGAGAAAAAAGGAAAAGAGGAAAAAAGGAAAAGAGAAAAGAGGAAAAGAGGAAAAGAGAAAAAAGGAAAAGAGAAAAAAGGAAAAGAGAAAAAAGGAAAAGAGAAAAAAGGAAAAGAGAAAAAAGGAAAAGAGAAAAAAGGAAAAGAGAAAAAAAGGAAAAGAGGAAAAAGGAAAAGAGGAAAAAAGAAAAAAAGGAAAAGAGGAAAAAAGGAAAAGAGGAAAAGAGAAAAAAAGGAAAAGAGGAAAAGAGAAAAAAGGAAAAGAGGAAAAGAGAAAAAAGGAAAAGAGGAAAAGAGAAAAAAAAGGAAAAAAGAAAAAAAAGGAAAAAAAGAAAAATGGAAAAGAGAAAAAAGGAAAAGAGAAAAAAGGAAAAGAGGAAAAGAGGAAAAGAGGAAAAGAGAAAAGAGGAAAAGAGAAAAAAAGGAAAAGAGAAAAAAGGAAAAGAGAAAAAAGGAAAAGAGGAAAAAAGGAAAAGAGGAAAAGAGAAAAAAAGGAAAAGAGGAAAAGAGAAAAAAGGAAAAGAGGAAAAGAGAAAAAAAAGGAAAAAAGAAAAATGGAAAAGAGAAAAAAAGGAAAAGAGAAAAAAAGGAAAAGAGGAAAAAAGAAAAAGAGGAAAAAAGGAAAAGAGGAAAAGAGAAAAAGGAAAAGAGGAAAAAAGGAAAAAAGGAAAAGAGGAAAAAAGGAAAAAAGAAAAAAGGAAAAGAGGAAAAGAGGAAAAAAGGAAAAGAGGAAAAAAGGAAAAGAGAAAAAAGGAAAAGAGGAAAAAAGGAAAAGAGAAAAAAGGAAAAGAAAAAAGGAAAAGAGGAAAAGAGGAAAAGAGGAAAAAAGGAAAAGAGGAAAAAAGGAAAAAAGGAAAAGAGAAAAAGGAAAAGAGGAAAAGAAAAAAAGGAAAAGAGAAAAAAGGAAAAGAGAAAAAAGGAAAAGAGGAAAAAAGGAAAAGAGGAAAAAAGGAAAAAAGGAAAAGAGGAAAAAAGGAAAAAAGAAAAAAGGAAAAAAGAAAAAAGGAAAAGAGGAAAAAAGAAAAAGAGGAAAAAAGGAAAAGAGGAAAAAAGGAAAAGAGGAAAAAAGGAAAAGAGGAAAAGAGGAAAAAAGGAAAAAAGGAAAAGAGGAAAAAAGGAAAAAAGGAAAAGAGAAAAAGGAAAAGAGGAAAAGAAAAAAAGGAAAAGAGAAAAAAGGAAAAGAGAAAAAAGGAAAAGAGGAAAAAAGGAAAAGAGGAAAAAAGGAAAAAAGGAAAAGAGGAAAAGAGAAAAAAAGGAAAAGAGGAAAAGAGAAAAAAGGAAAAGAGGAAAAGAGAAAAAAGGAAAAGAGAAAAAAGGAAAAGAGGAAAAGAGAAAAAAAAGGAAAAAAGAAAAAAAGGAAAAAGGAAAAGAGAAAAAAGGAAAAGAGGAAAAAAGGAAAAGAGAAAAAAGGAAAAGAGAAAAAAGGAAAAGAGGAAAAAAGGAAAAGAGGAAAAAAGGAAAAAAGAAAAAGAGGAAAAAAGAAAAAGAGGAAAAAGGAAAAAAGGAAAAGAGGAAAAGAGAAAAAAGGAAAAGAGAAAAAAGGAAAAGAGAAAAAAGGAAAGAGAAAAAAGGAAAAAAAAAAAGGAAAGAAAAAAAGGAAAGAAAAAAGGGAAAGAGGAAAAAAGGAAAGAGGAAAAAAGGAAAGAGGAAAAAAAGGGAAAAGAAAAAAGGGAAAAGAAAAAAGGGAAAAGGAAGAAAAAAGGAAAAAAGGAAAAGGGAAAAAGGTTAAGTTAGTGAATGGTAGATAACCTTTTAGGTGAAGAAACTTGAGGCTAAAAAAAATGTGGTTCTACAGGAGGATGCTGAGAATACCATGGACTAGACATTGGTGAGCAATGGACAAGGTTTTAGAGAAAATGGAAACAAAAAGGAAAATTAGAATCAGAAAGAGAGAATTGAAATTTCTAGGGCACATAATGAGGAAAGAGAGCTTGGAGAATTTGGCCCTCACAGGACATATTGAAGGCAAGAAAGACAAAGGTAAGTAGCAAATTACCCACCTAACGAGGGTGTGTAAATGGTTGCTGGAACAGTGATAACGAAAGATAGCAAAAAAGACAATCGTTCCTAAAAGTTGCAACGGGCGACGCATGCACACGTACAGAACTGATAGATAAGCCGCGAATAATTCTATATCGAAAGTAGATGTCTTCGTTTGCGCCCGAGTTAACTTCTTTGAGAAGAAAAACGAGAGGAACTGGTATCCCGTCGACGACATAATATAATGCTGAAGTAACAACATTAGGAAATATTTAAAAAAATTAAATTTCGGGTTGTAGTTTTGATAATACAGCTGAATTACAAACTTATCTACCAATATGAAAAATATTGGCTTAGTATTGGCATCAAAAGATTTTGTTTTTCTTAAGCAATTCGAAGGAATGTACACTATTGACATTATTCGGACTATTGTCATCATCTTTGTCGCCATATTTATTACAACGTTTTGGTCGTTGTACGCTTCGTCCTCAAGGCACAGTGGATAAAAAAGCATTGTTTAGATCCAGTGACAAGACCCAAAGAGTGAGTTCAATACCCGGTTAAGGCGGTGGAGAACTTTGAGAGAGGAATTAACAGGAGATAAGTGATAACTGACATCCATTACACATGACATGTGGAACTAGAACAGTCTACCCCCAGTGAGCGAAATAAAGGGTTCAGTTCGATATTCCAACCACCTGAAGAAGGCCGGAGCGTACATCGGCCGAATCGTTGTAATAAATATAGCGACAAAGATGAGGACAATACTCCGAATAATGTAAATAGTGTACATAATACCTCATCTCAGAAATATAGACAAACACTGAAAGGCCGAAACGTTTTAATAAATATGGCGATAAAAAGGAGGACAATAGTCCGAACAATGTAAATAGTGTACATAATACCTCATCTCAAAAATATAGACAGATATCGAAAGAATGGTTTTATAAAAAAAATACTGACACCAGAGGCACCATGCTCTTCCATGTGCCGTTTCCTTTCAGGACATAGAAAGTTGTGGAGATCCATGATCGCCTACCTCGTGTGTCTCTTAGTTTTTCTCCCGTTGCTATGGCACTCGCCCCCCACCGATTTCCGCCATAAAGTTCCACAAGCTCGTCAGATGTATTGGATCACTGCCCATCTCTATTTCTCTTGTCAATACGCTCCGTGAGCGTCTCCAAGACCCCCCCTCAACCCAAATTCACACTGTTAAGGAATTCCAGCTGTCTTTTCCTGTTTCTGAGTAGGAAGTGTTCTTTCTATTGCCATTTTCTTTAGCACGTTGGCTCCCACACGACCCACCGGAGCGTAGTCGTGTTATGCCTGCAAGGTCCACCACGACCTTCCAGTGGGTCCTTTGCCAATTTCTTTTCTATGACGATTATTGGGAGTGGGTTGCTATGGTTGATTGCTTATGAGATCATGGTACACCAGAACCCCATTCCCACCCCACGCAAAAAATTTTAATATTTTTGAAAATAAAAAATGAGATTGTCAATCTAATACTTGTATATTGGAAATTTTCCAATGACCGTGGGTCGTGTTAGACACTGTGTTGTAAAATGGACTAAGGTACCGAACGATACACCGGTGGGTCGTTGTTAATAAATAACATCTATGATATCCTTGCCTCATATATAAAACACTATTGAAATATAAAGTCGCTTCTGGCTTGTAAAATGGACTCAGGTACCGAACGATACACCGGTGGGTCGTTGTTAATAAATAACATCTATGATATCCTTGCCTCATATATGAAACAATATTAAAATATAAAGTAACTTCTGGGTTGTAAAATGGACTCGGGTACCGAACGACACACCGGTGGGTCGTTGTTAATAAATAACATCTATGGTATCCTTGCCTCATATATGAAACAATATTAAAATATAAAGTCGCTTCTGGCTTGTAAAATGGACTCAGGTACCGAACGACACACCGGTGGGTCGTTGTTAATAAATAACATCTATGATATCCTTGCCTCATATATGAAACAATATTAAAATATAAAGTCGCTTCTGGCTTGTGAAATGGACTCAGGTACCGAACGATACACCGGTGGGTCGTTGTTAATAAATAACATCTATGATATCCTTGCCTCATATATGAAACAATATTAAAATATAAAGTCGCTTCTGGCTTGTGAAATGGACTCAGGTACCGAACGATACACCGGTGGGTCGTTGTTAATAAATAACATCTATGATATCCTTGCCTCATATATGAAACAATATTAAAATATAAAGTCGCTTCTGGCTTGTGAAATGGACTCAGGTACCGAACGATACACCGGTGGGTCGTTGTTAATAAATAACATCTATGGTATCCTTGCCTCATATATGAAACACTATTGAAATATAAAGTCGCTTCTGGCTTGTAAAATGGACTCAGGTACCGAATGACACACAGTTTGGTCGTTGTTAATAAATAACACCTATGATATCCTTGCCTCACATATGAAACAATATTAAAATATAAAGTCGCTTCTGGCTTGTAAAATGGACTCAGGTACCGAACGACACACCGGTGGGTCGTTGTTAATAAATAACATCTATGATATCCTTGCCTCATATATGAAACAATATTAAAATATAAAGTCGCTTCTGGCTTGTAAAATGGACTCAGGTACCGAACGACACACCGGTGGGTCGTTGTTAATAAATAACATCTATGGTATCCTTGCCTCATATATGAAACAATATTAAAATATAAAGTCGCTTCTGGCTTGTAAAATGGACTCAGGTACCGAACGACACACCGGTGGGTCGTTGTTAATAAATAACATCTATGGTATCCTTGCCTCATATATGAAACAATATTAAAATATAAAGTCGCTTCTGGCTTGTAAAATGGACTCAGGTACCGAACGACACACCGGTGGGTCGTTGTTAATAAATAACATCTATGATATCCTTGCCTCATATATGAAACAATATTAAAATATAAAGTCGCTTCTGGCTTGTAAAATGGACTCAGGTACCGAACGACACACCGGTGGGTCGTTGTTAATAAATAACATCTATGATATCCTTGCCTCATATATGAAACAATATTAAAATATAAAGTCGCTTCTGGCTTGTAAAATGGACTCAGGTACCGAACGACACACCGGTGGGTCGTTGTTAATAAATAACATCTATGATATCCTTGCCTCATATATGAAACAATATTAAAATATAAAGTCGCTTCTGGCTTGTAAAATGGACTCAGGTACCGAACGACACACCGGTGGGTCGTTGTTAATAAATAACATCTATGATATCCTTGCCTCATATATGAAACAATATTAAAATATAAAGTAACTTCTGGGTTGTAAAATGGACTCGGGTACCGAACGACACACAGGTGGGTCGTTGTTAATAAATAACATCTATGATATCCTTGCCTCATATATGAAACAATATTAAAATATAAAGTCGCTTCTGGCTTGTAAAATGGACTCGGGTACCGAACGACACACCGGTGGGTCGTTGTTAATAAATAACATCTATGGTATCCTTGCCTCATATATGAAACACTATTAAAATATAAAGTCGCTTCTGGCTTGTAAAATGGACTCAGGTACCGAACGACACACCGTTGGGTCGTTGTTAATAAATAACATCTATGATATCCTTGCCTCATATATGAAACAATATTAAAATATAAAGTCGCTTCTGGCTTGTAAAATGGACTCGGGTACCGAACGACACACCGGTGGGTCGTTGTTAATAAATAACATCTATGGTATCCTTGCCTCATATATGAAACAATATTAAAATATAAAGTCGCTTCTGGCTTGTAAAATGGACTCAGGTACCGAACGACACACCGGTGGGTCGTTGTTAATAAATAACATCTATGGTATCCTTGCCTCATATATGAAACAATATTAAAATATAAAGTCGCTTCTGGCTTGTAAAATGGACTCAGGTACCGAACGACACACCGGTGGGTCGTTGTTAATAAATAACATCTATGATATCCTTGCCTCATATATGAAACAATATTAAAATATAAAGTCGCTTCTGGCTTGTAAAATGGACTCAGGTACCGAACGACACACCGGTGGGTCGTTGTTAATAAATAACATCTATGATATCCTTGCCTCATATATGAAACAATATTAAAATATAAAGTCGCTTCTGGCTTGTAAAATGGACTCGGGTACCGAACGACACACCGGTGGGTCGTTGTTAATAAATAACATCTATGATATCCTTGCCTCATATATGAAACAATATTAAAATATAAAGTCGCTTCTGGCTTGTAAAATGGACTCAGGTACCGAACGACACACCGGTGGGTCGTTGTTAATAAATAACATCTATGATATCCTTGCCTCATATATGAAACAATATTAAAATATAAAGTCGCTTCTGGCTTGTAAAATGGACTCAGGTACCGAACGACACACCGGTGGGTCGTTGTTAATAAATAACATCTATGATATCCTTGCCTCATATATGAAACAATATTAAAATATAAAGTAACTTCTGGGTTGTAAAATGGACTCGGGTACCGAACGACACACAGGTGGGTCGTTGTTAATAAATAACATCTATGATATCCTTGCCTCATATATGAAACAATATTAAAATATAAAGTCGCTTCTGGGTTGTAAAATGGACTCAGGTACCGAACGACACACCGGTGGGTCGTTGTTAATAAATAACATCTATGATATCCTTGCCTCATATATGAAACAATATTAAAATATAAAGTCGCTTCTGGCTTGTAAAATGGACTCGGGTACCGAACGACACACCGGTGGGTCGTTGTTAATAAATAACATCTATGGTATCCTTGCCTCATATATGAAACACTATTAAAATATAAAGTCGCTTCTGGCTTGTAAAATGGACTCAGGTACCGAACGACACACCGTTGGGTCGTTGTTAATAAATAACATCTATGATATCCTTGCCTCATATATGAAACAATATTAAAATATAAAGTCGCTTCTGGCTTGTAAAATGGACTCGGGTACCGAACGACACACCGGTGGGTCGTTGTTAATAAATAACATCTATGATATCCTTGCCTCATATATGAAACAATATTAAAATATAAAGTCGCTTCTGGCTTGTAAAATGGACTCAGGTACCGAACGACACACCGGTGGGTCGTTGTTAATAAATAACATCTATGATATCCTTGCCTCATATATGAAACAATATTAAAATATAAAGTCGCTTCTGGCTTGTAAAATGGACTCAGGTACCGAACGACACACCGGTGGGTCGTTGTTAATAAATAACATCTATGATATCCTTGCCTCATATATGAAACAATATTAAAATATAAAGTAACTTCTGGGTTGTAAAATGGACTCGGGTACCGAACGACACACAGGTGGGTCGTTGTTAATAAATAACATCTATGATATCCTTGCCTCATATATGAAACAATATTAAAATATAAAGTCGCTTCTGGGTTGTAAAATGGACTCAGGTACCGAACGACACACCGGTGGGTCGTTGTTAATAAATAACATCTATGATATCCTTGCCTCATATATGAAACAATATTAAAATATAAAGTCGCTTCTGGCTTGTAAAATGGACTCGGGTACCGAACGACACACCGGTGGGTCGTTGTTAATAAATAACATCTATGGTATCCTTGCCTCATATATGAAACACTATTAAAATATAAAGTCGCTTCTGGCTTGTAAAATGGACTCAGGTACCGAACGACACACCGGTGGGTCGTTGTTAATAAATAACATCTATGATATCCTTGCCTCATATATGAAACAATATTAAAATATAAAGTCGCTTCTGGCTTGTAAAATGGACTCAGGTACCGAACGACACACCGGTGGGTCGTTGTTAATAAATAACATCTATGATATCCTTGCCTCATATATGAAACAATATTAAAATATAAAGTCGCTTCTGGCTTGCAAAATGGACTCAGGTACCGAACGACACACCGGTGGGTCGTTGTTAATAAATAACATCTATGATATCCTTGCCTCATATATGAAACAATATTAAAATATAAAGTAACTTCTGGGTTGTAAAAAGGACTCGGGTACCGAACGACACACAGGTGGGTCGTTGTTAATAAATAACATCTATGATATCCTTGCCTCATATATGAAACAATATTAAAATATAAAGTCGCTTCTGGGTTGTAAAATGGACTCAGGTACCGAACGACACACCGGTGGGTCGTTGTTAATAAATAACATCTATGATATCCTTGCCTCATATATGAAACAATATTAAAATATAAAGTCGCTTCTGGCTTGTAAAATGGACTCGGGTACCGAACGACACACCGGTGGGTCGTTGTTAATAAATAACATCTATGGTATCCTTGCCTCATATATGAAACACTATTAAAATATAAAGTCGCTTCTGGCTTGTAAAATGGACTCAGGTACCGAACGACACACCGGTGGGTCGTTGTTAATAAATAACATCTATGATATCCTTGCCTCATATATGAAACAATATTAAAATATAAAGTCGCTTCTGGCTTGTAAAATGGACTCAGGTACCGAACGACACACCGGTGGGTCGTTGTTAATAAATAACATCTATGATATCCTTGCCTCATATATGAAACAATATTAAAATATAAAGTCGCTTCTGGCTTGCAAAATGGACTCAGGTACCGAACGACACACCGGTGGGTCGTTGTTAATAAATAACATCTATGATATCCTTGCCTCATATATGAAACAATATTAAAATATAAAGTAACTTCTGGGTTGTAAAAAGGACTCGGGTACCGAACGACACACAGGTGGGTCGTTGTTAATAAATAACATCTATGATATCCTTGCCTCATATATGAAACAATATTAAAATATAAAGTCGCTTCTGGGTTGTAAAATGGACTCAGGTACCGAACGACACACCGGTGGGTCGTTGTTAATAAATAACATCTATGATATCCTTGCCTCATATATGAAACAATATTAAAATATAAAGTCGCTTCTGGGTTGTAAAATGGACTCGGGTGCCAGGTCGTGGGTAATAAATACTACCTTGCCTCATATATGAAAATGTTAAAACAAAGTTGCTTGTACCAAACTTAATTAATATATAGGGACTTTGGGACAAGAAGTGAACTGGGGTTTGGTGGCCATTATGTGAAGACTTATTCGTTGCTAAGTCGCCTCGCCCATGTAATTCTAAGTATCCTTCTGTAGAATCACATTTCTGCTGCTGGCATTTCGTTTTTTCTCCATACTTCGATAAATTATCCAACATTCACTGCCATATAGGATATAGATATAACATAGCGGTCCGGCATTATTGTCTTCATTGCTAACGTAATCTTTCCGTTTCTCAGCACCTTGCTTCGTTTCTGGAATTCTTTCGCTAGTCCAATGCGTACTTCCGATCTTGGCGTCGCATTTTACATCCTATGTTCAAACGCTCCCCAGATATTTGAATTTCTGCAATAGAATGCTCTAACCATTTACGAAGCTGGCAGACGTAAAGATCATAGCTTCCGAACTGAGTCTTCTAACCATTTACGAAGCGGGCAGACTGAGATAGACACAGCTTCCGAACAACCAGAATTTACGGAGCTGAACTAAAGCAAGAACATCATCTCCACCAGCAAGATTCGTGGCAGACCAGACCAAGTAAGAGATAAGATATAAACTTATAAATACATTTCTAAGCTTGCTTATACTCCCACTTTCTTAAATATGACTCTGTAACTGACACATTAACTGCCAAATGCATTAATATTTAGCAATCTCTCATTCTGTACCAATATATGTGTGGAACTTAAACAATTTGTTTGTGATATTTTTACCTGTCTTTTCGAGACCAAATGGGTGGTGTTATAATTCCCATACTTTTCCATTCCTTGTAATTGTTTGTTGTCACTTTTATCTCATCTCTAGAACTTCTCCTGTCATTCGTTCGTTCTTTTGTCTACTTTCCTTTGGGAGGACCTCGTTTCATCATATCCCTAATGTTTCTCTCGGCATGTTCCACTTTCATTTTGTATTTAATTAATAACACTGCCTCTGTATGTTCCCTTGCAAGTTTGGTCCTTCAGGTGCCTGCCATATAGCAATTTAGGTATTGCTTTGGTCTTTGGTTTCCGTAGCTTTACTCTGATGTAACATACGACTGGAAGTTGGTCACTCCTAGAGTCGGCATTTGGGTATGTTTTGCAGTGACGAACTGCGTTCCTCAATCTTTTGTTGATAGTTGCATTATTTATCTGATTCTTTGTGTCTTCTGTAGGCGTCTTGATACGCGTTTCGTTAAATATATAGATCAATTGTAAAAAATAAAAAAAATAGTATTGGAGATAAGGAAATTGAATATCGAATATGCTACGTTCGTTCGAAAAAAAAGAAAAGAAAAGAGTGTAGAGGACCGGAGGTGGTGAAGATGAAAAGAAAACACGTGCGTTTATATTTCCTGCTAGAAGAAGGTCTAGCTACAAGAAAATGGTAGACTTGAATTAAGTCCAACTGAAGATAAAGAAGACAAACAAGCAAGACAGATATATATATATATGTATATATATAACATATGTATTAAACAAAATTTTACGATGGACATTGACAATAATATTTGTATGTTCGTATTTTGGTGAATGTTCGTACGTGTATGCGTGTATAATGTTCATGGCGTCTTCCCACAAGTGGGAAACGCTATCTCCTAAGAGAGCTTACATTGTAGTCGCTGAAATGAAGAAATGAAAAAGAGGATTTCCCTCACCTCCACGCGAGGTGGGATGCGGCACAAGGCCTGAAGGAAAAGAGGACGAGGCAAGAGGTCGCCCAGTATTTATAGTATGGGGCGAGAGACCCCTAGTGACAATCTGAGAATTAAGGAGTACTGAACTGTTACATCATATCAGTCCTCTTATATGCCATTGAATGCTGAACAATCTCCTCGCAGATGAACAGACATGAAACAATAGAAATGGGAATCTACAGTTGGATGCTGAGGATGCCACGGACCGAACATGTGAGCAATGGCGCGGTTTTAGGAAAAATTAAAACAAAAAGGATATTTACATTTATCAGAGATTCAGTTGAAATTTCTAGGGTAAAGATGAGGAAAGAGGGCTTGAAAATATGATACTCACAGGAAGAGAAGGAAACAACACATAATCTACCTAGCGAGCTCGAGTAAATGGATGGCAGAAGAGGTTTCAGAAGAGATAACAAAAAGACGATATTTATTAAGAGCTACAAAGGACAAGACGTTTTTGAGAGCAACGGTCGACAGAGTCCTGAAGGGGCACGTCACAGAGAAGTGTTCAGGGTAGTTTTACCTAACACTGTAATTTGCTACAAAATCAAAATATTAGCCTGTGAATTTGAGTCGGGTTCCTAAGTAGCGTCGTCAGATCTAAGGATGCCATGCATGGCGTGCAACTCGTTTAGAAATAGCTCAACTATTTGCTATATACGATCTTTTTCTCAGATCACCGATTAAAACTGGCTTCAAACGAATCAATCTTTTAGATCTTAAAACAATTTCATCAGACCCTATTAACTGCCGTACAAACATTATGAAGCACTTCGGTATTTACCCGAAGCCTCCCTACAAGGCGAGATGTTGCACAAGGCCGGTTTTTAACGTGGGGCATTCCGAGCGTGCTCTCTCAGGCAGAAATTCCCCGTAGACCCCGCATACCCGGTTGTCGGGTTTTGTCTACCTCCCCAGACGAGAGACTGCTCTTCGGCAGAGCTTCGTCTGGCTTCCTCTCTGCTCGGGGGCAAAGAGGTCGACAAGAAGTTCTGTTCAACGTTCAACATTATGAAGAAGTTTGCCAATTAGCAGAAATCATATCACTTTAAGACCTCCAACAGCGACAGCAAATAAAATGGATAGCACATGTCGTCAACAGAGATTTTTAAAAAATCTGTTATTTTTTTTTTTTGTCTTTTTATCTATGGCCCGTGGTATGTTTTCTCCGCAACGCCCTTTATGACCACTTAAGTTTTGTGCAGAAATCTTCAATTAATCCCGAGAAAATACTGGTGAGAGTCAATTCACTAACCTCCTGATAGACAAGAGTGAGAAAACAAAAACCAAAAAAGAGGGGAAAAAAAAAGAATGTCCAATTTAGAAGTGCATTCTTCAACTGGTCGATACTTGGACTTGAAATCCTACTTTCGTTCCTCTACTCTTCCTCCCTGACCTCACCACGTCCCAGTAGGTTGCGGGGAGTGGGTGTTGCGACCGGCCATAAAGTATAGTCAATCTACTACCGTTTCCAATGACCAATAAAACTTCCGCTTTATCATTAACTCAGTGTATCTGTGACCAGAGCAGATTTAAACGTGAGGTAAGAATTATTTACCAAATAATTTTGAAAACTTTACGTGTTACATCATAGAAAGCGTTTTATATATCCGAATTAAAAATCAAATGCAGATCGAATATGGATCGGAGTCCGACAGGATGATAAGATGAAGAACAAATAGGAAGCGTATATCAATCTAACATGTTTACAATGCAAAAATGTTTGTGGGGGAGACGTCACGTTGTCGCAGTTAGCTCCTCCTCATTTCCTTAACCCTTCACCAGGGGTCTCTCTCTCCCGGGAGTATAAATACTGGCTGACCTTTCGCCTCTTTCTCTTTTCTCTGCTTACGCGCACGTGTGAGCAACTATGTCAATTTAAGCCGCGGGCCGAAATCTCGCACGTGAGGCGAGGTATAAAACTTCCTCTTAAAATTTCCAATATGTGAACTCTTATACACAACCAGCGTTTCCCATATTCTGGGAACACGCTAAAACAAAATTCACCCCGTACGGACATTCAACTATACTCAACACACGCAACTTTCCATACAGACACTGTCACATTTTATTCATGTCTTAAATGTATTTGTAACTCGTGTTTTAATCTATTTGTTATTAATATATATTTGTTCGCATACATGTATATCGGTCTTGTTTGTTTCTTTGGACTCCATTAAAGTCCAACATTCTTATGTAGCTGGACCGGCCAGCGGAAGCCTTAACCTAGAGATAACTCATCTTCTCCTCTTCCATTCACACACCGCACGGTCCACTACAACGTGATCTAAAAACCCGCATCTACGAACACAAGAGTGATTTATGTTTAGGCAAACGTTCTCTCTCGTATTGTACAGGAACGATGCTGGTCATAACTTTGACTTTACTAATGCAAGTCTAATTAGAAAAGAACAATTCTTTTAGGAGAAAATGCTTTGAAAGCTTAATAAAAACATTATTACCAACTATAAACACATGCTTAATACATTACATAGAATCACCATCTTTCTTTGAATCCATTCTTGAAGAATCTAACTTATATCTAATACAAAGAGTACGTACATAAAAAAAAAGCTCCAGATTAATGGAGTACCATCACACTGCGCCAGTTGACCGCACAAGAATGAAAATGTAACTTCTATTCGACAGATACACATACACAATTATGAATACGCATTACTATCAGGCGCTCGCGTAGACACCCAAATTACAATACGACAGACTCTTGAAGGAGCCGAATCTGAAGGAGAAATATATAGACAGTGTGAAAAGCAGATACGAGGGACAAAATGAAAATGGAAACTCGGAGTGGGACACACTAAAAGAAGCTTTAGTAAAACCAGCAATCGTCCCAAAGGAAAAATAGGCGAAGAAAAAAAAATGATGGACGACAGATGAAATTCTCGACATAATGGAAAAAAGAAGAAAAAAAGATACGGAACAGAATATAGGACACACTCAATGAATTAAGGAACAAATGCAGACAGGCTAAAGAGGAATGCCTCAACGAAAAATATGTAGAAATAGAAAGATTTCAACCTACACAGCGAGACAATTCTGAGAAAAAAGAAAAAAAGCGGGAAATAATCCCTAATTAAATACCAAACGGCTCTAATAAACAGTCATTTCTCTGAGAAATTAACGTATTTTTTATTTTTACTCGTAAAAGAGAGACAAGAAACTTTTTCTTTACTTTTATGCTAATATTGAATTATTTTCTTTGGCTATACTTTTTTTTTTTAAGTATAGAAGCATAAAATAATCTTAAGAGATAAAGTTGTATTTTTCTTTGAGTCTAGAAACTTAATTCATGATTTAACAAAAAAAAGCCTGTCGATTAATAATTATTATCAATTTTTATTTTACGCTGCCCTACTTTTGAAATTACACAGATTGAACTGATAATTCGATATCAATTTCGGATACAATGTTAGGGTTCTGTCTGGTATTAGATGGACATTATTAATCGAATACACGCGTTAAAACGCATCGTTAGCATTAACTTTGGTAGATAAATTTCCTCGAATATGAAACATGTTCCAAAATGGAATAAAAAGATCATTTCCATAACGAGAAGGGGAAAAAAGATTGTGGGGAAATATTAATTTTAGCTTCCCCAAATATTTACTTTCAAGACCGTTAAAGTACAAGGTTCAGTTTTATTGCATAAATCGATATGGGATAGAACTAAACTGGCTGGTTAGTTGGTTGGTTTGTACCTGAAGCAAATATATATTTAGACAAAATCTAATTTGGTAAGTTTAAGATAGCTAATGGATGTTGCTATATACATAGAGTTTGGCTAATGCCTTTCTGAACACATTGGGGAAAATGCTTAATAATGACTATTCATTGCGTGGCTGGGGTAAAGTTTTTTCGATGGTCGTTGGTGAGGCGGGTGTGGGGGGAATCAAGGACGCAGACAGGCAGTGGCTGTACTTCTCAGCGTGCATCGCTCGTTTAAAAACATTTGTATAGAAAATTCGACAGTTTATATCAGAATCTTCGTCAGATGGAATTCGTGATGTTTCAGATTTTTTTCTTTGTTAACGTTTCATTCTGTACGAGCATACTCAAAACAATTGAAAAATATAAAGGAAAAAAATTAATGAAAAATTTTTATGAAATTCTATACTTTCCTAAACGCCTAAGTAATATACAATTTTTTTTTTTACTAATGTTCAAATACAAGGCATAAGAGCCACTTAAGATAGTGAGTTACTGTGCGGTATTGCATGAGGAAAGGAAGTGAAGTTCATGGGAAATATAATAACCGTTTTCTCTTTTAATCAATTCGCCCCAAGCAAGGCAATAATGCCACTAAGATACAAGGAGGTACTGGGAGTGAAAAATAATGAAAAGACTTTAGAAGGAACCGAAAACACAATCCTAAACAGATAACAAGTGATAAGCCTCCACTCCTGGGAGGAGTGTGAACCGGACGAGAGGCAAACCTATCTATTCCTGGTAAATTTTCATATAATTATATATTTTATTGCAAACATCCACTATTTTCTTTTGATATACGTTCTTCATTTTTTTCTCGCCCAGACTATTTTCCTATATCAAATATTTATATTTTAACATATTACATAATGGTGATTTTCTTGGCTTAGGTTAGATATGGCAAAAAGCCGAAAGTACGGAGCTCCCAGTGAGGATCGACCTCACTAATCGGTCGTAATTGTGCTAACGACACAAGCTTGCTAACCAATACACAACATCGAGGTGCCCAAATGATTTTCTATGCGTAGCTTAGATGTGGCACAAGGTCGAAAGCGGGGAGCACTCAGTTGTAATTGATCTAACGAGACAAGCTTGTTAACCATTAAACTACGTCAAAGTGTCCTTAACGTATTTCATATGTACAAATCCTATTGATTTGTTCACGGATATTTAAAAATTTTATTTCAAAATTTCATTAACTATTAAACTTTTCAAATTAACCAGAATTTTTCGATATTTTTTCCTGGGATTTTAAAAAAAATTTAGAATGCTTGACCAGAGCGAAGTTAACAAAAAAATTCAGAACATCCGATTGCCTCACAGATGCAGAAAAAACTAGAGGCAACAAAGATTTGGTTCTACAGAAGGATGCTGAGAATGCCATTGAGAGGACGTGCGCGCAACAACGAAGTTTTAAGGGAAATGGAAACGTAAAGGACATTTACAATGAGAAAAATCCTCGAATATGAGGAGGAAGGAAACGACATTTTGAAGGCAAGGGTGACTGAAGGAAACGACATTTTGAAGGCAAGGGTGACTGAAGGCAACGACATTTTGAAGGCAAGGGTGACTGAAGGCAACGACGTTTTGAAGGCAAGGGTGACTGAAGGCAACGACGTTTTGAAGGCAAGGGTGACTGAAGGCAACGACGTTTTGAAGGCAAGGGTGACTGAAGGCAACGACATTTTGAAGGCAAGGGTGACTGAAGGCAACGACATTTTGAAGGCAAGGGTGACTGAAAGCAACGACGTTTTGAAGGCAAGGGTGACTGAAGGCAACGACGTTTTGAAGGCAAGGGTGACTGAAGGCAACGACGTTTTGAAGGCAAGGGTGACTGAAGGCAACGACGTTTTGAAGGCAAGGGTGACTGAAGGCAACGACGTTTTGAAGGCAAGGGTGACTGAAGGCAACGACATTTTGAAGGCAAGGGTGACTGAAGGCAACGACATTTTGAAGGCAAGGGTGACTGAAGGCAACGACATTTTGAAGGCAAGGGTGACTGAAGGCAACGACATTTTGAAGGCAAGGGTGACTGAAGGCAACGACATTTTGAAGGCAAGGGTGACTGAAGGCAACGACGTTTTGAAGGCAAGGGTGACTGAAGGCAACGACGTTTTGAAGGCAAGGGTGACTGAAGGCAACGACGTTTTGAAGGCAAGGGTGACTGAAGGCAACGACATTTTGAAGGCAAGGGTGACTGAAGGCAACGACATTTTGAAGGCAAGGGTGACTGAAGGCAACGACATTTTGAAGGCAAGGGTGACTGAAGGCAACGACATTTTGAAGGCAAGGGTGACTGAAGGCAACGACATTTTGAAGGCAAGGGTGACTGAAGGCAACGACATTTTGAAGGCAAGGGTGACTGAAGGCAACGACGTTTTGAAGGCAAGGGTGACTGAAGGCAACGACGTTTTGAAGGCAAGGGTGACTGAAGGCAACGACATTTTGAAGGCAAGGGTGACTGAAGGCAACGACATTTTGAAGGCAAGGGTGACTGAAGGCAACGACATTTTGAAGGCAAGGGTGACTGAAGGCAACGACATTTTGAAGGCAAGGGTGACTGAAGGCAACGACATTTTGAAGGCAAGGGTGACTGAAGGCAACGACATTTTGAAGGCAAGGGTGACTGAAGGCAACGACGTTTTGAAGGCAAGGGTGACTGAAGGCAACGACATTTTGAAGGCAAGGGTGACTGAAGGCAACGACATTTTGAAGGCAAGGGTGACTGAAGGCAACGACATTTTGAAGGCAAGGGTGACTGAAGGCAACGACATTTTGAAGGCAAGGGTGACTGAAGGCAACGACATTTTGAAGGCAAGGGTGACTGAAGGCAACGACGTTTTGAAGGCAAGGGTGACTGAAGGCAACGACATTTTGAAGGCAAGGGTGACTGAAGGCAACGACATTTTGAAGGCAAGGGTGACTGAAGGCAACGACATTTTGAAGGCAAGGGTGACTGAAGGCAACGACATTTTGAAGGCAAGGGTGAGTGAAGGAAACCGCTAGTAACCGAACTGCGTTTTGCGAAATAGATGGCAGAGCCGCGATTGAAAGTGATAAACATTGTTTAGAACTACAAAGGACTGGAAACTGAAGAGTCAGCCAGGGTCGCCCACGTCCGGGATGGACACAGCACAAAATTATAACCCTTTTATACCTGACACCGAACTAGTTCAGCATGGACTAGACATTCTGTCCACCAATCCTCATAGATTAGATTATAATATTTTCATGCTATCACAAAGTGTTTGAAAGTATTAGACTATAATTATTTATCTTTGGACATCTTCGTTATGGTATAAAGAAAATTGGACCGCTTCAACATGGTATTAAACAAATTGGACATCTTCAACATGGTATTAAACAAATTGGACATCTTCAACATGATATTAAACACATTGGACATCTTCAATATGATATTAAACACATTGGACATCTTCAATATGGCATAAAAAATTAATAGTTTTGTTGTATAAAATATTGTTGTCTAATATGTTAAGCTTGGTGCCTGGAACTGCTTAATACCATGCTTAACTTGTTGGACAACATGCATAAATTTGTTGCTGAAACAATAAAATTACGAGATGCGTAATGGTTATCAGTAAAGAAGCGGGGAATCAGCGGTCGGTGTTCAAATTTCAGCACAGTCACACACCTAAGTCCATAGGGTATATTTTGCAGAGAACAAACTAATTTTCTTAAAAGCTAATCGTGTTTGTTTCTTTATATTTTCAATTGATTTTGTACTTTAATATATTAATTATACATTCGTTGATGTTTTTAAAATGTTATTTAGATTAACACACGAAAAATGTTCAATAGAACGAGTATGTGCTGGTAGCGCGACAGTTATGATCGCCGAAAATGGAACTGACGAACAGTGTTCAAATTCCGGCCTAGTCACTTGTGTTCACTTTCGTACTAATACCATTGGGAGGTGTGGGAAGCCTGTATTCATCCGTTTTCCCAGCTATAGGTTAAATAATAAGGTAAACTATTTTATTATCTCTCCAATAAGTTATGGCAATTCTTCATGGATGAAGAAGAGCCACCATTATCTATTACGTCCTGAATGGACATTTGTCAAAAGAAACTTTAATATAAAAGAGCCCTTTGCTTAGCGTAACGGTTTGGTAAAGCATTTCGGAAAAGAGTAATGAATGTCTAACAACACATACTTTTTTTTAAAATTTCTTTTTAATCAATTCACCCCAAGAAAGGCGATAATGCCACTAAGACGCAAGGGGACTACTGGGAGTGAAAGAGAATGAAAAAGGCATTAGAAGAAATCAGAAAACCAAACAAGAAATACGGGAGAAATGCAGGGAGGTGTGTGAACCGGGTGATAGGTGAACATATCTCCTCTTATTGAGGAGAAGAAGAAAAATAATCAATAGATAAAATTTCAGAGTTTCAGGCAAAGACGTTAAAGGGAACCGGAAAGTCAATTCTAAACAAGGAATCAAGGGATAAATCTCTACTACACCTGCAAAAGACCGGGGAGGAGCGTCAACCGGGCGCATCCAAATACGACCAACTCCCACTGGAGTATTCAGTGAAGTCAAACTCATGACTTCTTTGTTTTCTTTTTATGTGCCGTGTCCTTTCAGGATGTAAGCGATCATGGCTCTCCACTTCCCCCTATCCCTTGTAGCTCTCAATAAGTCTCGTCCCTCTGGACTGCCACCTCCCCCAGACCACGTTCTGTCATCCACTTGCTTAAGTCCGCCAGGTACGTCATGCGTTGCTTTCCCTTGTCTCTTTTTCCCCCTCTATTCGACCTGTGAGTATCAGTTTCTCCAGGCACTCCTTTCTCATTACGCGGATAAAAAAAAAGCTGACCACTCGACTGCAAGTGCTCGAGGGATGTCTACAATTGCGATTATTTTAATTAGTGTCGAAAAGAAAAAAAAAAGAAAAAAAAAGAAAAAAAAGAAAAAAGAAAAAAAAGAAAAGAAAAAAAGAAAAAAGAAGAAAAAAAAGAAGAAAAAAAGAAAAAGAAAAAAGAAAAAAGAAGAAAAAAGAAGAAGAAAAAAGAAGAAAAAAAAAGAAGAAAAAAGAAGAAAAAGGAAGAAGAAAAAAGAAGAAAAAAGTTTTCATCAAACAAGGAGGGAAAATAAACGAACATTTAGTTTAAACTATATCCGGACGACCACTGTCGTCTTTTTCTTGTTAACAGCAACATGGCCGATACATTCTTCGGTCTTTTTCAGTTTCATCTGTCTTCCGGTCTTAATAAGCGTATATTGAGCGTTAGTTATGTACACAAAGTTTAATATTCACTGTAAATTTAAATCTGTGCACAATGACGCACCCGATTCAATTATCGTACCAGATAGTTAAGATTTATTTGAAACCCTCCCAGTAACAAATTATCAATATTTACGTTACTGATGACAACAAAGTATTTAATACAAGTCATTACGAGTTCGGACAAGGGTCAGTTCCGATCACGTTACCGTAAATCGGTTCTTACTTAGTGGAGCTGGTACAGATGAACCATCGCTAAAGTTGCTGGGAAAATGGCCAGTTTCCTGTACCGCTCCAGTAAGTATTTTACTCCTGTCATTCTCTTCTTTTACAAGAGCCAGGTTAGGCCCAAAATGAAGTACTGCAGTCATATTTAAATGCAACGTCAATCTCCGTCTTTTCTCTTCTTGAATCCTATTCATCTTTTGTCCTTTCCCCAGTCCTCCCTATACTCAGTCTTTTCTCTCACTTTCACTCCCTGTAACCCCCATGCATATTAGTGCCATTACCGCCTTGCTTAGGGTGAAAGGATTATATATATATATATATATATATATATATATATATATATATATATATATATATATATATAGCACCAGTCACAATGCCGCGAGAACATATTGGGTCTTCAACTCAACCCAACCTCAAGTGGAGCATGTAGAGATGAACCATTGCCAAAGATGCTAAAAAAAATATGGTCAATTCTCTCTACTGCTCCAGTAATTACCTGACTCCTCGTTCTATCCTCTACTTTTACAAGAGTCAGATCAGGCCAAAAATGGAGCACTGCAGCAATACATGGGCAAGTGCTGTCCACTCTTCACTTTCCAGTCTCAGAGTACAAAAGCGTCTCCGCGTCCTTGTGGGCCATTAATTATTTTTACACCCTACAAACATCACCTTACAGACGAAACATCACAAGCTCCTCATTGCTCTCAATCGACATTTTTCTGTAATGTGCTTAGACGAACTACATTCCTTAGTTCCACCAGTTCTAACCATCATGGCTAAGACCCACCATGCCACGCCCATTGCAGCGAACCACCCTTAGGGTGAACATCAGTATATTATGTTTCTTTTCTTATAAGACGTGAAAACAAACAGCAATAAAATAATAAATACCATCTAACATTTCGATATATTTTCAGTGTAATAAAGACACGGCTCTCCTGTCGCAGTTATCTCCTCTTCATTTCCTTAATCCTTCAACAGGGGTCTCTCTCTCCCACGCGTATAAATACTGGCTGACCTTTCGCCTCTTCCTCATTTTACGACTTACGCACACGTGCGGCCAGCTGTCTCGACACAGACCTTGGGCCGCAACCTCGCGCGTGAGGCGAGGTAAAAAAAAAAAAAACAAACCTTTCTCTTTTTTTTTTTTTACTTATTCCAACATACAGCGTTTCCCATATTCTGGGAACACGCTAAAAACAATATACGCGTTCGCACGGACACTCAACACGCTCACCATAACTTCTCCATACAACACTCTGTAACACTTCATGTCATTGTAATTTGTTATTAATATATATTTGTTTGCATACATGTATATCGGTCTTGTTTGTTTCTTTATCTTCTTTTGACTCCATTATAGTCCAATATTCCTATGTAGCGGGACCGGCCAGCAGGAAATCTTAGCTCAGAGATATCATCCTCATCTTAACACCCCGGTCCTCTACATTCCAGACTTTGCTTTGAATTCAAAACCTGAGGAGGCCTGTTTGAAGAATTTGTAACGCAATGTGCACTATTCCTCTATCAATAGTCCTTCCGAAACGTGTGACCAACTCGGGAAAAGCTTTCACCAATTTAACCAAATCAAGGGTGTTGGTCGCCTGGCAATTCAATTCCGTTTCTCAGAAAATAGCTTTTTGTTTCAACTTCATAATTTTAAAGCTTGACTTTGAATTCATTTTTCTACTGATTGTCTAGAGTCGCCCCTGGCAATTTTGCATGTGTGTTCTGTTGCTTATATTAGTATAACAAAAATCCTTGAAAATGACTAATAGTTCATCAGAAAACGCTTGAAATCCTCAAACCTTTGGATAATTTTTATACTTATTCAGTTCAAGAAAGAAAACACTTGTACGCAACCCCCCCCCCAAACCTTCTGTTTGTTCAACATAATATGCATTAATGAGGGGTTCCTGTCCGAATACACACACACACACACACACATATTATACATAAAACACGTTCGTGGGAACGGATTTGAATCTCTAAGTTGAATCGAGACAATAAAGACAGAACAAAACTCACGAGACGAGAGCCTTCACCTTGACAACCGAAGTTGTCGATGTTTAATGAGCCTTAAAACCTCTGGATTTTGAAAAGACTTTTTCGAATATTCAACCACCTTTTCAGGCACGCTTGTTTAACACAACTTTCTCCATATTCGGCCCAGTTTTTCCAATTCTCTTTTTCTCTGCCTCTTTTCAAGGGGACCTTGAAAGGCACGTTAAGAACTGTTTTACCTGTCTTAAGAACGTTTTCAAGGATTCATTTAGTAAGGTGTGTGTGTGAGTGTTCTATTTTGTGAGAGCCATTTAAAACTATATTGAGCTGAAGTTTTTGTTCTAGTTAGCACGCCTTCGAATATGATAGAAAAGGGCTGTTTAATACTCCCTATGGAGCACTGGCATGCTATTTGTAATGAGAGAGGAATTGCGACGGTAAGGTTGCTGTATCAAAACAAATAAATTCAACGCGGCGAATTGTATATTTTACTATTATTATTACTACTCCTACTACTTTAACATTATTTTTCGTGGATACATGTAATTCAGTACACGTTTCGTTTATTTATGAAACAGTACATTCGTTTATTTTCGTCTACCGGCCTGAATAAGGAAAAAGGGAAGAATTCGAACCTGCGTTCCCTCTTGACACGAAAAATCGTCGTTAGATACAACGTGATTTAGAACGTTTCAGCAACGGATAAGGAGAATATATGAATGAGAGAGAGAGAGAGAGAGAATATATGAATGAGAGAGAGAGAGAGAGAGAATATATGAATGAGAGAGAGAGAGAGAGAGAATATATGAATGAGAGAGAGAGAATATATGAATGAGAGAGAGAGAATATATGAATGAGAGAGAGAGAATATATGAATGAGAGAGAGAGAATATATGAATGAGAGAGAGAGAATATATGAATGAGAGAGAGAGAATATATGAATGAGAGAGAGAGAATATATGAATGAGAGAGAGAGAATATATGAATGAGAGAGAGAGAATATATGAATGAGAGAGAGAGAATATATGAATGAGAGAGAGAGAATATATGAATGAGAGAGAGAGAATATATGAATGAGAGAGAGAGAATATATGAATGAGAGAGAGAGAGAGAATATATGAATGAGAGAGAGAGAGAGAATATATGAATGAGAGAGAGATATATGAATGAGAGAGAGATATATATGAATGAGAGAGAGATATATGAATGAGAGAGAGAGATATATGAATGAGAGAGAGATATATATGAATGAGAGAGAGATATATATGAATGAGAGAGAGATATATATGAATGAGAGAGAGAGAGATATATATGAATGAGAGAGAGAGAGAATATATGAATGAGAGAGAGAGAGAGAATATATGAATGAGAGAGAGAGAATATATGAATGAGAGAGAGAGAATATATGAATGAGAGAGAGAGAATATATGAATGAGAGAGAGAGAATATATGAATGAGAGAGAGAGAGAGAATATATGAATGAGAGAGAGAGAGAGAGAATATATGAATGAGAGAGAGAGAGAGAGAGAGAATATATGAATGAGAGAGAGAGAGAGAGAGAGAATATATGAATGAGAGAGAGAGAGAGAGAGAGAGAATATATGAATGAGAGAGAGAGAGAGAATATATGAATGAGAGAGAGAGAGAGAATATATGAATGAGAGAGAGAGAGAATATATGAATGAGAGAGAGAATATATGAATGAGAGAGAGAATATATGAATGAGAGAGAGAGAGAGAATATATGAATGAGAGAGAGAGAGAGAATATATGAATGAGAGAGAGAGAGAGAGAATATATGAATGAGAGAGAGAGAGAGAGAATATATGAATGAGAGAGAGAGAGAGAATATATGAATGAGAGAGAGAGATATATGAATGAGAGAGAGAGATATATGAATGAGAGAGAGAGAGAGAGAATATATGAATGAGAGAGATATATGAATGAGAGAGAGAGATATATGAATGAGAGAGAGAGATATATGAATGAGAGAGAGAGAGATATATATGAATGAGAGAGAGAGAGATATATATGAATGAGTGAGAGAGAGAGATATATATGAATGAGTGAGAGAGAGAGATATATATGAATGAGAGAGAGAGAGAGATATATATGAATGAGAGAGAGAGAGAGAGAATATATGAATGAGAGAGAGAGAGAGAGAGAATATATGAATGAGAGAGAGAGAGAGAGAGAATATATGAATGAGAGAGAGAGAGAGAGAATATATGAATGAGAGAGAGAGAGAGAATATATGAATGAGAGAGAGAGAGAGAATATATGAATGAGAGAGAGAGAGAGAGAATATATGAATGAGAGAGAGAGAGAGAGAATATATGAATGAGAGAGAGAGAGAGAGAATATATGAATGAGAGAGAGAGAATATATGAATGAGAGAGAGAGAGAATATATGAGAGAGAGAGAGAGAGAATATATGAATGAGAGAGAGAGAGAGAGAATATATGAATGAGAGAGAGAGAGAGAGAATATATGAATGAGAGAGAGAGAGAGAGAATATATGAATGAGAGAGAGAGAGAGAATATATGAATGAGAGAGAGAGAGAGAATATATGAATGAGAGAGAGAGAGAGAATATATGAATGAGAGAGAGAGAGAGAATATATGAATGAGAGAGAGAGAGAGAATATATGAATGAGAGAGAGAGAGAGAATATATGAATGAGAGAGAGAGAGAATATATGAATGAGAGAGAGAGAGAATATATGAATGAGAGAGAGAGAGAGAGAATATATGAATGAGAGAGAGAGAGAGAGAATATATGAGAGAGAGAGAATATATGAGAGAGAGAGAATATATGAGAGAGAGAGAATATATGAGAGAGAGAGAATATATGAGAGAGAGAGAATATATGAGAGAGAGAGAATATATGAGAGAGAGAGAATATATGAGAGAGAGAGAATATGTGAGAGAGAGAGAGAGAATATGTGAGAGAGAGAGAGAGAATATGTGAGAGAGAGAGAGAATATGAGAGAGAGAGAGAGAGAATATGTGAGAGAGAGAGAGAATATGAGAGAGAGAGAGAGAATATGAGAGAGAGAGAGAATATGAGAGAGAAAGAGAGAATATGTGAGAGAGAGAGAATATGTGAGAGAGATATAGAAAGAGAATATGTGAGAGAGATATAGAAAGAGAATATGTGAGAGAGATATAGAAAGAGAATATGTGAGAGAGATATAGAAAGAGAATATGTGAGAGAGATATAGAAAGAGAATATGTGAGAGAGATATAGAAAGAGAATATGTGAGAGAGATATAGAAAGAGAAATACCGCTGGCCAATCATCTTGCTATAATCACCTATGATTGAAAGTCTAAGAGTTTTCTAAAGTGTTATTGGCACTTGATGGAAGCACACTTTAATATTGATTACACAGTAATTCATCCATTCATCAAGACAATAACTATGCGATAAAAATGGAATTGCAGGGACTTTTAGAGACGGTAGTAAAAGAAAGCAAAAAGAAAGAACTAAGCATCAATTCTAAAAAGACATGATCAGCAAAAGGGACAACTCAACATGCCAACTACGAACTAAGGACGCTTATACTTAGAAAAAAACGGAGCTGAATTTTCTAGGATTTATGAGGGAGGAAAGAAGTGAGAAACTTATCTAATGAGCTTGTGTAAATGAACGGTAGATTTTAAAAAAACTACAAAAGATAGGAATTTGTGGAGAGCTATATTTGACCACGTCCTGAAGGGGTATGGCGTATAGAAGTAGTACGTATACTTGATGGTAAATAAATGGTAACAGTTTGCAGGATAAATACTTCTTAAACAAAGGACACGTAAAATCAGCTAGTCTTGCGAAATCAAATTAACAGACGACAGTGTGCGTACAATGTACATCCAAGTCTATGGCTTGGATAAAAACTTAACGAAACCAGAATGCCAAAAGAATCAATACTTGAAATCGATGAAGATTTCAGATGGCTCGCTTACCAATTTGATTAAGAGCATCTTAGGTGAAGTCATTGAATTCACTCCACGAATGGATTGGCCTGTCAAAAGACAGGCGACTCGTGAAAGTGACAACGACGAGGCGAGAGTTTGACCAGAAGCTCGGTTAAGTTTAAATCTCACGAGAATTTACGCTAGACGTTTGTGTGTGGGCCTCGGAAGTTAGAGAGAAAAACGTTGTGTCTAATAATAACATCTATAAAAATCAAGACGAAGACAATATACTTTTATTATTTCGAAATATTGAATGATATAGATGTTAATACAGACAACGTTTCGACCAAGGATCCTCTGGCTATCATCGGATATACATTATTTGAATAATATGGGATATAGGTTGTTATTTTGTCCCTGTGGTAGTGTTCATTCAGAAATAAAATTCAAAATTATGAAATGTGGTACGAATCGGTAAATTTGTTTATCATGATGTGCCATGATAAACAAATGTCGAAACCAACTGACATTGTATATAAAGACTCCATATATATACTACTGTAGTAGAATAAAGCAGTAGTAACACCATATGGAAATATACACTTTCTTTTTCGCTAAGAGAACAACAAAGAAAACACACACACTCTCTCTCTTCGCTATTACACATACTTCCTTTCCTTCCTTCTATTGTTCCTATCCTCGATAACTGACAGAACCCGGACATAGCTTATGTGGGTCAGTGAACGTCATAAAGAAAAAAAATCAAATCAACCAATGACAACACGTCCCGCCAAAAATCAAACGGAAAACACGGATGTGTCAGGCCCAATAAAAAGAAGAAAAACAAACCACGTGCGCACCAGAAAGAGCAAAAGCAGAAGAAGTGAGAAACTGGTTTGATGTAGCAGTTCGAGACTCAAGGGTTGGAGATTCATCGGATGTTGAGTTTGAGCGGAAGAAAAAGAAGAAACGATGAATTCAACGAATTAATTTCTGTCAGCCAAAAACACAATGACCTTGTATGAACTCTCAAATCACAAAAAAGGACTAAGACGACAGTCACACACTTTAACCACTGTAACCAAATCGAGTCAACAATAAAATGGTACTATAGACAGTAAATTTAGCTTTTACTTATATATTAGTCCAACCTTCACCTCTATATACCACACTACTAATGTGTAGGACGGTGGTGTAGGGGTTGGTTGTACAGGCTGATTGAAAAGTAACTCAATATTTTATGTATGATCGACTCTCCAGTCTTGTAACAATTATAGTTTAACGGGAGAGTCACCCTTACATAAAATAGGGAGTTACTTTTCAATCACCCTGTACATCTGTTACTGTCATGAATTCAATCCCTGGATCAGATTGTGAAACAGTAGTTCAGCAGGAACAAATAATAACTAGCATCACAGGGTCAAACAGCAGATATCACATCTGTCAAACAATGGACACCTGATGATTGTCAGAGGGTACTTGGTCGAAACGTTGTGTCTATAACATCTATATCAATGAAGATTAGAATAAGTGTTCAAAATATTAAAAATATATTGACAATTAGTCATCTCAGAAATTAAATACTAAAATGAGGACAATAGTTCGAAATAAAGTACAGTGGAATCCCTCATACCCGGAATCCCTCATATCCGGACATGTTTTTGATGTGTGTACTTGAACTATCTGGGTGATATGTAACTGATTTGAAATTTCTGTTTTTCAAGAAATTTACTTTGGCTAATTGTTTATGCTTATTTCACCCTAATGTCTTGTATTAGGGCGAAAGATGATGGGAATAAGAGGGAAAAAAAACAATTGAGTTATCGCATAAGTGGAAATTTTAAACAGACTAGACGCTGGTGTAAGTTCATTGTAACTAATCGCTGAGTTCAACATACGAAAGTCAACATTGTGTGATATAAAATCTTCCAATGAAACTATTCTTCAGCGTTCACACAGTAACAATGAACAAGGAAATAAATAAAAAACATGATTGTGATGAAACCTGGACTGAAATTAAAAAAAGCTATTGAAAAGGTTGTCAGTTTTATGGAAAGAAAGCCAGCATTCAACTATGACGCTTGCAATAACGCACGCAGAGTTAAAAAGTATATTCCGTTTAAAAAATTTCAAGAACAAAAGCAAAACGAAATGCGGAAAAGGTTGAGAATGACATTAGAAGAGAAAGAATCATGCAACAGCGATTAAAAAATTCTCGTTATATTATTTGTTTTGCATACGTGGCAGACTTAATTTAATGGATTTTCATTAACATTACATAATTTATTTCTTTTTCCTTAAAATCAATACCATTATATTAAATTCACCATTAGCTTATTTTGTTTACTGTAAAACACTGAAAATGAATGTTAACCCTGAGTTCTCTTAATTTAATCTAAATATAACCCCCGCATATCTGGACTTTGTAATCAATTCCGGTTGTCAGGGATTCTACTGACAATGTTATGTGGAATTAGTAAACGCCAAACACTTCAAACGCTAAAAACTCTCCAGAATAGCCTCGTCAGATCGAGATTATTCTATGGATGTAATGCATGGTCCCAAACTCGCCCAGAAATATCTAAACCGTCAGCTGTGTCCAACCGCTACCTCAGATCAAGGATGAGGGTGAATGAAGCCTGTAGGTCTTTCTTCGAACCTTGTGGACTGCCGCTACAGAATTACAGAACCCTACCAAATACCAGAAACCACATCACTTGAGATTTCCAACGGCAGCAACGACGAAAATCGAGATTACATGCAAATCGAGGAGAAAATAGCATAATCAAGATGTCATTCCACGCTACATTAAACAAAAGGTTAGGAAGGAAACCCCAATCAATACTGGTAAGAACGATAACTGTGGGCTTGGTCAAGAGGAAGATCTTAGAAATTTCAACATTGTTTTCTCAGTCAACGAATACCAAATGTTTCCTCATACGGAAACTGCTAAGATTACCATATCAAAAATGAAATTCGAAATTGTCGGAAGATGGTACGCACCAGCCGTGATAACCAAAGTTCGAAATCATCTGGTGGGAGGAGAGAGAGAGAGAGAGATTCGGGGCGGTTCCATTGTGAATATAGGATTATTTACACTATTTACATTGTTCGAGCAGTTGTCCTCATCTTCGTTACCATGTTCACGACGTTTCGGCCGGTGTACGCCCCGGCCTTCTTCAGGCGATTGAAATTTCGAACGCAACCTTTTATTCCGTCCGCCGGGGTAGAGTGTTCTAGTTCCACGTGCCATGCCTCTTCCGGATGTCCCAGTATCAGTTATCTCCCTTTTAACTCAACTGTCAAAGTTTTCGTTTACCTCTGCTGTAGCCTGGTATTGAACTCACAACTCATCATTGCACGTGGAACTAGAACAATCTACCCCCGGTGGACGAAATAAAGGGTTCAGTTCGAAATTCCAATCACCTGAAGCAGGACGGAACGGTCGTGAATTTGGCAACGCAGATGAGGTCAATATTTCGAACAATGTAAATAATTAGAATACCTCGTCTCAGAAATATAGACAGTGAATATAGGAGTTGGTTAGACGTGTTACTGTCACCTTGTGGTCAGAGGTTCAACCCGTGGAAGAGTTAGAGAAACACTTGTTCAGCAGGAACGAGCAAAAACTGACATCACATGTACAAAATGGCAACCAACAAATATCCCAGAGTAGCAAAATCATGGGCATCTTATGACGGTCAGAAACTTTGCCGAAACGTCGTTTTTTTAGCATCTACATTAGAACAACAGGTTTAAATAATGTATATTTACAATTATACATCAAAATTAGCACAAGAGTTTGCCTCTCACTGGGTGACTCATACTTGGAACCTCGAGTCAGATCAACCAACATTGGGTAAATAATTTTGTTGTAAATGACTTCCGATAAAAAAACAGGATTTCGAGTGCTGATTTTCTAGACGGGCAGTAACCGATTCCACTTGCAAAAATGACAATGCAATCTTTCTACCAAACACCTTGCTTGTTTACCTTATGTCACAATAAGAGGAGAAAATACGGCCGAATGCTAAAAAAAAATTTTTTTTTTCTTCCTCAATAAATGTTAACCTTAAATCATTGAGGAGAGACTAATATGAATTTGTATCACTATAATATTGCATTCTACAGAGTGCACAGATCTACAATAATTTTTAATCATTTCACCCCAAGCAAGGCAATAAAGCCACGAAGGCGCAAGAGGTTAATGAGTGTGAAAGTATATGTGAAGAAAAGAAAGAAAAAAATGTTAACATTATGGACAAAGAACAATAAGAGAACAGGAATTAAGAACATTGTATTTAAATTTTTGAAGATCAAAGTTGGCTGGAAAGCAAGGAGGAATAGTTCCACAAGCAAGAAGTGTGAGAGAAGAAACTATTAGCACAGAACTTACGGTTACATGTAGCAATTTCAACTGTACGATGATGAGAGTTTACCTCTAATCTAGTACTGCGCTTAAATTCAAAGTCTAGCTACCAAAGAGGAAAGGCAATAACGATTACCATGAAAATATTTATAGAAAAGGCACAGGGAAACGAGTTACCAGGTTAGGTTCAATAACGTTGCAGATTCTTTGTATTTTATCAAGAATCCCTGAACAGAAGCACCAGACCAAGTAAGACAGCAATATGATATTCTTATGAACCTGTATGATGGAAAAATTGTCTCACACGATACAGTGATCGAATTTTTCGGACAGCAAACTCAGCTATTGATTTAATATAATCTTTCCACTTTATGTCAATTGAAAACGCTAACCCGAGAAGTCGTAAGGAGTCACTCATCTGGAGGTGAGCATTAGCCAGGTTAATGGAAGGTAAACAGTTTCTCTCAGACAATTAATGAACAATCTTATTTTGTGATACCGTGGATTCTCAGCTGTGATAGACATAGGTACATAGTAAAGTAGATGTTAAAGGAATTTATCTAAGTCAAGTGACTACTAGTAGTAAAAGAATAATGGGTGCTACTATAGTATATCTACCGAGGCATTTGCGACCTACCGTAAATGACGATGCACTCATTATTGATGGAAAATGCCCAGGAAAAACGATGACCTGTTTACTGTTACTATAGTATATCTACCGAGGCATTTGCGACCTACCGTAAATGACGATGCACTCATTATTGATGGAAAATGCTTAAGAATAACGATGACCTGTTTACTGTTTTTTTTTAATTACATCAGTTTACAAACATTAAAATCACTATTTAATGATTTAAAAAAAAAACATTTTTGTATTAAAAAAATTGTTAATAATTTTTAATACATAACCAGTTCACTACCTTTAACCCTACTCTTAAGACTAACATATTTCATACTTCCAACAGTTGGTAAATATCATAGTATAGAACATAAATAGTAGATATCATACTAGAGTAGAAAATGGACGGCAAATAGACTATAGTAGCACTAAATGATGTTTTATAGATTTTGCAAAAAGGGTTTGATAAAGTGCAACACTAAGAACTGTCGAAACTTTTAGGTAAGCATATTAGAATAATCCAGAACTTATACTGGGAGCAAACAGCATGCATATGTATAGAAAATGAATTCAGTAAATATACAAGAATGGAAAGGAGCTTAAGACAAATATGTGTCGGCTCACCGAACTTATACAACCTATACAGTGAAATGATTCTGAGGGAATTAGAATTCTTACCCAGATTCATTATTGGCAGCCACAATCTTTACATTAGATATGCAAAAGACACAGAAAGAAAAATATAGGAATTCCTTCAGAAAGGACTAAGCATTGAACAATCAAGAGTGTGAGACTCACCTTCGCAAGGAGGTTTCCAACTAGCGTCCAGTTGGCTGACAAAAATAAAGTGTTGTAACTCAATACTCAATTTTAACCCTTTATTTTTGTCAGCCAACTGGACGCTAGTTGGAAACCTCCCTGCGAAGGTGAGTCTCACACACTTGATTGTTCAAGCATCAATTTAAAAAAAAACAGAATTCATAGTTGTCAACAAAAAAGGTACAGTCCAATATGCAAATTAGAAATTGGAGATCCCGAAACCAAACAAGTTCAACAATTTAAATATCTGAAGTGTTTTAATAGAGGATGGAATGTGCGACACCGAAAAGAAGAATCTAAAAGATGCCTCCGAAAAACGAAGCAAAATATTAAACGGGAAAATCTCTTTAGAAAAGAGTACTAAACAGTTAGGTAATATCAATCCTCTTATATAGTAGTGAATGCTGGACAATCTCCTCACATATGAAAAAAACAGACATACCATAGATTAAATATGTGAGCAACGACGAACTCTTAGAGAAAATGGAAACAAAAAGGAAACATATTTAATACCAGAAAGACAAATCTGAAATTTCTAGGGTACATGATGAGGAAAGAGGGCTTAGAAAACTTGACACGCACATTGAGGGACAGAGGAAATCAACGCGTAACATACGTAACCAACTTGTGTAAATAGTTGTGAGAAAAGGGATTAGGTTTGGTTTGATTTTTTAACGGCGTCAGAAGTAATAGCGTAAAAATAAATCTTACAATGAGTTACAAGGGACAGGAAACTGCGGAGTGCTATGAATGTCCACGTCCTGAATGGTCAGGGCACATAAAAGAGAATGTAAAGTTCAAAGCAATCACCCTCTGTATGTTAGAAGGAAAATGAAAATGAAGTAAATAAATAAATTAAAAATCAAGAGATCAATTCGACCGGAAGGTATGTAATTCTGATCGTGAGCGTGTTATTCCATAAATTAGTCGCATCAGTACCCTCAACTTTATTCTTATCGAAGCATTTTGTTTTCTTTACTGTTATATTGTATCGAGTGAGGGGTCAAGAGAAGATGTAGCCTATTAGGTAAGTCGCCGTGCATGAAAGACCTGGTCTCGGAATTCGCAAAGATAGTTTACGATAACATTTAAGTTACTTCATTTCTATTTTATGCTTTCTCTTGAACGAACAGATGTGATATTAATTTTCAGTATGTCACGGTGGAGTAATGAATAGTGGCACGGATTGAGGAATCGGTAGAGCCGAGTTCGAATAATACCCTTGGAAAAGGGTATGAATCCCTTCAGCTATGGATGGTAACTGGTCTCCCGCAGAAAACAAATCTGCGTAAGCGTGTATCACGCATGGCACATAACTGATTGATGTCTTTTTAGTTCCAAATTCATTCGTGTCCCATCGAGCCACAGGCCTCCCCGAAGGAGGACTCCAATGGGAGGCTGAGAGAGAGAGAGAGAGAAAGAGAAGAAAAAAAAAGAGAAAAAGAAAAAAGAGAAAAAGAAAAAAAAGAGAAAAAGGAAAAAAAAGAGAAAAGAGAAAAAAAGAAAAAGAGAAAAGAGAAAAGAGAAAGAAAAAAAGAAAAGAGAAAAGAGAAAGAAAAAAAGAAAAGAGAAAAGAGAAAGAAAAAAAGAAAAGAGAAAAGAGAAAGAAAAAAGAAAAGAGAAAGAAAAAGAGAAAAAGAGAAAAGAGAAAGAAAAAGAGAAAAAAGAAAAAGAAAAAAGAAAAGAAAGAAAAAAAGAAAAAAGAAAAGAAAGAAAAAAAAGAAAAAAGAAAAGAGAAAGAAAAGAAAAAAGAAAAGAGAAAGAAAAGAGAAAAGAAAAGAGAAAGAAAAGAAAGAAAAAAGAAAAGAGAAAGAAAAGAAAGAAAAAAGAAAAGAGAAAGAAAGAGAAAGAACGAAAGAGAAAGAACGAAAGAGAAAGAACGAAAGAGAAAGAACGAAAGAGAAAGAACGAAAGAGAAAGAACGAAAGAGAAAGAACGAAAGAGAAAGAACGAAAGAGAAAGAACGAAAGAGAAAGAACGAAAGAGAAAGAACGAAAGAGAAAGAACGAAAGAGAAAGAACGAAAGAGAAAGAACGAAAGAGAAAGAACGAAAGAGAAAGAACGAAAGAGAAAGAACGAAAGAGAAAGAACGAAAGAGAAAGAACGAAAGAGAAAGAACGAAAGAGAAAGAAAGAAAGAGAAAGAAAGAAAGAGAAAGAAAGAAAGAGAAAGAAAGAAAGAGAAAGAAAGAAAGAGAAAGAAAGAAAGAGAAAGAAAGAAAGAGAAAGAAAGAAAGAGAAAGAAAGAAAGAGAAAGAAAGAAAGAGAAAGAAAGAAAGAAAGAGAAAGAAAGAGAAAGAAAGAGAAAGAAAAAAGAAAAGAGAAAGAAAAAAGAAAAGAGAAAGAAAAAAGAAAAGAGAAAGAAAAAAGAAAAGAGAAAGAAAAAAGAAAAGAGAAAGAAAAAAGAAAAGAGAAAGAAAGAAAAGAGAAAGAAAGAAAAGAGAAAGAAAGAAAAGAGAAAGAAAGAAAAGAGAAAGAAAGAAAGAGAAAGAAAGAGAGAGAAAGAAAGAGAGAGAAAGAAAGAGAGAGAAAGAAAGAGAGAGAAAGAAAGAGAAAGAAAGAAAGAGAAAGAAAAGAGAAAGAGAAAGAAAAGAGAAAGAAAAGAGAAAGAAAAGAGAAAGAAAAGAGAAAGAAAAGAGAAAGAAAAGAGAAAGAGAAAGAAAAAGTAAAAAGATAAAGAAAATAATTTGTTTTTAAATTGCTCGCAAAAAGTTGATAAACCGTCAAAAAAAAAAAAAAAAAAAAAAAAAAAAAATCAGCAGTGGAATTTCAAGGTCTTATTTATCAACTTTTCGTAAATGTGTGTACATAAATTTCACAAGCACTGACTGTACTTGAAACGAAGTAAACAGATTCCTTTGGTTGTCCAGAGAGAAAAGGGGCGCCATCTCCTTTGATATATCCAGAGGCAACTTGCCTCGAGGTAACAGTGATCAGGTGATGCAGAGAAGCCCGTCCCGCTGGACATCATTTCATGTGGTCAATAAGTTACGCTGGCAAACAAGTTACACAGGTGGAAATGAAAGTCGATCTACTGAGTAGACACAAAGTAGTGGGGTATACAATAGGGACTGAACTCAGTAAGTAGTACAAATAATCTCAGATGGTTTTAATGCTTGGATTCTTTGCTGTAGCTCTGTTAATAATCAAGATCCGTCGGCAAAACAAAATGATGGAGGAAACCATTTCATGTTCTAACGTTGTATTTTATTATTTCTCATTGTTGTTCAGTTCTTATTGTACCGACAAAGACATCGTATCTGTTATGTTACATAATATCTATATCAGAAGTTGCCCGGGTATGGCAGAAAAATCGATAAAACTGAAGGTGGGTCGACTTTTTGCGAAATCCAAAGCAAAGTTACACGCGAACAAAGTTTTTACTGGATGAGCTGATGTTCTTTGCAATTATTGGAAAACATAGCTCATATTGCAGGGCTTATATAGTGCTTGATAGTTTTCCTGCAACATTGGCTTCACACACGAAAACAAAAACAAGAAGAAAACAAGAAGAAGAAAACAAGAAGAAGAAAACAAGAAGAAGAAAACAAGAAGAAGAAAACAAGAAGAAGAAAACAAGAAGAAGAAAACAAGAAGAAGAAAACAAGAAGAAGAAAACAACAAGAAGAAAACAAGAAGAAGAAAACAACAAGAAGAAAACAAGAAGAAGAAAACAACAAGAAGAAAACAAGAAGAAGAAAACAACAAGAAGAAAACAACAAGAAGAAAACAACAAGAAGAAAACAACAAGAAGAAAACAACAAGAAGAAAACAACAAGAAGAAAACAACAAGAAGAAAACAACAAGAAGAAAACAACAAGAAGAAAACAACAAGAAGAAAACAACAAGAAGAAAACAACAAGAAGAAAACAACAAGAAGAAAACAACAAGAAGAAAACAACAAGAAGAAAACAACAAGAAGAAAACAACAAGAAGAAAACAACAAGAAGAAAACAACAAGAAGAAAACAACAAGAAGAAAACAACAAGAAGAAAACAACAAGAAGAAAACAACAAGAAGAAAACAACAAGAAGAAAACAACAAGAAGAAAACAACAAGAAGAAAACAACAAGAAGAAAACAACAAGAAGAAAACAACAAGAAGAAAACAACAAGAAGAAAACAACAAGAAGAAAACAACAAGAAGAAAACAACAAGAAGAAAACAACAAGAAGAAAACAACAAGAAGAAAACAACAAGAAGAAAACAACAAGAAGAAAACAACAAGAAGAAAACAACAAGAAGAAAACAACAAGAAGAAAACAACAAGAAGAAAACAACAAGAAGAAAAAAACAAGAAGAAAAAAACAAGAAGAAAAAAACAAGAAGAAAAAAAACAAGAAGAAAAAAACAAGAAGAAAGAAAAAAAAACAAGAAAAAAACAAGAAAAAAGAAATAAAACACAAAGAACAAAAAAACGGGTCTTTCGTACTACTTAAAATAAAAACTTGGATAACTTCCTCATTTTTTTTTATCCGATTTTCTTCAAACATGGAAAAAATCCCATCATACAAGAAATAAGTTTTACTTGCTTCCCCGCGCATAACGAAAAACCACGAAGAATTGTTCAAAAAGCCAGTTTTTTGGCCATAATTCCCTGGTTTTTCATCCGATGCTGTCCACATTTGCCATGTAAATTACATATGATACACAAATTACCTTGTGTGGATATTTAGTTTACATTATTTCAGTTAGGTGGACGAAATCTGCGACAAACAAGGTCCAAAATCGTTTTTTGCCATTTAGCCAATAGATTCTTCACATGATTCCATCGTAAAATTGCATTCGAACAACGTTTGCTGCAAAGATTGCTTGAGAAGGATTATCGAAGCGTTAAAAAGGTAAAAATTCCCGAAGTGTCTCTTATTAACCCCAGCTTTACAGTAAACGTGTGAAGGAGGGGTGCCTTCATGCGTTTGCACTTCAAGCTCTGACGCTTCATCCCGGTTTTTGTTTATTTATTAGATTTGTGAACAATGCCATACTATTTGAAAGTTATTACGGCCATAGGAAATTTACTGAACATCTAAAACATTGAAACAATTTAACCCCGAGCAAAAGGTTTTATCAATAGAGTTCCTTTATTAAGAACAATCAAACGCTTGCGAAAGACATACTGTAAAAAGATGACGGTGGGGTGCAGCTTAGTATACCAACGGATGATGAATGCAAGCGGTGACGCAGGCAGACATTTCTAGACAGTGGGTTCGGGGATACAGGGGGAGTGCGGTTATACAATTGCAGCCATGTGCACCCAGGCAACGCCGGGTCCATCGGCTAGTTTATTATGTGACAATTCACTGATAAACAAAAGGAATCTACGGAGAGTCATGATTGTTCTGCAAGGACAAGCCATTAAAAAAAACAAAAAAAACGCCGAGCAAATTATTGTATAACAATTCAAAGTTTAGGATATTTTTTTTTACGCAAGGCCACACCAGTGAGGGACATCGTAAAGATTCTTGTCTATCAGAACTTACTCAGCATGAAACTACAAGGGAATTCAAATTTATCTGAATTGATTCTAGTTTAAAGTAAAGTACAACCTGCGTAAAAATACTGAAAACAAAGTTGAAGCTTTCTTTGGCGGCGGTGGGGGGAGTTTTCAAATCTAAAGTTGTCAAGACTAAAAAGAGATAATAAGCCATGCTTGTCGACAACACATTCCAAGTCGTCATTTGTCCTCCATTTGATACGAAAAACCTACCTTTATAAAAAATGTTGATCCTCCTCTTCACCAATGAAATATGAAGGGAATGAGGAGTCCACCTCCTCATTCCCTTCATATTTCATTGTTAAGGAGGAAGTGCCACTTATCTTCACCCAAGAAGGGTTCCTGATATAATGCTTCCTTGATTGCTACAATCTTAACCGCTTTAAATCGTGTGTCAACTCTTATCTATGCTACATATGCCAATCTAATAATATAATACGCTGAAGTTCATGAAGTCAACTACCAGCGATGAGAGCTCATCATGAAGAAATTTATTCAAGAGGCAAAGGGTAGCTAAGTTACAACGGTTGGGACAAAACTGAAGCAGAGATACCAGGACCCTTAACCTTGTAGATCAGTGCTTCTCAAACTATCTGATATGGTGGACCGGTATTTTTTTTTCTCAATGTGTCACGTACCTGTAATATTTCGTAGCAATATTAATTTATACCGGAAATGATATATATAAAAGTTGACTATTCTTTTTATCTCCAATTTATTTAGCAAAATTATTTCAATATCAAAACATGTAAAAAGTAATAAAAAATAAGCAGTTTATTAACACAAAAACAACAAAAATTATATTTCCTTAATCTTTACAAATGATTCCTTAGCCCAACAACAACAACTCTCTCACGTAGGCTCACATATCACCTTAATGACAACAGCGCAATAAAGAATCATCTTGTAACAATACACAACACCACTAATGACCCATTCAAATCACGCGACATAAGGAAAATCTTAATTAACAACACCAAAATCCCCTATAAAAACAATTGCAAAAAAAAAAACGACTACAAATTCTGGAAGGCATCCTAATTAAAAACCAAAAACCCACTAGCCACGTACCGGTAGCTGACGGTTCGCGTACCGGCACCGGTCCACAGATCACCACTTTGAGAAGCACTGTTGTGAATGATTTTTTTTTTTAGGCGCATTGAAGAAGCACTCAGCCAGATATGTCAGCAATATTTGATACAAAGAGGAATTGTAGTCTTATAAATGTGCAAGATGTATTTTGGCGAGAAAAATTGTCTGGCACGAATATAATGAACTGAATTTCCGAGCAACACACTTAGCGATTGATTTAATAAAATCATTCTACTTCATGTCAGAGGAAGACCAACAGAGTGCAGTGAGTTCCTTTCCTGGACGTTAAGAAGTTTGTCAATAAATATTCCTGTTTAGTCACACCTTCGCGCTTTGGCGTGAAGTCGGTTACTGTAACTTACGTCAGATTTTATGTCCTGTTGCTTAGCAGTCTCTAGATGACTGGTTGTTGCTTCCGGAGGTGACTCAATCAATGCTTCGTGATCGGCCAGTCGTTTGAGATCGAACTCCACATCTATTGATTTTGGGTCAACTCAATATTGCAATCATACTTATAACATACTAGTAAACACATTCTGCACCAGTTAAAGCACAATTATCTGTAATAAATCGGTCAGAATCACGTGCCTTGCGGTAGGTGTGTCTGCGGGATTACGCCAACTTCTCAGCTAGAGGCCTTCTCTCAACGCACGCTCGCTGCCGTGTTAATAAAGTATAAAAGAAAAGGACTCGCACATTTTCTCGCGCTCTCAACCACGTGCTACACTCCGGGCGACTAGACTTCTTAATTCCAACCAAACCACGTTGTGCATCACACACATACTTATATATATATATATATATATATATATTTTTTTTTTTTTTTTTTTTTTTTTTCGCGCGTGCGAATTTTTCTATTGCGAACTGTTATTCTATGTATGTAAATATATCAAAATCCTCCATGAATTTTTTTTTTTTTTAAGTTATCAAGCGAAGCTGGTCCGCTACAGATATTAAAGAATAAAAAATAGATATCACCGGAGATAATTTGTATTTAATTTTTGACATGACTGGATTTATTCCAATATCGTTCTCATCCTTATTATAGATATTTTTATGGACAGGGCATTTCGGCCATCATCAGGTGTTCATTATTTTGGCTAATATAGAATATGACGCGTTCGGCGATTCGTAATCAACAAAAAAATCGAAAATTGCTTTTTTCACTAGAAATTATTCATTATATCATATCGAAGTATTTTACAAAAAATTAGAGCCAATTACACAATATTTCAAGCTCAATTTAGATTTATAGTTCGTAACCATACAATGAGATGAAGTAACATAAACCGTAGATTTGTCTGCGGAATATCATTACATTATTGTTACATAATTATAGGGAAATCATTAAAGTTTTTTGTGAAAAGCATTTTATTATTAGTCGTATATTAATTTTAAAATATTCTTTTTTGCAGGATTCATTTTTGAAATGGAATCAGATCATTCTAATTTTCAGAATTTCGCTATTGCCCTTCAAAATGACCGGAAGCAACGATCTAAAAACAACAATGGAAAAGAGAGGTAACAAAGCAGAAACGAAATAGCTCCAGTTTGTTCAACTGAGGAAATTTAGCATTGCAACCAAAGTATTCTAAAATTCTGCCAATAACAAAAGAGAAAATGAAAAATACCTAACAACTAATCGAATATAGCATCAAAATTTATATTATTTTTATTGATATGTTATGTATCTAAATACATAATTGTCAACAATGTTTCCGTAAAACTTGATATTTCCTGTAATAAATTCTTAATAAATATGATGATTATTATTTTACTTAAGTGTAAGGTAGTCCAATATTTACAATTCCTTACGGTTCACCATGAAAAGAAGTGTTGATCAAAACTGCCTAAAACCTTTAAGCGTATGTTGCCGCAAAATTATCAAATGTTGAACGCGTCATATATAGATTTACTTTTGAATTAACAATATTTTTTGTTATATATATTTTTATGGACAAGACATCATCAGGTGTCCAATAGTTTTGGCTAAATATGTAATTGTCCGAGACTCAATTATTGTTCGTTCCTGCAGAAGCAGTGTTCACTACTTGACCCAAGAATTAAAACTCACGTCCAGTTTAACCAAGTCTTATATCCACTAAGCTAAGAATATCAATGTATTTTTGGAGCCTTTGTATCCAGTATCAGATTGTTTTGACAATTGATTTCCATGGCGGGTCCGTACCGCTTTGATAATTTTGTATTTCATTTTTTTTTTTTTTTGTATTTTCATTTTTGAGTGATTGTCAATGCTTGTCATACATTTCCTTTATTTGTTTCTTTTTAATAATCCCCCGTTATCCGCGGGGAATCTGTTCCAAGACCCCCCCCCCAGTGAAGGGGTTAATATAAAATCTTCGTTATCCGATGTCTTTCCTACCTGCCTATAATAAACTTTAATGAATAAATTACGCCCAAAATCGACAACACGAACAATAAAAAGAGAATTTTTAATGATATCCTCCAATAAAATGGTGGAGTTGTACAATAGGCACTGCGGCCAGAAATATTTTTTTCAGATTTGTTTTCCATATTATTATAGATTAGGGTACTCCGCTTCACGAATATATCGTACACAATTTTATAAAAAAGATAATCGTGGGGTTCGGTTTTCTATGTAAATTCATTGTAAATTGCTCTCCCTACGGAAGCCAAAACAAATTTGTTTACACTATGTGATTTTTGAAAACTTAAAAAGATTAGAAATAAAACAAAAATTTGAAATACATCATTCGGAGTGTTTAATTGATAATCATATCGGCGTTGGGGGATGAAGCACTCCAAATCATTCATTTCAATTTTTGTTTTTTTCTTTTTTTTCTAATTTTTTTTTTAGTAGATAAAGAAATCCCGTCGTATGAACATATTTTGTTTTGGTTTCCGTAGGTTGATCAATTTACAAAGCAAACTTGACCCATTTATTATAATCATTTCTTATTCGTGATCAGGAATGCCTAATCTACAGTGTCATACATGAAAAATTTTGAAACAAAAATAGGATAAATTCTGATCGCAGTGCATCTTGTACAAACCCCAAAAATGATATGTGGCATACCGATTCGTTTTCTACGGCTTATCAAAACTATTCAGGTTAAAACTATTAAAAACAGAAAACCGGCCTTGTGTCACATCCCGCCTAGAGGGGAGGTCTCGGGTAAATACCAAGTAGTTAGTGGTTAAGTGTTTATTACATTAGTCTGTGTTCTCAACCATGTACCATATTATTCTCCGGAATAAACAACTTCTTATTTTCTATGTGTGTCAACCTTTCCTATTTATGACACAAAACGGAAAATCTTTGATGATCTTAGATGATTTTAACGTGGGACTTTCCGAGCGCGTACTCTCGGGCAAAATTTCCCTGTAGGCCCCGCATACACGGAATCAGGTGGCTGTCTACCTCCCAGACTAGACTTTCCTTGCAGCATAGTCTCATCTGGGTTCCTCTCTATCCGGAGGCAGAAAGGTCAACAAGAGAGGAGAAACCCTATCGTTAGCTCCTCTCCCTCAGTAAGCTATTTAAATAGTTTTAGACCAGTCCATCTAGGGAGGGGTGGTTCAGCTACTTCACAACAGAAATAAACTTAGATAAGACTAATGCCAGACACTATGCTACAAGAGCGTTTTTGCGACCGCCGCTATTTCGAGCGCGCTCACTGATATAAAAGGCGGAGAAACATTTAAATTATAAATGACGCAGAAATAAAAATTTTCTGTTAAAAATACAAATATAGTCGCACAAAAATTACAATTTTTTGGAAACAGTAATCAAGAGTGTGAGAGAGAGAGAGAGAGTCAGTGAGTCAGAGAGAGAGAGAGAGAGTAAGTCAGTGAGTCAGAGAGAGAGTAAGTCAGTGAGTCAGAGAGAGAGTGAGTCAGTGAGTCAGAGAGAGAGTGAGTCAGTGAGTCAGAGAGAGAGTGAGTCAGTGAGTCAGAGAGAGAGAGAGTGAGTCAGTGAGTCAGAGAGAGAGAGAGTGAGTCAGTGAGTCAGAGAGAGAGAGAGTGAGTCAGTGAGTCAGAGAGAGAGAGAGTGAGTCAGTGAGTCAGTGAGTCAGAGAGAGAATGAGTCAGTGAGTCAGAGAGAGAGAGAATGAGTCAGTGAGTCAGAGAGAGAGAGAGAGTGAGTCAGTGAGTCAGAGAGAGAGAGAGAGTGAGTCAGTGAGTCAGAGAGAGAGAGAGAGTGAGTCAGTGAGTCAGAGAGAGAGAGAGAGAGTGAGTCAGTGAGTCAGAGAGAGAGAGAGAGAGTGAGTCAGTGAGTCAGAGAGAGAGAGAGTGAGTCAGAGAGAGAGTCAGTGAGTCAGAGAGAGAGTCAGTGAGTCAGAGAGAGAGAGAGAGTCAGTGAGTCAGAGAGAGAGAGTCAGTGAGTCAGAGAGAGAGAGTGAGTGAGTCAGAGAGAGAGAGAGAGTGAGTCAGAGAGAGAGAGAGAGTGAGTGAGTCAGAGAGAGAGAGAGAGTGAGTGAGTCAGAGAGAGAATGTGTGAGTGCGTGTATGAGTGCTTGTAAGTACTTGATGGTTGTGGTAAAATTACACTTACATGTTGGTCCGGCTGTCGAAAGATCACAGAAGTTAAGCAACTGTGAGCCTAGTCAGTATTGAGATGGTTGAATGCTTGGGAATACTAGATGCTGTAAGCTTGGATGTGCAGATGGTGTAATGCATAACAGCTCAGAACTGGAAATCGGAGAGCCGAGTTCCAATTCCTGTCGGGTTCTTTATATTCACGTACGCACAAATACCCTTAGGAAAGGTATGAATCCACCCTTACAGCCCCCAGCTGTGTAATTATTTAGTAAGGCTGGTATGAGTAAATCATTAAAAATATATATATATATATATATATATATATATACATATATATATATATATAATTAGTCTAGAAATATTTTCTGATTTTAAATAACCGGCAAAAGGTTGATAAGCCGTAAATCACAAGATATTACATGTGAGACAGCAGCTGTCCGAGGAACAGAATTTTTACTTTTTTTTTTTTAACGAGCTGCTTTTTGTACTAATACCACGTGGCTATAAGACTAAGGGCGGTAATCCACTTCCGCCATATATGATCCTGTTTATTTTTTAACGCTATTGTTTCTGATTTTAGTCACCCACAAGTGCCCGAGTTATCTAAATTTGTTTTAACATTACTAGGTTAGATGCGACATAAGGCCGAAAGTATGGAGCTTCTAGTAAGGATCGAACTCACTACTTGATCGTAATAGGTCTAGCGAGACAAGCTTGCTAACCGCGTCGAAGTGCCCATTTTTTTTAGGAACGGGACAAAAATTTAAATTATTATATCTCAAACAACTGGGATTATTTTCAAACACCAAATTGTATGAAATCAAAAAGTGTCCTCATGCAATGAAAGCGGCAAGCAATATTCGTTCTACTCATGTGCAGAAGCCAATGGCAGGAAGTTCGACAGTCTCCAGGGGGTCCATATCCGGAAGGCGTCTAATCAAAGAGTGAAATAAAAATTTAGTTTTTGAAATAAGGTGTATTTCATGTTTCATCTGTTTTTACATATTTAAAATGTCTTCCTTTCTCACATTTCTCAGTACTAGGGCCTATATCCCCTACTCGAGTCTTAGGGGCATACAATCAAGGAGTTGGCCTCCGGCATCTGCAAACATCTGCACGTTACTGCCTAGTGTCTACGGATGTGTGTCCAGACATGACAAAGATGTTTTAGTCTAGCGTTTCTCAACGTTTTTAACATCGTCGAACCCTTGAAATAATCTTCGTATCTCAGGAAATCCCTGCATAAAGATTATCATATACTCCTATTAATATACCGTAATTCCCATGTATAATCCGTATTTTTTTCTAAAAAAAAAAAAAAAAAAAAAAAACTTAAAAAAATTCCCGTAAAATAAAATAAGAATTATCATAAAACTAAATTAAAATATATTATTCTATGTTTAAAACCATGTTTTTAAAATAAGAATAGGAAACGCTGGCCATAATGAAAAGGGAGAGGTACAATTTATAGGGTTTGATTACCAAAAAAGGGTTGCGTATTATGCGTGAGTAGAAGCATTTTCCCACACTTTCAGCACAAATTTAGGTGAGCGTATTATGGATGAAGGCATATTAGATATGGGAAATTACGGTACATCTCATATTTTATTAAAATAACCTTTTTTTTTTTAACAATACGCCGTACGTGTATAGTAAAATTGCGATTATAAAATTAAACGAAAATTACTCAAAAATTGAGTAAGTCTATTCACCGTATCTCGCGAAAACACTGGATTAGTCAGTTTCGATATGGAAATTTTTCTCTGGAAGATTCCTCTTAATCTGGGTGACCAAAGCTCTGTTAATGTTAATCTTCTTGAAACAGTAGTTGCAGATAATCCTAAGTAAACCACACGAGAATTACCTTCATTGATGGTTTCGTCTTGTTTGGTTTATCCATCCATTGTAGATTATTTAATGCCAGAAAATATTTTTAGAGAGTAAGAATTTGGGGGAGGAGATAATAATGGTTTAGTGATACAAGTCTTAATAATTAACCCGTAGCTGAGGGGGGAAGAGGTGGATTTGTCAGAGTTACCTCCTCCTTAATTCCCAAATTGTCACTAGGGGTCATTCTCCCTATACTATAAATACTGGGCGACTTCTCGTATCGTTCTATTTTTTATTTCAGCGACAATGTAAGCTCTCTTAGAAGATCCGCGTCTTCCCATTTGTGGGAGACGGCATGAACATTACACACACATACACGTACGAACATTCACACACACAAATATTATTGTCTATGTCCATTGTTTTGTTTAATATATATCCTATAAGTTCTGTCCGAATTTTAACTTTTAGTTAAAATGAACGAAATTTAAAGAGTATTTTATAATGTCTAATGGAGCTGAACATTATTTTTATGTTTAGATGCATTTAAACTGATCAAATTTTATTTCAGAGAACAATAAAATTAAATTTTGTTTGATTAAAACCCTGCTAACATGGAAGTACCCAAGAATCATTTGAGGCACATAATGCTTTATGAGTTCAAGAAAGGAAACTCAGCAGCCGACACGACTAGAAACATTCACTCAGTTTATGGAGAGGAATGTGTGAATGAAAGAACTTGTAGAAGATGGTTTGCAAAATTCAGAGGTGGAGATCGAACCGGACGTCCAGTTGAGTTTGATGAGAAGCTTCTTGAAGCAGCCCTTGAAGAAAATCCTGCTTTATCAGTTGAGGAATTGGCAGTGGTTCTCAGTTCAAACCATACAACTGTTCATAGTCATCTTCAACAACTTGGAAAAGTTCCTAAACTTGGAAAATGGGTGCCTCATGAATTGTCTGAAAACAACCTCAAATCCCGAGTTGACATCTGCTATTCTCTCCATTCTCGCCAACTTGTTTCACCTTTTTTGGATAGACTTGTGACTGGCGAAGAAAAATGGATCTTTTATCGAAATGTTAAGCGTCGTAGACAATGGCTTGGTAAAGGGGAAGGGTCCCAGCCACAGCCGAGAAGGGAACTTCATGGACAAAAGGTTCTTCTTTCAATCTGGTGGGATTGCCAAGGAATAATCCACTTTGAATTCTTACCACCTAATGCAAAAATTAATGCTCAAATATACTGTCAGCAATTAGAGCGTTTGAACCAAGCTTTGAGGAAAAAAAGACCTGCTCTAGTTAATCGAAAACGGGTGATGTTTCATCAGGACAATGCGCGACCACACACAGCAAGAATCACTTCACAAAAGATCGAAGAACTTGGTTGGGAGAAAATTCCTCATCCATCTTATTCTCCCGACTTTGCTCCTTCAGACTACCATTTGTTTCGTAGCTTAAAGAATCATTTGGAAGAAACAGCTTTTGTAACACAGGAAGGAAGTCATAGATAATCAGGGAAAATACATTATTGATTGAATCTGTAATTAAATGTAACATTTGGTCACTTCTTCTTTATTCAAAATTCGGACAGAACTTATGGGATGACCTGATTATATATATATATATATATATATATATATATATATATATATATATATATATATATATGAGAGAGAGAGATTGTTTCTTTCATCTTCAGTTGTACTTAATAAAAGTCCGGCCATTTTCTTGTAGTTGGACCTTTAAATATTCTACCAGGAGTTACAAACGTGTTTCTAATACAAACTCGCATTAACCCACACGGTCCTCTACAGATTCATACCGTTCCCAAGGGTATTTTCGCGTAAGTGAATATATCAGACTAGAATTGGTACTCGGCTCCCCGATTAAGAATTTCGGGCCATTATCCATTACACCACCCGCATATCCACACTTACAGCACATGGTATTCAGAAGCGGTCACCTATCTAAATACTGATCAAGCTCGACGTCCCTTAACTTCGGTGATTGTGCCGGGAACCGGTGTTTAAACCGTGATGTGACCGTAAGCCTATCATCAGTTGGAAGCATCGCATGAACATTTGCCGAAAAGGTACTTATCATTGGTTAATACTGTTGGTCTTACACGTGTAGAGGACCAGAGGATGAAGATGAGAAGAAAACATGTGCGTTTATATTTCCTGCTAGAAGAAGGTCTAGCTACAAGAAAATGGTGGACTTGAATTAAGTCCAACTGAAGATAAAGAAGACAAACAAACAAGACAGATATATATATATATATATATATATATATATATATATAACAAATTACAAAGCACATAGACAGATAACGCGTGTGTGTGTGTGTGTGTGACAACATTTGTGTCTGTTCTTTGGTGAATGTTCGTATGTACGTGTATGTTTGTAATGTTCATAGCGTCTTCCCAGAAGTGGGAAACGCTGTCTTTTGCGAGAGCTCACATTGTAGCGGTGTTCGCTGAAATGAAGAAATGAAAAAGAGGATTTACCTCACCTCCACGCGAGGTGGGATGGGGCACGAGGCCTGAAGGATAAAAGAGAACGAAGCAAGAGGTCGCCCAGTATTTATAGTATGGGGAGAGAGACGCCTAGTGACAATTAGGGAACTAAGGAGGAGGTAACTCCGACACACGATAATAAAAAAAGTCGCATTTCCCCAGAGTCATTCAAGGAAATATGGCACGAAACATTAAAAATATTACCTAATTCCCCTGACTCTCTGTACCTTGTTCGATCTAACTAGCTTCTTTTCACATAATTGCAACATTTTTTTTTCTTTTTTAGGGAAAGCAGTTTAAGTGGGGCGAAATGAAAACAGATATTGGGCGTTTCTTCGCATCTAATTCTCAAGAGTTTTTACACCCGAAAGATCAACGAACTGCCAAATAGATGGGATTATGTTATCAATAATGAGGGGGAAACGTTTAGATTAAATATAACCATTAAGACCAAAGAAGCATTGGCTCCTTTTTTCAATTTCAAATGCAACAGGACTTTCTTTACAACCTAACATATAAAGTTACATTAATATATCATGACACAGGGTGTTTGGTGAGGGGGTTGTATTAGCTGTCTTTTGATATTTTCGCATTTAATGAATTCAAAAGCAGAATTCTTTCTCTATGCTTGCAACTACTGAAGAGGAAGTTGCTATCAAGGGAGGCAAATCTGACTGATTGAATGGATTACTGTTAAATATAACCTACTTCTATATAGCGTGTTCATTCCGGACGTAAGCGATTCTGGCTTTCCACAACTTTCTGTTTTAGTTCTAAGCAATGTTTGCTCTCTCATTATTTTAACTAGACCTTTGCTCTGCCCGCCATTTATTTAAATTTATTAAGCAAGTTACTCGTTGCTTCCTTCTGTCTCTCTTTCCTTCAGTTGGTCCCACGAGGGTCAAATTCAAAAACGTAACCTTAAATTGTAATGGCTAGATTTGCAGTTTCATGACAAGGAAACCTTCGGCATTCACTGACTGTAACAGATTCTTCAATTCCACTGTAACCGTTTTTTCTAGTATAGATGAACGGCAGTCCTTCCTAAACTTTTGTTTACGACAGCGTAAAAGGCGTGAAAAGTAAAATTTTATTCTGTTGTGCGGATCTGTGGGAATCACTTACATGTGCCACACCTCCGCTTTCTTTAATATCATTGGTTAATAAATACATGATACTTATTATAGGACAATTTAACCATCGCAGGTAATTCAAATTTTTCTCTAAAATCACGGATTGGTCCATTTCCTGACCAATCGCGTATTTTATTATCTTTTCTATACTTTTGGCGCCAAGCCATCCGGAGCCTAAAACTTGTTATATAAAGACTCTCGCTGTTTGCCAGCGGCAGTAGCAGTTCAATTCTTGGAAAATAAGGCACGGCGCTATATTGACATTTTAATTCTTAATTATTACTAATTCAAGTAATCATACTAAATCTTCTTGATATCCCTCATGAACATTACATCTTTCTACACTGATAAAACACTGTGGAACTATTCTTTATTTAGCTAAGACTTCAATTGAACTTTGTAGTTAAATTACATTCAATTTTGTATTCAACATTTATTAGCTAAAATTACCCTTTTTATTAATGGAAAAAGGGAAGCAACTTTCTTTGTACTTATTGTTGAACTTTGTATACCATTGTTAATACAATATTATTAATGTTCACTGAGCTTGATTATTTTTCTCTCGTGTATTGTTGTTCATAAATTAATGTAGGGTGTTGTTTTACAAGAACACAGCCTTCTTTGATATTGATTATATCATGGTGACCCTAGCCAACATACTACACCCCTACAGATCTATCACGCACGAACATTCATACAAAAATACAAATCACATACAACGCCAAGCATTCATTAATAAATCACCACTACATTACTATAGGCAATTTACAAATCGCAGTAATGCGACAATTTTGTAATCGATCTATTTTTAAGTAGTCAATTTTGTGCACTTTTGGGAGAAGCGGATCACAGATGCTCCCCAAAGCTCGCTCGCTCGCCGATTGGTCGATGCTAACCAATCAGATCGTTTACACGTGAAGAATATTTTTCCCGCACAACGATTTGGAGCCTATAGTCGCTTATTTAAACCAAGATTTTTCTTAGCCCAACTAGTGAGAATTCAACTGCCAAACGGATCCACGACAGTTTTTAAACCATGCGCCAACCTTCTCACTCTCACACACCACTTACATGCTGAACATACCTTGTAAACACTCACATAAACTCTTCTTACACCGCAATATCTTTCAGGAACAATCATTATAAGAGACTCATGAACATTCTTCCAGTGAACTTTGAACAAAATGACTATTTCTCATTGAACACAATGATACGGTTAAAGAGAGACAACTCTTGGTTGATTCAACCTTTTCTTACTTAAATGCCTGCTTTCTTTCACATCGTTGTTTGATATTGTACATCTTGTTAAATACATATTTTATGTGTAACAATGTCTTTTGCTTATCCTTTTCTACGTCAGCCCTGTTTCCTAATCTAAAGGTAAATTTATGTGGTGAAGTCCGCCATATTTCAACCTTTTCTTACTTAAATGCATGCTTTCTTTCACATCGTTGTTTGATATTGTACATCTTGTTAAATACATATTTTATGTGTAACAATGTCTTTTGCTTATCCTTTTCTACGTCAGCCCTGTTTCATAATCAAAAGTTAAATTAATGTGGTGAAGTCTGCCATATTTCAACCTTTTCTTACTTAAATGCATGCTTTCTTTCACATCGTTGTTTGATATTGTACATCTTGTTAAATACATATTTTATGTGTAACAATGTCTTTTGCTTATCCTTTTCTACGTCAGCCCTGTTTCATAATCAAAAGTTAAATTAATGTGGTGAAGTCTGCCATATTTCAACCTTTTCTTACTTAAATGCATGCTTTCTTTCACATCGTTGTTTGATATTGTACATCTTGTTAAATACATATTTTATGTGTAACAATGTCTTTTGCTTATCC
>OZ038511.1:29895646-29980646 GCA_964036315.1 Acanthosepion esculentum | reverse complement strand
GATAAAAAAATGTATTGCTGATATTTTTACTTTAAATACCTATTGTTGGCCCCTTTTTTAGATAAAAAAATGTATTGCTGATATTTTCACTATAAATATGTATTGTTATCAGGGAAGCAAGTAAACTGAATTGAGTTCCACACGCGGGAAGTACGAGAAAAGAAACCGTTGAAGTAAAAGTGGCGGTTGCACTTGTCTATTTCAACAATAAACGGGTGGGACGTAGATGCCAATCTAGTGCCGCACTTAAATTCATGAAGGCGGGACACCAGGGGAAAAGCTCGTCATAGGTATATGAAAGATTTTTTTTTAAATGGATGGTCGAATATAGACCAAGAGTAAGTATGAGAGGATAAACATTACTTAGAGCCACAAAGAATAGTTGTGAAGAGCCATGATCACCAATGTCCTGGTTGGAAACGTCATTGTTTAAAAGAAGCTATGTCGAAATCGTTTAGGTTTTGCAGGAAGTTGATTTATTCGATCGAAATCTTCCGCTGTATTTAAACACTTCAGTCAAGTAATTATTTTTTGTCTGTAAAAGGATGAGCCCTAAATGCGAATTGCAAGCTGGGGGACACTAAAATCAGGCAGCTGCCGAAGTTTAAATACCTGGAATGTATTTTGACAGAGGACGGCAAGTGTGACACTGAGATCCGTAGACGTATTGGGATGGCCAAGGACGCATTCCAAAAGTTGGACAGAGTATTGCGAAACAGGAGGATCTCTTTGTTACCAAATAGATTCTACAGAAGGATGCTAAGGATATCATGGACCGAGCGTGTGAGCAAGGATGAGATCTTAGAGAGGTTGCAAACAAGGAGAAGGCTTATACTTAACATCAGAAAGAGGCAGCTGAAGTTTCTGGGACACATAATGAGGAAGGAGGGCTTGGAGAATCTGATACTCACGGGTCAAATGGGGGGGGGAGAGACACGGGAAAGCAGCGCATGACATACCTGAGGAGCTTGAGCGGGCGGATGACAGAACGTGGTCTGGGGGAGGAAGCAGAAGGAAGGAGCTTGCTGAGAGCTGCAAAGGATAGAGGGAGGTGGAGAGCCATGATCGCCTACGTCCTGAAAGGACATGGCACATAAAAAAGAAAGAATATTATTGGACCAGCAGCGCGGGTGAACGAGTATGGAAGTAGGTGGGGGACAACAGCCCTTCCAAAGTAGGGCTAAACAGCGAGGTGCATTCGAGAAACAAAAAGAAAATACTCTTGCAGAGAGAAAAAAAAATAAACCCATATCCTCCTGGAATCAGTTTAAGCTGACGCCTCTTTTCTATATATCTAAACTTCAGGGTGGTCCGAAAGTCTTGTCATCCCCTACCAAAAAGTACTAACAACAGAAGAACCAATAATACAAAGCTCATCTATTGAATTCAGTTTGTTCACTTTCATTGACACTGTAGGAGCTCGTGTCAGCCATCTGAAATAGAAAATTATATTAAGTAAGCGTGACAAGACTTTCAGATCACCCTGTAGATTTAAAAACTGTGACGATGTGAAATATTCATTTGAAGTATGCTGAACTATTTGCAAATGTTCATCTCAAGTCAAGAAAATACAAACTGTAAGCAAAATAATCACAATGCATATAAAAAAAAAAAAGAAGAAAAAAAAAGGTACCGTCAGTTTAAACTGACGCCAGGAAGATTTGGGTAAAGAATTGGTTTGTGATGGTGAAGTCGATTGATTGGTTGTTTTTGTCTTTTTAAAGGTCATGTCATCTCCTTATGGGTCATTTAATGCCGATATCTAATTTTCTTGGCAGTTTAGAAATAATACAAATATGATATGTTATTCTACTCTCACATGTGAATACATGGTATATGATACTCAGCTTTTGCGTAACTACATGTTTGTGTGAACAGGATTACTAGAGGGGGTGACATATCTGTTTTATATTGTATTTTTGCTCAAGGTATATTTTGGAATACAGTTTGATTTCTTTAAGAAATTCTAGGATATTATACGGATTAATGTCACGAAAGAGTTCATTCATGTTGGTTGTCTGTTAATATTTTAAACCGATTTGGATGAAGTCGCTACAAATTGTTAGCGTGTGCGTTTCGATGGTAATTTATATTCAAAAAAAAGTATTGCCGGTATTTTTACTATAAAAATGTATTTTTATACTTTCATAGTGTTTTGTTATTGGTTTTCAGGGTTCATTATTTGCCAATAGCTGGGACCATAACAGGTGCTAGCAACCCGAGTCAGGGTGGACATGGGAACAACATCAATTAAGAGATGGTTCCATGCTCCTCAAAACCTCCAATCTCCTGATCAGGGGCATTGATACCGGAATGATGAACATGGGAACAACATCAATTAAGAGATGGTTCCATACTCCTCAAAACCTCCAATCTCCTGATCAGGGGCCGTGATACCGGAAGGGTGGACATGGGAAAAACATCAATTAAGAGATGGTTCCATACTCCTCAAAACCTTCAATCTCCTGATCAGGGGCCTAGATACCGGAAGGGTGGACATGGGAACAACAATTAAGAGATGATGCCATGCTCCTCAAAACCTCCAATCTCCTGATCAGGGGCCTTGATACCGGAATGATGAACATGGGAACAACATCAATTAAGAGATGGTTCCATACTCCTCAAAACCTCCAATCTCCTCATCCGAGGCCTTGATACCGGAAGGGTGGACATGGGAACAACATCAATTAAGAGATGGTGCCATGCTCCTCAAAACCTCCAATCTCCTCATCAGAGGCCTTGAGACCGGAAGGGTGGACATGGAAACAACATCAATTAAGAGATGGTTCCTTGCTGCTCAAAACCTTCAATCTCCTGATCAGAGGCATTGATACCGGAATGATGAACATGGGAACAACATCAATTAAGAGATGGTTCCATGCTCCTCAAAACCTCCAATCTCCTGATCAGAGGTCTGACTGCAGGTGTAATTAATGGTGAAGTCAAAAATGAAGAGATATTTAATTTTCTAAAAGTATTAAGTAGAGTAGAAGTCTATGAATGAGGGAAATGTGCCGAAAACATTAAAAGACAGCCATCTTTATAAATCCAGAAACACCTTGTTATAATTCTGCTTGCCCCTCCCTTTCGGCTGCGATAGTTTCAAAATAATATTAGGGTCAAGCGACAGGGCAATACCTCTCCTTCGGGAGGGTGATTAGGTCCTTACCCTGTGCTTGGGGCGTGCCTAAAAGGGAAAGTGCCAATGGTGGTTTGAGCAATTTTTCCACGGTATTGCCGTTAAAACCACTTTAAACTGACCGTGTCACATTCGGTAGCGACGTGGGCGCGCTGAAAAATACACTCCATCAGTTAGTACTGCCAATACCTCATGAATAATGGACTATTCCATTTTGATCCAGTGGAAATATAGAAAAGATATATCGGAGACGCTACTTGGTTTCAAAAATGAATGACAAAAAGAAAGGGAAAACAGAAGAGGCGATGATATGTATTCAACATTTTCCGTGAAATGGGAAAGTTGCCATTTCAAAATATTTTCATTTTTACCACCCACTTTTTTTAAAGAAAAAAAAATGAGTTTATTGAGTATAGATGGTGACCCAACTTAGATGCCTTGCTCAGGTTGGTATGGTTGCAGTGGTTTGTCAGATAGTACTGAGTTATTAACAGCCTTCGAGTCCAGACTGGTTTGAATTGAGAGTTTTCCTTCTAGACCGCCGGTTGCCATCCAAGGCTATAGAACCCAGAGGTATTAGCACGCAAGTAAATTTAATGAACTCGACTGGAATTCACACTCGGCTCTCAGATTCTTCAACCCGTGACGCAATCCATTATTCCACTATACATCCTTACGACCAGCATTCATATTTATACATCGTTATTGAATTTGTTAAGCTCAAATATTTAACGATGCGATAGTGGAATTTCTACGGATACAGTATTGTCGTAAAACTCGCGATGAGCTTATTCAAGCATTAGCATTAATCAGAAAATTTAAATAGGAAAACCGTGAAATTTCCAAGTGTTTTTCTAGTGCTAAATATTACATATTTTGATCGATACTTTACGTGATAAAAACAATGGCAGAAACTGTCTATTTTAATGGCCGAGATCATTTATGTATGAAAAGAATAGAGTGACAACATCAAATTTACATAAAAATGTCTAGACAACACGGGTCCGTGGTGGCGGTCTGTAATGAGATTTATATACGAAATATAATTAAATCCTTAACGTTGGTATTATATATATGCTTGTTACAGCGTCATTTATTGAAGTTAAAGGGTTGCATGTTTGTGTGTATTTTAAGTGTCGTGCGTGTTCATAGATAATAAAGAATTAAGAAGTATAAAAACTTGCGTTTCTGCTACGGACGTTTATCTCTGTTATGGTGACTGTAGTGAAATCTACACCAGTGGGGATATACCGGAAGTTCTCAGCAGAACTATTTTCATAGCAATGCCTAAGAAACCAGGCGCAAATGAATGTGAACCCCACCAAACAATCAGCCTAATGAGCCACGTCACAAAACTCATCATCCGTATTCTGTTGAATAGAGCGCGTAGCAGAATCAGGCCAGAGATAGGACAAGAACAGTGTGGGTTCGTTAAAGACACCGGAACAAGGAACGCGATATTCATGCACAAAACTTTATCGGCAAGCGAAATATAAATGCAGAATGACGTTTACCTATGTTTCATAGACTACGCAAAGGCCTTTGACAAAGTACGCCACAAGGATCTACTAGAACTGCTCAGCAACCTTGATATATTTGGGAAAGATATCAGAATAATCAAGAACCTATACTGGCAGCAAACCGTGTTTAACGCTTAGGATATTAGGGCAGATTAAGAAAGTTAACTCCACTGAACAATAAGCCTAATGAGTCACATGACAAAACTCATCATCCATATTCTGCAGCAGAGTCAGGCCAGAGATAGACCAAGAACAGTGCAGCTTCGTTAAAGACACCGGAACAAGGAATGTGATATTCATGCTCAGAATGTTACCAGAGAGAGCGATACAGATGCAGAAGAACATGCACCTATGTTTCATAGATTACGCAAACGCCTTCGACAAAGTACGCCACAAGTATCTGTTGGAACTGCTCAGCAACCATGATATATTCAGGAACGATATCAGAATAATCAAGAACCTATACTGGCAGCTAACAGCATGCATGCGCATAAGGAACGAGTTCAGTGAATATACGAAAACAGGAAGGCAAGGATGCGTCTTCTCACCGGACCTGTTCAACCTATATAGCGAGGCAATTCTGAAAGAATTGGAAATCCTACCGGAATTCAACATTGGCGGCCATAAACATAACATATAATACTCAGATGACACAGTACTGATAGTAGACACGGAAAAGAAATTCCAAAACCTCCTGCAGAAGGTGGTGAAGAAGAGCGAGAAAAAGGGACTAAGCATAAACTACAAGAAGACATAATACATGGTAATCAGCCAAAGGATGAACCCAAAATGCGATTTGCAGGTGAGGGAAATTAAAATCAAGCAGCTGCCGAAGTTTAAATACCTGGAAAATGTTTTGACAGAGGACAGTAAGTGCGACACTGAGATCTGTAGACGTATTGGGATGGCCAAGGACGCATTCCAAAAGCTGGGCAGAGCAATGCGAGACAGGAACATATCTTTGGTAACAAATAAAAGAGTATTGAGCTGTTACGTGACATCTGTCCTTCTTTACGGCAGCGAATGTTGAACGGTCTCCTCAAAGATGAAGATACTCGGGGCGATGAAGATGTGGTTTTACAGAGGGATACGTGTGAGCGACGATGAGGTCATGGAAAGGATGCAAACGGGGAGGAAGCTTATACTTAACATATGGAAGTGGCAGATGATGTTTCTGGGATACGTAATGAGAACGGAGGGCCTGGAAGATCTGATACTCACAGGTCGAATAGAGGGAAAGAGAGACATACTTGGCGGGCTTAAGCAAGTGGATGACAGAACGTGGTCTGGGGGAGGCGGCAGAGGGACGAAACTTATTGAGAGCCACAAGGGATAGGAGGAAGTGGAAAGCCATGGTCGCCTACGTCCTGAAAGGATAAGATACATAAAAAGAAAAAAAGGAAGTGAAACAAAGTTTGCTTTTTTTGGTTCAAAAGTAAGTTAGGATAACAATGCTTGCAACGATCGAGCTCAAGTCAGCTTTGCGCTTAGTTGGAATGACCAATTCACTTACTTCATGAATAGGGCTGCTAAAACATGCCCGGACGCTGTCGTTGGAAAGATTCTGTCATTTCCGGAAGTGGAGTCATAAAATCGTGCATGCGGCTAAAAACCCTTACCGATTTCCTTTATAATTTGCATTGTGGGAAAATTAATTTATTTTTATTTTTATTATTTTATTTATTGTATTTTCCCCAAAACACAATACAAGTAAATAACCGTTCATTGGATTTTGTTCAACTTCATACTTCCCGATTATTAAAACGATACACTATTTACATTATTCGAACTATTGTCCTCATCTTCGTTGCCATATTTATCACAACGTTTCGGCCGTTGTACGCTCCGGCTTTCTTCAGGTGGTTGGAAGAAGGCCGGAGCGTGCAACGGCCGAAACGTTGTAATAAATATGGCGACAAAGATGAGGACAATAGTCCGGATAATGTAAAGAGTGTACATAATACTTCATTTTAGAAATATTTACAGATATTAAAACTATATTATCATTTATTATTAAGCAAGTTTCTATGTAACAATTTTGAAAACATAAAAGACATGTAAAGATTTATTTTCGTTTATTTAGAAAGAAAACTTTTAAGAATTTTTCAGTAAATCACTCCGGGTGCTTTTGTGTCAAAATCGATTTTCGGAATCGTTCTGAAAGTGTGTCGCAAAAGACGTTCTGTTCCAAGCACAAATTGTCAGAAAACAATTCTTATGGAAACGAAAAAAAAAAAAAAACTTCCTACAAAGTTTTATCATCAAAACATCAAATGTGTAGAATGCGGAAAGAAAATCGACTACGAAATAAAAAAATAAAAACTGTTCATGCTGGTCAGATTGTGACATTTAAACCAGCATTGGAAAATTTGCAACAGATAGCGACAGGGAATAAAAATGGTGATCATTCAGCGCCAAATGTTTCAGATAAAACTGCGAGGTGATGATGAAGGTGATATATTTGGAAGTCACACAACTTTCAAAAAGTATCACCAAGAATAAACTAAACATTACTTTTAACTATCTTGGTGACGATCAGAATATTGAGGGTGAATAGAGGAAAACGTTGTGTCGACACGAGCTCCTTCGATTCTAATGACAAAAATCACGACGATGAAGGTAACAGGACATATAAATGTACCCCTGACTTCTCTTTGCTATTTCAGTCTACGGCAGATTACGAAATTAGGTGAAGATTTTTTTTTTTTTAGTATCTGCCTATATTTCTGAGCTGAGGTATTATGTACACTATTTACATTATTCGGACGATTGTCCTCATCTTTGTTGCCATATTTATCACGTTTCGGCTGTTGTACGCTCCGGCCTTCTTCAGGTGATTGGAATGTCGAACTGAACCCTTTATTTCGCTCGCTTGAGTAGACGGTTCTAGTTCCACGTGCTATGTCTAATGGATGTCAGTTATCAGCTATCTCCTGTTAATTCCCCTCTCCAAGTTCTCCACTGCCTTAGCCAGGTATTGAACTCACACTCTTTGGGTCCTGTCACTGGATCTAACTAACGCCTTCATCCACTGTGCCATGAAGAACATATAGCACAGTGGATGAAGGCGTTAGTTAGATCCAATGGCAGGACCCAAAGAGTGTGAGTTCAATACCCGCCGTGTAAATATTTTTATAAGCTGCAGCCCAGATATGACAGCGATACTCCATCTTTGACCTAATCTGACTCGTAAAGATAAAGCATCGCTGAAGGAGTCAGGTACTTCCTGGAGAAATATAAAGCAGCCGACCATTTTTTTCCAGCATCTTTAGCGATGGATTGGATATATGACTTCCACTTATGGTCCGGAGTGAATTTGAGTCGCAATAGACACTCCAGGCAAAGAGACAGATTGAGCGTACATCTGTTCATCATGGCCAGAGAAAACAGACTGCTTAGTGATGATGGAATGTTACTAGCCAGTTCACTCATTGCTCCATGATAGCTCGATCAGATGATAAATTATCTTGATGATGCGCCGCGCGTTAGAGCGACGCTTGGCGATGCGCCGCGCGTTAGAGCGACGCCTGGCGATGCGCCGCGCGTTAGAGCGACGCCTGAGATTTGAAGTGAACTAAAGTCCCAATACAGGTTCAACAAGTTCCTCCAACTTCGAAGAAAGATTGTGAATGTGAACAGAATAGTAAAAGCCATTATGGGACCTTAATCAATTGCTGGAATGTAGAAAGCGTCGAAAGCACTCGGAAATGTATTTAAAAGTAAAGCGAAACTGTCAGACCAATAATCCAAGAGAGACAACTCTCATTCATGGAAGCAAGAATATCATAACAAAAAATCTAAACAAAAAAAACAAAAATATTGTGTTGTCGATTGCAAGCCCTGGCTGGTGAATCAACAAACGGAAGTGCTACTCAATCAAAGTGCCAAAGACAACCAGCGTAATCGATAATTCCAATATAGATAAGGTTAATGGGGAAATGGAATCACGATTTCACGGTAATGACCAAAAGGAATTTGGTGCACTTGACTATATTACTGACAATGAGGGTGTGCCCAAAGAACACTATCAACTTGTTGCATCAGATGAAGGTATAAATCTGAATATCCACAGGATAAAAAAAAGGCAATCTGGGTGAATTCATCTGGGGTCACAGGTAAATGCAGTTTGTGTTGTTGAAATGTCTGCAACAAAGATTTTAATGGTAGGCAGCGAAGTGTTATATAGGAATAAAGTGTCACTGCCGACACTGGATTTTGAACATATATCACCAGTGAATAAACACGGGTGATTCCATTTTGAGTAATTTCTAGTCTATCCTCTATTACTATTCATATCTCCAGTTCTAGTCTATCCTCTGTTACTATACAGACCCCCAGTTCTAGTCTATCCTCTGTTACTATACAGACCCCCAGTTCTAGTCTATCCTCTGTTACTATACAGACCCCCAGTTCTAGTCTATCCTCTGTTACTATACAGACCCCCAGTTCTAGTCTATCCTCTGTTACTATACAGACCCCCAGTTCTAGTCTATCCTCTGTTACTATACAGACCCCCAGTTCTAGTCTATCCTCTGTTACTATACAGACCCCCAGTTCTAGTCTATCCTCTGTTACTATACAGACCCCCAGTTCTAGTCTATCCTCTGTTACTATACAGACCCCCAGTTCTAGTCTATCCTCTGTTACTATACAGACCCCCAGTTCTAGTCTATCCTCTGTTACTATACAGACCCCCAGTTCTAGTCTATCCTCTGTTACTATACAGACCCCCAGTTCTAGTCTATCCTCTGTTACTATACAGACCCCCAGTTCTAGTCTATCCTCTGTTACTATACAGACCCCCAGTTCTAGTCTATCCTCTGTTACTATACAGACCCCCAGTTCTAGTCTATCCTCTGTTACTATACAGACCCCCAGTTCTAGTCTATCCTCTGTTACTATACAGACCCCCAGTTCTAGTCTATCCTCTGTTACTATACAGACCCCCAGTTCTAGTCTATCCTCTGTTACTATACAGACCCCCAGTTCTAGTCTATCCTCTGTTACTATACAGACCCCCAGTTCTAGTCTATCCTCTGTTACTATACAGACCCCCAGTTCTAGTCTATCCTCTGTTACTATACAGACCCCCAGTTCTAGTCTATCCTCTGTTACTATACAGACCCCCAGTTCTAGTCTATCCTCTGTTACTATACAGACCCCCAGTTCTAGTCTATCCTCTGTTACTATACAGACCCCCAGTTCTAGTCTATCCTCTGTTACTATACAGACCCCCAGTTCTAGTCTATCCTCTGTTACTATACAGACCCCCAGTTCTAGTCTATCCTCTGTTACTATACAGACCCCCAGTTCTAGTCTATCCTCTGTTACTATACAGACCCCCAGTTCTAGTCTATCCTCTGTTACTATACAGACCCCCAGTTCTAGTCTATCCTCTGTTACTATACAGACCCCCAGTTCTAGTCTATCCTCTGTTACTATACAGACCCCCAGTTCTAGTCTATCCTCTGTTACTATACAGACCCCCAGTTCTAGTCTATCCTCTGTTACTATACAGACCCCCAGTTCTAGTCTATCCTCTGTTACTATACAGACCCCCAGTTCTAGTCTATCCTCTGTTACTATACAGACCCCCAGTTCTAGTCTATCCTCTGTTACTATACAGACCCCCAGTTCTAGTCTATCCTCTGTTACTATACAGACCCCCAGTTCTAGTCTATCCTCTGTTACTATACAGACCCCCAGTTCTAGTCTATCCTCTGTTACTATACAGACCCCCAGTTCTAGTCTATCCTCTGTTACTATACAGACCCCCAGTTCTAGTCTATCCTCTGTTACTATACAGACCCCCAGTTCTAGTCTATCCTCTGTTACTATACAGACCCCCAGTTCTAGTCTATCCTCTGTTACTATACAGACCCCCAGTTCTAGTCTATCCTCTGTTACTATACAGACCCCCAGTTCTAGTCTATCCTCTGTTACTATACAGACCCCCAGTTCTAGTCTATCCTCTGTTACTATACAGACCCCCAGTTCTAGTCTATCCTCTGTTACTATACAGACCCCCAGTTCTAGTCTATCCTCTGTTACTATACAGACCTCCAGTTCTAGTCTATCCTCTGTTACTATACAGACCTCCAGTTCTAGTCTATCCTCTGTTACTATACAGACCTCCAGTTCTAGTCTATCCTCTGTTACTATACAGACCTCCAGTTCTAGTCTATCCTCTGTTACTATACAGACCTCCAGTTCTAGTCTATCCTCTGTTACTATACAGACCTCCAGTTCTAGTCTATCCTCTGTTACTGTACGAATCAATATTCTCTATATTATTTCTTTATACTGAACACTATACGGATTCCTATTCGAGCGAATATTATCGAGCAAGTAGTATTAGTGCGAGTGCTATTCGAAGGCGTCTGACACCAGTATTGTTCGACGGCGTCTGACACCAGTATTGTTCGACGGCGTACTATAGTTGTATCTACAATTACAAAGTCTCTACTACAACGCGCATTACGGAAGTGACAACGGGTATTCGTTGACATCACAAAAGGAAGCTTCAATAAAATTGCTTCTATCTTGGTAACTACTCTCCACTGATGCAAAACATCCGAAACCATGCGCTCACCTTCCGCAATATACCGCCTCCACAAGAAACATTCACCTCACCCCCACCCGATGTGACGTCACTGCAACAAGCATCCCCATCCCGTGCAACATCGAGCCTGGCTAGTACCTAGATAGGTGAACTCTTAGGAATACCAGGTGCTGTAAGCTTGGAAGCGCGGGTGATGTAATAGATAACGGCTCGGAAATGTTAATTGGAGAGCCGAGTTCGAACTCCAGTTGGGTTTCTTATATTCACTAACGCGCCAAATTCATGGAATAACACTCGCACTGATAGTACTTGCTCGATAATACTCGCTCGAATAGTAACCACCAAATAGTTATCCGAATAGAGAAATAGTGAATAGTATAGAGAATAGCCAACCGTATAGTAATAAAGGATAGGCTAGAAATAATGATCAGTTAGATGCCATGCTAAATCCAATATATAATATATATATATATAAATATATAATATAAATATATATATATATATATATATATGTATATATATATATATATATTCCCAAGAGGATAGAATCCAGGTATAACTCAATGTCCAGGACAGTAAGAATATTATATAAAAGGGTCAAACACTAATATTCCATGGTTATAGTTTATTACATTGGAATCGTAATCACGATCCAATTCATCAGACCTACAAATTCAAAAAGCTTTTTGAATTTGTAGGTCTGATGAATTGGATCGTGATTACGATTCCAATGTAATAAACTATAACCATGGAATATTAGTGTTTGACCCTTTTATATCATTTATATTATTATATATATATATATATATATGCTTTACTATCACGTCATCTACTTATTTCAAATGGGGTCCCCTGTGTTTGTTCTCTGTCAATCTATGTTCAAACTCCAGTGTCGGCAACGACAATTTATTCGTATATAACATATTTAGATTTCGGTATTAAATGACCCATAGAGGTATTGATATGCTGCTAAACAAGCACCCAATCAAGAAATGCAGCATTGTGCTAGAATTAACATAATTAAACGAATGTGTCATATTTGAATTGACCCACTTTCCCCAGATATTCGAAATAATTCATATACTTGTAACTCCCACCCACCATGAGTAGGGAAGTTTGTTTTTACACTATTCTTCACCAAATAAAAGCCCTAATTGCCATTCAAGGTAGAGGCTTACGAAATGGGAATGTTTTAAGGGTGAATAGGGAAGGTGAAATGGTTGCGTATTATTTTATAATAGGAAGATATGTAGGATACAGAAACGTTGACCCTCGATTTGAAAAGATTGTAGTGACCAGGGAAGTATTCATGCATTTCCCACTTACGTGCTAATACCCTTGGGAAAGGTATGAATCCTCTTCTTCTCCCCCCCAGCTATGGGTAAATAGCAGGACAGAACGGGTTCTATAGTTATAGGATGGCAACTGGTCTACCGCAGAAAGAAATGGCAACCTACTGCGGGAAAAAAATCTGTCTTGTCAGTCATGTATCACATATGGCTGACTAACTGAGGAGGCATGGTGGAATAATGGATAGCGGCTCAGACTGAGAAATCGGAGAGCCGAGTTCGAATTCCAGTCGAATCCATTACATTCACTTACGTGCTAATAGCCTTGGCAAAGGTATGAATCCCTTTCTTCTCCTCCCAGCTACGGGTAAATAGCAGGACCGACCGGGTTCTATAGCCTTGGATGGCAACCTACTGCTGGAAAAAATCTACCTCGAAAGATACATGATCGCCTAAGCGTGTATCACGCACGGTACATAACTGACTGATCAGGGAAAAATTGCCATGCGAGTTCATTCCACATTGCAACATTTCCGAGGATGAATCTGACTGGAACTTCTTCCTTACCAATAGAATGTGATGAGAATGAGGAGATTTGTATCAGCAGAAATAATTATCGCCAAAAATTACTTACAACCTAAAAATATTTTCTGGCTTTAAATAACCATTAAAATGTTGATAAGCCGTAAAAAGCAAACCAACCAATCAAATCTCCCCGCAACAAGGATTCCCCAGTGCACCTTCAGTGGTCTCAGAGTAAAGACGACATATTTTTGGAGTATGGTCAGTTAAACTCGATTAAACAGTGTGATAGAATTAAATATTGAGCATTGGTATGCTAAAACATATCTGGAGAAATGTTGACTAAGTAATTGATATTTTCGCTGCTAAGAAATATTGTTTTCTGTTTTAGATGTGCATAAAACTAAAGAACTAAGAGAGAAGATAGTAAGTAAAAGTAAACAAAAAGCGAAGATTATCATCTTCAGCAAAGGCGAGAGTTATTCGCTGGGGACGGCAAGATCAGATGCAAAAACTGCATAGTATAATAAAAGACAAGAGAAAACATGAAAGAAAGGAGATGGGCGCATACTGATCGTGAAAGATACTTTTCAGAAAGTATTAAGAGATAGAGAACTCTCTTTAGAAAGTAGGAAAAGAGTGCTGAACTGCTCTGTTATATCCCATATGACAGTAAATGCTTAAAAATCTCTTCCCAAATGAAGATACTTGAAGCGACAGTGATGCTGCTCTACTTGACAGAAGATGTGAGCAACGAGCATGTTTTGATGAAAATTTGAATTACAAAACACAGAATCAGCAAGAAACAGATTAAATTTCTCGGAAACGTAATGAGGAAAGACGGCTCAGAGAATTTAACACTCGCAGGACGTAATGAAGACAAGAGAAAATGAAGGAAACCGAACAAATAAGGATGATAAAGAGGCAAAAGTTACTTAGAGTATCAAAAGATAGGAAGTTGTGGATGGCCATGATCTACTACTTAACGAGTTTGTGTGAATGGATGACAGAACAAAGACAAAGAATGATGGTAAATGGGCAAAAGTTACTTAGAGCAACAAAAGACAGGAAGCTGGGAAGAGTCATGACAACCCACTTAACGAGTTTGAATGGACGGCAGACCAAAGACAAAGATTATAAATAGTAAAAAAAAAAGCTACTTGGAATAAATTTAAAAAAGGAAGGTGTGCAGGGCCATTTTCGCCAACGGTCTGAAGGGGCATGGCATACAAACATTATGTGTATACTAATAGTGTTGTCATTTTCTGGAAAAATATTCAAAACTGAAACTTGTGTTTTTGTGTAAAATGATTGGAAAAATCACCTGCACCCCTGCTTTCTCACCTCCCCCAAAGTGTTCCCAATACGCTCAGAGTAAAGAGGGCAACTTATGTAACATCAGATACGATAGTAAATATTTTAAATACAAATCAATAATTTGTGATGGCTCTGGAGATTAAGGACCGACCCGTACCAGCGCCATAGAAAAAAAAAACTGCTAACAATATTTCTTTATATCTCTTTAATTTTAAAGTGGTATTGAAAAGGAAAGGTATTGTCGACGGGCATGAATTAATGCAAGCGTTGCTTACAACAGAGTTGTATAACGTAAATGCGTTGAAAAGTATTTCACTATCGAAATGCATTAAAATGTATGAACAAAGTTATTGTCAGCGGTCAGGAATTAGTGCAAACAAGAGAGCAATAACACGTATAATTAATTTCATAATTAGTTTTTCAACTGCTTAAAGCTTTCTTCAGCGTAGACGTTTATATACGTTTTTACTGAAGGTGTCTTTTTCAGAGACGGACGAATAAACGCGTACAAAACGTAACGTTCAAAAATCTGCTACAGACGTGTTTATACGTCTATCTCGATTCATTTTAGGTCCTTCTGAGCTTGAAACGAGTCCAATTGTCAACTCATACGTCTGGTAGAGGTGTTAACAACCGCTCTGGTACTTTAAGATCTCTATGTTTCTTTGTTTTATATTAAAAATACAGAAATCGTCTGAAAATGAAACGTTTTTCCCAAAATAATTGGCGGAGAAGAGGTTAAATTCATTCAGAAACATTTTTTTCTCAACAAATGAAAAAAGTAAAAGGATTTTGCATGAGATCAGTTTACTGACCATGGTTTTAAGAGTGTCGTCAAAGGAATCCCGAGAGGTGGTGGAGGGAGAATGAGATTCCCGCTAGGATGGTAATTCGATATCGACTCCTATGATCGATCTAAGGACTTCGATTTTGATTTGTGATTACGGAAAGGAATGCAAGAATCTGCACGGTCTTAGAATACACTAGGCTAGGATGAAATGCGTGGATAAGGGAGGTCTAATGCAATGCACAGATTTATCTCCTGGTGAGACAAAGGAGGTGTAAGACTGGGACTCACACTACAGTGCCCAATCCCTCCAAGCAACTGACTAGACAACCTCAAAGTAATCCTGACACAGATCAAGTAGCATCCAGCGACTTGTTATAGCGAGTGACAACAGTTTGACGAGGACGTTAGCAGGATCCTCCTTACTATATCAAAATGACAATCAGTGGAAGTCATGGAAAGGAGAATTAACGGCTACCTCCGCAGATGGCTAGAGACGAGCTGGAAAAATACCAGATGCTGGTTGTGAAATGCAGGTCTAACAAATGCCGGACTACCTGCCTCCCGATTGAAGTCGGATGCCGTGGCTTTGCAGGAAGATCTCTATGCAGAATTCTAGGTCGGTTAGGAGTCAGAGGAATAAAAAAGAGAAAGGCCATCAGGACTACTTCAGAAGCTGCAGAAGAAAAACTCAAAATGGCTATAGATTAAAAGATCAGATCCATGGGGCTCTACGACGGAGATCGGCGGGCGTTGAGGTGGAGAGAGAGAGAAAGCGAAAGAGAGAGAAAGCGAAAGAGAGAGAGAGAGAAAGCGAAAGACAGAGAGAAAGACAGAGAGAAAGACAGAGAGAAAGACAGAGAGAAAGAGAGAAGAGAGAAAGAGAGAGAGAGAAAGAAGAGAGAGAGAAGAGAGAGAGAGGGATGACCAAGGTCGCTGTTTGAGGGGAGGGTCGTTTTTTTTGTTTTGTTTTTTTAACCGGTTCCCCCGACGACGTCTTTGTGTTTCCAGTACGTTTTTTCTTTCTTGTCCAGGAAGAGTAAAGGGGAAAAAAGGTGGGGAGGAAAAAGAAAAGGCAAAAAACGTTTCTGATCATAATTCCTATGACCAACGAATCTGTATGAATGTTTGTTTGTTTGTTTTTTTAGTTTTTTTTTTTAGTGAAGTATTGTTTCTTAGAAGATAAACTTTCCTGGCGACAAGTAGAAATTACTTGCCTGTTATGTCAAACAGTGTTCGTTGTAAGCGTGGGGATTTCCGTAATTGGATCTAAGAGGGAAAAGACGAGCATTAAGTGTGATCTCTTTTTGTCTCGTCTTGGCTGAGGAGGAGGAAGTGACGTAGGGCGTTTCTGATTGGTCGCTTGCTATTTCAAGATCAGCATTGGTAGTTCTTTATATGCCCGTTGTTGCGTGCTTGGTGGTAATTTGCTTCAGGTTCGCCTGTCGGAATAAGTATTGTTTCGATAGGGTCTCTTGGGTGAACGAGTATGTTGTTGAAAGACCCGAAACTTGTCATGACCCCAAGTCCTAACGTCACTGATAAGGCGAACCTGCACACTCACTGGAGTGTATCCATAACAAAGTACATCGAATTTATTTAAAGACAATTATGAAACATCCAGTGCTGATCAACCTAAAAATATTTTCTGGCTTTAAATAACCTTTAACCTTTAAAATGTTGATAAGCCGTAAAAGGCAAACCAACCAATCAAATCTCCCCGCAACAAGGATTCCCCAGTGCTCCTTCAGTGGTCTCAGAATAAAGACGACATATTTTTGAAGTATGGTCAGTTAAACTCGATTAAACAGTGTGATAGAATTAAATATTGAGCATTGGTATGCTAAAACATATCTGGAGAAATGTTGACTAAGTAATTGATATTTTCGCTGCTAAGAAATATTGTTTTCTGTTTTAGATGTGCATAAAACTAAAGAACTAAGAGAGAAGATAGTAAAAGTAAACAAAAAGCGAAGATTATCATCTTCAGCAAAGGCGAGAGTTATTCGCTGGGGACGGCAAGATCAGATGCAAAAACTGCGTAGTATAATAAAAGACAAGAGAAAACATGAAAGAAAGGAGATGGGCGCATCCTTATCGTGAAAGATACTTGTGCTGATCAAATTCTTTAGTTAGGGTTCAAGAGACCAGTTTACCAGCCAATGTTCGATTAGAGGAAATTACTTATGATCAACCACGTTTTGAACAGATATGGTATATAAAAATATACTATATTCTTTCAGAACATAATTGATCATGTCTCTCCACAACTTCCGGTCTTTTTTGCTCCAAGTAACATTTTCTTGCCATCCTTCTTTGTCCTTTTGCCATTCATTCACTCAAATCCATTTAGGTGACACGCTGTTTCCTCCTGCTTCTCTCGTCTGTACAAGGCTCGGGAGCCACTGGAGGTAGAGGGTTACAGAATAAGAGGCACAGTTTATGCGGATGTGTGCGGAAGATAACGGTTAACCCTAAATTTAAACAGGTCAAGGTTGTAGTGATTGGGAAAGTATCCACTTGAAGTCGGTTCCAAAAAAGCAACGGTTCATGGGAAGAGGCTGTTCGTGTGGAACTTTGATCTCAACAATGGATTACGAATCAAATGAGGGCGGTTCGCTATAACGCGCGTAGCATGGTGGGTCTTAGTTGTTGCGCGTATTAATTTTTCTAAACCCTCTTTCCTCAATGTGTCTTAGAAATGTCAGCCGTCTTTTCCTTATTGTTAGCAACCGTTCCTGTTGATATTCTCCTTAAAACTTATTTGTTACTCACAGACGGAATATTGTCTCTCGCTCCTCTCCTACGACGAGGTGATGACATTTAATCAGATTAATCGGACATTTGAGTACTGGAGAAAACTTTGCGGCCGACCACGCAGTCGCTGGAAGGACGTCGTTCGCCAGCAGATTAAAGACCGTGAGAGCTGGAGGGAGAATGTGGCTCTCGTGGGCTTAACGCGTTCATGGTATGACATTTAGTGGTAGCAAATTTACTTCTGACTTACAATCACGAAACATGTGAATGGTGATAAGCACAGATAAGTAATAAGAGGACAAACAAAGGAACACACGATACGTGTTAACGCGATAAGTTATGTGTGTGTGTGTGTGTGTCTCATTATATATATATATATACATTTTAAAATATGTTTTCAACGCGACACAAATTACTATGCATCGGAACTAAAGATTAAAATTAACATTTTTGTTCCATTTTCAAGCGATGTTGAATAAACTCAGAAAAAAAATGTTTTCAAAGTAGTATTATATTTAAGAGTTCAAGTTGGAGATGGAATAAGATTTCAAAATTTTGTATCGATCACTTTAAAAAAAAAAAATGCTAAAGAACTGTGGACTATTAATCTGATTGTTCTTTCTTTTATTTATTCGAAGAATAGGTACGTAAAAATTCGCCTGCCTCTCTACCGTAAAATCTCTGACTGATGCCAAATCAGTCGGGTTTCGATCCCGCCTTGAGGTTATCGAATGTCTAGCCACACTGATGAGCTGTGATACAACGAAGTAGTCTGCGGATGATCTCTCTCTCTCTCTCTCTATATATATATATATATATATATATATACACACACACACACACACACACAGCTACTGCTGGCATATATATATATATATGGTAGCAGTGTGCCTGTGTGTGCATATATATATGGTAGCAGTAGCAGTGTGTTTATATATATGGTAGCAGTAGCAGTGTTATATATATATATATATATATATATGGTAGCAGTAGCAGTGTTATATATATATATATATATATATATATATATATATATATATATATATATGGTAGCAGTAGCAGTTGACGTCATAGCTAACGGGCTAAACTTATGCAATAATTATTTGTTGCAATACAATTACAATTTTGGCACAAAACCGAAGGAGAATTGGGGTGAGAGGCTGGTCAACACTGACTACCCCAAACTTAGCTAATCTGATTCGTAACCCATTCATTCATTACAATTTATTCTGTCGCCACAAGAACTCATCCATCACCATTCGATCCAACATATACCACAATACCGCATATTCTGAGATAATACTAAAATACCAATGGCATAAAAATTTGATATATATATATATCGTGTGTGTGTGCGTATGTAATGATTATTTTATATATAACAGTAAACAGTATAAAAGAGATGGCAAATGTTCAGATGAGCTACATTCTTTAGGTAAACCAGTTCAGACCTTTACAGTTAAGCCTCTCTCTAGTGTCGCTATTTACATGGAAAATGTTCTGATGAACTACATTCTTTAGTTCCATGAGGTCAGACCTTTAGAGCTGGGACACACCATGCCATTTATAAGAGAATGTCGACCTTGTGTGTCTTTTTTATGGAAGTTGCACTCGGACAGTTTATTTCAAAGATCGCTACTTTTTGGAACACACTCCCAATACATCCATCTTAAAGGTTCGTGTCAACCATTAGTAACCCTCTACATTGAGTGGCTCTTGGGCCTAGTATTGAGTGAACAACATAAAAATGTTCTGTTCTACGTATTCTCCGCATTTCTAAAAAAAAAACAAAAAAAGCAACACATCTGTCAGCAGATTGAAGAGAAGTCACTGCCAGACAGTAGATTAGATATTCCATAGTTTAGAGCGCTTTTGTTTTTAACAGTTTGCTTCTTTAAAAGATTTATGTGGGGGTAGATTGTTTATAAATTAAGGATGTAAACAAATTGTCGAGTTTCCGTCGAAAGATTTGAAGAAAATGGTGTTAAGCTACAATCGTTTGAAGAATTTAGGCTGCTGCAAGCGAGTTTAATTTTTACCGAGAGACCACTCCCTACCACCTACGTGAAAATACAACATGGCTGACGAGTTATGTTCATTCTCCTTCACTATCAAGAAACAAGTCCAACTCGATGAATTACCCACTTGTAGAGGATTCCTTCATCAGGAAAAGTAGTCTGGTATAACGTTATGTTAAGGAGAAAAATTAATTTATAAAGAAAAACAAAAGCTTAACAATATTTGTCATTCACTTGATGGACGATCTTTGTGTTTGCACTCTAATTACTTACAGCAATCAGTGGAGAAGAAAAAGATTTCATTTGCTCGGAGTAAATTTCCAATAAAGAAATTCAACGAAAAATAGAAAACATAATTTGGTGAAGGGAATGGTTGTGTGACATCGTTTTTGACAAGCACAAGAGTATTTTACTTGGCCAGATATTATTATTGACAGAGATGGCGATTATGACAGAGATGGCGATTACGATCTCGCGTGACAATTTTGCTCGCCATGACACCACTCCGAAGTGTCCCTTACTTTCAACTATAAGTTGGAATATGGGGGAGGGGATACATTTATGCAATCTTGATCTGGTTAAGACCTAATTTGGATTAACGAATCAAGTGTAATCTCCGTTATAAAATCCTGTTCACTTTCAGTCTTCTTAATTGTTCACTTGACCACTTCGTCTTTACTTTCTTCATTTGCGGTTCCTACTTATTTCCCACGGGTGGCGTTAGTTTAATTGTTACCTTTACCGAAAATCGCCACAATAAATTCTAGTCTTACACATGACGGTCACAAACCCTAATTGTTGCCGTAAAAATCTAAATCCATGGAACACAAAAGAGGAAGATCCATTTTCTTAGTAAGGCATTTTATTTTTTACACATTAGCTGCCAATCAGGAGATAACTCGTTGACGACCTTTTTATGAGGTCGATCACGTTTGTTTTTTTTTATCATTTCGTCCGAAGAAAGGTGATAATCCCACTCGTGCGCAGGAGCTAACAAGAAATGAAAGTGAAAGAGAAGACTGAGATTGAAAAAAAGGACAAAAGATGAACGGGGTTCAAGAAGACAGAAGATGGTGGTTGACGTTGCATCTAAACTTTTGAAGATTGTAGTTATCAGGGAAACAAGAAATCGTCGGAAGGGAGTTCCACAGAGAGGAAGTGAGAGAAAAGAAACTGAAAAGAAGTGGTTGTTGCATTTAGCTGTTTCAACAGCAAAAGGGTGAGACCTACATGACGATCTAGTAGCAAAATTCATATATTCGGGGCACCAGGGGAAAAAACTAGCTCGTCAGAGCAACTGCCATGAAAATATTTGTAGAAAAGACAGAGGGAAGCCAGATCATGTTTGTGAGAAAGTGACTGATGTCGAGATGCCAGGTCAGAATCGATTACATTGCTGATCCTTCTTTGGATTTTGTCAAGCACCTCGAGATGAACAGCGAGAGCACCAGACTAGATAAAGCAACAGAATTCATTGCATGGACGAATGGTAGTTTTGTAAATGTACAATATGGATTCTCGTTTTTTGTGGGAGTTTGTTTTTCGTTTTTTGGAATGTCGAACTGAGCCCTTTAAAATTGACATTCATGAGACATGGCACGTGGAACTAGAACAGTCTACCCCAGCGAGCGAAATAAAGGGTTCAGTTTGACATTCCAACCACATGAAGAAAGCCGGAGCGTACATCGGCCGAAACGTTGTGATAAACATGGCAACAAAGATGAGGACACTAGTCCGAATAATGTAAATAGTATACATAATACCTAGTCTCAGAAATATAGACAGAGACTGAACGGCCAAAACGTTGTGATAAATATGGCAACAAAGATGAGGACAATAGTCCGAATAATGTAACTAATGTCTATTACATTAGCTAAAGTCATAATTGCAGGACTGAAAGAGTAATTATTTATCAGGAATACTTATCTTTCTAAGTCAGGTGGGGGTGACAGGACACCCCCGAAGACGACAAAGCAACGTCTGCCCAACCCCAGACAACTGAGCTACAACTGCGTCACACCGCGTTCTACACAAACTGTGTCAGGAGAGTAGTGTGATAGAGCAAAAGAGACAAGTTACTAATTCGGAATAACGAGTACTTTAAAAATTTGGCGGTAACCAGACACACCATGTGACTAAAGAAAATGATAATAACCAAATTAAAAAAAAATGTTTTTCTTTGGTTAAAATCTGAGAAAAAAGTTTTCTAATCGTTAAACAGTGGGCATCATGGACTCTGATGTTTCATTTGGAAATCACCAGATAACATCAATTAATGATTTTTCAACCATACAGGCATTATTTACTCAGGATTAAAGTTTAAGTGGCTAAGAGGCAACACGAGGTTTCATGGGGTTATTCTTTACTAGAATTCGTGAGGTTACGTTCTTTCTTTGAGGACATGCTGGCAAATAAAGCTGAAACAACAAGTCCAAGTCAGATTCCTGTCTAGATGCAGATTTCTTGAAGAGAAAAATGGTGAAAAACGAAGCGTAAAGACTCCACAACTCCATTGTGCAAGTAAATACATCAAAGAGCAGCACCATGTTAAAAAATAATAAATTTAGGAACAGTACATTTGTTTTATAAATCCATTTTGATTACTGTCTGTTGTGGTAAACCCTCCAACAGCAGAATGAACTCTTCCTCCTCTCATAAATACTAACTGCGAAACTTCCTAGGGGAAGCTTTTATTAAAATCTTCATCGTTACTCATATGTTCCATCTACAGTATCCTCAGCATCCTTCTGTAGAACCTCATTTAGATGCAGATTTCTTAAAGAGAAAAATGGTGAAAAACGAAGCGTAAAGACTCCACAACTCCATTGTGCACGTAAATACAGTGTAACCCGGATATAAGAGAGTTGTCGGGACCGGATAAGAAGTATCTTATATCCGGGTTTCTCGTTTATATCCGGGTTTGGTCTATTTTGTTTTATTAACACAGGCTCTAATTTGGGACCAGAGAAAATCTCTTATATCCGGATTTCTCTTATATCCGGGTTACACTGTACATCAAAGAGCAGCACCATGTTAAAAAATAATAAATTTACGAACAGTACATAAATAAATACTAACTGCGAAACTTCCTAGGGGAGAGTCGCGGGGTAGCGGAGACGCAGTGTTAACCTACCGTTCGGACGTACACCTCTATCTGCTTATTACTAACACTCTTGCTTTGTATATACAGTGTAAACCGGGATATAAGAGACCTGATATAAGAGAAACCCGGATATAAGAGAGTTTCTCCGGTCCCAAATTAGAGCCTGTGTTAATGTATATATAATAGACCAAACTCGGATATAAGAGACTTCTTCTCCGGTCCCGACAACTCTCTTATATCCGGGTTACACTGTGTATCTCTTATTTCAATACACTTCTTCAACCTACCTTCGTCTTCCGTGTCTTTCTTACTCGCCTCTAAACAGGCCACAACACTTTCATAATCTAAAAAGATTGAACTATCATTATTATCTTCTTTATATGCCGTGCCCTCTCAGGACACAGGCGATCATGGCCCTCCACATCTTTCTGTCCCTTGTCGCTTCTTATTAAACTTTGCTATTTCTCCTAAGCCCTGTTCCGCCATCTATTTACTCAAGCTCATTATGTCATGCGTTGTTTTCCTGTTCCTCTTACCCTCTATTTGTCCTGTGAGTTTTAAATTTCCCAAGCCTTCCACAGAATCCTCAACTGTCTCTTCATGATGTTAAGTATCAGTTTTCCTTTTTGTTTCTATTTTCTTGAAAGCTTCGTCGTTACTCGTATGTTCCATCTACAGTATCCTCAGCATCCTTCTGTAGAACCTCATTTCTATTGCTTCACATTGCTGCCATACAGGAGGACAGATGCCACATAGCGGTTTAGTACTATTTTCCTTGTTTCTAGCGAATTTTTTTTTATTTCTTAGTACTCTGCTTAGCTTTTGGAATGCTTCCTTGGCTACCCCAATACGCCTTCGGATTTCAGTGTCACACTTTCCGTCATATGCGAAAAGACGTCTCAGTTATTTACATCTTTGTACTTGTTTGATTTTGGTATCTCCGATTTGCAATTCGGATTTTGGGCTCATCTTTTTGCTAACAACCGTGCATTCTGTCTTCTTTCAGTTGGTGTTTAATCCTTTCTTCTCGCTTTCCTTCATTACCTTCTGGAGGAGTTTTTGTAGTTTCCTTTCCATGTCTGCATATCCTATGTTGCCGTCAATGATGAATCCTAGTAGGACTTCTAGTTTTCTCAAAATCGATGAGTCCGGTGAGAAGACACATCCTTGTCTTACACCCGTTTCTATTTTTGTATATTTGCTGAACTCATTTTCTACCCGTATGCATTTTTATAGTTTGTTGTATTTCGTTAGATTACCGCTACCTGACGATAATCAAAGACGGAGCGATTTTTGAAAGCCTCTTCCGTTCACTTGCGAAGCGACAAGCCACGTTTTTTCTCGTTCTCATACGTGACATGCAAGTACTTCAGAAACACTGACTGAAGACCGTGTGAACTCTTCATAATATAAGAAACGAAGTTATCTTTCTGTGACATAATGTTGATCCATTTATTAAAATTAATTTATATATATATATATATATATATATATATATATATATATATATATATATATATAAAGAGAGAGAGAGAGAGAGACAGAGATAGATATATAGAGAGAGATAGAGTGATAGAGAGAGATAGAGAGAGAGAGAAATAGAATGATAGAGAGAGAGAGATAGAGTGATAGAGAGAGAGAGATAGAGTGATAGAGAGAGAGAGATAGAGTGATAGAGAGAGAGAGATAGAGTGATAGAGAGAGAGAGATAGAGTGATAGAGAGAGAGAGATAGAGTGATAGAGAGAGAGAGATAGAGTGATAGAGAGAGAGAGATAGAGTGATAGAGAGAGAGAGATAGAGTGATAGAGAGAGAGAGATAGAGTGATAGAGAGAGAGAGATAGAGTGATAGAGAGAGAGAGAGAGTGATAGAGAGAGAGTGAGAGAGAGAGATAGAGAGAGAGTGAGAGAGAGAGATAGAGAGAGAGTGAGAGAGAGAGATAGAGAGAGAGTGAGAGAGAGAGATAGAGAGAGAGTGAGAGAGAGATAGATAGATATAAAATTAATATCTTCCATTCCCGCAACAATATAATCAAAGCAAAAATAAACAAAAAAAGTTACTCATAAAAAAGAATTTCTTCGTTTTTACCCGTTTGACATGCACGTTCGTACAAAGTTTTCCCGCTGTTTAAGAGTTAAAAACGCGAGTACAGCTTGTAAATGGAAGACTGAAGAAAATGCTGAAACAATAAATAGCGCCATAGAGACGCGTATGAGCATTCTTATGTAAACATGACCGTTTAGAAAAGATAACGAAGTCGTTTTCTCTATATCATTAAGAACTTTGGCTTTCCTTCAAAATTATATATTAAACGACTAACTGCATGGAATACAGGAATTCGTATCCATGATGCAGTCTTGTATAAAGTGTTAATTTATCGGAAATCCAATATTTGAAAGCTTTTGAATAACATTTTGAATCACGTGATTTTGGAAACCGCCATTTCACAGCGCATTGCTCCGTATGCGATATTCGAGAAGATTTGAGATTAAAAATAGGCATCGACTGTTGATATGAATATACATATTTGCGGATAAGGGTTATAGGTAAGGTGTCACGCAAAAGTTCGGAGAATATGAACCAAATATAGCACAAACTTTTGCTGCTGCCCTTAGTGAGTAGTATCGTACCAAACGGAAACGAAGAGCGACGCAGAAAGTGAATGGCAAAGGATTATTTCGAAGGAAACCGAGGAATTTTCCTTCATGATCAATTTTCCCCACACCATCAACTTTTTTTGTGGTCTACTATTAAAGAGGCAGTTATCGGTGCAACAACTGGAATTGGCGTGCAGAATTCAAATCCCAGCCGTTCATTTTCGTACAAACACTATTGTGTGTGTGTGTGTGTTTTGGAGAACGATTCTATCACTTCCCCCACTCAAGCTAGGGTTTAAAAGCTGGGCAGAGTATTGCGAGACAGGAGGATTTCTTTGTAAAAAAAAGAAAATACCGAGCCGTTACGTGACATCTGTCATTCTTTGCGACAGCGAATCTTGGACGATTTCCTCGAAGATGAAGAGACTCGAGGCGACAGAGAGATGATTCTACAGAAGGAAGATAAGGATATGGACCGAGCCTGTGAGCAACGATGAGGTTTAGAGAGGTTGCAAACAAAGAGAAGGCATATACTTAACATCAGAAAGAGGCAGCTGAAGTTTCTGGGACACATAATGAGGAAGGAAGGAAGGCCTGGAGAATCTGATACTCACGGGTCGAACAGAGGGAAAGAGAGACAAAGGAAAACAACTACATCCTGAAAGGACATGGCACATAAAAGGAAAGAAGGGAAAAAGAAACTAGGGAAAACAATGCATGACATACCTGGTTGATTTAAGCAAGTAGATGACAGAAGGTGACCTGGGAGAGGAAGCTGAGGGAAGGAACTTGTTGAGAGCTGCAAGGGATAGAGGGAGGTGGAGAGCCATGATCGCCTACATCCTGAAAGGACATGGCACATAAAAGGAAAGAAGGGAAAGAGAGACAAGGGAAAACAATGCATGACATACCTGGTGGACTTAAGCAAGTGGATGACAGAATGTGATCTGGGAGAGGAAGCATAGGGAAGGAACTTGTTGAGAGCTGCAAGGGATAGAGGGAGGTGGAGAGCCATGATTGCCTACATCCTGAAAGGACATGGCACATAAAAGGAAAGAAGGGAAAGAGAGACAAGGGAAAACAATGCATGACATACCTGGTGGACTTAAGCAAGTGGATGACAGAATGTGATCTGGGAGAGGAAGCATAGGGAAGGAACTTGTTGAGAGCTGCAAGGGATAGAGGGAGGTGGAGAGCCATGATTGCCTACATCCTGAAAGGACATGGCACATAAAAGGAAAGAAGGGAAAGAGAGACAAGGGAAAACAATGCATGACATACCTGGTTGATTTAAGCAAGTAGATGACAGAAGGTGACCTGGGAGAGGAAGCTGAGGGAAGGAACATGTTGAGAGCTGCAAGGGATAGAGGGAGGTGGAGAGCCATGATCGCCTACACCCTGAAAGGACATGGCACATAAAAGGAAAGAAGGGAAAGAGAGACAAGGGAAAACAATGCATGACATACCTGGTGGACTTAAGCAAGTGGATGACAGAATGTGATCTGGGAGAGGAAGCATAGGGAAGGAACTTGTTGAGAGCTGCAAGGGATAGAGGGAGGTGGAGAGCCATGATTGCCTACATCCTGAAAGGACATGGCACATAAAAGGAAAGAAGGGAAAGAGAGACAAGGGAAAACAATGCATGACATACCTGGTTGATTTAAGCAAGTAGATGACAGAAGGTGACCTGGGAGAGGAAGCTGAGGGAAGGAACTTGTTGAGAGCTGCAAGGGATAGAGGGAGGTGGAGAGCCATGATCGCCTACATCCTGAAAGGACATGGCACATAAAAGGAAAGAAGGGAAAGAGAGACAAGGGAAAACAATGCATGACATACCTGGTGGACTTAAGCAAGTGGATGACAGAATGTGATCTGGGAGAGGAAGCATAGGGAAGGAACTTGTTGAGAGCTGCAAGGGATAGAGGGAGGTGGAGAGCCATGATTGCCTACATCCTGAAAGGACATGGCACATAAAAGGAAAGAAGGGAAAGAGAGACAAGGGAAAACAATGCATGACATACCTGGTGGACTTAAGCAAGTGGATGACAGAATGTGATCTGGGAGAGGAAGCATAGGGAAGGAACTTGTTGAGAGCTGCAAGGGATAGAGGGAGGTGGAGAGCCATGATTGCCTACATCCTGAAAGGACATGGCACATAAAAGGAAAGAAGGGAAAGAGAGACAAGGGAAAACAATGCATGACATACCTGGTTGATTTAAGCAAGTAGATGACAGAAGGTGACCTGGGAGAGGAAGCTGAGGGAAGGAACTTGTTGAGAGCTGCAAGGGATAGAGGGAGGTGGAGAGCCATGATCGCCTACATCCTGAAAGGACATGGCACATAAAAGGAAAGAAGGGAAAGAGAGACAAGGGAAAACAATGCATGACATACCTGGTGGACTTAAGCAAGTGGATGACAGAATGTGATCTGGGAGAGGAAGCATAGGGAAGGAACTTGTTGAGAGCTGCAAGGGATAGAGGGAGGTGGAGAGCCATGATTGCCTACATCCTGAAAGGACATGGCACATAAAAGGAAAGAAGGGAAAGAGAGACAAGGGAAAACAATGCATGACATACCTGGTTGATTTAAGCAAGTAGATGACAGAAGGTGACCTGGGAGAGGAAGCTGAGGGAAGGAACTTGTTGAGAGCTGCAAGGGATAGAGGGAGGTGGAGAGCCATGATCGCCTACATCCTGAAAGGACATGGCACATAAAAGGAAAGAAGGGAAAGAGAGACAAGGGAAAACAATGCATGACATACCTGGTGGACTTAAGCAAGTGGATGACAGAATGTGATCTGGGAGAGGAAGCATAGGGAAGGAACTTGTTGAGAGCTGCAAGGGATAGAGGGAGGTGGAGAGCCATGATTGCCTACATCCTGAAAGGACATGGCACATAAAAGGAAAGAAGGGAAAGAGAGACAAGGGAAAACAATGCATGACATACCTGGTTGATTTAAGCAAGTAGATGACAGAAGGTGACCTGGGAGAGGAAGCTGAGGGAAGGAACATGTTGAGAGCTGCAAGGGATAGAGGGAGGTGGAGAGCCATGATCGCCTACACCCTGAAAGGACATGGCACATAAAAGGAAAGAAGGGAAAGAGAGACAAGGGAAAACAATGCATGACATACCTGGTGGACTTAAGCAAGTGGATGACAGAATGTGATCTGGGAGAGGAAGCATAGGGAAGGAACTTGTTGAGAGCTGCAAGGGATAGAGGGAGGTGGAGAGCCATGATTGCCTACATCCTGAAAGGACATGGCACATAAAAGGAAAGAAGGGAAAGAGAGACAAGGGAAAACAATGCATGACATACCTGGTTGATTTAAGCAAGTAGATGACAGAAGGTGACCTGGGAGAGGAAGCTGAGGGAAGGAACTTGTTGAGAGCTGCAAGGGATAGAGGGAGGTGGAGAGCCATGATCGCCTACACCCTGAAAGGACATGGCACATAAAAGGAAAGAAGGGAAAGAGAGACAAGGGAAAACAATGCATGACATACCTGGTGGACTTAAGCAAGTGGATGACAGAATGTGATCTGGGAGAGGAAGCATAGGGAAGGAACTTGTTGAGAGCTGCAAGGGATAGAGGGAGGTGGAGAGCCATGATTGCCTACATCCTGAAAGGACATGGCACATAAAAGGAAAGAAGGGAAAGAGAGACAAGGGAAAACAATGCATGACATACCTGGTTGATTTAAGCAAGTAGATGACAGAAGGTGACCTGGGAGAGGAAGCTGAGGGAAGAAACTTGTTGAGAGCTGGAAGGGATAGAGGGAGGTGGAGAGCCATGATCGCCTACGTCCTGAAGACACGGCACATAAAAAGAAAAGGAAAGGCTGATAGGAAGAGACATCAATAGTGTTTCTTTTGTTGAATAAATCCTTTCTTAAGCTTATCGTCGTCTTGTCTTCGTTGTTTTGAATGGCTTTTCAATTCATAACACACGTTAAATTTATTTTTAAATAAATAGCATGCATTGTTTTACATTATATCCGTTTAAATGCTGCCATTCTTGTCCAAAATTATCAGAATATAATAAACAACAAACAAGACACACGGATAAATGATTTGTCTCCACTTGGATTAGAAATAAGTTGTTGCGGTATTTATGCTAAGTAAGATGTGTCAGAAGGTGAAATTGTGTGAAGGCCTAAAATGTGCGTGGACACTATTCGTTTATCCACAACAAATAGATTAAACGAACACATGAAGCCAATGCAACTTGAAGAAGTCAAGGAAAAACAAGTTACAGATTTCAACGATAACATGAATTTATATACATATATTTGACATACACAAGTGATGATAGGTTGCTTGTTAAATTTGGCAAGCGAGATAAGACTGTAAAGAGTGTCCATGCAGAGATTTGTTGGATGAATGTTGATGGTTTAAGTTTGTGAAATTAAAACCGTTTGATTTCTGCAAGGTAAAATACCAGTTGTGTGAGTTCAAATAATAGTCTTATTGAGTCAGTGTGTTCGCACGCGTGAAGTCTGCTGGCATCTCTCGAAACTCAGTGTCTGACTGATATGCCAAGGTTGAATAAATGTACAATTACTATTTCGTAGTAATAATGTCACTTTTTTAGTAAATTGTAATTTAAGTATCTTCACGCGGCAATAGATGTGCGAGTTGATGAGAGGCTGGTAGTGGTTGTTGAGTCAGTGTGTTGTCACGCGTGGAGTCTGCTGGCAACTCTCGCAACTCGATTCCTGACCGACTTGAATTAAGTCGAGCGATCCTTTTTTTTTTTATAGATTTTCGGGGGCGGGGGTTGTAGGCTCCAGACAACTGCGCGGGAAAAAAGGATTTGTCTCAAATTGTTACATTTTTGTGTCCTTTTTAACCAATGGGAAATTGAGTCTTGGAAAAGTAAAGTGATGATTGGTTAAAGGTTAATTTGGGGGAAGAGTGCATCTTCCCGTAGGGGGTGATAGGCAAGTATGGAAAATTCCATAAGGTCGCCACACAACTTCAAGATACAATTGTTCATTTATATAAGAAATGGATAACTACACAAGTATAAGCTTCGTTTTCTCACAAAGCTCTCACTACCCCTCGACTTTTAAGCTTGATTGGGGATTTCAAAAGCATGCCAAAAAATACACACAGCGCAGAGGTTCTTAAACTTTTGATGATTCCAGACCCCCAATGGATTGTCCAATATGGTCCCCTACCGGCTTCACTTGACTGTTGAAATAATTATCACCAATCCTATTTGCCAGTCTGTCTTTCAAATATTTCAATCGCTTGAATTTTCTGTACTTTAGATATGGATTGCTAGGAATCGAACATGAAAAAAAACCCATAAGCATTGATAACTTTATTATATTTTTTTACTGAAAGTAAAATATAGTTATAATTCATTTTTATTACACAAGAAAAAGGAAGAGGACATAAATGTGCAAGTTTTTTTTTAGTATCTCGACTACATAAAACAGACTTTGACTAATCTAGTGAGGTATTTGCTGTTGTTTTTGTGCAATCAGAGCATAGAATCGTGGTACAGTTACTGACACAGCTACTCGCATGTCATCAAGTCGATTTCTCCACTTTGATTTCAGATTTAATAATGCAGAGAATCCTGAAATCGAGTCCCATAGCCCCAATGGGTATGGATACCCCCGGTTAAGAACCTCTGCACTAGCGGACGGCAAGAATAAAAGCCAATGCAATATTCAATATGCTTGGCTGTAGTAGAAAATAGAGGCAGTATAAAACATGAATTTTTAATGTATCGTTGTTGGTTTCAGTAAATTAAAAAAATCTATCGAACTCGACTTTGCAACAGGTCGTGTTCAGTCAGCTAAAAATTGCCAGCTCATCAACATAGCAAACGACGCTTTTGATTGAAAAAGGGAAACGAATCAAAACTCATCGACAACCGATACTGCCTGCCAGCTTCTCTTAGTCAACGTGCCTGTGTTTCCTTCTCTCTGTGATTACGTCGACTAAATGGATGAACTTGATATTGTACATATCCATTTCTCGAAATATTTCAAATAAGAATATTGGATCTTTTGCTAATTCACCAGAAATAACGTAAATTTACTTATAGAAAATATTAATTCACCATAAATCTTAAATCAAAGTTTGTTATTTTTTAATTAAATTTTTGGCACACTTTGGAATTTATAAATTTTAAAAATCATAATTTGTTCAGCTTGCCCCTCAACAACTCCAACCCTCAGAATGAAAAATTAAAAATCAAGGAGTTCTTCACCTTTCCTCAGTGTGAATGATATTCGAGGTACTTACAAGGGATTTTTTACAATAAAAAAAAATAAAAATAAATAAATCTGTTTTTGTCTTGTTTAGTGACATGTGCGCGAACGGAGACCCCACACAGAAATAGTACACACCAGAGTCGCCCACATTTGAGGCGATCGCAAAGCTCAGCCCAACCGAAGTGTAATGGAAGGACCTAGCTCTAGGAGAATTTGGTGTTAATTTTAGCAAATATAAATTATTTATTTTAGGGTGAATTAGCAGAAAAGATCCAGAATATTAACTATGAAAATATTCATTTGTATATATAAAAATAAATAAATAAACTGACATATTTACATAAAAAAAAGCAGTTATAAAACAAAAACGCGAATAAATTTGTTTTAAATTTTAATACGGTGGAGCAATGGATAGCGGTTCGGATTGAGGAATCGGGGAGCCGAGTTCGAATTCCAGTCGAATCCATTACATTCACTTACGTGCTAATACGTTTGGGAAAGGTATGAATCCTCTTCTTCTCGAGCTATGGGTAAATATCAGGACAGACCGGATTCTATAGCCTTGGATGGCAACTGGTCTACCTCAGAAAGAAATGGCAACATAGTGTGGGAAAAAAATCTGCCTCGTCAGTCATGTATCGAAAGACACATGATCGCCTAAGCGTATATCACGCATGGCATATAACTGACTGATATTAATTGCGATCATGATCCCCAATGCCGCTATAGGCTTTCCTTCTTGAGGGAGACAAGAAAATTGAAAATTACCATTTTAGACGAAAGAAGATCTGGGCATCGACTGGTTTGAGGAAGACATACCGACTTGATGCCCTTAACATAAATTAGAATATAATGTAAATTTTCATAATTCGTAGTTTGACCCATAGAACTGCAATGACTGAAGCTTCCGCCATCTCTCTCGTGCCTAATAATTCAGAGGTGTTGTTATCAGTTCGAAGGGGTGGAGACTTACCCTAATAATCCAGATTCAGAAATTTCTAGCAGATTATTAATTTGGGTGTGGATGAAAATAAAATCAGTACTGCCAACGCCTTCATTTTAACATCAAGGCGAGAAAATCGGCATGAGGAATTTTTAAAAAATGTAGCTGACCCCCCCACACACAGATTTATTAGGGAATAATAAATTAAATATTTTTTTTTAAAAAAGCTTTGAGCGAGCGAAGCCTGATGGTCTTATCAAAGACCATCCTTCTTTGAATATTGTGAACTGGCGCTACAGAATCACAAAGAACTGTACCAAATAAGAAAAACCACATCACCTGAGGACTACCAACAGCAGCAAGAACTAAAATGGATAGTACATGTAACTTGAGAAAATAATGACTTAAGATGTTAGCTTTCCACACTACTTCAAATAAAAGGCTAGGAAGGAAACCCCCATCAGTACTGGAAACGGGCGATAACAGCTACTGGACTCGAGAAACCAGTTTTCCAGAAAAATTGTTTTATGTGAAAGATCTTATAAATTTCAACCTAAAGAATACTGGCTTCTCGATCAATGAATGCTAAATGTTTAACTAGATGGAAACGCCTAATATTAACATTACCATTTGTTATTTATAACTTTACCATCGGTTTTAACGGACGAGCGTGTGAAGTGGAATCGTCGTAACGAGTTCAAATTTCGGTTATGATCATTGTTTTCGAATAAACGCCCTTAAGAAATGCAATAATGCGTCTCTTGTCCCTTCAGCTGTGGATTAAAAAGAAGGACAGGCTGGCTGGGCTTATCTTTGGTTAATAACCAGTCTAAGAGTAAAAACTGGTTCAGTAACACCACCATGGAAAAAGAACCTACTTGCTACTGTAAACAAGGCAGCACACTATTCTACAGGTTCAAACGGCTGATAGACATCTATTTTGAGCCAAAGCCCTGTCTATGAGACTGGACAAGCTGAAAAAGTAGGCTTTTGGCCGAAATTAATCTGAAAGCATCGTATCTTATCTGATCTGATCGTCGAAGTTAAGCAACGACAAACCTGATAAAAATCAAGATGAGCGACCACTGACAAGCGTTTATACTGCCTTGTGGGTGATAAATAGTTTTTACACCCTACAACCCCATTTTTTTACAGGCGCTAGCCTCTCGTTACTTATATAGAACATTTTCTGACGAGCTACACTTCCTAGCTCCCCGGATTCAGATATTTACAACTAAGCCTCGACATGTTTTACGTACATAGGGTCGACTCATTCTCATTGCTTTGTGGAAAAGGCTCCAGAGACGCTTCCCAGATTTCTGTTTGAACCTTTTTGATAACATCATCTAATAATAGTGCCAGTTAATTCTGAGGTCTTTCTATAGCTCTATTCGGGATTGATCGGTACAACATTCCGGCATCTGACCACCAAAAAAGAAATACTGTATTTTCCGGCTTACAAGATGCACTTTTTCCCCCTGAAAAATACGTGTGACCTTCCAAGACAACACCCTGGCTCAAGTAAGCTTGGACGGTCACCTAATTGGCTTGACTGATAGGGACGTGGATTTGTATGTTGAGTCATCACGCTATAATGTTAGCTATCTAATTCACCCTTTGATGTAACCTAAGTACTTAGCTGTTACAAGTATTTCCAAGACTATAAACTTCCCTGGAGCCGAGCCACAAACTTAAACATGCTGTTTACTAACAGCGGCGGGAGCCTTTCTACTCTTGACTAGTATGTCATTACCATACAAACAAAATCGGATGAGCGATACGAAAATAGCCAGTATAAAATTGCTGAAATGATTAGCTTTATACTACTGGAATGTACCGTATTTTCCAGCTTACAGGGTGCTGCGGCTTGAAAGACGCACCCTAATATTGGAAAGAAATTTCTAAGAAAGAAAAAATTCATTCTCATACAACGACACATTCACGATGCGTCCCTCACATACTGGCGCCATGTATTGTTTACATTAATCACTCATCCGAGGGAATGCTGCCCAAAGACACACACACATTATATATATATATACATATGTTGGGATTGCTATGAATTAGTGTGTAATCAGAAGGGTTTTAGGTTTGTGGTAATAAACGTGAAAAGCATGTTCTTCATATTAATCACAACAATTTTAGCGTAGGTATACAAAAGGAATAAATCGCAAAGGCAATATTGAACGAAGGAACAAAGGTAGTCGCGAATTCAATTAGAAACAAACATTGAATATTTATGTACAAATAAATTACAATACAATTTTGGAAAAAGTTGTGTTTCAGTCGAAATAACTGAATTGTTGAACAAAAGTTGAATGAAGTATTTTATGAACTCAAAGTTCATGAATGTTCCTTTGTTTAGGAAAAGTGTTGACATAAAAATTTGAGGAAAATTTATCGAGAGATAAATTTTAAAGTATTGTAGTTGCGAGATTTTTTTGCTGAATTTTGTATGTTTTTGTTTTGGCAGAGTTATTCACCTTGGACCGTATTTTTTATATATATTTGCTTTAGTAATAATTTCTGTTTGGTAGTGTAGAATAACACTTTTTTAGAAACGTGCAAAGATTTCAGAGAGAGAGAGAGAAAGAGGTTGAAGGTTGAGTCAGGTGTTGACGCGCGAAAAGTCCTTTAAGTCAAGATGTAGACACGCGTGGATCTCTGTAGAAATCTCTCTGAGAGTGAATTGCTGACTAGTGAATCGGACTAAGATTCGTCCTTTTATTTACTCTGCGAAGATTAGATCGGCTCCCAGCGCATTCCCGCCGAAATTTATCCTGGGGCGTCTCGACCAATAATAAGCCGAGTTTCGCAATGTGTGGTGTTGATTGGTCGAAACTAGCTCTTATGGAAAATTCCGCCTTTAAACGGGTTGAGTGGAAAAATACGGACGATTCTACACATACATACACACACTTACTGTTATATTCCATCGAGCACTGTTTTATTAACACCAGCACTATATGTGTGATGTGTGTGTAAAATGGGGTACAAAATCCAAACAAAGTTTGAACAATATGACAAATGGAAAACCGTTTCATTGAAACTAGATTACGCGTTTCGCCCTTCTAGATCAAAAACGAAAGAATTGTGTGCGCGTATGCTTAAATACTAAATCGCTTTACCGCTAAGCTGGCGTTTCTCGTGATGAAAGAAAAAATGAAATTGTGTTACCTTTGTAAAAAAAAAAAATGTCCTAACGATTTAAAACTATAGAAAAGTACTAACGATTTATTTAAGCATATACATATTTTTTATTTCGTTCTTTTTTTATCTATTTGATGAAGTCTAATAAGGGCGAAACACATTATATATTTCAAATGTTAAATTTCCAGGTAGGCTAGCTGGATTCCATACTTCACACAATTTTCCACGTTCAATTTTTCGAAAGACTAATTCGAAAGCCAAGATTGTAAATATCTAAAGATTTGATTTCGTGTACAAAAACATTTTATAGCATTGGAATTATTCTATGAATTTTACAGGAAGTTACGTTATCCATTTGAAACATATTTCGTCAGAGCTCAATGCAATAGAAATTCAATAAACAATATATTAACATAATCAGCAATCATTTTTGGAACACCTTTTACATGACAAGCATAGAATTCAAGATGGCCGAATTTAATGTCCTAATGAACAACGAAAAAAAATACTATTTATTAGTAATACATACTTTAGGCTTTAAATACTGTAATCACTACAAACCTTTGTATACAAGTCTTTTTTCTTCTTTTCATTACATTTCTTTTTATGTCGTATTTTACAAGAACTGCCCAAAATGACGCATTTTGACGTTATAACATGAAGTTGTCTTCATGTGTATTAACCCATTTTCCAGATGCAAACTTATGGAGAGTATTTTCATAACTGAATTCGAGAAATGAATTAATTGTAGGTGTATCACTCAGAGATAATGAGGGGTTTTTAAGTACTGATTAATACTTTTAGGATCTTTTGAAATAATTTAATACGTTTTTAGCGAGAGTAGATTTATTTTTATTTTTTTAAATTAGTTAAAATTCTTCGAATTTGATCAAGAGGAGAAAAAAAAAACTTACCTGATACTAAAATGGCAGTCGAAAGCGATTTATCTGATGGAAAAGTCGAAAGTCAAATAACGCTATTATAATATCTTTCTCTTTTCTTTTCTTTTTTCTTCTCTCGTTCTTTCTTCCTTTTAATAAGTGCCCCTGGGACGTTAGCAGTTTTTCCTGGCAGCATTTTCAGGAAGAAAAAAACGGAAGTAAGAGAAAAGAAAAGAAAAAGTGAAGGAGAGAAAGGAGAAGGCGGAATAGAGAGGGGAGGAGGGAAAGAGAGAGAGAGGAGGAGGGAAAGAGAGGAGAGGAAGAGAGAGAGAGATAGTGGAGGCGGGGAAGAGGAACGTACAATCGCTAAAAAAAAAAAGTCAGTTAAACATTATTTAACGGTACTCCAGAACCCCATTGCGGTTAAAGTGTAGTATAATGTGCTCGAGGTCTCAGGGTTTTACAGTAATTTCACCCAGGGGGAGAGATTCAGTTAATCCCTTGTGCTTTAGGCGTAACCAAAAAGGAGAAAATGCGAAGGGGATTTGAGCAATTTTCCCCACTAATCCCACGTAAGCATGGGAGTTACACTTTAAACTCGGCCTTGTACCCCCATTTCATTGGAGAGGGTGTGCAGATAGATATCTGCTTGAGCTTGACGGTAGATGCTCTATAGATATTTTTTTTTAACTCAGACAAAAAGTGACCAAAAGAGAAAGGTACCTAATGTGGATCCAGCTCTTTTCTATGAGACGAGCTAAGCACCTTCTGCTGAAAAGGAATCTGTTGATAGGCTGGTGGTAAAAATCATACTGAAAACATCTTATCTGATCGCTGAAGTTAAGCAATGATAAACCTGATCATAATTGAGGTGAGCGACAACTGACAAACATTAAGTCCTTTATTAAGTGTTTACACGGCCTTGTAGGTGATGAATTATTTTCCATCCTACAACCCCCTTTCCACAGGTACAATGGTGCCTCTCAGTACTATGTGGCAAATGTTCTGACAAGCTGCATTCACTAGTTCGACCAATTCAGACCTTTACAACTAAGACTCGACATGCCATGTACACAAATTAACTCATCTTCCTTCCCTTCTTACTCCATTGCTAAGGAGGAAGTTTCATTCAGAAAGCTTCTTCTCATGAGCTGTTCCTTTATGGAACAGACTCCCGAGGCTATGCTTTCCTAAACTACTTAAACCTCTTCAAGTCTGGAGTCAACCACCTTCTATCCTACATATACTTATAATCTGCACTTACTTTCTCCTCTCATGCCTATAAAATGACTTCATTCAGTAACCCTCTGCCTTGAGTGGCTCTTGAGCATTTTAAGGTTAGTGACCATGACTTTGTGTCAAACTAAAAAAATTCTGTTATCATTCTTTCTCGTCTCTAAGTTCTTATTCTCTTTCACTCCCATTAGCCCCTTGGGTTTTAGTGGTGCTATTGCCTGGCTTGGGGGTGAAATGATTAAAAAAAAAAAAACACCTCACAAATTAACTTACTAATAAAATAACTGTTGACTTTGGACTGAATCAAAAGTATTTGGACATATTATTTAGATATTATGTCTTGTTATTTGGACATCTTGTTACATTTCAGAACAGGTGTTCTCAAACCGAGGCTTCTTGCCTCTTTTTATTATTAGAAGCTTGTAGACCTTCTGCCTTTTCTTTAGACAGAAAGAGACAATTTGCATTCTACTTCTTTGATTATCAACACCTTTGGAGTCCATGTCAAATTAATCCCAGATCTCAATATTTTCAGATTTTCAATTGGAGTAGATAGATTTGCCTATCGTCCGGTTCACACTCCTCCTGGGATTTTTGAACAGAAGTAGAGAGTTATCCCTAGTTTCTTGTTTAGGACTGGGTTTCCAGTTTCTTTCTAAAATCTTTTCATTCTCTTTCACTCCAGGAGCCTCTTGCATGTTATTAGCATTATCGTTCATTGCTGGCAATGCAAACTTTGCAAGGACAGCAGGGGAATATTTAATCTATTTCTGAGCTCAGTCAGGAGTTTCTATATTTGATATAAAGCAGAACAAATTATTCTTCACACACTCTCAAGGCTCTGTCTATATTTCTGAGATGAGGTATTGTAATTATTTATACAAACATACAAAGAAACTGCATATATATATATATATATATATATATATTTGTGTATTTAGGCAGCAATCCTTCTTTCATGCACATTTCATTAAAAATGACTGACAAGGTGCTTTTACTTAGTTTTTTATACAATTTCTCATGCGATCTAATAATGTTTTTCTTTTCGGATGATAAACTATATAAAAACTGTCCGAAATTTCTTTTTATCCGAGCGCTTTCGGCTATACATTTAGCCATTTTCAAGGATTATATTTCAGCTGTTAGAATTAGAAATAGTTTGTTATATGTATGTTTTATAAAATGTTTCATTAAAAAAACAAGAAAAACATTATTAGATCACGTGAGAAATTGTATAAAAAAACTAAATAAAAGCACCTTGTCAGTCGTTTTTTAATGAAATGTGCACACACACACACACACACACACACATATATATATATATATACATATATATATATATATTGTGAATGCAGAATCCTTAAAAATCCATCATAATCTGTAATTTATTTCATGGACCTCAAATTTCTACCTCTTTAGACCAGTTTTACAATTTTTTTTAATGTAAAACTGATCTGAAGAGATGGACATTTGAGGTCCACGAAATAAATTATAATCTGATCTGATGAATTTTTAAGGATTCTGAATTCATTATTATATTGCTCTGTTCTTACATTGAGCTCCCTTTGGATTTATATCCTCTTGGAATTATTGCTACTAATCATCAAGTGATATATATATATATATATATATATATATATATCTGTCTTGAGATGAGGTATTGTAATATTTTACACTATTTACATTCTTCGGACTGTTGTCCTCATCTTTATTATCATATTCAATGTTTCAGCCACTGTATGCTCCGGACTTCCTCAGGTGATTGGCATTTCATACTGAATACTTTATTTCATCCACTGGTATAAACTGTTCTCGTTCCATGTGCCATGTCTCTTCTGGATGTCTCATTACCAGTTATCTCCCTTTAACTTAACTCTCCAAGTTTTTGTTCAGCTCTCCTGTAGCCAGGTATTGAACTCACAACTCTTTGGGTCAGTTCACTAGATTCAACCAACATTTTTATCCACTGGGCTACGTGTCTTTGAAGTTGAAATTTCAATAACCTGAGGAAGGCCAGAGTGTATAATGGCTGAAATTGTTGTGAATATGGCAACGAAGACGAGGACAACAGTCCAAACAATGTAAATAGTGTAAAAACTCTCAAGAGTTTTAAGGATTCAGTGAGTTCATGTATCTACTAGGATCCTTCCGTTAAACCGCAGGTAAGACTGGGTTCTTGAGCTTTATGTGGCAGCCGATTTAGAAGATGGATTACTTCATATTCAAAATTGTAGAATAGGAAATGGGAAACACTTTAGAGATATTAAAGAAAGAGAAACTGTGGAGAGCCATAACTTCCTGAAGAGGCATAGAATTAAAAAAACTGTTATGTCTAAGCACTATATTGGCAGCAAGGTCTCACCAATTTACAGCTGAAATGGCTAGACATGAATGAAAGTTCTATGCTGAGAGTTTCTTTTCTTGCTCTTCTTGCTCTGTGTAACTCTCTTCTAGCTTCATGTTTCCAGCCAACTTTGATCTTCAAAAATTTAAATGCAATGTCAATCTCATTTTACATTTGAAATGACTAGATGTAACTGCAAGTTCTATGCTGAGAGTTTCTTCTATTGCTCTTCTCACTTGTGGAACTCTTTTCTGGCTTCTTGCTTCCCAGCCAACTTTGATCTTCAAAAATTTAAACGCAATGTCAATCATTAATATCTCAACTTGGTAAGTTGGTGCATAATAATAAAAACAACATGGTTTAGTCTGATCACTTCTCTCTGCCGGTAGAAGTAATACTCCTGCTTTTTATTCACATGCTAGCAGCATGGCCCAGCGTTGCCTGTTCTTGATTAAAAAATTGTACGACTCATACAGCAATCACTATCACTTGACTTTAAATATTTTTGCCCTTCCTTGCCTTTAAAGGAGTGCCCTTTGCCATGCTGATGTTGCTACATGCCTTACTTCTTGCCTATCTCAGACTGCAAATTTTTTCTAAGCTCTATACGAAACATTAAATCTGTTACGAAAAAAGAACTAAACAAAATGAACACAAAAACAATCAGCTTTAAAAAAGGACTCGTAACTGGAAAAAACGAATGAAAAAAGAATGTTAACAACAAATACTTTTACAGACCCAACCCAGTTCTGCGGAATCAGAATCAACGTTGAGTTTAAGCAAGCGAATAAGCCAATTGGAGTAAAGTGCCATGCAGATTTAAATTTTTCCCACTTGTGACGAATGCAGCTATCGATTTTTTTGCATGCTAGCATGCTAGTTAACATTCGTGTCAGTCAGCTGTTGGCTCTCACGCTGGCCAATAGAATCTTCCTGCCTATTCATGGCAGCCAGCTATAGGCTCTCACTCTGGCCAGTAGAAAATGGCCGCAAACTACATGAAAATTGCCTTTTATAGATTCACACATAACAATATGGCCAACACGGTACTCCTGTGTTTGAACAATGGCTGAAAGGGTGTTTCCATTTTCTTAGTTCCCAGTTAAAACAGTTATCTACAGGTCTTCTTAATTACTCTTCTATTGTTCTCATTCCCCTTTTCTTATTCTTTTACACTCAGTAACCCCCTTATGTCTTAGTGGATTTATTGCCTTGCATGGGATGATATGATTAAAAGAAACACTTCATAGAAAACATCAAATAGAAGAAAAAAAAAAGCAATGATATTAGCTTGATTACTTCTTGGTTATTTAAATTTTATGTCCATATTTAAAGCCCATATAGAAATACGACACAAATTAGAAACAAAGAAAAGAGTACTTAAGTGTTATATGATATCAGTCCTCCTTTATGGCAGTGAATGCTTGACAATTTCACCACAGATAAAGAAAAGACTTGCAGTAACAGAAATGTGGTTCTACAGAAGGATGCTGAGAATGCCATGGATTAAATATACGAGCAATGATAAAATGTTAGAGAAAATGGAAACAAAAAGGACATTTATCCTAAGAATCAGAAAGAGTCTAAGGCACATAATGAGGAAAAAAGGCATGGAAAATTTGATACTCAGAGGGCATACTGAGGATAAGAGAGACAGAGGAAAGTAGCACATAACCTAGCTAATGAGCTTGTGTAAATAGTTGGAAGCACAAAGATTAGGAAAGATAGCAAAAAGACAAACTTTATTAAGAGCTACAAAAGACAGGAAATTGTGGAGAGCCATGATTGCCCATGTCATGAAGGGACACCGCCTCATAGAAGAATTAGCTTGTGTAAATGGTTGGCAGAAGAGAGATTATGAGAGATAGCAAAAAGACAAACTTTACTAAGAGCTACAAAGGATAGGAAATTGTGGAGAGTCATGATCACCCATGTCATGAAGAGACCCGGCAGATAGAAGAATGAGCTTGTATAAATGGTTGGCCGTAGAGAGATTAGGAAAGATAGCAAAAAGACAAACTTTATTAAGAGCTACAAAAGACAGGAAATTGTGGAGAGCCATGATTGCCCATGTCATGAAGGGACACAGCCTCATAGAAGAAGAGAAGAATTAGCTTGTGTAAATGGTTGGCAGAAGAGAGATTATGAGAGATAACAAAAAGACAAACTTTACTAAGAGCTACAAAGTATAGGAAATTGTGGAGAGCCATGATTGCCAACGCCCTGAAGAGACATGCCATATAGAAAATTTCTTAAAATCTACCAGATGCCACATTTCAGAATTATATTATATTTATTTTTTTCTGTTATTAAAACCATTTTAATTTTATGCCAATATTTAACACCAATCTAGAATTACCACAGGCATTTCCGAAAAATCAACATGCATTTAAAATGCTCTACTTAAATATTATGTTATGAGTTTAATTCTTTTTTCATTATTTTTAATTCATATTTAAAGCCAACATGAAAGTATCACAGAAATTTCCTGAAATATGTCAGGATATAAAATACTGCATTTCACATATCGGGATAAAAGAGAAAAATACTACCACGATATTTTATTAGAAAATTATGCAAATTTCTTCTTTTAAGCATACACTTGCCAATCATGCTCCCTTGACAGTAAGGGTGGGGATTTAAGACAAAGAGAAACCATGAATTAAATTTACACATATACACACACACGCACATATATGGGTACCTCGAGGCAGTGTAATGTTTAACAAGATTGTCTTGCTAGAACAATTATGACTGAGTAGTGAGTTCGATCCTCACTGGGTGCCCACTATTTTCGGCCTTGTGCCACATCTAAGCTACGCTTGGAAAATCACTAGACACACACACACACACACATATTATGAAATGGACAAAGTTCGACAATTATTTAAGACATTTTTTATATTTATACGTTCTTTTTATAGATACAAATATTTAAGTAAATGCTCTGCTTATAATAAACAGTATTAACAACATTTACTGGCCTGACTGTCCGAGAAATTTTCATAGAAAATATGCGTCCTCTGGCAGGAATTGAACCTGGATCCTATATGGAACCGTCATATAGCTTGACGTGCCTTAACCGATTGGGCCACAGAAGAGCGTTCGGTTCGCAAGGCTTATTTTACTGGTTTTAAACACAATTCTCCATGATTTTTTCTCATTTATTCATATCTGCTCAATGCGTATCCAAATGTAAACAAATGACGTCATACATTATGAAATGGAAAAAGTCCGACAATTATTTAAGACAATGTTTATTATAAAACAGAGCATTTACTTAAATATTTGTATCTATAAACAGAACGTATAAACATAAAAAAACACACACATATATAGATAACTATGCATATTTAGTAATTACCGCAGCTTGGTAGAAGGCCATCTCTTCATGTGGCAAGCCTCTTGCTGGTCTCTTGCTACTTCCATGGAAAGTGCTCGGGCGAACCGCATTCTTTGATTCTGCTAGTTCTAACCTTCATCGCAAGCCCCCACCCCACCTGCTAATTACACTGTAGCAAACCACCCACATTCCCTCTGTATTCCATCGTGGGGAGAAGTAAGTTCCACCTGAACAGCTTCTTCCTGAGAACCACTACTCCAAGAGGATGTTTCCCCAATCACTGCAATCTTAACCTGTTCAAGTGTAGGGTTAACTGTTATCTTTCCCCGTCCTATCCATACAAACTGCCCCCTCTTAATGTAACCCTTTACCTTGAGTGGTCCTTGTACAGGGTGAAACTTAATGTAAAAAAAAAAAAAGAAAGAAGAATACATACAGATTTACATGTGTATCCAAAAAACTCTTTTAAAAGAATTTAAAATAGAGCACTCTTACATAAAAACAAAAGACAAATAATATGTAACTGTCTTTGCTGCTGAGCATACTCTTATGGTGTAATGGTTGACAAATTACTGTTATAAATCATTCAGGATCAATTCAATCCATAATGGGTGCTCAAAACTTACAGTCTTGTGTCAGATTAAAGTAAGTTTGGTAATATCTAGGATAAATTGTTATCAGTATTTACACTATTTTATTTATGGACTATTGTGCTCATCTTTGTTGTTCTTATAACAATGTTTCGGCTGTTGTGCCCTGTGGTCTTCATCAGGTGTATATTAATCTGGGTAATCTACAAGGAATTTCAAACTGAACCCTTTATTTCGGCAATGAGAGTAAACTGTTCTCATTCCACTGCGAGTATACGGATATCTCGTCTAGTTCTTATTATCTATTAGTACCACTCAGTTATTGCTTGCTCGTTTCCACTGAGTCCAAGTTTTGAGAATTCACATAAAGGTTTTACAGAAGATTTTAGAAGCACGGTGTTGTAATAGATAGTGGCTCGGAATGAGGAATCGGAGAGCCAAGTTCAAATTCCAGTTACATTCACTTACATGCTAATACTTTTGGGAAAGGTATGAATTCATCTCTCCCCACCCAGCTATGGGTAAATAGCAGGACAGAATGGGTTCTAGAGCCTTGGATGGCAACTGGTCTAGGAGAAGGAAGCCTCTGAATTCAAAACTGTAAACCCTGTTGAAGCACATAGTATGCAGCTAAGGAAAAGATTGTTTGCATTGACTAAATGATCCCAACTACGGTCGATTCCTTTACATTTGAAAATTGAAGTTTCTCTTCCAGACAATTGTAGGCAGTTCTACACCATGGCCGGACATTTGGCTGACGGACATTTCACCGAAAAAGTACAAGTAAAAACAGTAACAAGCAAGAGTTTAAGTATTTTAATTAGTAGTACTATAAGGTAGAATAGGACTAATAATTACCATTGAATTTCAAGTGATTGAATTACTAAATCTAAATTTAAAGATAAAAGCTTTCTTATTTCAATATTTGTTTATTGAAATTAGTATTTTTTAAAATATTTGAGTAAAAAGTACCACCTAATTATTTAAATTCGTATTTAACAGTAAGATAAAAGCTAGTTCATCCCTTTAAGATAATGAACATTAAAAGGTGAAATTGAAAGATTTTTCATATTGTAAAAGCGTAAGATTTTTGCTGTAGTAAAATGGGCTTTTTCTCAAAATACTTATCATCTTACAATAATATTTGAAGTAAAATAAAATATATGCAGAATTGATTTTTAAAAAGTGCATAAAAAAAATTATAATTTAATACAATAAATAAATATAAATATACGTAGCACATTACGATAAAGAGTGCCACATACATGTAAGTACAGCACTACAGTTTCAGCTAAATGACCATTTGCTTAAATGTCTGTCGACCAAATGTCTAAGTACCTTTCCACACATGCACAAAAAATTTGCATAATTCATTTTCATTCTCAAAATCATGTTATAAATTTAAAAGACTGAATAGAAAAAATAAGACGCTGAGATCCCGAGCCATACTGGGATGGCCAAAGATGCATTCCAAAAGCTGGGCAGAGTATTACGAGACAGGAGGATTTCATTGGTAACAAAGAAAAGAGTACTGAACTGCTATGTGATATCTGTCCACCTCTACAGCAGCGAAAGTTGGATGGTATCCTCAAAGATGAAGAGACTCGAGGCAGCTGAGGAATGGTTTACAGAAGGATGCTAAGGATACCGTGGACCGAACATGTGAGCAACGATGTGGTTTTTGGAGAGGATGCAAACAAGGAGAAAGCTTATACTTAACATCAGGAAGAGGCAGATGAAATTTCTGGGATATGTAATGAGAAAGGAGGGCTTGGAAAATCTGATACTCACAGGTTGAATAGAGGGAAAGAGAGACAAGGGAAAGCAATGCATGACATACCTGGTGGGCTTAAGCAAGTGGATGACAGAACGTGATCAGGGGGAGGAAGCTGAGGGAAGGAACTTGTTGAGAGCTGCAAGGGATAGAAAGAAGTGGAGAGCCATGATCGCCTATTTCCTGAAGAGAGAAAGGCTATGAATTGAAAAGTGTGGAGAAGGCAATGGAAAACCAATCTACTATCTTTCTCAAGAAGGCATGGCAATTCAAAGATAATAAAGAAAAGGAATCTGTGGAGAGCCATGACTGCCTATGTCCTGAAGAGAGAAAGACTCTGAATTGAAAAGTGTGGAGAAGGCAATGGAAAACCACTCTACTATCTTTCTCATGAAGGCATGGCAATTCAAAGATAATAAAGAAAAGGAATGTGTGGAGAGCCATGACTGCCTATGTCCTGAAGAGAGAAAGACTCTGAATTGAAAAGTGTGGAGAAGGCAATGGAAAACCACTCTACTATCTTTCTCATGAAGGCATGGCAATTCAAAGATAATAAAGAAAAGGAATCTGTGGAGAGCCATGACTGCCTATGTCCTGAAGAGAGAAAGACTCTGAATTGAAAAGTGTGGAGAAGTAATGGAAAACCACTCTACTATCTTTCTCAAGAAGGCATGGCAATTCAAAGATAATAAAGAAAAGGAATCTGTGGAGAGCCATGACTGCCTATGTCCTGAAGAGAGAAAGACTCTGAATTGAAAAGTGTGGAGAAGGCAATGGAAAACCACTCTACTATCTTTCTCATGAAGGCATGGCAATTCAAAGATAATAAAGAAAAGGAATCTGTGGAGAGCCATGACTGCCTATGTCCTGAAGAGAGAAAGACTCTGAATTGAAAAGTGAGGGGAAGGCAATGGAAAACCACTCTACTATCTTTCTCAAGAAGGCATGGCAATTCAAAGATAATAAAGAAAAGGAATCCGTGGAGAGCCATGACTGCCTATGTCCTGAAGAGAGAAAGACTATGAATTGAAAAGTGTGGAGAAGGCAATGGAAAACCACTCTACTATCTTTCTCATGAAGGCATGGCAATTCAAAGATAATAAAGAAAAGGAATCTGTGGAGAGCCATGACTGCCTATGTCCTGAAGAGAGAAAGACTCTGAATTGAAAAGTGAGGGGAAGGCAATGGAAAACCACTCTACTATCTTTCTCAAGAAGGCATGGCAATTCAAAGATAATAAAGAAAAGGAATCCGTGGAGAGCCATGACTGCCTATGTCCTGAAGAGAGAAAGACTCTGAATTGAAAAGTGTGGAGAAGTAATGGAAAACCACTCTACTATCTTTCTCATGAAGGCATGGCAATTCAAAGATAATAAAGAAAAGGAATCTGTGGAGAGCCATGACTGCCTATGTCCTGAAGAGAGAAAGACTCTGAATTGAAAAGTGTGGAGAAGTAATGGAAAACCACTCTACTATCTTTCTCATGAAGGCATGGCAATTCAAAGATAATAAAGAAAAGGAATATGTGGAGAGCCATGACTGCCTATGTCCTGAAGAGAGAAAGACTTCGAATTGAAAAGTGTGGAGAAGTAATGGAAAACCACTCTACTATCTTTCTCAAGAAGGCCTGGCAATTCAAAGATAATAAAGAAAAGGAATCTGTGGAGAGCCATGACTGCCTATGTCCTGAAGAGAGAAAGACTATGAATTGAAAAGTGTGGAGAAGGCAATGGAAAACCACTCTACTATCTTTCTCATGAAGGCATGGCAATTCAAAGATAATAAAGAAAAGGAATCTGTGGAGAGCCATGACTGCCTATGTCCTGAAGAGAGAAAGGCTATGAATTGAAAAGTGTGGAGAAGGCAATGGAAAACCAATCTACTATCTTTCTCATGAAGGCATGGCAATGCAAAGATAATAAAGAAAAGGAATCTGTGGAGAGCCATGACTGCCTATGTCCTGAAGAGAGAAAGACTATGAATTGAAAAGTGTGGAGAAGGCAATGGAAAACCAATCTACTACCTTTCTCATGAAGGCATGGCAATTCAAAGATAATAAAGAAAAGGAATGTGTGGAGAGCCATGACTGCCTATGTCCTGAAGAGAGAAAGACTCTGAATTGAAAAGTGTGGAGAAGGCAATGGAAAACCAATCTACTATCTTTCTCATGAAGGCATGGCAATTCAAAGATAATAAAGAAACGGAATCTGTGGAGAGCCATGACTGCCTATGTCCTGAAGAGAGAAAGACTATGAATTGAAAAGTGTGGAGAAGGCAATGGAAAACCACTCTACTATCTTTCTCATGAAGGCATGGCAATTCAAAGATAATAAAGAAAAGGAATATGTGGAGAGCCATGACTGCCTATGTCCTGAAGAGAGAAAGACTCCGAATTGAAAAGTGTGGAGAAGTAATGGAAAACCACTCTACTATCTTTCTCAAGAAGGCATGGCAATTCAAAGATAATAAAGAAAAGGAATCTGTGGAGAGCCATGACTGCCTATGTCCTGAAGAGAGAAAGACTATGAATTGAAAAGTGTGGAGAAGGCAATGGAAAACCACTCTACTATCTTTCTCAAGAAGGCATGGCAATTCAAAGATAATAAAGAAAAGGAATCCGTGGAGAGCCATGACTGCCTATGTCCTGAAGAGAGAAAGACTATGAATTGAAAAGTGTGGAGAAGGCAATGGAAAACCACTCTACTATCTTTCTCATGAAGGCATGGCAATTCAAAGATAATAAAGAAAAGGAATCTGTGGAGAGCCACGACTGCCTATGTCCTGAAGAGAGAAAGACTATGAATTGAAATGTGTGGGGGAGGAAATGGAAAACCACACTACTATCTTTCTCATGAAGGCATGGCAATTCAAAGATAATAAAGAAAAGGAATCTGTGGAGAGGCATGATTGCCTATGTCCTGAAGAGAGAAAGACTCTGAATTGAAAAGTGTGGAGAAGTAATGGAAAACCACTCTACTATCTTTCTCAAGAAGGCATGGCAATTCAAAGATAATAAAGAAAAAGAATCTGTGGAGAGCCATGACTGCCTATATCCTGAAGAGAGAAAGACTCTGAATTGAAAAGTGTGGAGAAGTAATGGAAAACCACTCTACTATCTTTCTCATGAAGGCATGGCAATTCAAATATAATAAAGAAAAGGAATCTGTGGAGAGCCATGACTGCCTATGTCCTGAAGAGAGAAAGACTCTGAATTGAAAAGTGTGGAGAAGGCAATGGAAAACCACTCTACTATCTTTCTCATGAAGGCATGGCAATTCAAAGATAATAAAGAAAAGGAATCTGTGGAGAGCCATGACTGCCTATGTCCTGAAGAGAGAAAGACTCTGAATTGAAAAGTGTGGAGAAGGCAATGGAAAACCAATCTACTATCTTTCTCATGAAGGCATGGCAATTCAAAGATAATAAAGAAACGGAATCTGTGGAGAGCCATGACTGCCTATGTCCTGAAGAGAGAAAGACTATGAATTGAAAAGTGTGGAGAAGGCAATGGAAAACCACTCTACTATCTTTCTCATGAAGGCATGGCAATTCAAAGATAATAAAGAAAAGGAATATGTGGAGAGCCATGACTGCCTATGTCCTGAAGAGAGAAAGACTCCGAATTGAAAAGTGTGGAGAAGTAATGGAAAACCACTCTACTATCTTTCTCAAGAAGGCATGGCAATTCAAAGATAATAAAGAAAAGGAATCTGTGGAGAGCCATGACTGCCTATGTCCTGAAGAGAGAAAGACTATGAATTGAAAAGTGTGGAGAAGGCAATGGAAAACCACTCTACTATCTTTCTCATGAAGGCATGGCAATTCAAAGATAATAAAGAAAAGGAATGTGTGGAGAGCCATGACTGCCTATGTCCTGAAGAGAGAAAGACTCTGAATTGAAAAGTGTGGAGAAGGCAATGGAAAACCAATCTACTATCTTTCTCATGAAGGCATGGCAATTCAAAGATAATAAAGAAACGGAATCTGTGGAGAGCCATGACTGCCTATGTCCTGAAGAGAGAAAGACTATGAATTGAAAAGTGTGGAGAAGGCAATGGAAAACCACTCTACTATCTTTCTCATGAAGGCATGGCAATTCAAAGATAATAAAGAAAAGGAATATGTGGAGAGCCATGACTGCCTATGTCCTGAAGAGAGAAAGACTCCGAATTGAAAAGTGTGGAGAAGTAATGGAAAACCACTCTACTATCTTTCTCAAGAAGGCATGGCAATTCAAAGATAATAAAGAAAAGGAATCTGTGGAGAGCCATGACTGCCTATGTCCTGAAGAGAGAAAGACTATGAATTGAAAAGTGTGGAGAAGGCAATGGAAAACCACTCTACTATCTTTCTCATGAAGGCATGGCAATTCAAAGATAATAAAGAAAAGGAATCTGTGGAGAGCCATGACTGCCTATGTCCTGAAGAGAGAAAGGCTATGAATTGAAAAGTGTGGAGAAGGCAATGGAAAACCAATCTACTATCTTTCTCATGAAGGCATGGCAATGCAAAGATAATAAAGAAAAGGAATCTGTGGAGAGCCATGACTGCCTCTGTCCTGAAGAGAGAAAGACTCTGAATTGAAAAGTGTGGAGAAGGCAATGGAAAACCAATCTACTATCTTTCTCATGAAGGCATGGCAATTCAAAGATAATAAAGAAACGGAATCTGTGGAGAGCCATGACTGCCTATGTCCTGAAGAGAGAAAGACTATGAATTGAAAAGTGTGGAGAAGGCAATGGAAAACCACTCTACTATCTTTCTCATGAAGGCATGGCAATTCAAAGATAATAAAGAAAAGGAATCTGTGGAGAGCCATGACTGCCTATGTCCTGAAGAGAGAAAGACTCTGAATTGAAAAGTGAGGGGAAGGCAATGGAAAACCACTCTACTATCTTTCTCATGAAGGCATGGCAATTCAAAGATAATAAAGAAAAGGAATCTATGGAGAGCCATGACTGCCTATGTCCTGAAGAGAGAAAGACTCTGAATTGAAAAGTGTGGAGAAGTAATGGAAAACCACTCTACTATCTTTCTCAAGAAGGCATGGCAATTCAAAGATAATAAAGAAAAAGAATCTGTGGAGAGCCATGACTGCCTATGTCCTGAAGAGAGAAAGACTCTGAATTGAAAAGTGTGGAGAAGTAATGGAAAACCACTCTACTATCTTTCTCATGAAGGCATGGCAATTCAAAGATAATAAAGAAAAGGAATCTGTGGAGAGCCATGACTGCCTATGTCCTGAAGAGAGAAAGACTCTGAATTGAAAAGTGTGGAGAAGTAATGGAAAACCACTCTGCTATCTTTCTCATGAAGGCATGGCAATTCAAAGATAATAAAGAAAAGGAATCTGTGGAGAGCCATGACTGCCTATGTCCTGAAGAGAGAAAGACTCCGAATTGAAAAGTGTGGAGAAGTAATGGAAAACCACTCTACTATCTTTCTCAAGAAGGCATGGCAATTCAAAGATAATAAAGAAAAGGAATCTGTGGAGAGCCATGACTGCCTATGTCCTGAAGAGAGAAAGACTATGAATTGAAAAGTGTGGAGAAGGCAATGGAAAACCACTCTACTATCTTTCTCATGAAGGCATGGCAATTCAAAGATAATAAAGAAAAGGAATCTGTGGAGAGCCATGACTGCCTATGTCCTGAAGAGAGAAAGGCTATGAATTGAAAAGTGTGGAGAAGGCAATGGAAAACCAATCTACTATCTTTCTCATGAAGGCATGGCAATGCAAAGATAATAAAGAAAAGGAATCTGTGGAGAGCCATGACTGCCTATGTCCTGAAGAGAGAAAGACTATGAATTGAAAAGTGTGGAGAAGGCAATGGAAAACCAATCTACTATCTTTCTCATGAAGGCATGGCAATTCAAAGATAATAAAGAAAAGGAATGTGTGGAGAGCCATGACTGCCTATGTCCTGAAGAGAGAAAGACTCTGAATTGAAAAGTGTGGAGAAGGCAATGGAAAACCAATCTACTATCTTTCTCATGAAGGCATGGCAATTCAAAGATAATAAAGAAACGGAATCTGTGGAGAGCCATGACTGCCTATGTCCTGAAGAGAGAAAGACTATGAATTGAAAAGTGTGGAGAAGGCAATGGAAAACCACTCTACTATCTTTCTCATGAAGGCATGGCAATTCAAAGATAATAAAGAAAAGGAATATGTGGAGAGCCATGACTGCCTATGTCCTGAAGAGAGAAAGACTCCGAATTGAAAAGTGTGGAGAAGTAATGGAAAACCACTCTACTATCTTTCTCAAGAAGGCATGTGCAATTCAAAGATAATAAAGAAAAGGAATCTGTGGAGAGCCATGACTGCCTATGTCCTGAAGAGAGAAAGACTCTGAATTGAAAAGTGTGGAGAAGGCAATGGAAAACCACTCTACTATCTTTCTCAAGAAGGCATGGCAATTCAAAGATAATAAAGAAAAGGAATCCGTGGAGAGCCATGACTGCCTATGTCCTGAAGAGAGAAAGACTATGAATTGAAAAGTGTGGAGAAGGCAATGGAAAACCACTCTACTATCTTTCTCATGAAGGCATGGCAATTCAAAGATAATAAAGAAAAGGAATCTGTGGAGAGCCACGACTGCCTATGTCCTGAAGAGAGAAAGACTATGAATTGAAATGTGTGGGGGAGGAAATGGAAAACCACACTACTATCTTTCTCATGAAGGCATGGCAATTCAAAGATAATAAAGAAAAGGAATCTGTGGAGAGGCATGATTGCCTATGTCCTGAAGAGAGAAAGACTCTGAATTGAAAAGTGTGGAGAAGTAATGGAAAACCACTCTACTATCTTTCTCAAGAAGGCATGGCAATTCAAAGATAATAAAGAAAAAGAATCTGTGGAGAGCCATGACTGCCTATATCCTGAAGAGAGAAAGACTCTGAATTGAAAAGTGTGGAGAAGTAATGGAAAACCACTCTACTATCTTTCTCATGAAGGCATGGCAATTCAAATATAATAAAGAAAAGGAATCTGTGGAGAGCCATGACTGCCTATGTCCTGAAGAGAGAAAGACTCTGAATTGAAAAGTGTGGAGAAGGCAATGGAAAACCACTCTACTATCTTTCTCATGAAGGCATGGCAATTCAAAGATAATAAAGAAAAGGAATCTGTGGAGAGCCATGACTGCCTATGTCCTGAAGAGAGAAAGACTCTGAATTGAAAAGTGTGGAGAAGGCAATGGAAAACCAATCTACTATCTTTCTCATGAAGGCATGGCAATTCAAAGATAATAAAGAAACGGAATCTGTGGAGAGCCATGACTGCCTATGTCCTGAAGAGAGAAAGACTATGAATTGAAAAGTGTGGAGAAGGCAATGGAAAACCACTCTACTATCTTTCTCATGAAGGCATGGCAATTCAAAGATAATAAAGAAAAGGAATATGTGGAGAGCCATGACTGCCTATGTCCTGAAGAGAGAAAGACTCCGAATTGAAAAGTGTGGAGAAGTAATGGAAAACCACTCTACTATCTTTCTCAAGAAGGCATGGCAATTCAAAGATAATAAAGAAAAGGAATCTGTGGAGAGCCATGACTGCCTATGTCCTGAAGAGAGAAAGACTATGAATTGAAAAGTGTGGAGAAGGCAATGGAAAACCACTCTACTATCTTTCTCATGAAGGCATGGCAATTCAAAGATAATAAAGAAAAGGAATCTGTGGAGAGCCATGACTGCCTATGTCCTGAAGAGAGAAAGACTCTGAATTGAAAAGTGTGGAGAAGACAATGGAAAACCAATCTACTATCTTTCTCATGAAGGCATGGCAATTCAAAGATAATAAAGAAACGGAATCTGTGGAGAGCCATGACTGCCTATGTCCTGAAGAGAGAAAGACTATGAATTGAAAAGTGTGGAGAAGGCAATGGAAAACCACTCTACTATCTTTCTCATGAAGGCATGGCAATTCAAAGATAATAAAGAAAAGGAATATGTGGAGAGCCATGACTGCCTATGTCCTGAAGAGAGAAAGACTCCGAATTGAAAAGTGTGGAGAAGTAATGGAAAACCACTCTACTATCTTTCTCAAGAAGGCATGGCAATTCAAAGATAATAAAGAAAAGGAATCTGTGGAGAGCCATGACTGCCTATGTCCTGAAGAGAGAAAGACTATGAATTGAAAAGTGTGGAGAAGGCAATGGAAAACCACTCTACTATCTTTCTCATGAAGGCATGGCAATTCAAAGATAATAAAGAAAAGGAATCTGTGGAGAGCCATGACTGCCTATGTCCTGAAGAGAGAAAGGCTATGAATTGAAAAGTGTGGAGAAGGCAATGGAAAACCAATCTACTATCTTTCTCATGAAGGCATGGCAATGCAAAGATAATAAAGAAAAGGAATCTGTGGAGAGCCATGACTGCCTCTGTCCTGAAGAGAGAAAGACTCTGAATTGAAAAGTGTGGAGAAGGCAATGGAAAACCAATCTACTATCTTTCTCATGAAGGCATGGCAATTCAAAGATAATAAAGAAACGGAATCTGTGGAGAGCCATGACTGCCTATGTCCTGAAGAGAGAAAGACTATGAATTGAAAAGTGTGGAGAAGGCAATGGAAAACCACTCTACTATCTTTCTCATGAAGGCATGGCAATTCAAAGATAATAAAGAAAAGGAATCTGTGGAGAGCCATGACTGCCTATGTCCTGAAGAGAGAAAGACTCTGAATTGAAAAGTGAGGGGAAGGCAATGGAAAACCACTCTACTATCTTTCTCATGAAGGCATGGCAATTCAAAGATAATAAAGAAAAGGAATCTATGGAGAGCCATGACTGCCTATGTCCTGAAGAGAGAAAGACTCTGAATTGAAAAGTGTGGAGAAGTAATGGAAAACCACTCTACTATCTTTCTCAAGAAGGCATGGCAATTCAAAGATAATAAAGAAAAAGAATCTGTGGAGAGCCATGACTGCCTATGTCCTGAAGAGAGAAAGACTCTGAATTGAAAAGTGTGGAGAAGTAATGGAAAACCACTCTACTATCTTTCTCATGAAGGCATGGCAATTCAAAGATAATAAAGAAAAGGAATCTGTGGAGAGCCATGACTGCCTATGTCCTGAAGAGAGAAAGACTCTGAATTGAAAAGTGTGGAGAAGTAATGGAAAACCACTCTGCTATCTTTCTCATGAAGGCATGGCAATTCAAAGATAATAAAGAAAAGGAATCTGTGGAGAGCCATGACTGCCTATGTCCTGAAGAGAGAAAGACTCCGAATTGAAAAGTGTGGAGAAGTAATGGAAAACCACTCTACTATCTTTCTCAAGAAGGCATGGCAATTCAAAGATAATAAAGAAAAGGAATCTGTGGAGAGCCATGACTGCCTATGTCCTGAAGAGAGAAAGACTATGAATTGAAAAGTGTGGAGAAGGCAATGGAAAACCACTCTACTATCTTTCTCATGAAGGCATGGCAATTCAAAGATAATAAAGAAAAGGAATCTGTGGAGAGCCATGACTGCCTATGTCCTGAAGAGAGAAAGGCTATGAATTGAAAAGTGTGGAGAAGGCAATGGAAAACCAATCTACTATCTTTCTCATGAAGGCATGGCAATGCAAAGATAATAAAGAAAAGGAATCTGTGGAGAGCCATGACTGCCTATGTCCTGAAGAGAGAAAGACTATGAATTGAAAAGTGTGGAGAAGGCAATGGAAAACCAATCTACTATCTTTCTCATGAAGGCATGGCAATTCAAAGATAATAAAGAAAAGGAATGTGTGGAGAGCCATGACTGCCTATGTCCTGAAGAGAGAAAGACTCTGAATTGAAAAGTGTGGAGAAGGCAATGGAAAACCAATCTACTATCTTTCTCATGAAGGCATGGCAATTCAAAGATAATAAAGAAACGGAATCTGTGGAGAGCCATGACTGCCTATGTCCTGAAGAGAGAAAGACTATGAATTGAAAAGTGTGGAGAAGGCAATGGAAAACCACTCTACTATCTTTCTCATGAAGGCATGGCAATTCAAAGATAATAAAGAAAAGGAATATGTGGAGAGCCATGACTGCCTATGTCCTGAAGAGAGAAAGACTCCGAATTGAAAAGTGTGGAGAAGTAATGGAAAACCACTCTACTATCTTTCTCAAGAAGGCATGTGCAATTCAAAGATAATAAAGAAAAGGAATCTGTGGAGAGCCATGACTGCCTATGTCCTGAAGAGAGAAAGACTATGAATTGAAAAGTGTGGAGAAGGCAATGGAAAACCACTCTACTATCTTTCTCATGAAGGCATGGCAATTCAAAGATAATAAAGAAAAGGAATGTGTGGAGAGCCATGACTGCCTATGTCCTGAAGAGAGAAAGACTATGAATTGAAAAGTGTGGAGAAGGCAATGGAAAACCGATCTACTATCTTTCTCATGAAGGCATGGCAATTCAAAGATAATAAAGAAAAGGAATCTGTGGAGAGCCATGACTGCCTATGTCCTGAAGAGAGAAAGACTCTGAATTGAAAAGTGTGGAGAAGTAATGGAAAACCACTCTACTATCTTTCTCAAGTAGGCATGGCAATTCACAGATAATAAAGGAAAGGAAACTGTGGAAAGCCATGACTGCCTATGTCCTAAAGAGACACTGCATATAAAAGAGGAAAAGTAAACATGTTCATCGTGTGCCCCAGTTTAAACAATGATTTATGCTATTCTTTTTATGCCCCATGTCCTTTCAAATGAGCGATCATGGCTTTCAACAACTACTTTTTTTTTCACTTCTAAATAACTCTTTTTTGCCTTCTCCACACTTTTCAATTCAGAGTCTTTTGTGATCTTTTCTGTCATTTATTTAATTTCTGGTTTGAATTTCTGAAATGACAAATCATCATTATTTACATTCAGACTAATATCCTCATCTTTGTTGTTATCACAACATTTCGGCCATTGTAGCCCGTAGCCTTCATTGTGTGTCTCTTCATCATAAAACAAACCTTTAATCCATGAGGCCACTTAAAATCACAAGACAGCAGTCGGATGAATTAAAACAATTGCCTGTGTATTTGGTGACATTGCAGTTAGGAGTTCAATCCCAGGACTGCGTAGTACAGACCCAGGTTTGATGGAAACAGGTCTTGCAATCAGTAAGCATAACTTTAAAAAGAACACATACATGGACAGTGGAACGAGAACAATCTACCCTGCATAGATTAAATAAAGTGTTTAGTTCAAAATTTCCTGAACGTTACATGGATCAGCAAGCACCTGAAGATGGTCGGCCTGGATCAGAGTGTAGTATCTGTTCGCAGATCGCTCGCTTTTGTCGGTCTTTTGGCTGAGAGCGTCACTTGATACTTACCTGGTGTAGGGATTCGTCCCTGCGCTGATAGTATCATGGCTACGACTAGCGTGGACCGGCTCCGGCCTGGACCAGCTATGACCAGCTAGGACAAGCTAAGACCAGCTATGACTAGCTTAGACCAGCTCTGACTAGCTTAGACAAGCTATGACCAGCCAAGACCAGCGGCCTGGGCGAAAAAACTCGGGTCCCCACGTTAAAAATCGACCTTGTGTCACAACCTGACTCAGTGGGGGGTCAAATAAATACCTGGATCAGCAAGCACCTGAAGATGGCCGGCGAGCATAACAGCTGAAAAGTAGTTGTAACAACAAAGATGTGTACATTGGTCTAAATGTAGACAGCCATTCATTTACTTTGATTCGTTAAGTTACTTGCTGATCCGACTCCTACTCTCTAATATTCCCTTAGATTATTAAATTCTCCAAACCTACTTATATTATATTCTGAAAACATAAATGGATTCTGACTGTTAGCAGCAGTTTCTTTGTAGTTCCCATTCCCCTTAAAACTTCCTTATTACTTGCATGTTCTGTCCATGGTATTCTCAACAGAACCAACTACATCTGGTTGCGGGGCCTCTGATTGGAAGATTGGATGTTTTGAGAAGCATGGAACTACCTCTTAATTGCTGTTGTTCCCACGTCCACTCTGACTCAGGGTGGTAGCACCTGTTAGGGTTCTAGCTATGGGCAAATAGTGAACCCCCAAACATAAACAAAACACTATGAAAGTATAAAATTACATTTTTATAGTAAAAATACCAGCAATACCTATTTATAGTAAAATGACCAACAATACATTTTTAAAGCAAAATGACTAACAATACATTTTATCTGTAACTGAAGGCATACAATCATTTTCAAAATCGTTTTCAAAATATTTAGATTTTAGCATTAAAAAACCCATAGAGGTGTTGATATGCTGCCCAACAAAATCAACCAAACTCAACAGGACCACATCTATCACATCAAGTTTCTTCATCTGATGAAATTATCCAACATTCGCAACTGTATAGAAGATTAGATATTACATAGCAGTCTAGCATGTGTTTTTATTATTGACTTTTCCTGATCCCTAAATATTAGGTTGTTCAGAAAATGATGTTCAATTTTAGAATAAACCTTTTCATTGTGTTCTAATATAATTTTTATAGTAGTTGCACAAAAACATTCAATGTTTCTCAAACTGCGGCCAACACTAACAGAGCATGGGGTGAGGATCTCTTTGTGATCAGACTGTACACTGCTGGTTTCTGAAGTTCCACAGTGGGAATACGAGTCTTGAAGATCAAGGTGGTAGAGTATGTCAATCTGCAATTGATAATCAATATCTGAAAACAACATTAATCAAACAAAACCCATATCAAAATGTCAGAAATGTATCAGCATTTCAAGAATATCTGAACATCTCAAGAAAATTGATGAAGAAACTGCATAAATGGGCTCCACATGATGCTGCATCTGTGAAATTCAAATGATCCATTTCTTGATTGAATAATGACTTGTAATGAGAAATGGATCTTTTATGACAATTGTAAATGATTGGCTCAATGGTTTGATCATGACGAAGCACCCAAACACTTTCTGAAATTGAAATTGTACCAACAAAAGATTATGGTAACTATCTGGTAGTCTACCATTGGCGTTATCCATGCTCTTGGTTAATCAACAAGATCCAATTCGACTTCCTGACAATTCTTGGCCACATGTTTCCTGAATGACACTGCAGAAGCTCACTGATTTGAGATATGAGACTTTACCACATTCACCATACACCTCTGATCTGTTGCCAACTATCACTTTTTCAAGCATCTTGACAATTTTTTTAAGCCCAAAAGATGGAGAAAATTCTTTCAAAGAATTCTTGAGATCAAAACCTTTAAAGTCTTATCATAAAAGCATAACTAATCTTGTAACTCAATGACAGAAATGTACAGGTGTTCAGGGTTCCTATTTCAACTAATTTTCTTTCTCTTAGGCTGCCTCTGATTGCTGATGACAACAATGTCCTTCCATCTCTCCCCGTCTTCTGTGGGCTGTCAAATGAGATCGCAGCCCGATCCATGAAGTTCTCGAGCACAGGTGGCAGAGAAACATGTCTAGTGCGGAATTGGCAGGTTGCAGATGACGCTGGCGTTGCCTCCCCTCGAGTGCTCCTCTTCGAAGTGCGCCACTCCAGGGATTCAGGGAGACCGCCAGCCGATCGAAATACATTAATTCAGGAACCAATTTGATTCTCAAAAACTTAATACTTTGCTTAGTTTCTCGAATGCATCTTTCACTATTCTGATGTACTTATCAATTTCTACGTCATATTTTCATTGTCTGTTAGTACACAACCAGATAGTTAAATCTGCTCCTACCTGATTTTGTCATCCCCTGATAACTAACTTGCAAATTCGGCTGTCTCTTTTGCTAACAACCATATATTATTTATTATTTTCAGCTTGCACTCCTTGCTTAATATTTTTTTTCTGTTCTAGCAACAGATTATTATTGGTGTATGTTGTTATGGTAGCATCTTCTGATAATAAATCCTGGTAGGTCAAGTCCTTTTACGATCATCTACAAATGTTAAATAAATCCGATAAGAAGGCACAACATTGTCATACTCGTCTTCCCATTTTTGGGGGCCATCACTAAGCTCATTCTGCATCTATATACAAGCTGTTTGTTTCTAGAAGTTATAGATTATCTGAATATCCTTTCCATGCAGATCAAGGTTTCCTAATATTTGAAAGTGTTCTTCATGTCATTTGCCATGACTTCTTGTGAAAGCTAATGCAGTGGTTTCTTTCTCATTGCTCTCTTCACAGTTTTGAATTCTGAGTAGTCCTTATCCTAGACTGGCTGCTATCCAAGGTTAGAGAGCTTGGTCTACCTTGATATTTAACCCATATATGGGGGGAAGAAGAGATGGATTCATGCCCTTCCCAAGCACATTATAACAAAAACAAATCTTGTGAAGTAAGTCATATAAGGATACAGGAGGAAATGAATGATTTTTTCAAGTGTAAATTATTATTATTATTATTAATGCTGTGTCCCTTAAGGATGTAGATGTATATGGCTCTCTACAGCTTCCTCTTTAATTATCTGTTGGGAGAGTGGGATTTTCTGTTGCTTTCTTGGTTTTTAATTCAGAGTTGTCCTATTCTTAGGTTGCTAACAAGGCTAGAGAACCCAGTTTACCTTGTTATTTAGCCTATAGCTATTAGCGTAGAAGAGATGGGTTCAAGCCTTTCTCAGAGGAATTATTACAATGGCAAAAACAAATATGTTTCATGTACAGGGAAACAGACAAATCATAGAAGGAAACCTTTATTGATTATTGTTTAAGTTTTAACCAAATAAGTGGAAAGGTTTGACCTTCATTGACTGAACAGTTAGTGCTACCATGAATTGAAATTTTTAAAAAATCTTTCTTTTAAAACAGTTTTATCAGGAAAACAGGCTTCTCGAGTCCACTGTTATTGCTCTTTCTAGTATTAATAGCGTACAACGGCCGAAACGTTATGACAAATATGGCGACAAAGATGAGAACAATAGTCCGACTGTCCACTTGACTTGAGAAGCCTGTTTTCCTGATAAAACTGTCCACTGTTATTGCTCTTTCTAGTATTTGGGGGTTAGAACCTTTTGTTTAAGGTAGTGTAGAAATTTTTCATTTTGATTATATCAGTATTTTCCCTTCTAGTTACATGTGCTATTCATTTTAGCTGTTGCTGTTGTTGGAAGTCTTCTAGTGATGTGTTTTTTTGCTATCTGGTAAAGTTCTTTGTGATACTGTAGCACTAGTCTAAGATCTGATAAAGGATTGTCTTTTTTAATAAATATGGCAATAAATTAATATAATCTGTCTATATTTCTGAGATGAGGTATTATGTACAGTATTTACATTAGTCGGACTATTGTCCTCATCTTTGTCGCCATATTTGTCATAACGTTTCGGCCGTTGTACGCTCCAGCCTTCCTCAGGTGGTTGGAATTTCGAACTAAACCCTTTATTTCGATCACCATGTGCCATGTGTCCTCAAGGACACATGGCACAGTGGATAAAGGCGTTGGTTAGATCCAGTGACAGACCCAAAGAGTGTGAGTTCAATATCCGGTTAAGGCAGTGGAGAACTTTCAGAGGGAAAATTAGCAGGAGATAACTGATAACTGACATCCATCAAACATGGCACATGGAACTAGAACAGTCTACCCCAGTGATCGAAATAAAGGGTTCAGTTCGAAATTCCAACCACCTGAAGAAGGCCGGAGCGTACAACGGCCGAAACGTTGTGACAAATATGGCGACAAAGATGAGGACAATAGTCCGACTAATGTAAATACTGTAAAATTAATATAAATGTTCTAGCATCTTCTTTTCAAACTCATCTCTACTTAAATATTTAATTACATATCAAATTGATACAGAAACTTAAGACAATATGCACTCAAATGTGTTTAAAAAGAAGCAATCAAGGTGTATAAATAATAATAATGCTCAATTATTGCTTGCCCTGTTTCCAATGAGTTCAAGTACACACTGCCTGACCCATGGATTGAACTCACAATTACTATATACAAGTTATGCACTTTTTGTTATTTGGTAAAGTTCTTTGTGATTCTGTAGCACCAGAGATCTGATGAAAGGCCATCTTTTTACAGAAATGTGTTCTTTTATATTTCCAAATTTGAATTCAGACATTTACATTATTTATAAATGTGGACTATTGTCCTAGTCTTTGTTGTTGTTATGTTTCGGATATTGTACCCTTCAGCCTTTATCACGTGTATATCGATCAGAGCAACCTACAGAGAGTTTCAAAATTGAACCCTTTATTTAATCTATGAGGATAAATTGTTCTCATTCCACTGTCCATGTTGAGGGATATCTGTTGCTGCTGTTGGAAGTCTTCAAGTGATGTACTGTTTGTTATTTGGTAAAGTTCTTTGCGATTCTGTAGCACCAGTCTATGAGATCTGATGAAGGAGAGTTTTTGAGGACGCATCTGCACAAAGCCAATTTTAATCACTGATCGAAGATAATGGTTGTATATGATATTTCTGAAGTAGCTGGATGCTATACATGACATCTGTGTGAGAGTCTAGATATGATGAGGCTGTTTAAGAACATGAGTTTGAACGAAAATAAAAATGTTAGAAATGCAAAAATTATTTTAAAAAAATAAAACACAAACACTGGTTGTAGAAGAAATAAATTTATTTCTCAATATATCTTTGATAATATGAATTTTATTCATCTTAAATTCATTTTTCTTTTTTTGTAAATTTTCATTCGATCTTTTATTCTTAATATTCATGTCCTCAACAAATAATTATCCAGCCACAGAAAAACATTTACATCTTGTTTTGGTTATCCAAAAAATTTTAGCTGGAGAAGATTTTTTTTTTCTTGAATTCTTTCTTTCTTTTGTTGTTTGTTCTTATTTAATTTTTTTTTTCTTTTTCATCATCTGCTGTCCAGGAAATTTGAAAAGAAACAAAAAAAACTTATCCATTTCTCAAATCCGTTCCGTTAAAACAAACAGATTTTATGTACAAGAGTCACAGAGTGGCAGTCAAAGAAATTAATCTTTTTAAATCTATAATTTTTCTTTATTTTTAAGCAAATTGGCAGGGAAGAAACTAAGGAGTAGGTGGCTGGAGTCACCACTCTGCACTTAGCTAGTTGGGTTATGCCATATTGTGGTATGTATACTTTCCATTCAAACATGGAACCAGCGAACAATCCCTTTTATTCTTCTCAGACATTTCCATCATACAATCTTATTAAAAAAAGTATTAAGTCTGGCACAAAGCTATCATAGAGGAGTATTTTAAGATAATTTTTTTTAGACAAGCTTGTCAACCATTCCTCTTGAATATTGTATGTTTAATTAAGCAGTTTCCCTATTTAATACTAATAAAAAAAAAAAAATGAATCAACAGGAATTCTTAACCATTCTCTGCAAATACATTTTCAAAAGATATTCCTCAAAATATTTTGAGAGATACAAAAATGTCTTTTCTCTTATTCCCAGTTTCCTTAAGTTTACCAATACCATAACATTTTTATTTCGCTCTTAAAACTATAGAATTCATAATAATTTGTAATATTCAAATTCATAAATAGTTAAATAAATAATTCATAATATTCAAGTTCATAAATAGTTTTACAATTTTAGTCTCAATTTGTTTATTTGTTTTCATCTGACATAAGTTTATGTATGTGTGTGCATTTAGGCAGCAGCTTTTCATTAATACAGGTTTGATTAATTAGCAGGGTAGACAACAAATTCTTTTTTGTAAACATTTGTTTATATACAAGTGAATACATGTCGAGATCCAGTGAATGTAAATAATGTACAGATAATTGTTATCAAGTGTTTTCAACCATTCCTCTAGACATTAGAAAGATCGGGTGGGGAGGACTGTTTATGTGTTGTGAGGATATCATGCACAAGAAATGATGATATTAAAAATGAGAAGACAAAGAAAATTCTTCACTGGGCTAAATAGGTTTCAAATACCAAATGGGAGAAAATCTCATTTTAAAAATTTTTTTTTTCCTTTTTAGTTTCTTGATATCTGAAACCATTATTTTTTTTTTAAGCACAATTAAGGGTCAGATGTCAATCTGAAAGCATAAGATCAAAAATGGCTGAATAAAATTTACATTCATTTTGAACCGGACATTAATTCTCTTGTAAAAGAACAAGAAATGTTTATTAAATTATATATATTTTTAGCTTGTAAGAAATTTTGAGGGGAAAGATAATAAAGATTTATTGATACAAGTCCTACTAATTAACCCGTAGTTGGGGGGAAGAAGAGATGGATTCATACCTTTCCCAAGGGTATTTGTGCATAAGTAAATATAAAGAACCTGACTGGAATTGGAATTCAGATCTCCAATTATCAATTCCAAGCCATTATCCATTGCACCACCTGCACATCCAGGCTTACAACAACTGGTATTCCCAAGAGGTCACTCATCTGGTTACTGACCAGGCTCAATGTTGCTTAACTTCAGTGATCGTACGAGAACTCGGCTCTCCGATTAACAGTTCCAAGCCGTTATCCATTAGACCATCCGCACATCCAAGCTTACAGCAACTGGTATTCCCAAGCGGTCACCCATCTAGTTATTGACCAGGCTCAGCATTGCTTAACTTTGGTGATCGTATGGGAACCCGGCTCTCCGATTAACAAGTCGGAGCCATTATCCATTGCACCACCTGCATATCCAAGCTTACAGCACCTGGTATTCCAAAGTGGTCACCTAGCTAGGTTGTGACCATACCCAATGTTGCTTAATTTTGGGAATCGTACAGGAATCAATTTTTCAATATGATATGGCCATATGACTACCTATATTGGTAACGTGATATATTTCTGACACTGTCACTGTGACAGTCAATTAAACTTTGTCATCAAAAGACAACCGACATCCAAACTTTTCTTTTGACTTATTAGCCAAAAGGTTCGATCAAGAATTTCATTTCTAATAAAACTCTATTGTCATTTTTAAACGAAGGTTGGCCTGAAGATTTTCCTGACAATGCCCACAGCTTTGATTATGTTAAGTGGATAATTTTAAATTCATTTTAAACAGAGCCTTTGAAACTGACTGAATTAGATGACAATAGCCGTTCATCCGAGACTTCCTCTGTACAATGAAATCTACTAGAAAGAAACGCTAATCTAAAAAGAAGACGAATACTTTGAAGAACATTGAGGTGTGCAATTGCCACAGGCAGGCTATTTTAACTAGCTGGATACTTTTCGGACAAAACTTCTTTATTCTACCTATCTGTATAAATCATGTGATAGCCTGGGTAGGTTTTATGAGGCAAGTGCAGAGGAGACTGTTTAATATGATCACATTGGGACAGCACCTTTTAGATTACAATAAGCGGCTGATGATATTAAGTAGAAGAGATAAACAACATAACAATGTAAATTCACAGCTACAAACAAATTTAGATTATTGTTGTAGCATATCTACAGACGATAATGGGTATGTCCCCATTCTTATAAATACAGTAGTAAATACTGTATGTTGGTCTGCAGTTGGCGATACATCATGGAATTCACTCGACTCATTTCTAGCAGTTGATTACTTCTTCTACGTGCCACTGGAAAATCTTATATGTGTTGTTCTTGTCCTAAGTATTATCATTCATTACAAACCTTTGTTTGATTATTCTATTCAGTAATCTTCCCTAGGTTACAACAATTATCAAAAATTAAAATAAAATTTATTGAGTTGAAAGTATTATTTTTTAATTAACTTTACAATTTAAATAAAATTTTGGGGATGATTTCGATAAGTGTTTGATAGCATTATGCAAGATTATAAATTTCTCTTATCAGTTTTGTAAACCCGAATAACATCTGTAACCTTATAAAACAGGTGAGGCTTTACACAAAGATCTAATTCTCTCAGAATAATAATAAAAAATTTCTTTAGCTCTTTAACCAAATAACTAATCTCTAAAGAATTTAACTACAAACTTTCTTGCAAAGCATAAGTATACTAAATAAAGGATTTGGTACTAAGATGACCTACAGAGGTTGATGTGCCATTAAAAAAGAAAAAAGAAAAAGAAAGAAGAACCAGCTTTGTAATCTTCATATTTTAAATTCCATTTCAAACAACAAAATAAGGAAACAATATTTTCAGCAGAATTTAATGTTTGCCATTTTATTGCAGAGAAATAATTAGCTTAATGTTTGGCATTGGTCAAACTAAAATGTTCTTATATGGGGAAAGACAGAGAGAAAGAAAAGGTCTTGTCTTTCTCTCAATCACTCACTCAAAAGCTTACACACCAAAATATGGCAGTTTATTAATAAGGAAGAGGTGTTAATACATGCATATATATTTTCATCCCCTCCAGGAAAAAGATTAAAATTTTTTTTTTTTAAATGGTTACAGAGGTCGGCAGACTCTAATGTGAATAGAACTCCACAAGGTTTTCATGGAAAACACAGTTCTATAAAGAACTCTCAGCCACTCAGATCTGTCATGGCGAAAGAAAGAGATGTGGACTGGCTGTGTGACATTTTGACAACGTTTAACTGAAGCAGTTAAAGAATTTTGGAAAGAAAAAGAAAAAAGGGAAAAGAAAGCACATACACATACATACATACGTATGTACGTATCTTTTATCACACACACTCTTTCTCTTAAAAATAGAAAAAAAAAAATTATTATAGTTATAGAAATACATATACACATGTACAAATTATCCAAAAATTAATCAACCTAAAAAGTTCATTCTTTTCATAGATTCATTTTTGGACGTTGAATTTTACCAATAAAGTCAATTACAAAATAAAAATAAATGTTTCAGGGAGAAGAAAAAGGCATACTATATTTAAAATCATTTTCCTTTTCTCACAAATCATATATATGTTTCACTGAATATAGACATACTGCGCTCTATTTATTATTATAATAACCCTTTCCAGTTCTCTAATCAGTTTTTTGATGTTAAGATGAAATTCTTTAAGGAAGGTGCCATAGTTGTTTTTTTTTTTGTTTTTAACTCAAGTATTTTAGAAAAGATCAAAAGTACTTGGGTAAAAAAAAAACTATACCACATTCAATATTTGCCTATATTTCTGAGATGAGGTATTATGTACATTATTTGGACTATTGTCCTCATCTTTGTCGCCATATTTATTACAATGTTTCAGCTGTTGTATGCTCCGGCCTTCTTCAGGTCGTTGGAATGTCGAACTGAACCCTTTATTTTGCTCAGTGGGGCAGACTGTTCTAGTTCCATGTGCCATGTTTAATGAATGTCAGTTATCAGTTATCTCCTGTTAATTTTTCCCTCTGAAAGTTCTCCACTGCCTTAACCAGATATTAAACTCACACTCTTTGGGTCCTGTCAGGACCCAAAGAGTGTGAGTTTAATACCCGTGAGTTCAATACCCGGTTAAGGCAGTGAAGAACTTTCAGAGGGAGAAATTAACAGGAGATAACTGCCATCTATTAAACATGGCATGTGGAACTAGAACAGTCTACCCCAGTGAGCAAAATAAAGGGTTCAGTTCGACATTCCAACCACCTGAAGAAGGCCGGAGAATACAACGGCTGAAACGTTGTAATAAATATGGTGACAAAGATGAGGACAATAGTCCAGATAATGTAAATAATGTATAGCACATTCCTTGATGAATTTTATCTTAACATCAAGAAATTGATTAGACATGTGGGAAGGATAAATATAATAATAAGTAGACACAATAGCAACATGTCTATACTATTCAGTGAAACATGTTGGAATGAAGATAGGCTAAAAACCTGGATTTTAAATCATCAAAATCTTCTAGCTTCATAAGTAGTAGCATTAATTACACCCAACCCAAAGATGGCTGGATAGGTTATAAAATCCTCTTAATTCAAATTCTAACGACTTAAGCAACAAACAGTGTATTTGATGGCATTTACATTTAATATTAGTAAGACATACTTTCGATTACTCTTTATAAGAGTGGCAGATCATTCTATTCAATCTACAAGGGTGGCAGACCATTTTATTCAATTTACTTGAGAGAAAGAAACTCTAGCAGAAAATCTACACCCTCAGGAATCTATTCCCATTATATAACCTCTTGGGGTAACAATATAAGAATCCTTGTTTAAAGAGTCTCGACTAGGAATACCAGAATTTTCCGAAAAACTTCACTCATGCAAACCTGAAGGCAATTCCTTATATCGTCTACAACTGAGGTGAGAGAACATGTCGTAAACCAAGATGATGAACGTACAATCAACCTTTGATACTCAGAAGAAAATCACATTGTAGTTGTATTTTCTGTTATGATAAAACAGAGTCTAAGAGAGGCAATTTAAGAATTGTCTATGAGCGGTAAGATAAACACCCTATGCTATAAAACTGCTTTCAATGAACAGCATTTCTCCAGAATGAACAGAAATTTTTATGAAAAATATGAACATCCAGGTAAATCAGGCAGTAGTGAATGAAGAAAGTTAATAACGGTTGATAATTTCCAAACTTTATGATGTTCACCTGTAACACTTTCCATGACTTCCGTTTCTACTGCATTCTTTTTCAAGGCTTCTCAATTGCTGTATCATTATTGAAGTTGTTTTCTGTTGCCATAGCGGGATATGACAACACAACTATGAAATTCAATCTCACTATTGTTCAGGGATCAGAGTCACCTGCAGTGGCAGGATAAACTTTTTTGTACAGCAAAGGAAGTCGCATAGAGTGATAAAGGTTAAGTTAACATGACCCACCTTTAAAAAAAAAAATTAAATTTGCACTCAACGTGTAAATTCCATTTTTGGAAAGGAGAGTTAAAATAGCCTATTTAGGAAGCAGATTTTTAATTGGGTGACAAGGCACACTACATGATGGCTGACATGTACTGTTGAGAGACTGGAAGACAGTTTTTTTTTTCAGACCAAAGATTTGTTTGATATCATCTACGTTGATTTACCAAATTAATTATTGGAATCTCTTAGAAAATCTTGGCGATAAATTATTCGGAATCTAAGAAACAAAACTTGTTTACATCTGAATCTAAGATATCAAAGAAAGAAGCAATTGATTATTTGGATAATAAAGTTTCCAATTTATGGTTGATCTAGCCGTTAAACATTTTCAAAGACATATAATGGTTGGCTATTCATTTCCGAGTATGGCTGTCTATTTGTGCTTCTTCAGAGCCAATATGTGGTTAAAAAGGCAATGGACCTTAGTTACTGTTTCTGGAAGAGAGCACATGATCTGGAATGATCAACAGCTGAACAAGATCAGTACACTGAAGGTTTCGGTCATGATGACTAGTGACTTTGCACTAGCATAACCATCGACAACTACCAAACAAGTTTTGTATATCTAATTTGATTCACAAACTTGGATAACTGGTGGGAGGGTTTGCAAGAAATTATTAACAGTGCCACATGTTGGGATCATCTCTCCAGACTGAGATTATCAAGAAATCACATCACTGAAAAATTGAATGTAATGAGATTTGAACTCGGATCTCATGGTCAGAAGGCTAACATACTAACCATTCGTCCATATTTGCATTTAAGACGTTGGTGCTTATAATTAATAGGTGCTTTGAACATCTTGCAAAGTTGAACAAAAAAAGTCATGAAGATTAACTTTATTTAGTTCATCAGGTGAGGTATTTTAAATAAATGTTTTTACAATACTATATTTGTCCTATATAGTTGTTCAACCTAATATGTAAAATTTTGCAACTATTAGAAGATTTGGAATGAGAGTCATCATATGACAATGGACATGTATTCTTCTAGAATGATGCAATTATTGAATGCATAAATACTGCAAAAATCATTGTCCAAATAATCTTTCATTTCAAAACTACACTATTGTGTTTTTATGAGGCCAAGTGTTACAGCATTTCACTTTGTTTCATTTCTGTAAAATGTGTCTGCTCCCAGAATGTATTTTTCGTTTTTTTTTTTTTTTTTACAAAACTTGGTTGAAATTTAAAAAAAAAAAAAAAAATGTTTTTTTTACTTACATTTTTCAATAGTTTCATGTAATTCTTTGTAAGTGAGAGTGCCAACTGGAGTTTAATGTATGTTCTCCCTATTTTGCATAAAAACAATTGGGAAAGTAACTGTCAGGAGAAGACCGTTTTAATTTTTAAGGAGAAAAAGGCAAAGACAATTAGCACTGTTCATTGTCTAAGGTAATACAAACCAGATGGAAGCAGCCAAAGATTAAAACATAAGGTGGCTTCTGAGTTGTACACTCAAAGTACATATATTATTTTGATGAGTTTTCCTCTTTGGTACCCCGACTTCATAAATTTAACTGCAGTACTAAACTGGCAGTTAGGTCTCATGATCTGTTGAAATTGCAAGATGTAACCATAAATTCTATGCTAACAGTTTCTTCTCTTGCCTTTCTCATTTGTGAAACTCTCATTTAGCTTTCTGCTTTCCTGTCAATTACGATCTTCAAAAATTTAAAAGCAACAACAATCATCATCTTTTGTTTCTTTGAATTCTCTTCTTTTATTGTCCTCTCTCCTCAGTAATGTTTTTCTCAGATTCTTTCACTCTCATAACCGCTTGTGTCTTAGTGGCTTTATTACCTTGCTTCGGGTGAAATGATAAAAGAAGAAAAGTAAATCTGAAAAACCGAGTTTAAATTAGTATGCCTTTGTGTTGGTAGAAACGAAATTGTAAGAATATTTTTTTCACAACCAATGACATTAGATAAGTTCATCATAAAAAAAAAAACAACATAAAAATTAAAAAAAAAAAAACAAAAACAAAAACAAAATGATACACCTTGCTCAGAACTTCGTCATCCACAGAAAAAAAAAAAAAAAACAATTATCAAAAGAGGAATGATGCAATGTATCAATAAAAGATAAAAATGTAAAAAGATTTAAATCCTTATTTCATATTTCTTTTCTAATGGAATTTTAAGAGGGGATTGTGGGATATGTCATGAACAAAGATGGTGGAGAAAAGATTTCTCAAAAGGCAGCAGTAAATTTTTGTACACCAAGAGATGAAAAGCTAGTCACTAAAAAGTAAAAAGTTTATTACATTTATATATTTCTTTTTCTCCCCAGTAAATTGAAAACTGTTTTTTTTATAAAAATAAAAAAAAGTCACTAGTTTTTCTACTTAGATAGCACTGTTCATGTCATCATGAGAGGAGTAGTAATTAGACAGCAGGGGAAAAACAAAAAAAGCAAGCAAGCCTTTTACAAATATGAAAGATTTTATAGAAGGAGAAGTTAAAAGAAAAAAAATCTGTAAATAAAATCTCATTCACACCATCTACCAAAAAATACAAAAAAGAAAAAAAATAGGAAGAAAAATTATATATTTTTCAAAATAAAGAAAAATTTTCATCAAGTTAAAATATTCTAAATAACATGTTTATTCTAATGTTTTTTTTCTTTTATAATTTTACTAAAAAGTATGGGGGTGGGTGGGGAGAAATGAGAGGAAAGGAATTGAGAAGAGAGAGAGAAAGTGAGTGAGAAGAATAGAAAAGGGAGGGGGAGAGAGAGAGATGCAAAAAGTTTATCAAGTTTGCATATAAAGTTGTTATTTTTACCTTCATAGCCCGAGGGAAATTTTTAAACATTTTCAAGCCATTGTTCAAGGTCTTCGAAACAGGTTTTAAAATTTCTCCTTGTGACACGAGAATTGTGAACAATTTCGTGAGAATTATCTTCATTGTTTTATTTTATTCCGTTTTTTTTTTTTTTTTTTTTTTAGACAGTCTGAAAACGTATATTTTTCCTATTAAAAAAAAAGTTATTAGCAATCATTTTTAGGGAATTCAATCCAATATTATCTCCTCTGAGTATGAACACTACTTCTATCAAATTTCCTAAAATAAGAAATTAAAAGAAAAAAAAGAAAAGAAAAAAAAAATTGAATCTCCATTATAATACCACAAAGGGGAATTAGACACAAGAAATTTCAGCTAACTTTTTTTTTTTTCTTTTTATATATAAATCTTGAAACAAAAGGTTATTTCTCACCATCACCATAGCAGAATCTAATGCTGGAAAATTCTCACAACAAACGGGGCCTGAATCTGGCAATAGAACATTTTCTTGAATGATATATTTTAAATACAGTCATTTCTCACTGAACAAGCAAGTTCTGTTCCAATGAACGTGTTGCTAAGTGAGAAATTGTTCCTAACTGCTATTTCAGTTACCATACGCATGTAATAGGGTTGTACCAATCAGCTATAGGTAACTTTAATCCCCCCCCCTTTTTTTTCATCATTCCTAATTTATTTCTTAATCTTTATATAGTACACTAGTGTACTAAGCAGTAAAGGTAATAAACAAATTCATAAATCAGCTCAATATTCTGTACATTATTTCGGTTCTGTAAATAGTGCACAAGTAAATTTTTATTTATTTTTCACTTTGATTCATTTCAAACAAAGAGAAAATAATTCCAATTAGAGATTTTGCACAATCTGCAATACCAACAGGCTGGAGCTTTAAAATCTTTCTTTAACTCTTTGAGGTTTTATACCTGGTCTTAAGTCAGGAGGTAATTAAGCAAAAGTTGAGAGAGTGATTAAATATGCCAGGAGGTAATTAAACAGGTAAGTTGTTAAGTATGGTATGCCTGTATTTATTTTGTCTGACCTCAAAAATTACTGTACAGGTAACTTCAGAATAAGAAAAAGAAATACCAATTTACTAGTTAGTAAGAAGAAATTCAACACTATTATACAAAATCTACTGTTAGTAAGAACAAATTCAATACCTTTATACAAATTGAATCCAGAGGATCTTCCACGCCAGTGGCAAGTTTCCATACATTTTGAACTTCAAAGCTGCAGATGGATTATCTGATCACATACATAACCTTTGACATTGCCAATTCAATTTCCAATGAGACGTAGTCTCAAGAGATTTTGACAAAATGAGCCAATGCCATTGACAAAACACTCATCAACCTGGTGCTTCGATAGACTTCACCCAAAGACATTAACCAGAGAACAATGGATGATATCGAATCTTTTATGGCGGGTCAGTTTACCTTCAAGAAGTTCACAGATGACAATTCAAGTTTTAGTCAGAGTTGAAAGGTAAATGTAGTGAAATCATATAGGAATTTGCTTGAAGAAATTGGTAAGCAAAGACTAAAAGACTATTTCGGATCAGGAATAACTATAATAGTGGCTAAAAAAAGTTGCAATGTAAACAGCAGAATCAAACAATATTAAAAAATATTAAGTTTTTTTATTTTTTGAAGAGGGAGACCTGTTCATAATACAAATACAGTGTCAAATCGATCACTGACTTTTTCAAGAGTTATCTGTACTTTGTTTTTATTTACAAATGTTAACCTGTGCTTGCATCACTAATAACTGCATACTACTGATGTTGTCCTTTTTCTCAATTCATAATAGGATGCAGCTATCAATGATGTAAGCACAGTTTCAATCTTTACATTTGTAAATAAAAACAAAGTACAGATAACTCTTTAAGAATTCCTAGATTGATTTTACACTGTAATTATACCGGGTGTGGCAGACTCCCACTCTCCCACTACATAAACTTTCCAGAAATAACTCCCACATTATGGTAAGCCATTAGCTACTGGGTGTGACAGAAATACTTCCTACATTTTAAACTGCCACCTGTGACCTCCTAGTGAACTTAGGTAAGTGGCAATGGTGTCTTCATCTTGTAGATGTCTTACCATTATGTGTGGGTATTTCTCAGGGCTATATCTGGGAGGTATTTTTACTGCACCCTGTATTATAAACAAGGCTTGGCTTCTAAAATGATACCAATCAATATTTTTCCTTTCTAGCATAGATAATAGATAACAAATCTAATGAATGCTAATGTGCATGTATTATTTAAAAAGAAAGAAGCTTTACCTGTTTTTATTTACCAATGTCAAGTTTGAAACTGAGCTGATGCCATTGTTAACTGCTTACGGAATGGGGAACAGGACACCATCAGCAGTATGCAGCTATCAGTGATGTAAGTACAGTTTCAAACACATTTGTAAACAGAAACAAAGTAGAGACAACTTTTTAAGAGGTTAGGGATTGATTTGGCACTGTGTTTATATTACAAACAGAACCCCACTTCTAAAACTAAAAAAAAAATCAGTATTTTTTGATTGTGATAAATGTTGTAGTTTGAGGAAGGTCAAATGAAAGCTAATGTACAAAAACTGTTAACGAAAAAAAAAAAGACCTATTTTTTATGAGTAGACCATTCAATTTCAGTAGTGCCCTAAAAGTCTACCTGGTATCTTAGTATATTTTTCAAACTGTCATGTTAAAATAACAAGTTGATTGGGTTAAGAATAAAACCTGAATGCTCATTTGGCTAGGTAGGAAGAAAAAACATTGAGGATAAATTTAATAAAAATGGGTAAAAATGATTTTGTCCTTTTTTTGTTTATATATATTATTTAAAATATGTATTTTTTGGTCAGATGGATTACATTCATTCCTCTCATCCGTTGGTAGGCACACACGCACATATTTTATATATATATTATATAGAAATACAGTAAACCCTTGATTTAATCAAATAATACAATGAAAAGTGTGTCTGAAAATGTCTGTTAAATCCAGAAGTATCCTAGGAGGCAACATTTTTACCATTTTTTTTTTTTTTAAATATATATAAATAAAAAGTAAAAACTTTAATATACAATACTGTAAAAATAAAATTATAACCCTCTTATTCTCCTATGATATTAGTTTAAACTGATGTCTCTTTTTCCCCGCCATCAGTCAGTTATGTGCTATGCATGATGCATGCTTAAGCGATCACATATCTTTTGGGACATGAACGACAAGGCAGATTTTTTCCCAAAGTAGGTTGCTATTTCTTTCTGCAGTAGACCAGTAGCCATTCACGGCTATAGAACCTGGTCCTGCTATTTACCCATAGCTGGGGAGAGAAGAAGAGGATTCATACCTTTCCCAAGGGTATTAGCACGTAAGTGAATGTAATGGATTTGACTGGAATTTGAACTCAGCTCTCCGATTCCTCAATCTGAGCTGCTATCCACCGTAAAGTTCATATTCACATGAAAACTTGGAAATTTTCCAATATATTTCAGTGAAACTTTTATTTTTTTTAAATTACACTTTATAATTATAATAGAGATATATGGAAAAAAAAAAGCGTTAGTTTAAAAAATACATTAGTTTAAACTGATGCCAGGAGGACGTGCATTAAACTGACATCCTTTTTTGCCATATATTGCAAGCAGTTTGCTTAAAGTTTGTATTTTCTTGATTTCAGCTGAAAGATTGGAACTTTTTCAAAATATTTCAGTGAAATTTTCAGTTCAGATATATGGAAAAAAGATGGTATTAGTTTAAACCGACACCAGGAGGATATGAGCAAAATTATAATCAACAATATTTAATATTACTGACCTTTTTTAGTGGTTCTTACTCATTTTTGGCAGTGACCCAAAATCTTATCTAAAATCTATCATGGAGATCCAGTTTTCTCATGAGATTTATTTTAGACAATTAAAAAAAAAAAATATTGGTTATTAAAAAAAAAAAAAAAAAATGAAAAGAAATTTATCATATTTTGATAATGAATTTCAGATTTAACAGACTTCTTAAAAAAAAAAAAAAGGTGTGTTAAACCCAAAATCTGTTAAATTGAGGGCTTACTGCGCTTGTTTTAAAAGAAAAAAAAATTACAGGCTGAAAAAGAGGGTGATGGGGAGTCAACTGAAACTGATTAAAAGTATACAAATATATTTTGAAACTAAAAATTATGTTTAAAAACTGTTTTAAAAGTTTATCTTTTTTTGAGTGGGAGTGTAAAGTATGAGCAAGTAACGGAAAAGATATAAAAAGTGGAAAAGAAATAATGAAAAAATAGGAAAAAATAGCAGAAAACTATAAATAAATTAAACAGGTAGTAAAAAATCATAAACAAAACATAAGATATAAAAAAAAAATCTTTAAAAATATTTCTTACTAGAAAAAAAAACATTTTATATATATATATATATATATATATATATTTATTTATGGGCAGCAATTGTTCATTTATACAGGTTGTTTGAAGAGAAAAAGTTCTCTAAGATTGTTTTATCTAATTTTTCTACAGTCTTGAGTCTTTTCCTTGTTTCCAGGGAAAATTTGACCATAAACTGTCTGTCTTCTGAGAGCTTACAGCTTTCATAAAAGATTATCAAAGAATTTTATTTTTGTCTTAATAGGGTTGTAGTCATGTGCATGGAGTTTTATATCTTCATGAGCGCCATGTTGGATTTTTTTTCAACTATGTTATCTTCAGAATTTGGTTGAATTCATGTCAGATATTTTCAAGTATTGCATCTTCATGTCATGCCATTTAATAAAATTATTAATTATATATAAAGTATATGTAATGCGTCTATTCCTTAATTTAAAGTAAATGTTATTGATTTTGGGTTTGTTATTTTTTAGAATTAAAACTTCTAGTATCCGTAGTTATTTTGTATAGTTTATATTTGCATTATTGATAAGGATTTGTCCAATTTTTGTTGTATTTGTTGGTAATACGCAATTCAATTGAGCTATTATTGGATAAATGACAAGTTAACCAGCATGATAATGCAGTGATTGTCTAATCAATGTATATGGTTTTTGAAGTGATATTATTAGAGAGACATTGATAACGATTTATAAAAGCCAAAAAATGCTCAAAAGACATGAAACAAGTTATTCTCAAATATTCCCCCGAAACTGTAAAGAGGATTCGAACTGTAGAGAAATTGTATAAAAAATTTATACAAAAGACCTTTCATTCATCTTCAACCAAACTTGCATAAATATATATTACACATATACATAGATATCTATATATGTGTGTTCGTAGATAAATTTTTCTCCCACCTCAATTATGGGGAGCGCGTTTCCCTTTCATATAAGAGATCCACCTTTCTGCAGTTGTTTTGAATAAGGGATCACTGTCTATCGTCGACATCAGCAAAATCTGATTGATATGTGTAGTGTGGTAGTCCCACCTGGCTCTGTTAGGGGCTATGCCAAGTGTCAGGTGTCGGAGGTCATAAAATGTTCCAGACCCATTGTCAAACAGCAGTAGCATATGCTTCAAAGAATACAACCCAGTGTCGTATAGCATTTTTGCTAGCTGCTTACTTTTACCGATTGCCACTTCCTTCACATCATAGAGTCCAAGTAACGAATAAATGAATCCATTTAAAACAAAACTGCTAGGTTGAGTTGGGTATTCCTCATACCAGGTGTAAGTACCGGCATACTTCGCCATAACGCCTCCCTCTGCACTGCTCAGCTGGTAGAGTTTCAAGCCATTAACGGCGGCATTAAGATACATAGGATTCTTTGTCCGAATATAAGCCCTTACAAGCAAAGACATTGCCTGACCCTGGGCCATTGCTGAATACCAGCCAGGCGCAAGCTGAAGTACGTCAAGTCTTCGTGCTACCATGATTGGCCAGCCGCCTCGCTCATCCTGGTGATTGACCAGCCAGTTGGCTGCATCATAAAACTGATCAAGATGAGCAGTTGAGGAGATAGTAACGTTGTCCACCTGTCCGTGCCCGTGAAGGCATATTGAAGTTATTCTTATGATGATACTGCGAAGTTTACCCTTTTTCACTTTGGAGTATTGCAGACCCATTCCTTTCTGGAAGTCGATGCCAATGTCACGGGTGAAATGACGCCATGTACGCTGAATGTCTCCGAGGCCGTAGTAGATGTGCTGACCCGAAATTGAGATGAGGTTGTCATTGAACACGTAATGAATGTAGTAGACACGGCCTTTTTGTACCTCGAGCGTCACTGTAATGGTTCCATTTGTAATGAAACGGAAGTCAAGAGACAACACAAACGTGTCTTCCTCAACCTCCATACAAATTCCAAATGAACCCAAGGAATCTACAAAGAAAAAAAATAAAAGTAAAACTATTATTCCAAATATTAAAACAAATCACTAAACAGTTGTTACCATTTGTCTGGAGTTTTGCTTTTAGTGGATACAGTTACCCACTGTCAAGCCTAGTAGATTGATTGAAGTGTTTGTTTCTTATAGGTTATCAACCCTTTGCGATTGATTTGAAGCTGAAATACATTTCAGATTGTAAGAACAATCATTACTTTTTTTTTGCAAGTGAATATTGTGTTAAAACTTTTTTTTGAGAATAACAATAATTCTTCCATAATACAACTACCATTTAACCCATAGGTGGGGGTAGAAGATTGATTCATACCTTTCCCAAGGGTATTTGTGCGGAAGTGAATGTAACAAACCGAACTGGGATTTAAGCTCTCTGATTTCTCATTCCAAACCATTAACCATTACACCACCTTCACATCGTGGAACTCAGTAGAGAAACAATTTAAAAATTCTACATGACATTTCTACCAAAATGCAAGAGTAGGGATGCTGTTTGTTTGGATGTATCAAAGAGATGTTGTAACGTGCTTCCTTTGAATTAAAAAGTAAAAAAAATAATCTTGACTTACGGAAAGAAAAAGAAGTCATATATTGTGCTTGTTAAAATGTACAGTAAGAATGAATCTTCTATGTGCCAAACAAATTTTTTTTAAAGTCTATTGTTATAATTGTTCCATTTTATTATTAGCTAGTGTTGTTATTCTCTTATTGTGCCTAATTTATAAATTAAACTTTACATTATGTGTAACTGAAATTAAAATGAATTACAATTAAAAGGAAGCAAACTGTTATATCTCGTGCAAGATATAATAAACAAAGTAAACCCGAGTGTAGGTTTTCAATAATAACTTTATAATCGGATGTAGTACAGAGACAGAGTCGAGAGTATGCTAACCTCAATAGGTATTACAAAGGAAGTCGCTCCTACAAAGGAAGTCGCTCACGACCGACTGTGGTGGTCGCACTTTATCGGCAAACCGTCCGTCCATTATCGTGACTGGGGAAGTTGGGTTATACCATCACAACACAAACCTTGGAAGAACAGGAATTATATCCTTTATTTTGATGGTGTAATATGCAGTAAATAGAATGAGCCTGTTCATTGGTCAAAATTAAGCTCCTAATGTTGATGTTATGCTTACTTATTATAAGGTGCACTCCATGAATGAACAAGATTTTTTTTTTGTTTCACACCCACCATAGCAAAAGCAGAAATCATACACAACTTCAGGGAAATGGCAGCTACAGAATGTTAAGAGGACTGCAGAATACTAAAATCTTTAAACTTATTTTTCACACCCTTTAATTCATTTTAATTAAATGCTTATAGAACATATAAGCTTGTCATATCCTTTCTGTTTCATTAACAGCTAGTTCAAGCCAAATAACTTAGTTGTCCATGTAGCGTGATGTGAAAATAGACATTTTATGAAATTCAGACATCAATGTAGCAGGGTGTATCAGAGGGTTGATTTGGTTTGGTTTGTTTTAAGGCATATCAACACCTCAATGGGTTATTTAATGCAAACAAAATTTTTATTGCTGGTAATTTTTCCAAAAATGTATTGCTGGTAATATTTTTTTTCTTCAAAAATCTATTGCCAGTCATTTCTTTTCTCAAAAATGTAATAATTTTTATATTTTTTTTAATAATTTTTTCCTTCAAAAATTAATTGCTAGTAATAATTTTTAACAAAAAAAGTATTGCTGGTATTAGAACCTATTTTTACACTTTCATAGTGTTTTGACCCCAGTTTGGGGGATAATTATTTACCCATAGCTGGGACCCTAACAGGTGCTACCACCCTGGGTCAAGGTGGACCTGGGAATACCAGCAATTAAAAGGTGGTTCCATGCTCCTCAAAACCTCCTGATAAGAGGCCTTGCTGTTGGATGTCTTAGATACAGACGTACATGACATTATATCTGCATTCAGTACTGCAAGCATGAGGACAAGATAGATATACAAACAACAATCTCGCCCAATCTCTGAGACCATGGATAGTGAATGCAAGATCTATAACATCTATGCTGATGATTTAAGAGTGCACCTCTAAAGCACTTGATGACCAGAGATTGGTAGCTGACTTCTCATCCTATCTAGCACTAACTTTTCAGTGGGGTGGAAAAATGGCTGGTTACATTCAATGCCTCAAAAACCAAACTAGTTACATTCCATCACTACTGGGCAGACTGTGAACTATTGCCAGTCACGATGAACGGATATCACTTCAAGGAGGAACTCTCATATAGGCTCCACTGCTAAAGATGCATGTAAAATGATCGTCTCCCTGTACCGCCCCAGTAAGTACCTGACTCCTCATGCTATCCTCTACCTTCATAAGAACCAGATCAGGCCAAATATGAAGTACTGTTGCCATATTTATGTAGGAGCTGCCCAGTCCTCACAGAGTTCAAAAGCATTTCCAAGTCCTTGTCAGAGAAGAATTATTTTCCACCCTCCAACCTCTCCCTCACAGGCAGGATGTGGTGAATTTCTCACTGTTTTATCATTGCTTCCGTGGAAAGTGCTTGGATGAACTACATTCCTTGGTTCCACCAGGTCTAACCTTCATGGCTAGAACCCGCAATGCCACTTACATAGTAGCAAACCACACACATTCCCTCCATACTCCATCAATGAGAAGTTCCACTTGAATAGTGAACAACAGCTCTTTGGAACCAAATCCAAAGAGAATGTTTACCCAATCATGACAATCTTAACCTGTTCAAGTCTAGCGTTAACTGTTATCTTCTCCTCCTATCAGTAATAAATTGCCCCTTAATGCAACCCTCCACTTCCAGTGAGCCCCCAGACCTTGTACAAGGTAAACCTTACTGTAAAACAAAACATATTAGACAAGATGCGTCCCAGACCGGTCGCATATCACAGATTGGCTGAGAGTTACTGATAAAATACTGTAGTGAACAGAATGTCATTTAATGAAGATTAAAGTCTCATGTTATCATCAGTAATGGTACAACTGACTTGATTATTGACTATTTTTTCTTTTCCTATTCTATTTAGAGATTCTTGATAAAATCCAAAGAAAAATCTGCAATGTTATTGGTCCTGACCTGGCATCTTGTCTTCAAACACTCTCTCACCGTTGTAACTTAGCTTCCCTGTGCCTTTTCTATAAATACTTTCATGGTATTTGTTCTGATTAAACTTTCCTCTATGGTAAGTTGTTGTTTTTTATTCCTACCTCCAACAGACAAATTGTAAGTATGGAAACTAGTTAGGACTTCATAGAGACTTTGAGGCATTACGGTGACTGTAGTAAGAATGGTAAGTAAGAATGTTTTGTTTTTTGATGTAAGGAATACTGTGGTATGTTTGGGTCAGTAATTGTGGCTAGCCAAGTTTAAGGTGAAACAGATTGAAGACCAGCCTTCCCCTACCCCCACTTTTTGCATTTTCAAAAAGAATATCAAGTTCTTCTATGGTACCTAATCCTTATCAATTTAAGTGCAGTACTAGATTGGCAGCACGGTCCGATCATTTTGCAGTTGAAAAGCTAGATTTAAATGTAAGTTCTATGCTAAAAGTTTCTTCTATTGCATTTCTTTCTTTCCAGTCAACTTTGAACTTTGACATTCAAAAATTTAAATGCAATGTCTATCGTTTTCATATGTCTTCTTAATTCTCAAATTTTTTATTGACCTCACTTCTTAATAGTATTTTTTCCCCTCGTTCTCCCCCCCCCTCAGTGACCCCTTGTGTCTTAGTGGGTTTATTGCCTTATTCAGGGTGAAATGATTAGAAAAAAAAAAATCAATAGAAAAGATAATTTTATTAACTACTGTTCCATCTTGAAGACATCCAATATTTAATCGACTCTGCCTGGGAACAGTACAAGACTATTTTGTTCAAAATTCATTTAAGTAACAACAAACTCCAAGCAAACAAAAAAAAACCCCTTCAATAATGTCCATATTGTTCTTGTTTTTTTAATTTAATTTCAAGAGAAAAATCAAAGAATGATTCTCACCAGGAGCTTCAAATTCTACCACTCTACCAACTTCAGGATCTGAAACTACTTTTATGTGCGTTCTTGCAGAGGGCAGACTCCAATCTCGCAAATCTTCATCATCCCCATCCTCCAAGATGGTTACATCAGGATCCTCCTCTGTCAAAAATTTGCTGTAGTGACTCAGTCCAAACTGAGCAATTTGGATCGGATAATGATGACCTTGAGGTCCCCACTGAGTTGATATTGGAACACCTGGAAAAAATGACAAGGAAAAAAAATATTAATATACATTGAAGCAATAGCAGCCAAAAAGAATGATAATAATATAATACCAGTCTAACTCAAATATAGGTAACCAAATTATATATACTAATTTGGTACCTGGTATGTCTGGTACCAAGATTTTCGTTTAAAATACATTAGTAAATATACTCAGTTTAAATACAAAAGGAAAAAGGAGTCATAAAATGATTTCAAACGTCTATGCATTTCAGCTTTCATTTTCCTGTTACCCAAGGGTTGTTACTGGATAGAAAGGGAAATTAGCCTTGGAAACACAAATGTCCATTTCAATTTCACTCAAATTTTGTGTGTGTGTGTGTGTGTGTGTGTGTGTGTGTGTGTGTGTGTGTGTGTGTGTGTGTGTGTATTCTGGTTTGTATATACGCAAGTATATCTTAATTCAAGAAAAGACTAGTGACATTCCATCGTCACCGGGCGGACCCTGAGTTTTCACCTATCGCAAAGAACAGGTGTTCTCCCGGGGAGGCCTGATGCCTTGAGCACCTACAGAAACTCAGACCTCAAGTGGAACTCGCACATATGATCCATTGCTAAGGATACTGGAAAGATGGTTGGTTCCCTGTACCACTCCAGAAAGTACCTGACTCTACTTGCTATCAGCTACCTTTAAAAGAGCTAGATCAAGTCAAAAATGGTACACTGCTGCCATGCATGGGCAGAAGCTGCCCAGTCTTGATAGAATCCAAAAGCGTCTCTGTAGGTGATGAATTATCTTCCACCTTACAACCACTTCCCCATAGACATAAACATCACTAACCTCTTGTTGCTCTATCACCATTTCTATGGAAAGTGTTCAAACAAATTAAATTCCTTAGTTTCACTAGTTCTAACCCTCATGGCTAAGACCCACCCTGCCACACACATTGTAGCCAACCACCCTCATTCCCTTCATATTCCATTAGTGAGATGAAGTTCCACTTGAGCAGCTCCTTCCCACAAACTGCTGCTTTGTGGAACTGACTCCCAAGGATGCTTCCCCAATCACTACAATCTTAACCTATTCAAGTCTAGGGTTAACCATTATATTCCCTAAATATTCCCATAAACTCTACCTCTTACTCTGTAACCCTCTACTTTGAGTGGCTGTTCGGCCTTGTATAAGGTAAAAACTCATTGTAAAAAAAAAAAAAAAAAAGTTTTAAAAATATTTCTACAAAATTGTAAAATAATTTATAGTCAAATTTGAAATCAAGGACACATGACCCAGTGGATTAAAGTGATGGGTGAATTCAGTGACTTGACCCAAAGAGTTGTGAGTTCAATACCTGGCTACTGCAGTGGTGAACAAATACTTGGAGAGTTGAGTTAAAGAGAGATAACTGAGACATCTGGAAGAGGTATGGAACGTGGAACTAGAACAATCTAGCCCAGTTGATGAAATAAAGGGTTCAGTTTGAAATTCCAATCACCTGAAGAAGGCAGGAGTGTATGACGGCTGAAACGTCATGAATATGACAATAAAGATGAGGACAACAGTCCAAACAATGCAAATAATTACAATGCCTCATCTCAGAAATATATTAATTAAAATAATAATAATAATAATAGGTAATGTGTTTAGCAATGTCTATATGGCATCAGTATGAAACTGCCTTCACTGGTTAGTGGACAGAACCTATACATGGGGGATTCATGTGTCCTTGAGTGATCCACACAAGTGCAGGATGTATACATGTTGTCTATATATCGTGTTTACCACATGGACTGCGATAAACAATATAAAAGAGATAGATATTAATAATGGTATATAATGATTTTTATGCAGATATGAAAACTATTTCAAGGGTTCCACGAGGGTAAAAATGTTGGAAAACGCTGCTATATGGATTAGGTTTAGTGACTCTATGTATTTGAGGAGATGTCTGTTTTGACAAAATCAAATTTAAATACATTTTTTTTACAGTTTAAAAGATTAATTTTTTTTTCTATGTCTCCAACTTTATGATTTTATTGCTCAGTCCAAGGTAGGTGTTGCCCAGGCTGAGTGGGAGGGAATATATTATTTTAAAGTCTTATTTTAAAGTCTGTTTTGAGAAAATCAAATTTAAATACATGTTTTTTACAGTTTAAAAGATTAATTATTTTTTCTATGTCTCCAACTTTATGATTTTATTGCTCAGTCCAAGGTAGGTGTTGCCCAGGCTGAGTGGGAGGGAATATATTATTTTAAAGTCTTATTTTAAAGTCTGTTTTGAGAAAATCAAATTTAAATACATGTTTTTTACAGTTTAAAAGATTAATTTTTTTTCTATGTCTCCAACTTTATGATTTTATTGCTCAGTCCAAGGTAGGTGTTGCCCAGGCTGAGTGGGAGGGAATATATTATTTTAAAGTCTTATTTTAAAGTCTTATTTTAAAGTCTTATTTTAAAGTCTTATTTTAAAGTCTTATTTTAAAGTCTTATTTTAAAGTCTTATTTTAAAGTCTTATTTTAAAGTCTTATTTTAAAGTCTTATTTTAAAGTCTTATTTTAAAGTCTTATTTTAAAGTCTTATTTTAAAGTCAGTCAAATTGTATGTACATAGTGCAATATACTTGTGTATATATTAAATGGTACAAGCACATTTAAGTCAATGATGCACAATACAGACATATACATTATATATGTGCAAAGTCACACACAGACAATGTGTGACGAACAGTGAATTTTCTCTTCTGTTATAATACAGACTGCTGGGTAAGAGAGCAGGACACTAACAAATTGACACATACATACAAAACCCAATATGCCCATCATGACACTCAGTCAGACAAGGGTATGCCAGGCACATGCACCACAGCCAAGTTTTCTTGATATTTGAGACACTGGGGATAAAGTTCTATTGATGGCCACAAAACAGAAACAAAATTTACAAACACATTTTATTGTTACATACATGT
>OZ038511.1:29885646-29890646 GCA_964036315.1 Acanthosepion esculentum | reverse complement strand
TCATCATCAAGGTAGGTAGAGACAGTTGGTGAGTTTGGTAGATCTAGTGAGAGAGGTGACATACCTTCTTTTTTATATGTACATTTCAGGATCTGGCCTCTTAAGTTATCATTGTCTGAGAAGGACTATTTGCAATTTGTCAAAGTCAAACATTGAAATTAATGACACAATATCAGTTGTTTTTAATATCTATATAGATATCAACATCTATATATATATATATATATATATATATATATATATATATATAAAGTGGACACTAATATATCCATATCATACTTTCTATATATCTATATAGATATCTATATCAATATCAATATATATATATATCTATATATATATATATATCAATATCTATATATAAAGTGGACACTAATATATCCATATCATACTTTCTATATATCTATATAGATATCTATATCAATATCAATATATATATATATCTATATATATATATATATATATCAATATCTATATATAAAGTGGACACTAATATATCCATATCATACTTTCTATATATCTATATAGATATCTATATCTATATCAATATATATATATATATATATATCAATATCAATATATATATATATATATATCAATATATATATATATATATATCAATATCAATATATATATATATATATATATATATCAATATCAATATATATATATATATATCAATATATATATATATATCAATATATATATATATATATCAATATATATATCTATATCAATATATATATATATATATCAATATATATATCTATATCAATATATATATATATATATATCAATATATATATCAATATATATATCTATATCAATATATATATATATATATCAATATATATATCTATATCATACACTCTATATATCTATATAGATATCTATCAATATCTATATCAATATCTATATATAAAGTGGACACTAATATATCTATATCATACACTCTATATATCTATATAGATATCTATCAATATATATATATATATATATATATATATATATATATATATATATAAAGTGGACACTAATACAGTGTAACCCGGATATAAGAGAGATTTTCTCTGGTCCCAAATTAGAGCCTGTGTTAATGTATATATAATAGACCAAACCCGGATATAAGAGACTTCTTCTCCGGTCCCGACAACTCTCTTATATCCGGGTTACACTGTATATCTATATCATACACTCTCTCTATATATATATATATATATATATATATATATATATATATATATATCAAGTGGACACTAATATATCAATATCTATATATAAAGTGGACACTAAGGTCAACACTGACTGGTGAGAGTCTGTTTCATGCTTGAACACAATCTTCAGGCCATGTGTATTGTTTTTATCTTTGTTTTGTTTTGTTTGGAGGGGGGGTATCTTTCAGACTAAGAGTGGGTAAGTGGACAACAAAATAGAAAAATAAAATCTTAAATAACTTTTTTGTCCTCGGAGGAAATGGGGAATATTTAAAAATGGGGACAAAAATAACAAAATGTAAAAACAAAAGCAAAAAATGCAAAAGCAAAAGTGAAATGAAGTCAACTAAGTTATACATCCCAATATACTGGACATCAAAAATTCACACGTGCAAATTTAAAGTTGCATCTTCAGCATTTTGTGATGCAAAATTGTAACTACCGCTCGCTATATTTCTTCTTTCACCCTAGAACCTAACTTCATTGATTGTTTGTATGAAGAAGTTGCTTCTAAGGTCAAAACTCAGAAAGTAGCTTGTTTTTGGTTATCTTCTGCTTCCAATACCTTCCATGTGCTCTGTGAGTGTTAAATTCACCAAGCCTTCTTTTCTTATTATTTTACTATCTGAAATCAAAATATTGCATAACAATATTCTGTGCAAAGAAAATACAAGAGATTAGACATCCGGGTCCAGATAATCTTGTCGCTTTCTAGAAAGCAGGACAAAACTATCAGGCAGGGAGAAAATCAGAAAGTTCTGACCAGAAGCTGCAAGAGTTTTGTCTGACTCTGGTTAGATTAAGGAAACTGTAAAGAGAGACAAAGGGAGGGAAGTGAGAGAAGGTTAAAGAGAGACAAAGTGAGAGAAGGTTAAAGAGAGACAAAGAGAGGGAAGCGAGAGAAGGGTAAAGAGAGACAAAGGGAGGGAAGTGAGAGAAGGGTAAAGAGAGACAAAGAGAAGGAAGCAAGAGAAGAGAAAAGAAAGAAGGTAGAGAGAAGAGAGATAAAATCTAGAGAAGAGAAAAAGTAGGATAATAAGTGAAAAGAGTAACAAGTGGAAGGGAGAAAAGAGAGAAAGTATTGGTGAAGAGAAGAAACAGAGCAAGTGAAAAAAGAGAGAAAGTAAGGGAGAGAAGAGAGGACGCCTGGAAAGGGAGAGAAGAGAGGACGTCTGGAAAGAGAGAGAAGAGAGGACGTCTGGAAAGAGAGAGAAGAGAGGACGTCTGGAAAGAGAGAGAAGAGAGGACGTCTGGAAAGAGAGAGAAGAGAGGACGTCTGGAAAGAGAGAGAAGAGAGAGAAAATGAATGGGAAATGGAGAGAAGAGAAAAAATAAAGGGAGAAAAGAGCGGATGCCAGGGAAAGGGAGAAAAGAGAGAACATCATGGAAAGGGAAAAAAAGAGAAAATGGGAAAAGAGAGTAGTACCACTACTAACATAACACAAACATTCATAGACTATACGAAGTTACTATACACCACTAAATGCAAGAAATGACTCATAATTCTGGAATAAACAACCTTAATGTCTTTCAACACCAGAGACGTAATCTTAAAGATTGTATAAAATATTTAATATGGATATGAAATAATAATATTTATATATATATATAAAATATATTTAATATTTGTCTAGCTCTATAACCGTTTTACACCTGCTCACACTTGAGACTAATTTGAATCCCAGTTCACCACAATAATGTCAGAAACCTTGTCTTCCATACCCAGTTCTTGATAATGACTGATATTGTCAAAAGTGATTGAACAAAAACAGGTCAAAGCAAGACATTTGAACAGTTTATCAAGAATTTTGATTCTGATCTATTTGAAAATTAGAAAAATACAGTAGAGAATTAAACAAACTGAGTTTGTCAGTTGAATTTAGCAGAACTCGTTTGGGTATATAGACGACACACCCAAATGCTTTGAAACAGCATGAACCAATTTTCTTGAAATCAAATTTACTATACAGTACATAAAAAATGCAACTTTTGTTGACAAGAATTCCATGCAATACGTTTAGAATCAACAAAAAAACCCCCAAAAAACCCCCAAAAAAACTTTACATCCTTAGTTTGTTTAGACAAGCCATAATGTGTCCATGCAGAGAGAAACAGTTAGAGAGGAACTGGGAACTCCATTTTTTTTATAGAACAATACAGAACAACCAGCGTGACCTAATTCGTCCAACCATTCTTAAGCAAACATGACAAATCAGTACTGTGTACAACATGTCCTTCATCTAAACCTTTTTTTTGTCTGATACTTTTTTAGCCTGTATCATTTTAAAACTTAATCAAATTTTCTAGTTTCAAACAGATAAACCGGTATGATTATTCTTTTTTGGCAGTAAAATCCCCTCAGGGATATCTTTATTTAAACAACTCCTTCCATTAAGTATTCATGAAATTTTCCCCAACTCCTTAATTTAGGCTGTGAGTATTCTAGGACAAAAAAAAAATCCAGCCACTCCTTTCATTCCAACCATCTTGTTTATTTGAAACACAAGTGTAAACAACAATATTTTGTTAAAACATATTCTATGAACCCAGATCCACCTGGTATTAGTTTAAAATGACACCTTCCTTTTTCCATATATTGTGACCATCTGTTCACCCAATACAAAGCCTAAGGGTCACTCACATAAGAGCAGCGGTTCCCAAACTTTTTTTCCTCTGGGTTGCATTTTTGTAATGAAAATTTGTTCACGACTCACCTAACTCACAGCCCTACTGCAAAGAAGTCCAGAGAGAGGGTTAAAGGGAGATAATCCCAGATTCGAAGTTGGAACATTATCATTGATAAGTCTCTCCTCCAATTTGCAGACCAAAGTTACTATATTCTTAATACTTAATATAATGAAAAAATATCATAATGAAAAACTAATCGCTCAATAATTATTTATAACTATTTATACAGGGACTCATGCATGCAATTACAAGTAATCCATAATTTAAATTTTGAGATCATATTTATTTTTGACATATGAATTTTTTGAAACTGTTTCTAAATCCTTGATTGCTTTTCAATTATTCTGCCTCACCTGTTATCCTCTTCCATTGCATCTATGAGGTGTGCCACACCATTTAGGAACCACTAGGTTACAGGGTAACTTCACAAGATTGTTGTAAGGGAGGAAGAAGGAAGGAATAATAAGTGCACATTATGAGAAAACATGGGATACATATCAGTTGACCATGGACTTGAAAAGACTAAGATTGTAATTGTCAGGGAAGCATCCTCTCAGGAGTCTGTTTGACAAACAAAAACTATTACGGAAGAAGCTGTATGAGTGAAACTTACTCCTTATCAAAAGAAGGTTAAGGGTGCAATGGATAAATTGTCGTCTAAATTAAGCAAGACAAAAAAAAAAAAATTTAAATAATACTGACATCACATTTAACAGATATGTTTACAAAGATTACACAAAAAATAGCTTGAAATACTAAAGAATGCATTTATTCAATAAAATCACCATTGGCTTCAACCACGGCCTCCAGACGCCTTTGAAATCTCCTGCAATTCTTCTGGATGGTCTCCTTATTTAAGCTGCCGAATGCTGCCATAATCCTTGTCTTCAATTCATCTTTGGCGTTACAAGGAGCTTTCTTGGTCTCTCACTCAAATGCGCTCCACATATAATAATCAAAGGGATTGCAATCTGGGGAGTTAGGTGACCAGAGATGTAAGGGATGATGTGGTTGCAGAAATTGTCTGAGAGCCATCACTGGGTTTTCCTGCTTGTGTGGCATGGTGCAGAGTCCTGTTGCCCAAGGTCAGTACTACCG
>OZ038511.1:29855646-29880646 GCA_964036315.1 Acanthosepion esculentum | reverse complement strand
GACAATAGTTTGAATATAAATAGAGTAAATAAAACGAACTGAATACTGAACAATCATTATGATGAGGTCCTGAAATATGAGTAGTAGAACGAGAACAGTCAACCCCTGGTGATTAAATAAAGGGTTCAGTTCAGAATTGCCCGTAGGTTACCCAGATCTATATACACCTGAGGACACGAAAGCTGAAATGTCATGATAACAACAACAAAGATGAGGACAATTAGTGTAAATAAAACTAGATGAATATTGAACTATCATTATGATGAGATGCTGAAAATTTCTTGTCCCGACCAAGAAACCCTACCCGATAAAATCTAATGTTTGATCCTTTGGTCAAAATTCAGTGAACAGGTTGGGCTCAAAACTTTTCAGCACCTCTTGTTGAGCTTGAAAACTTAGAATATGTAAAATATATTTGTATAGATCTACCATGTTTCCATTTCACAAATCAATGCTCTTACCTACTAGGCCATTGTCCTGTAAGAACTATACAATATCCTTAGATGTGACAAGTAGAATGAGAACAATCTCTCTCCAGGGAATAAATAAAGAGTTCAGTTCAGAATTACCTGTAGGTTACCCAGATCTATATACACCTGAGGAAGGCTGCAGGGCGCAACAGCCGAAATGTTGTGATAACAACAACAATGATGAGGACAACCGTTTGAATATAAATAGTGTAAATAATGACCACGTGCATGTAAAATCTTATGACACTTAACTGCAAATATCTTCATTACAATAAAAACATATTAAAGAAAGATCATTTTAAATTGTCTTCCATTATATTTTTTAAATTATTTTTTATCCTCCAACACATCAACTGATTTAAACTCAAGCATTTTTATTTGCTTATTTGTTTTTTTTAATCCAGTTACAAAAGGACAATGCAAAGAAAAAAAAAGAAAAAAAATTAAGAAAAAAAAGAAAAAGAAAAAAAAGAAAAAAAAAAGAAAAAAAAAAAAGAATTAAAATAATAAAATTACCATAACCTTTTTACCAAATTAATTAAATAAAGCTTTTTAAACATGCAAAGGTTTTTAAATAATTGACGGCTTTTAATGCAAGTCTGCCTTGATTTGATTCACCAAGAATTTAAGAGTAAATTAAATTCAAAAGAATATTTTCTTCAATCAAAGAAAGAATACAGCAAACAATATGTGAGCGCTATAGAAAAAAAGTACACACAACAAATATTTTAAACTTTCTTTTGCATAATCTTATTTTACTATTTAACTTTTTATGGTTGATTTGGCTTTTAAAATATCATTGATGAATATTTTAGGTAAAAGATGTGATTCTACAGGAGGATGCTGAGAATACCATGGATGAAATTGAAATGTGCAAGCAACAAGAAAGTTCTAAAGAAAATCAATATATATATATATATATATATATATATATATATATATATATATGGTGTATTGTGGCAGCAGATCATTATTTAAGCATAACAGACAATGAATGTCTATTATGTTTGATCATGAGCGTTCGAAAGTTTGTATGTTTGCTTTAATTTCGGGTGAAAATAAAGATAAAAATCGTCCAACATTTGGATATTTTTTTTTATTAAGTTGGTCCTAAGCTTTTGGCTAACATGAGCCATCCTCAGATCATGTGTGTGTGTTTGTGTGTGTGTGTGTTACATTAATTGCACAACTCCGAGTTTCATGCCAAAGCAATTTTCAAATGCTGCAAATATTATATTTATTTTTATTTATATTTTGGGTTGACATCGTTTTTTTTTAAGTTTCTGGATATATTATTGTTGGGATAGAATATTATTGGTGTTAATATATTTAAATGAATTGTAGTTTAATTTTGAACGCAAGCCCAGATCAACATTTAAAATTGAAAATAATGTTGGAAATAAGGAATATAAATTCTAAATTAGGGAAAACGTAAGTAAACAAAAAAAAATGGCTGTTCGGATATCAAGAGAGGCAACTCTATTTTTATTCCAAAAACAAGAGATAATTGATAATACTATTACGAAACTAAAACTAATGATATCAAGAACAAAGTATGCCATGATAAAATAAAATAATATAAAATAAAATAAAGTACTACTATAAGTACTACTACTAATAATAGTCGATATCAATGAAAAGAAAATGATTTAAAATAAAAGAAGAAAAATAAAGTAAAATGAAATAAGTGCTTTATATAGGAAAATATTAATAAGAAATAAAATGTTTAAATAAATTGTATTTAAAAAGGTGAGAAGCACACTTTTTGTTTGTTTATTTTTTTTTTAAATGTTTACATTTTTTTTTTTTTTTTTTCATAAAAACAAAACAAAGATAACCTTTTCTTTAGCAGTATGTTAAAAAATAGCTATGGCCAAAAGTGTGCTTTTCATCCTTTGCAATCCTGTTCCAGTCAAAATTGGGAATCATATATATATATATATATATATATATGCGCGCGCGCACACACACACACACACACACACACACAGTCAAAATCTTAAGACCAGATACAAAAGGATTAAAAAAAATGTAAAATACTGTTACTTTAAACAAAATATATTTGCGAAACATTTACATTTAATTAGAAAATGTATTTTATCAACAAACAAGTTAACATTTTAAGCTTTTAATTGATTAATTTAAACAAACATTGAAAAAAGTATTAAATTTCAGATTTTAAAATGGCTAAGGATAAAATTTTAACAAAGTTCAAACAGGGCAGTATTGCTGAACATCAAAGACGTGTTCTTTCGCAATGCGCCATTGCAAATGAAATTGGCCATAGCAGAACTGTCATTGCTAACTTCATTCAAAATCTGGATGCATATGCTTCTAAAATATCAAGTGGGTCACCCCAATAAAATCTCACCATCTCTAGACAGACGCACTGGGTGAGAAGTTAAGAAAGATTCAGGCCTAACATCAAATCAGATAAAAGCGAATACAGATACTGAATGCAGCTCTCAAATACTGTGAAAACTGAGCCTTGGTTTCAAAGTCATACTCATAACCCCACAAATCATCACCTGTTATGGCCATTTTCAAAAAGCTTTCTGTGGTGTGGTGATACAACCACACTCCACACACTTCCCTGCCAAGCACTGCTATAAAGAATGAAAGTGACCGAGAACATTATAACAGGTGTACAAGGTCAATTGGTGCCAAGCAGCTTCACTCTGCATATTTCAGCTCAGTTGTCAATACTTTTTGGATCAGAGTTTGTCTAGGACGAAAAATACAAGGATTATCAGTGTTCAGGATTTGGTTGGTTGATTAGGTTTTGCTTAACAGTATATCAAATCTTGATGAGTCATTTTACACCAATCGGGTGAATTCATATATTACATATACGTACATTTATTTTGTCAATAGTTTGGTAGCTACAATTCAATTTAAATAGAATGTCTAATATGTCAATTTGAAATGTTTAAACCAGTCCTTTTCCATATACATAAACAATTTTTGAAGAAATTAAAAAATTCTTGTTTCTTTTATTATCTGGCCAGAGGTAACGTCTTTAAACAATGTTTTTATATCTATGACAATGTAATATTGCTCAGCAACCTTGACATATTTCGAAAGGGTTTCAGAATAACCAAGAACCCCATACTGGCAGCAAACTGCCTGCAGACATATAGAAAATGAATTCAGCAGATATACAAAAAAAAAAAGAAAAAGAAAAAAAAGAAAAAAGAAAAAAGAAGAAAAAAAAGAAAAGAAAAAAAAAGAAAAGAAAAGAAAAAAAAAAAAAGAAAAGAAAAAAAAGAAAAAAAAGAAAAGAAAAAAAAAGAAAAGAAAAAAGAAAAGAAAAAAAGAAAAGAAAAAAAGAAAAGAAAAAAAAGAAAAGAAAAAAAAAGAAAAGAAAAAAAGAAAAGAAAAAAGAAAAGAAAAAAAGAAAAGAAAAAAAAGAAAAGAAAAAAGAAAAGAAAAAAAAAGAAAAGAAAAAAAAGAAAAAAAAGAAAAGAAAAAAAAGAAAAAAAAAAGAAAAGAAAAAAAAAGAAAAAAAAGAAAAGAAAAAAAAAAAGAAAAAAGAAAGAAAGAAGGGGTGTATTGTCTCACCGGACTTATTCAACCTATACAGCGAGGCAATTCTGAGAGAATTAGATGTCCTACCAGGATTCATTATTAGTGGCCACTATCTTAATAACATAAGGTATGCAGATGACACAGTGTTGATAGCAGATATGGAAATAAAACTGAAAATGTTCCTACAGAAGGTAGCGAAAAAAGCACGAGGAAAGGACTAAATATAAACTGCAAGAAGACAGAATGGATGGTTATTAGCAAAAGGAAGAACCAAAAAATACAAATATCAAACATGTACAAAAATTTAAATATTTAGGAGAGGACGGAAGGTGCAACACCGAAATTGGAAGATGTATTGGCATAGTGAAAGATGCCTTCCAAAAACTAAGCATATTATTAAGAGAGAGAAAATCTTTGTTAAAAACAAAGCAAACAGTACTGAACTGTTATGTGATATCTGTCCTGTATGGCAGTAAATGCTGGACGATCTCCTCATAAATGAAGAAGAGACTCGAATCAACAGAAATATGGTTCTGTTGCATAGCCCCCTGGTGGAGGTGGTTTTGTCTTGTCTTGGCCAGTGATCGCTAATTGTTTTGGTTCAGCAATGAAAGACTTCAAACACAGAGAATTTTAACTTAACTATTTTTATTACTCATATCAACATGTACATTATCTAACTATCCAGTGGGGGTCACACCCCTCATTGGGGAGCCATCTTGGACACAAAAGAGGACACATATACATCGCTTGATGGATAACAACCAACTTGCTGGAACCTTTTTCCTATCTATCTTTCCCACACAAGTTCAGCCAATCAAAACTGACTTCCCTATTATGGCTCGCATCTGACCCCGAATGTCAATTTCCATAAGTATCTTATCTGCCACCTAAAAATAACCTGCTAAACTATTATTTAAGTTCTACAGAAAGATACTGAGGATACCATGGACCGAATATGTAAGCAATGATGAATGGAAACAAAAAGGAAACTTATACTTAACATCAGGGCATGTGAGGAAAGAGAGCTTGGAGAATCTGATACTCATAGGACAGACTGAAGGCAAGAGAGATATAGGAAAGCAATGCATAACATATTTAGTGAGCTTGAGTAAATAGATAGCGGAACAAAGTTTCGGAGAAATAACAAAAAAAAAACAATATTAAGAGCTAGGACAGGAAGTTGTGGAGAGCCATGATCACTTACATCCAGAGGGCCACAGCACATAAAGAAGAAGAAGAAGAAGAAACTGATAGCTTTTACATTCAATCAGAATCTGCTTAACTGTCAATCTATGATTGCAATGGTTGCATCAAGGCAAAATCCTCAGCTCTAAGGTGTATACGACTTAGTCTTGTATGGCCATTATGAACTCTCGTTAGTACAGTGTCCTCTCTTCACCCCCTTTTCATAGTTTAGTGTTTTCCTCTCTGACGCTTGGTTGGTCTTCGTAAAATATTTTTTCTGGGAACGTGTCCCATACTGCTTGCCATTTGCTTTTTAGAAAGTCGTTAATTTTCTCATTAAAATCAGTATACAGAATTTTTCCATTTAAGATGCTTTCACAAAAAAACTAAGGTGCCTTGGAGAGATTGATTAGTTTTGGTTAGATTTTATTTAATGGTGTGTCAACCCTGAGGAGTCATTTTACACCAACTATGTGAATACATATATCTATATAATAAATGCAAATGTCAGTGTGTCACTGTGTCACACTTTTTCAACTTGACTCCTAGAGGCTGAAAGCCCAACACGCCATACCATTTTTGGAATCAGGCTGACTTCATGAGCAAATTAAAAACATTCCACGCTGGATCCAGACCCCAAAATCCTGAAATTTTGGATACCCCAGTTTTCATAAAAATAATTGTTTGTATGGAATGTAAGGGCCTACATACATCAAACTGTCTTCAAATTAAGGGTGGCTTTTAAGCTAGTATTACATATAGATACCATATGTATTTGTGTATTGTGTGAATTTTGAATACTTAATTTTGAAGCTAATTTTAAGGGAGTCATATCATACAAGAGATATAAAATTAGCATATGTTAGCACAAGAAAGAACTGTATTACAGGAGATATATTAACACCAATATATTAACACCCACCTCAGAGAGCAAATGGGCAGCCTCTCAGACATCACAGAGGAAAATGTAAGGTCCACACTTCAGATAAGAGGCTCTGATGAAGTGTTGGGGTAATATATGAAACATACAGATACAACTTATGTACAATCACCAAAGCTGAGCAACATTGACCCTGGTCAGTACATAGATGGGTGACTGTTTAGGAATAGCAAGTACTGTAAGCTTAAATGTGTGGGTGGTGTCATGAATAGTGGCTCAGAATTAGAGATCAGAGAGCTGAGTTTCAATTCCTGTTGGGTTCGTTATATTCACTTACATGCAAATACCCTATGGAGTGGTATGAATCCAGTTCTTCTACCCCTAGCTATGGGTTAATTAGTAAAACTTGTATCAGTAAATCATTATTATCTCAGAAAATGTTCTTACAGTGTAAAAATATTTTCTGGCTTCTACAAAAGAAGGTGACATAGTGAAATACAGGAAGTATAGCCAGTAACGGATCGTCTCATTGGAAACCTCAGACCTGACATGTCAGAACAATTCACAGAGCCGTTTATTTTTCAATTGTTTATTAAAAAAAATATATCCACATTAATTGTGTCTGTTACTCCAAATTGAATACTTCCAGAGGAAAGAATTAACAAAATCGACTCATATAAACAACACAAATAATTACCGTATTTGACGTCATATACGGCACTCTTTTTACTTTTACTAAACGACGATGAAAAAGCAGAAAAATCCCCTACGTCTTTTAGGCCATATGTAGGTTTAAAGTTCGTGATAGACGGCCACATCTTTACTGGTATTATCACAAACGTTGGGCCATTGTGCCCTCACGCTTTCTTCAGGTGGTTGTCGATCTGAGTAACATGCACAACTCACAGCCATGCTTTTTTTTTTCCTGAGGAGGCCAGATAAAGATTAATTTTGCACAAAGCAAGGTGGGTCCTTGACTGACTGAGGATTTATCATTATGATTTGAGGCAAGGTTTTACAAGTTTGGATGTTCTTCCTGACAACCAACTCAGACACAGAGTAATCCAAGTACATAGAGTGTTTTTATTGAGATACCATTTAAAGGAAGGTTTCCATTCAAGGCTGGAGGCCCCAACTTAGCCTTATATATATATATATATATATTTTCACATAATAATTCATTGAGAGTATCCTATTAAAAATAAGTAGACAAAACTTGTCTAAATTATTTAATGAGACATGTCTTAATGAAAACATGCTGCCAAAATACACGCAATATATATATATATATATATATATATATATATATATATATATATATATATATATATATATATGTTTGTTATGAAAATACTCCCATGAGTGCTCAGGATCGCCTCGTCAGTGATGTTATGACTTGGAGTCATGGCAAGTTTCGGGTCTTCCAACATCATGCTTGCTCGCCCAAGAGACCCTACCGAAACAGTACGATTCCGGCAGGCGATCCTGAAACAAACAAACAAAAAAAACGTGAAGCACGCAACAAATGGACTCCGCCAATAAATGCCACTGCTGACCGATCACCGCTGACTTACGTCACTTCCTCCTCAGCTAAGACGATACAAAAAAAGACTCGACGGCCAGCTCGTCTTTTTCCGTCGTCTTAGTTTGACCACGCGGATCGTCTTTCATCTTCAACGAACAGTCTGACATAACAGGTAAGTAAAAACAAGAAAAGTTTCCTTTCATATGAAGTGTTACTTACCCCCCCCCCCCAAATATATATATATATATATATATCCTTATCGAGTTTCACTACACCCATCCAGTATTGTACACAGTGTCTTGCCTAGGGTGTTAAGGTTTCAAAGGTCATTCAGTGTGCAAACTAGAAGATGCTTACTAGTTTGTAATTGCTTGCATTGGTAGTTGGGATCATCATCCATGACATGTCCGTATTTCTGAAGATTCACTCTACAGCTGTTCGGAGGTGATTTAAGCAGGACCAGAATCGGGGGGGGGGGGAGGGGATTTTGCAGTCGTGCTGTCGTTTTTTGGGTTGGGGAGTCGTGGAGGTGGTGCCGAGCGTGACAATTGTGTCTGGAAATGCAGAAGGTCAGGGCTGGCAGAGTTCATGCTGGTTGTTGCCGGTTGTGCTGGAAGGAGGGGGTTGGCCACTGTCACGTGTCCTCGTGTGGGCATTTTATTAAATGAGAGAACTGAGATCATATCAGGGTGCAGGCATTTAAGTAAATATTTTTCAAGTACCTATGAGCCTGGATGAGTGAAATAAAATAATTTTTTTCTCCGCTCACTCACCTCCCTCCAGCCTTATACCTTTCACCCTCTCATTTCCAGTGTAGTTTTGGAGTAGTTTTCTTTGGTTTTTACATCCTTCCACTTGCCTGAGGAGCCCTTACAATTGAAGCCCTGGTTGTGAGGTTGGTTAGCATTTTAGCCTTTTCTAAAATTTTATATATATATATATATATATGTCTTTAATGTTTTATTACCACAAATGGTGTTTTTGGCTGGTACCTATATTTGAAGTAGATGCACTGTTTTTATTTTAAACAGTGTGTATTACATCTATTGTCCTGCACACTTGAGAAATCTTAATAAAGTGTGCTCTCTGGTAAAGTTTGAATATGCATTCTCCCTTTATATGAGAAACCATTGTTTGATTTTGAAGAAGGGGAACCATAAAAGAAGAAGAGATAACTGACTGACTTTAATAGTCAAAGTTGGGAGCACTTGTAAGAACAACCTAGAGCCTCAAGAGACAGTTCCCTCACCACGGGGAGATGTTTGTGAATGCATTACAAAATTATCTACCATATATATAGGTTGCACTATAATCTGGGGAGTAACACAGCCCCTTTTAGACATAAGATTTATCAGATATCTACCTTTATTTCAAAACTTAGAATTATTAACTCACTTTTGCAGTTAAAATACATTTCATCAATTTGTAAACAAAAGTAACTGTTGTACCAGTATTTTTATTATTTTTATATCGAGTCAACTCGACAAAACAAAAACCAAAAAAGAAATAACTCCAGAAGAAAATGTTATGGTACATTTAGAAAAAAGTGTTTATCTATTTATATATCAAGTTACAGTTTTTGAAATTCATTCAGAACTGAATCCCCAAGATTCTTCTTTACTATCATCACTGTCAAACATCATTCTCATTTGTTCATCAGTTAATAGGTTTTCATCGTTGTCCATTTGATAGTAGTTGTTCAACTCATCATCACTTGTGATATAACCATCTTCATCTTTGTTTGAAGCAACCATATCCTCATCCTCGGCCTTTTGCGTGCTTGAAGCAACCATATCCTCATCCTTGGCCTTTTCCATGCTTGAAACAACCATATCCTCATCCTCAGCCTTTTCCGTGCTTGAAGCAACCATATCTTCATCCTCGGCCTTTTCCATGCTTGAAGCAACCATATCCACGGCCTTTTCCGTGCTTGAAGCAACCATATCCTCATTCTCAGCCTTTTCCGTGCTTGAAGCAACCATATCTTCATCCTCAGCCTTTTCCGTGCTTGAAGCAACCATATCCTCATCCTCAGCCTTTTCCGTGCTTGAAGCAACCATATCTTCATCCTCAGCCTTTTCCGTGCTTGAAGCAACCATATCCTCATTCTCAGCCTTTTCCGTGCTTGAAGCAACCATATCTTCATCCTCAGCCTTTTCCGTGCTTGAAGCAACCATATCCTCATTCTCAGCCTTTTCCGTGCTTGAAGCAACCATATCTTCATCCTCAGCCTTTTCCGTGCTTGAAGCAACCATATCCTCATTCTCAGCCTTTTCCGTGCTTGAAGCAACCATATCTTCATCCTCAGCCTTTTCCGTGCTTGAAGCAACCATATCCTCATTCTCAGCCTTTTCCGTGCTTGAAGCAACCATATCTTCATCCTCAGCCTTTTCCGTGCTTGAAGCAACCATATCCTCATTCTCAGCCTTTTCTGTGCTCGAAGCAACCATATCCTCATCCTCAGCCTTTTCTGTGCTTGAAGCAACCATATCCTCATCCTCAGCCTTTTCTGTGCTTGAAGCAACCATATCTTCATCCTCAGCCTTTTCCGTGCTTGAAGCAACCATATCTTCATCCTCGGCCTTTTCCGTGCTTGAAGCAACCATATCCACGGCCTTTTCCGTGCTTGAAGCAACCATATCCTCATTCTCAGCCTTTTCCGTGCTTGAAGCAACCATATCTTCATCCTCAGCCTTTTCCGTGCTTGAAGCAACCATATCCTCATCCTCAGCCTTTTCTGTGCTTGAAGCAACCATATCTTCATCCTCAGCCTTTTCCGTGCTTGAAGCAACCATATCCTCATTCTCAGCCTTTTCCGTGCTTGAAGCAACCATATCTTCATCCTCAGCCTTTTCCGTGCTTGAAGCAACCATATCCTCATTCTCAGCCTTTTCCGTGCTTGAAGCAACCATATCTTCATCCTCAGCCTTTTCCGTGCTTGAAGCAACCATATCCTCATTCTCAGCCTTTTCCGTGCTTGAAGCAACCATATCTTCATCCTCAGCCTTTTCCGTGCTTGAAGCAACCATATCCTCATTCTCAGCCTTTTCCGTGCTTGAAGCAACCATATCTTCATTCTCAGCCTTTTCTGTGCTTGAAGCAACCATATCCTCATCCTCAGCCTTTTCTGTGCTTGAAGCAACCATATCCTCATCCTCAGCCTTTTCTGTGCTTGAAGCAACCATATCTTCATCCTCAGCCTTTTCCGTGCTTGAAGCAACCATATCTTCATCCTCGGCCTTTTCCGTGCTTGAAGCAACCATATCCACGGCCTTTTCCGTGCTTGAAGCAACCATATCCTCATTCTCAGCCTTTTCCGTGCTTGAAGCAACCATATCTTCATCCTCAGCCTTTTCCGTGCTTGAAGCAACCATATCCTCATCCTCAGCCTTTTCCGTGCTTGAAGCAACTAAATCCTCATGTCATCTTTAGTTCAATCCATGAGTACCACGTATATCACTGCACAATGCAAAATAGTGCAAACGTTTTGGGTACTAGATTCATGCACTTTGTTATTTGTAAATAACACTTAAGAACAGCTTTTAATGTTATATGAAACAACCATTAAAGAAAATTATCTCATAAAGAATCTATTTCATTTCTTTAAGTCATATTTTCCAATGTAATATATATTTTTCAGAATGAATCGTGGGACTATTTTTTCTTTGTCAATAAACATCTACACATGGTTCCTTAACTTTTGTATGCATGCTCAGGGTTTCAGTCTAGTGTGAAAGCCTCGACCAATGGATGGATCAATTAATATTTTATAATTTTATTTATTTATTGTGATGGATATGTGAATCTAGCAGTATCAGGAAGTTTGAAGCAGTGAGTCAGTATATATGATAGATAAATTGTTTTTATATGGAGAAAAAACACAGCTTTAGTGTTTATATGTATCCTTTCAGATTTCTCAGCAATTTGGTGAAAGGAGTGCGACCTATCTGCGCATATCTATGGCATGTTAATTAACTGCTACAGTATGAATATATCCAAATCCGTGTCAAGGGTACAAAATGTATGAGAGAAAGTTCAAAATTATCCGTACTCTTGTTTAAAGTGAAAAGTGCAGATCATTTTTGACTTACCCTGATATATTTCAACAAAATTGTGGGGAAATATGATAGTAAAGAAAATTAAAAAGAAATGTAAGACAGAGATTAAAATACATGGAGTGGGTGGGAAGAGTCAAAGCTGGATCAAGCTTCTGATTAATACTAAGGCCTCCCCTATGTTTTGTCACTGGCCTGCCACAATGGAAAGAGAAAATGACAATACAGTGTAACTCTATCCGAAGATAAAGTTACACAGATTCAAGTCAGTTTTCTGATTTGCCAATCAAACTGGCCGTAAAATGTTGAAGAATTCCAATGACAAAGCAGCAGGAAATGAGTCTAATTTAGAATTTCAAAGTCGGGGGGGGGGGGAGTAGGCATTATATTTAGGAAGATGACAGAGAATAAAAGGAACAGTCATGGTAATTGGATAAGGGTGAGGGAGGTGTGCATAAATGACACCATTTGCCATTTAAAGAATGACAGAGGAGAATGGTCATTGAAGGGAAGATGCAAGAAAGGAAGAAATGGTGGAACTTACCTTCCATACCACTGATACATTTCACACGATCACGAACTTCGACGTTATAGTGCTCAAATGACATGAAGACACCTTTTGGTGAATATTTCTGCTTGGGAGGATAAACCTGAGAATAACTGTGTCGCCACTCAAAGCGCTCAAAGCCGTCTGAATGAGTGACGGATCCATAGACCTGAAAGGAGAGAATAGAAGGAGAGTTAGGAAATTGCAAAATTTGGCAATTCTTGCAGTATAATGTGTCAAAGAGTGAAAGTTAGTTTGGCAACCCAGTAAAATCAGGTATGATTATAATCTCGAGAATTAATCCAAGAATCTGAGAACAGGCAGACACTGAAAAGTACACGCTTCATTTCAATATTAAAATGTATCCATTTTTAAATGTTTAATGGACAATCCACCTTTGTTTTGATCAATGTTCTGGTTGGTAAATGTCCAGCATCAGACAAATGTTTGCTGCTTGGATTTGGTTGAAAGAGGGAGAGAGGAGAGGAGATGGGGGGAGAAAGGAGGGAGAGAAATGAGGGGGAGAGAGAGAAAGGGGGGAGGAAGGAGGGGGAGAGGGAGAAAGGAGGGGAGGGGAGAGGGAGAAAGGAGGGGAGGGGAGAGGGAGAAAGGAGGGGAGGGGAGAGGGAGAAAGGAGGGGAGGGGAGAGGGAGAAAGGAGGGGAGGGGAGAGGGAGAAAGGAGGGGGAGGGAGGGGGAGAGGGAGAGGGAGAAAGGAGGGGAGAGGAAGAGGGAGAAAGGAGGGGAGAGGGAGAAAGGAGGGGAGAGGGAGAAAGGAGGGGAGGGGAGAGGGAGGGAGAAAGGAGGGGAGAGGGAGAAAGGAGGGGAGGGGAGAGGGAGAAAGGGGGAGAGGGAGAAAGGAGGGGAGGGGAGAGGGAGAAAGGGGGAGAGGGAGAAAGGAGGGGAGGAGGAGAGGGAGAAAGGAGGGGAGGAGGAGAGGGAGAAAGGAGGGGAGAGAGAGAAAGGAGGGGGAATGAGAAACAAAGTGAGTGGGATATAGAGGAAACCCAGAAAGTGAGAGGGAGAGACAGAGAATGAGTAAAATAGAGAGAGAAGAGAGACAGAATGTGTGGAATAGAAAAAGAAAGACAGGACAGTAAACAAGAGGCGAGACTAGAGAAATGGGATGGAGAGTGAGGGAGATAGAAAGTGAGCTGGACAGAGAGAGCAGAGAGACAAAAAGTGAGATTAATAGAAAGAGAGAGAGAGAAAGACGGCAGGATAGAGAGAGGAGAGACAGAAAGAGGAGGAACAATAAGTGAGCTGGGGAGAGAGAGAGAGAGGAGGAACAATGAGTGAGCTGAAGACAGAGAGAGAGAGAGAGAGAGAGAGAGAGGGACAGTGAGTGAACTGAAGAGAGATAGTAAGTGAGCCGAAGACAGAGAGATAGTTAGCTGGCAAGAGAATAGAGACAGAAAGAAAGTGATCTGGGGGGGGAATGAATGGGATAAATAGAGTGACAGACATGGTGAGGGTACAGTAGGAAGAGAGAAAATGAATGGGAAGAGAGCAGGGATATAGGAGTAGGAGAGATCAAGGAAGGAGAAGAGAGATAGTGGAGGAAGATCAGGAGAGAGGAACAAAGAGGCAGATAAAAAGGGATAACTGAGAAATGCTAGACACACTTGAGAAAGGCTAGAGACAAAACTGTGAATATTACTACTACTAAGTTCCGAAATTTAAGTCAACATTTGCTAATGCTAAAGAATACACTGCCCAAAAATAACTATATGCAAGAAGCATTATCAACCATTATTCATTTGTTACTAGTATTTTTTCATTTTAAAGATACTGGAACAAGAAAGGCAATTATTTATCGTTAGAATGATATAAAAGAGGGTGATACAAATGCTGAAGGATGTGCACTTATTTTATAGAAAACTATTCGACAAGTTATGGTACAAGGATCTATTTGAATTGTTCATAAAACTAATCCCTTCAGAAAGGATATTAGAATAATCCAGAACCTATACTAGGATCAAACCATCTGCATATGGATAGAAAATGAATTGAGTAGGTACACAGAAATAGAAAGGGTTATAAGCCAGGGATGCATCTTCTCTCCAGATCTGTTTAACCTCTACTGAGAGGGAGCTGGAGACACCTACCAGGACATATCAGAGGGCACAATTTTAACAATATAAGATAGGGAGATGACACTGGGTTGATGCCTGACACAGAAAGAAAACTGCTGAACCTTCTAGACAGGGTAGTTAAGGAAAGCTAGAAGAAAGGACTAGCCATTAACTACAAGACGGAAAGTATGGTTGTCAACAAGAGAAAAAAAAAAGGCCAAGATGCGGACTAGAAATTGAAAATGTCAACATCAAACAAGTACAGAAGTTTAAATATCTGGGACGTGTTTTTAACAGACTATGAAAAAGGTGACACTGAAAATCAAATTTGTATTGGATTAGTGAAAACTTATTATTTAAGTATTGTCACTGGTTTAACTTTTTTAGTCTGCAATTTCCTATCAGCCATAGTGGTATCCACTATGGCTGATAGGAAATTGCAGACTAAAAAAGTTAAACAAAGCATTTAGGAATGGGCAAATTTCATTAGTAACAACAAAGAGAGTAACAAAGTGAGCAAGCAATGAAAAAGTCTTAAAGAAAATGGTAACAAAAAGAGAATTTATACTCAGAATCAGAAAGAGGGAAACAAAATTTCCTAAACATATAATGAGGAAGGAGGGCTTGGAAAACTTAACTCTCACAGGGAACACTGAGGGCAGAAGAGACAGAAAAAAGGCAACAGGCCATTTAACTTACAACTTTGTGTAAATGGATGGTGAATCAGGGAGCAAGAGGCTTGACAAAAGGAGACACGCTGCTAACGGCATAAGACATAGGAGGTTGTAGAAGGCCATGATTTCCCACGCCTTAAATGCACACGGAAGAAGTAATATTTTAATTTTTATTAAAAATGGAACATTATCAATTAGTAAATAATTTTGACTGGTATTTCTTAATATCGGTTGAAAATGTTATATCTGATAGAAAATATCAACAATGTTATGATGATAAATTCTATATATAAACCAAATATTGCATATTGATCAGGGTGAGTGCAGGAAAACTATGACAATAAAATTAGATCTCATCTTGTTTTTTAAATCAACTAACATCAAGAAAGGCAATAATTCCACTAAGATGTAAGGTGCTACTGGGCATGAAAAGAATTAAAAGAATTTAGAAGGAACCAGAAACGAGGGATAAATCTCTACTCCTGTTAAAAAGACAGGGGAGGAGTGTGAACTGAACAAAAGATAAACCAATCTCTTGGGCTTTTTCTCTTGTGAGCAACTATACTTTGTTTTGTTTTTTACAGTTGATGGCTAATCCTTTTTTCTTGTTGAAGTAGACTTCAGATATAACCAGAAACCAGACTGGGGAGGAGTGTGAACTGGACAATGGATAAACCTACCTACACCTATTGAGGAAAAAATAAATAAATAAATAAAGAGAAAATAAAATTTCAGAGTTTAAGTGGAGGCATTAGACATATAGAATTGAAGTAGATTTTAGAAGCAACTGGAAAACCAATCCTAAACCAGGAATAAACCTTTACTCCTGTTCAAAAGACTGAGAAGTATGAAGCAGACAATAGGTGAACCTCTCTACTCCTACTGAGGAAAAACAAATGAATAAATAGTAAATAAAATGTATAGAGTTTAACTAGAATTTACAAATAACCAGACATAAGTGATAAACCTCAACTCCTGTTCAATAGACCAGGGAGAAGTGTGAACTGGACAATAGGTGAACCTTTCTACTTTGATTGAGGAAAAATAAATAAAGTGCAAATAAAATAATAAATAAAATTTCAGGGCTCAGGCACAGACTTTAGAAGTATAGAATTGAAGTAGATTTTTAGAAGGAACAGGAAGACCAATCCTAAATAAGGGATAACCCTTTACTCCTGTTCAAAAGACTGGATAGAAGTGTGAACCAGATGACAGGTGACTTCCAACCATGGTACATTCAAAGTTCAATCAGTAGAAGGATGAGAGTTTGAGCCTCACTGAGTGCTCATTCTTTGTTTATCATTTGTGTTGTTTACTGATATCTCTAAATCAGAGTTATCGCCACAAAAAGAGGCAACTGATCTTGAGATGAACAAAATAATAAACGTTAATCCTGACTCTCTAATTTGTTGCCTGAAGTTCCACGATGAAGGCATGCCATTATTCCATCAATTATTCAGACTAATATCCTTATCTTTCTTGATTTTGGCATAATGTTTGCGCTGATGTATTTTCCTTATCGTATTCAGATGTCTCTTGCGTCCTCTAATCTTTCAATATTGTTCCTTTTTATCTCATTTTTTTTTTTGGTGGGGGGAACAAATTTGTGCTGTCTGCTCAATGAGAACAATTTACAAATCCCATTTTCAGAGAGTCTTGTTGATGATATGCATTGTTTACATTGTAAGCGAGAATATTTGATTGATAAATTATTTCAGATTAGTGAGTTGGATGGTGTCCAATGGATAATGTCTGTTATGTTTTTTCTCTCTTCTTTTTAATACTGGCAATTTGATTAAAGAAGCCAAATTCACTAACAATGTTATGTGCCAAAGAAAAGGAAAAAGCAAGTTCATGACTTTCTAAAAACTGTACTTAACACAATCTTCGCTGGTCATTATGCAGGGATCAGAGTGTAGTATCTGTTCTCCACATCTATAACCCCTATGATAATTTTTGCTATTTCCTTATAAGGAAACATTCAACACTGATTGACTGAGCAGTTAGTACTACTTTCAGCTGAAATTTTTAAAATCTTTCTTAAAATGATTTTCCATGAAAATACATTTCTTAAATCCAGTAATTGTTATTGTTCTTTCCGGTATTGATAGCGGTTTCCTTCCTAACCTTTTGTTTGAAGTAGTGTGGAACGTCAACATAATGATTATGTCATAATTTTGATCATCTCTGTGCTTCAATGTCAAACTGTAATCAGCATTTGTTGTGTTTCTGTCACCATCTTTTCCCCACAACTTTTTTTTTTTTCACCGAACTCCATTAACAATCACGTTCTACACGGCTTGGTCCTGCATTACCGTCCCCGGATTACCAATGTCCAATCCTGAGTCCCACGCCATGATGTCTGGGAAAGAAGGATGCCATAGAAAGAGGAGACGGACCTCTTCATCCACTTTTTTTTTGTCACCATTGGTCATAGGAAGTGGTTGGGTAGAGCACCTCTTCATCCACTTGGTGCCAGTGGCCAGCAAAAACTGCAATCACTTATTTGAGCTTAAGATAGATTTGAAGTAGTGCGGAATGTGAACATCTTCACTATGTCATTATTTTCTCTTCAGGCTACATGTGCTATCTATTTTAGTTGTTGCTGCTGTTGGTAGTCCTCAAGTGATGTGGTTTCTGATATTTCATACAGTTTTTCATTTGTGATTCTGTAGCCCCAGTTCACAAGATGCAAAGAAGGATGATCTTTGCCAAGACTCTCAGGTTTCAGTGACTCAAAGTTTTTTTTGTCACCATTGGTCATAGGAAGTGGTTGGGTAGAGCACCTCTTCATCCACTTGGTGCCAGTGGCCAGCAAAAACTGCAATCACTTATTTGAGCTTAAGATAGATTTGAAGTAGTGCGGAATGTGAACATCTTCACTATGTCATTATTTTCTCTTCAGGCTACATGTGCTATCTATTTTAGTTGTTGCTGCTGTTGGTAGTCCTCAAGTGATGTGGTTTCTGATATTTCATACAGTTTTTCATTTGTGATTCTGTAGCCCCAGTTCACAAGATGCAAAGAAGGATGATCTTTGCCAAGACTCTCAGGTTTCAGTGACTCAAAGTTTTTTTTGTCACCATTGGTCATAGGAAGTGGTTGGGTAGAGCACCTCTTCATCCACTTGGTGCCAGTGGCCAGCAAAAACTGCAATCACTTATTTGAGCTTAAGATAGATTTGAAGTAGTGCGGAATGTGAACATCTTCACTATGTCATTATTTTCTCTTCAGGCTACATGTGCTATCTATTTTAGTTGTTGCTGCTGTTGGTAGTCCTCAAGTGATGTGGTTTCTGATATTTCATACAGTTTTTCATTTGTGATTCTGTAGCCCCAGTTCACAAGATGCAAAGAAGGATGATCTTTGCCAAGACTCTCAGGTTTCAGTGACTCAAAGTTTTTTTTGTCACCATTGGTCATAGGAAGTGGTTGGGTAGAGCACCTCTTCATCCACTTGGTGCCAGTGGCCAGCAAACTGCAATCACTTATTTGAGCTTAAGATAGATTTGAAGTAGTGCGGAATGTGAACATCTTCACTATGTCATTATTTTCTCTTCAGGCTACATGTGCTATCTATTTTAGTTGTTGCTGCTGTTGGTAGTCCTCAAGTGATGTGGTTTCTGATATTTCATACAGTTTTTCATTTGTGATTCTGTAGCCCCAGTTCACAAGATGCAAAGAAGGATGATCTTTGCCAAGACTCTCAGGTTTCAGTGACTCAAAGTTTTTTTTGTCACCATTGGTCATAGGAAGTGGTTGGGTAGAGCACCTCTTCATCCACTTTTGGTGCCAGTGGCCAGCAAACTGCAATCACTTATTTGAGCTTAAGATAGATTTGAAGTAGTGCGGAATGTGAACATCTTCACTATGTCATTATTTTCTCTTCAGGCTACATGTGCTATCTATTTTAGTTGTTGCTGCTGTTGGTAGTCCTCAAGTGATGTGGTTTCTGATATTTCATACAGTTTTTCATTTGTGATTCTGTAGCCCCAGTTCACAAGATGCAAAGAAGGATGATCTTTGCCAAGACTCTCAGGTTTCAGTGACTCAAAGTTTTTTTTGTCACCATTGGTCATAGGAAGTGGTTGGGTAGAGCACCTCTTCATCCACTTGGTGCCAGTGGCCAGCAAAAACTGCAATCACTTATTTGAGCTTAAGATAGATTTGAAGTAGTGCGGAATGTGAACATCTTCACTATGTCATTATTTTCTCTTCAGGCTACATGTGCTATCTATTTTAGTTGTTGCTGCTGTTGGTAGTCCTCAAGTGATGTGGTTTCTGATATTTCATACAGTTTTTCATTTGTGATTCTGTAGCCCCAGTTCACAAGATGCAAAGAAGGATGATCTTTGCCAAGACTCTCAGGTTTCAGTGACTCAAAGTTTTTTTTGTCACCATTGGTCATAGGAAGTGGTTGGGTAGAGCACCTCTTCATCCACTTGGTGCCAGTGGCCAGCAAAAACTGCAATCACTTATTTGAGCTTAAGATAGATTTGAAGTAGTGCGGAATGTGAACATCTTCACTATGTCATTATTTTCTCTTCAGGCTACATGTGCTATCTATTTTAGTTGTTGCTGCTGTTGGTAGTCCTCAAGTGATGTGGTTTCTGATATTTCATACAGTTTTTCATTTGTGATTCTGTAGCCCCAGTTCACAAGATGCAAAGAAGGATGATCTTTGCCAAGACTCTCAGGTTTCAGTGACTCAAAGTTTTTTTTGTCACCATTGGTCATAGGAAGTGGTTGGGTAGAGCACCTCTTCATCCACTTGGTGCCAGTGGCCAGCAAACTGCAATCACTTATTTGAGCTTAAGATAGATTTGAAGTAGTGCGGAATGTGAACATCTTCACTATGTCATTATTTTCTCTTCAGGCTACATGTGCTATCTATTTTAGTTGTTGCTGCTGTTGGTAGTCCTCAAGTGATGTGGTTTCTGATATTTCATACAGTTTTTCATTTGTGATTCTGTAGCCCCAGTTCACAAGATGCAAAGAAGGATGATCTTTGCCAAGACTCTCAGGTTTCAGTGACTCAAAGTTTTTTTTGTCACCATTGGTCATAGGAAGTGGTTGGGTAGAGCACCTCTTCATCCACTTGGTGCCAGTGGCCAGCAAAAACTGCAATCACTTATTTGAGCTTAAGATAGATTTGAAGTAGTGCGGAATGTGAACATCTTCACTATGTCATTATTTTCTCTTCAGGCTACATGTGCTATCTATTTTAGTTGTTGCTGCTGTTGGTAGTCCTCAAGTGATGTGGTTTCTGATATTTCATACAGTTTTTCATTTGTGATTCTGTAGCCCCAGTTCACAAGATGCAAAGAAGGATGATCTTTGCCAAGACTCTCAGGTTTCAGTGACTCAAAGTTTTTTTTGTCACCATTGGTCATAGGAAGTGGTTGGGTAGAGCACCTCTTCATCCACTTGGTGCCAGTGGCCAGCAAACTGCAATCACTTATTTGAGCTTAAGATAGATTTGAAGTAGTGCGGAATGTGAACATCTTCACTATGTCATTATTTTCTCTTCAGGCTACATGTGCTATCTATTTTAGTTGTTGCTGCTGTTGGTAGTCCTCAAGTGATGTGGTTTCTGATATTTCATACAGTTTTTCATTTGTGATTCTGTAGCCCCAGTTCACAAGATGCAAAGAAGGATGATCTTTGCCAAGACTCTCAGGTTTCAGTGACTCAAAGTTTTTTTTGTCACCATTGGTCATAGGAAGTGGTTGGGTAGAGCACCTCTTCATCCACTTGGTGCCAGTGGCCAGCAAACTGCAATCACTTATTTGAGCTTAAGATAGATTTGAAGTAGTGCGGAATGTGAACATCTTCACTATGTCATTATTTTCTCTTCAGGCTACATGTGCTATCTATTTTAGTTGTTGCTGCTGTTGGTAGTCCTCAAGTGATGTGGTTTCTGATATTTCATACAGTTTTTCATTTGTGATTCTGTAGCCCCAGTTCACAAGATGCAAAGAAGGATGATCTTTGCCAAGACTCTCAGGTTTCAGTGACTCAAAGTTTTTTTTGTCACCATTGGTCATAGGAAGTGGTTGGGTAGAGCACCTCTTCATCCACTTGGTGCCAGTGGCCAGCAAACTGCAATCACTTATTTGAGCTTAAGATAGATTTGAAGTAGTGCGGAATGTGAACATCTTCACTATGTCATTATTTTCTCTTCAGGCTACATGTGCTATCTATTTTAGTTGTTGCTGCTGTTGGTAGTCCTCAAGTGATGTGGTTTCTGATATTTCATACAGTTTTTCATTTGTGATTCTGTAGCCCCAGTTCACAAGATGCAAAGAAGGATGATCTTTGCCAAGACTCTCAGGTTTCAGTGACTCAAAGTTTTTTTTGTCACCATTGGTCATAGGAAGTGGTTGGGTAGAGCACCTCTTCATCCACTTGGTGCCAGTGGCCAGCAAACTGCAATCACTTATTTGAGCTTAAGATAGATTTGAAGTAGTGCGGAATGTGAACATCTTCACTATGTCATTATTTTCTCTTCAGGCTACATGTGCTATCTATTTTAGTTGTTGCTGCTGTTGGTAGTCCTCAAGTGATGTGGTTTCTGATATTTCATACAGTTTTTCATTTGTGATTCTGTAGCCCCAGTTCACAAGATGCAAAGAAGGATGATCTTTGCCAAGACTCTCAGGTTTCAGTGACTCAAAGTTTTTTTTGTCACCATTGGTCATAGGAAGTGGTTGGGTAGAGCACCTCTTCATCCACTTGGTGCCAGTGGCCAGCAAACTGCAATCACTTATTTGAGCTTAAGATAGATTTGAAGTAGTGCGGAATGTGAACATCTTCACTATGTCATTATTTTCTCTTCAGGCTACATGTGCTATCTATTTTAGTTGTTGCTGCTGTTGGTAGTCCTCAAGTGATGTGGTTTCTGATATTTCATACAGTTTTTCATTTGTGATTCTGTAGCCCCAGTTCACAAGATGCAAAGAAGGATGATCTTTGCCAAGACTCTCAGGTTTCAGTGACTCAAAGTTTTTTTTGTCACCATTGGTCATAGGAAGTGGTTGGGTAGAGCACCTCTTCATCCACTTGGTGCCAGTGGCCAGCAAAACTGCAATCACTTATTTGAGCTTAAGATAGATTTGAAGTAGTGCGGAATGTGAACATCTTCACTATGTCATTATTTTCTCTTCAGGCTACATGTGCTATCTATTTTAGTTGTTGCTGCTGTTGGTAGTCCTCAAGTGATGTGGTTTCTGATATTTCATACAGTTTTTCATTTGTGATTCTGTAGCCCCAGTTCACAAGATGCAAAGAAGGATGATCTTTGCCAAGACTCTCAGGTTTCAGTGACTCAAAGTTTTTTTTGTCACCATTGGTCATAGGAAGTGGTTGGGTAGAGCACCTCTTCATCCACTTGGTGCCAGTGGCCAGCAAACTGCAATCACTTATTTGAGCTTAAGATAGATTTGAAGTAGTGCGGAATGTGAACATCTTCACTATGTCATTATTTTCTCTTCAGGCTACATGTGCTATCTATTTTAGTTGTTGCTGCTGTTGGTAGTCCTCAAGTGATGTGGTTTCTGATATTTCATACAGTTTTTCATTTGTGATTCTGTAGCCCCAGTTCACAAGATGCAAAGAAGGATGATCTTTGCCAAGACTCTCAGGTTTCAGTGACTCAAAGTTTTTTTTGTCACCATTGGTCATAGGAAGTGGTTGGGTAGAGCACCTCTTCATCCACTTGGTGCCAGTGGCCAGCAAACTGCAATCACTTATTTGAGCTTAAGATAGATTTGAAGTAGTGCGGAATGTGAACATCTTCACTATGTCATTATTTTCTCTTCAGGCTACATGTGCTATCTATTTTAGTTGTTGCTGCTGTTGGTAGTCCTCAAGTGATGTGGTTTCTGATATTTCATACAGTTTTTCATTTGTGATTCTGTAGCCCCAGTTCACAAGATGCAAAGAAGGATGATCTTTGCCAAGACTCTCAGGTTTCAGTGACTCAAAGTTTTTTTTGTCACCATTGGTCATAGGAAGTGGTTGGGTAGAGCACCTCTTCATCCACTTGGTGCCAGTGGCCAGCAAACTGCAATCACTTATTTGAGCTTAAGATAGATTTGAAGTAGTGCGGAATGTGAACATCTTCACTATGTCATTATTTTCTCTTCAGGCTACATGTGCTATCTATTTTAGTTGTTGCTGCTGTTGGTAGTCCTCAAGTGATGTGGTTTCTGATATTTCATACAGTTTTTCATTTGTGATTCTGTAGCCCCAGTTCACAAGATGCAAAGAAGGATGATCTTTGCCAAGACTCTCAGGTTTCAGTGACTCAAAGTTTTTTTTGTCACCATTGGTCATAGGAAGTGGTTGGGTAGAGCACCTCTTCATCCACTTGGTGCCAGTGGCCAGCAAACTGCAATCACTTATTTGAGCTTAAGATAGATTTGAAGTAGTGCGGAATGTGAACATCTTCACTATGTCATTATTTTCTCTTCAGGCTACATGTGCTATCTATTTTAGTTGTTGCTGCTGTTGGTAGTCCTCAAGTGATGTGGTTTCTGATATTTCATACAGTTTTTCATTTGTGATTCTGTAGCCCCAGTTCACAAGATGCAAAGAAGGATGATCTTTGCCAAGACTCTCAGGTTTCAGTGACTCAAAGTTTTTTTTGTCACCATTGGTCATAGGAAGTGGTTGGGTAGAGCACCTCTTCATCCACTTGGTGCCAGTGGCCAGCAAACTGCAATCACTTATTTGAGCTTAAGATAGATTTGAAGTAGTGCGGAATGTGAACATCTTCACTATGTCATTATTTTCTCTTCAGGCTACATGTGCTATCTATTTTAGTTGTTGCTGCTGTTGGTAGTCCTCAAGTGATGTGGTTTCTGATATTTCATACAGTTTTTCATTTGTGATTCTGTAGCCCCAGTTCACAAGATGCAAAGAAGGATGATCTTTGCCAAGACTCTCAGGTTTCAGTGACTCAAAGTTTTTTTTGTCACCATTGGTCATAGGAAGTGGTTGGGTAGAGCACCTCTTCATCCACTTGGTGCCAGTGGCCAGCAAACTGCAATCACTTATTTGAGCTTAAGATAGATTTGAAGTAGTGCGGAATGTGAACATCTTCACTATGTCATTATTTTCTCTTCAGGCTACATGTGCTATCTATTTTAGTTGTTGCTGCTGTTGGTAGTCCTCAAGTGATGTGGTTTCTGATATTTCATACAGTTTTTCATTTGTGATTCTGTAGCCCCAGTTCACAAGATGCAAAGAAGGATGATCTTTGCCAAGACTCTCAGGTTTCAGTGACTCAAAGTTTTTTTTGTCACCATTGGTCATAGGAAGTGGTTGGGTAGAGCACCTCTTCATCCACTTGGTGCCAGTGGCCAGCAAACTGCAATCACTTATTTGAGCTTAAGATAGATTTGAAGTAGTGCGGAATGTGAACATCTTCACTATGTCATTATTTTCTCTTCAGGCTACATGTGCTATCTATTTTAGTTGTTGCTGCTGTTGGTAGTCCTCAAGTGATGTGGTTTCTGATATTTCATACAGTTTTTCATTTGTGATTCTGTAGCCCCAGTTCACAAGATGCAAAGAAGGATGATCTTTGCCAAGACTCTCAGGTTTCAGTGACTCAAAGTTTTTTTTGTCACCATTGGTCATAGGAAGTGGTTGGGTAGAGCACCTCTTCATCCACTTGGTGCCAGTGGCCAGCAAACTGCAATCACTTATTTGAGCTTAAGATAGATTTGAAGTAGTGCGGAATGTGAACATCTTCACTATGTCATTATTTTCTCTTCAGGCTACATGTGCTATCTATTTTAGTTGTTGCTGCTGTTGGTAGTCCTCAAGTGATGTGGTTTCTGATATTTCATACAGTTTTTCATTTGTGATTCTGTAGCCCCAGTTCACAAGATGCAAAGAAGGATGATCTTTGCCAAGACTCTCAGGTTTCAGTGACTCAAAGTTTTTTTTGTCACCATTGGTCATAGGAAGTGGTTGGGTAGAGCACTGACAGTTTAGATATTTCTGAACAGGTTTGGCATCATGCAGGGCATCCAAAGTCTCAATCTGACAA
>OZ038511.1:29813146-29850646 GCA_964036315.1 Acanthosepion esculentum | reverse complement strand
TGAAGGGACATGGCATAGAGTAGAAGTATGCCATGATGTAAGTCAAAAATAAGACACTAGTAAATTCTCCAGAAATGAAACAACATCACTGGAAATCAGGTGTGGAAGACAAAATGCAAACAAGGTATGAATTTCAAAAAGGGGATCATTATCTAATTGCTTAGAAATTAAGGAAAATGTTACTTATTCTTCGGAGAGGTTAACAAAAATAAAAATTGTAAGTTTATGTAACCATCTTTTATCCTTTTAGTATTATTCTTTTTATTACTTTAAACCAGTGGTTCTCAATCTTTTTTAACCTATGGACCACTTCTTGATGCCCCCACTAACCATTTGATAAAAAAAAAAAGCTTATTTTTTAAGTTTAGGAATTATAGAAATAGTAAATGTATATACTTTATTTTGAAGTAAAACTAATTTAATGTAAATAAACTTGTATTTAGCAACTAAATTCTATGGAACATTTATGTACTCTCGTAAAATAAGTCAAAATAAACTATTTTAAAATATGTGAGTAATTAATAAATTTTTTAAAAAAATGCAAATTTATTCAATGAGATTTCCGTGATTGATGCTGTGAAGGGGTTAATACTGTTAAACATTTCTTTATAAAAAATTCTTATATAATTTATATATTAAATTAATTTTATTAATATTTTATTTTTTTAAATATTTTATATTAATTTATTTATGTTAATATTTTATTTTATTAAAATTTAAAATTAATATTATCATTTATTATTAATATAGTAAATTATAATCTTTATATAATTTCCCTTTATATGTACATTATCCTTCTTTTATATATTCTTCTCAGTTTTTATTCAACCTTTACAATCAAAACATCCGGTAGAGTAAAAGGGACGCTAAAACTTACATTGGTTGATCTTGTTTTCTACTAGTTTGAGAGTTGTTTTTCTATCTTTAGTATTTGAATATGGCGTAGATTACTGTAGAAATTCCAATTCTCAGTTGTAATAACCATTCCAAAGGCAAATTTTTCTATAGACTACTAAAATATTACTATCAACCCCCCAATCTGCTATTTTTTTGTGTGGATCCCAGTAATGTTATAAGGACCCCCATCCCTAGGGTCCATATGGGCACTGGTTGAGAACTTCAGCTTCAAATGTTATTTTTAGTGGATGCCCATATTTGAGTAGACTCTCCGTTTATTTTAAACAGTATTTTATTTCAACTACCAGTGTGAATATTTGGAAAAACTTATTTAAGAAAAATGCGTCCTCCAGCAGGATTTGAACTGTTATCCCCCTTTTCAGGAGTAACTGTCATTAGATCCAACGTGCTTTGACCACTTGGCTACAGAGAGTTTCATAATGAAGTAAAGTCCTATTTTGCCTTTAAAATATTTATTTTTCACCAGCAAAAGGAGATGCAAGTTTGAATCCTGTTGGTAGTCACATTCTCTTTAATAAGTTTTTCTTGAATGTTCAGACAAAATAAAATACAGCTTAAAATAAATGGAACTTCTATTTGAAGATGGGTATCCACTAAAAATAACATTTAAAAAGTAATAAAAACATGTAAGATTAATGAATAGAAAATTCATTAAGTCTTTAGAAATTGTATTATTCTTTATAGAAAAATATAGCAATGATCTTCCTTCATATGTTTTTAGCATGAACTTTTTGCTTCATTAGGAATTTAAAATTATCAACTAAGACAAAAAATCTGCACTGATCAAAAAATGGGTTAATTGAAAGAATCTTTCCTCTGACACAGAAGAGTTCTACATCCTGCAGTGGGAAAATTAATTAAAAGACACAACCTATAAAAACACTGTTATCTTTACCAGGAAAGAATATGAAATAGGTTAATGGGAAATATCCTATTTTATTTATAGCTGAAGTCCGTGATAACTAAGCGGTATTTATTTTTTAATCAACTTTTATCAAGGCACGACCACCACTGCAACTTGTACACTATAATATTCTGTTAGCTTCTCATGACATAATACTGGAACCATTCCCCCAATCAACATGAGACGAAGAATAGGCATGCTGCATTTTTCACCATATCAGGTGCATTTTTCCCAGCCCACAAAATTCCTTTAAAAATCCCTATCATCATAGTTTGGTTTGGGGTGGCCTCAGGATAGATGGGTATCTCATTATTGATACTGATGACCTAACCCCCATGTTCATCAATACTATTATTAAATCTCAATAATTTTTATGGGTTCCTATTATTTTTCCTTTCATTTTCTGCTTTGTTTAGGTTTATTTTGTTTTACGGCATATCAACACCTCAATGAGTCATATAATGCTGACAGGATTTTTAGGATAGGTTTGTATGAATAGAATATGTATTCTTTGTAAGAAATCAGTTTGTACATCAGGTTTCATTAATGTATTTTTTAAGGAGGTCTATATTGAGAATCAAATGAATGCTGGTAATATTTTTTTTTCAAAAATGTATGGCTGATATTTTTACTATAAAAATTTAATTTTAAACTTTCATAATGTTTTGACCCCATTTTGGGAGTTAATTACTTGCCCATAGCTGAACCCCAACAGGTGCTACCACCCTAGGTCAGGGTGTACCTGGGAACACCAGCAATTAAGAGGTGGTTCCATGCATCTCAAAACCTCCTGATCAGAGGCCTTGCTGCTGGATGTTGTTTATCATCATACCCAGGACAAACTGCTTTACTTAATTGTAGTCAATTAGTCCAAGGTATTTGCAGTAATTCTTTGTTATTTGAGATTTGTTTACCATGGATTTATTACTTATTTTATTGGATTTGAAAGTTGAAAAACAAATCCAGATTTGATTTTTGCTGTTTCAGACAATTATTGTAAATTATGTTGGCAAAAAGAAGGCTTCTCCCCCACCCCTAAAAATCAGTTCTGATGACAAAATGCAATGTTTTTTTTTAAAAATCTGTATCACCTCATGAAAAGCAGAAAAGCCACTAAGACACAAGAGGTTACAGAGTGTGGAAGAATTGGGAACAGAAACAATGAGCAGGAAGAGGAAAGAGTAATCAGGAGGAGAGTAGATAGTGACTGACATTGCCTTTAAATTTTTCAGGATTAAATTTGGCTGGAAAGCATGGAGCTTGAATTTTTTTTGTAAGTGATATCCCCCCCCCCCCTATACGAGGTATAAAAGCCTTTAAAAGACAAGGGGTACAAGATGTGGAGGAATTAGGAACAGAAACATTAATAATGAGAGGCAAGAATAATTAGGAGGACAGTAGATAGCGATTAACATTGCATTTAAATTTTTCAGGATTAAAGTTGGTTGGGAAGCATGGAGCTGGAAGGGAGTTCCACAAGCAAGGTAGTAAAGCCACTAAGACACAAGAGGTTACAGGGCATGTCAGAAATAGAAACAGAAACATTAATAATGAGCAGGAAGAGAAAAGAGTAATCAGGAGGAGAGTAGATAGTGACTGACATTGCACATTAAATTTTTCAGGATTAAAGTTGGCTGGAAAGCATGGAGCCGGAAGGGAGTTCCACAAGCAAAAGGTGCAAGAAAAAAAACACTGTTAGCATAGAACTTATGGCTACATTAAGCCAGCTCAACTGTAAATTGATGAGAACTCAATGATGCTCCTGTACTGTGCTTAAATTCAAAAACTCTTGGTACCATAATGAAAAAAAATATTTATAGAAAAGCAGTATTAGCAGCATTACTATGTAAGTAAATTCAATTTGTTCCTCGGGATAGAACTGATGTCTGTTTCTCAACAAGTTTTTCACTGGGAGTTCAAACTTCTTTGGATAACAAGACACCTAGCCCTAGTCCGGAGCCCCATCACTTTCCAAACAGAAAATTTCCATAATGGAAAGAGAAAGGAGGAGAACTGGAGGAGGCCAGAGGGGAGGAAGGGAGCTACTGTAAATAGAAGGGGAAAGGGAGGTGTGCCAGTGGGAGAAAAGAAGGGAAGGTGGTGGAAGTACAAGAGGAAGAGTAGGTGAGCCAATATGTCAGAAGTGAAGAAAAGGGGAGGCAGTTGAAATAGATGAATATGAAGGGGAGCCAGGTAAGGTAGATGGAGAAGAAAAAGAATTAAACTGGAAAGAGGTGGTGTGGTGGGAAACAGTGGAAGTAGATTGGGGGGAGGGGTTAAGTAGGGGAGCCAGTGATAGTAGAGTGGGGGGAGGGAGCGACTGGTGGCAGTAGATTGGGGGGGGGGGAAGTAGAGGAACCAGTGGAAATAGATGGGGCGTGAAAAGAGTGGAACCAGTGGATATAGATTGGGGGGGGGGCGAAAGGAGTGGAACCAGTGGAAATAGATTGTTTTGGGGGTGAAATGAGTGAAACCTGTGGAAATAGATTGGGGGGGCGAAGGGAGCAGAACCAGTGTAAATAGATTGTTTGGGGGGAGGGGCGTAAGGAGTGGAACCAGTGGAAATATATTGTGGGGGGGGCGAAAGGAGTGGAACCTGTGGAAACAGATTGTTGGGAGGGCCAAAGGAGTGGAACCAGTGGAAACAGATTGGGAGGGCCAAAGGAGTGGAACCAGTTGCGGAACCAGTGGGAATAGATTGTTTGGGGGGGGGGGCGAAAGGAGTGGAAACAGTGGGAATAGATGGGGGGGGCGTGAAAAGAGTGGAACCAGTGGAAATAGATTATGGGGGGGCAAAAAGGAGTGGAACCAGTGGAAATAGATTGTTGGGGGGGGGCGAAAGAGGTGGAACCAGTGGAATTAGATTGTTTGGGGTGTGAAAGGAGTGGAACCAGTGGAAATAGATTGTTGGGGGGGGCGAAGGGAGTGGAACCCATGGAAATAGATTGGAAGGGAAGGAGGGGAGCCAGTGAAAGTAGATGGGGGAAGACGAGTAGAGCCAGTAGAATCTGGAAAGAAAAGGTAAAGGTCCTGATGAAAGATATTTATTAAGCTTACTTAGGTCCTAAGAATATATGTAATTATCCCACTACATCTACAAGACCACACCCAAAAATAAATTCCTTACCAATCTGCACTTAACATCAACTTTGCAAACTGCCAATTCTCTTATTAACTACAAATTCTATTTTTATCACACCCCAGTTCAAGGAACCTAATGATATCTTACTGTTAAAAAAAGGGAGAAGGCGTGGCATGGAAGCAGTTACTTAATTGGTTAAAATATCAGCTTCTGCTAGTCCCCTATAAATATCAGATAAGTTTAGAAGTTCAACTGCAAATTTTGTCTGAACATGGTAGAGAGTTTTAATAGTTTGTTTTCTGCCCCCCCCCCCGAAAAAAAAAAGAGAAAAAAAATGGATACCATATTTGATGGAATATAAAACTTGCACTTCTTAGCATCTCAAGAAATATCACTTAGGTCTTTTTTAAAAAATTTTTAATCAAGGCCTTAATGCCATTAGTATACAGGGGATTACAGGGAGTGAAAGTGAATGAGAAGACTGAGAATAGGGAGGATCAAGGAAAGGACAAAATATGAGTGGGATTCAAGAAGACAGCAGATGGTGATTGACATTACATTTAAATTCTTGAATATTGAGAAGCAAGTTAACGAAAGGGAGTTTCATAGGTTGGAAATGCGAGAAAAGTAACTGTTTAGGTATTTCAACAGTAAACGCTTGAGACCTATCTGCCAATCTAGTAGCATGCTTAAATTCATGTAGTTCATCAGGGAAAAAAGCTCACCAGAACAGTTGCCATGAAAATACTTGTTGAAAAGACAAGGAAGCCACATCATATTGGTGAGAAAAGTCTTATATGTCAAGTTGAGATATCTGGTAAATGCTTACAAAGACATGGTAGGTAAACCAGTATTCTGTCTGTTGTTCATTGAAATCTGTCAATCTTACACAGAGAACTATGGACCTGGGCAGTGATGATGGGCAGTATGTGCTTTTCATATGCCAAGAGCCAATGGAAGAGTTAGAAAATTTGGTACTCACAGAATATATTGAAGACAAATGGACAGCAGAATGGGAGGAATAGTAGACAAAAATTGCTGAGACTTACAAAGGAGGGGAAGTTGTGGAGAGTCACTATCACTCATATCGGACATGGAACATAATAGAAGACTGTTGTAGCTGCTTGAGAAAAGTATGCCATTTATGATCCAACTGGATTGGTGGCACCAGCCTAGACTCCTTAACTTTCTATTTAACATATCCACAAATAGATTTTTATCTGATGTTTAGACATTGTCATATTTATTTTACCTCCATTTACGAATCACTTTTAGGCTTGTTTTGAATTCAATTTTCTTTCTCCTAGCCTAGATGCCACCCAAGGCAAGACAGACCAGTTTAACCTGTTATTTGATGGAATATAAAACTTGCACTTCTTAGCATCTCAAGAAATATCACTTAGGTCTTTTTTTTTTTTAATTTTTAATCAAGGCCAGAATGCCATTAGTATACAGGAGATTACAGGGAGTGAAAGTGAATGAGAAGACTGAGAATAGGGAGGATCAAGGAAAGGACAAAATATGAGTGGGATTCAAGAAGACAGCAGATGGTGATTGACATTACATTTAAATTCTTGGCTTAAAGTCTTTTCAATATATTCTGGGAAAGATGGATTCATGACTTTTCCAATGGATTTAGTGCAACATGAACAAAACAAGTTCAGTCAAACTTTGAACTCAGTATTGTCAATTTCCCTTTTGCACCCTATACATCCATATTTATTCCATATTAGATATAAAAAGTTGGCATGCAGTGGAGGTGGCTATATGCCATTTTAGTTCAGTAATTTCTTTTGCCATGTCTGTTGAATACAAACTCAAAAGATATGAACTTGTTTTGGCAGAAATTTTGGACTTCCCAGGCCTAAAATACTTGTAAAATTTGTGATATGTTGTTAGGTTGTTTTGTTTTATGGCATATCAACCTCAGTAGGTTATTTAATGCCAACAAAATTTTTGAAATAGATACATAGCGATAGTTTGGTAAAAAAGGTGTGTATGCATACATATATATTTGAACCATTTTTCAATTCTTCATATTTTTGAGTACAATCACATATATTGCTGGTAATATTTTTTTTCAAAAATATATTGCTGGTTTTTTGTTTTTTTTTTCAAAAATTAATTTCTGGTAATAATTTTTTTCAAAGTATTTCTGGCATTAAAACCTATTTTTACACTTTTATAATGTTTTTTACCTCAGCTTTGGGGTTAACTATTTGCCCATAGCTGGGATCCTAACAGGTGCTACCCCGGGTCAGGGTGGACCTGGGAACACCAACAATTAAGAGGTAGTTCCACGCTCCTCAAAACCTCCTTATCAGAGGCCTTGCTGTTGGACGTAGTTTATCGTCTTACCTTGAACGCAGATGTAGTTTATCATCATACCAGGAATGCTCCATTGGGGGGGGTCTTAACCCTCTGCAGAGGTGCAGTCAGTGTATTCTACAGCCCCAGCTGACAGGGTGAAAAATTTGTGATACTGACATACAAAAATATCAAAATGAATGTCTTCATGAGTTATTAATACAGCCTGAGCCTATTTCAGTTAACAGTGGTTTGGCTGAGAAATGGGATACTGAATCAGGAGGGTCAAGTACTCATTTCTGACCCTCAATTAGCTCTGCTGTCCTCAAGCTTCACTTCTTCATTCCAAACAGGTTTCTACGTTCCTTCCCAAGAACTAGCTAAACAACTTCCATGATTTCAGTAAAAAAAAAAAAAACAGAAAGAGAGAGAGAGAGAGAGAGAACAAAAACAGAAATAATCTTTCAAAAACAAAACTCCAACCATGCCCTCACACCATCAATTTCTCAGAGCCCCCTTTCCAACCCTTTGTAATCTACACAGACTGACTACCAATCAAACCAACCAAGCTAGTTGGTAGTGAAGTAGTTATACCCTTTTGCTACCTGTAGTGCGCATGTGTGTGTGTGTGTGTGTGTGTGTGTGTGTGTGTGTGTGTGTGTGTGTCCTATGATTGTCCAAACAACAACTTCCTAATCAGAGAGAGAGAGAGAGAGAGAGAGAGAAAAGAAGGTAAATTCATTCAACCGGTTCACCGGAAACTTTGAGAAATAAACAAGTTAGTTGATTTTACTAAGGAAAAACAGGTTGCCTATATCGGCTAGCCTTAATAACAAACAAGCTGAAACCTTGAAATGCCAATGTAAAATTAGCCTGAAGTTATAACTTGATGAGGTCATCAACCACAAGTGATCCATAACTGGAAAAAAAACAATTAACTTTATTCAGGAGGAGAAAAAAAAAAATATTTTAAGTGCGTTATTAACAACAAAGCATGATTAATTTTCATAATATTTCAGGTTATCCTTGTAATGACCTGATTTCTTTGTTTGGATGATTGTCAATACCATACAACAAAAGTGACACATCATAGTGCAATTTCTGATAGCACACTCTCCTTAGTATCAGTAGACACCTCCGGAAAGCAGAGGACAACAGTTTCAAAAGTTTCTATAGCAAGTAGATTTTTAAAGGGTGAAGTAGCTATTCCCATGCCCAACTGGTTTCCTCTTCCTAGACTGGTTGCTAACCCAGGCTAGAAAACCAAGTCTACCCTGCTATTTAAACCATAACTGGGTGGAGGAGACATGTTCATGCCTTTCTCAAGGGCATTGGTGTGAAAGTGAATGCAAAAACTGGAACAAAATTTGAACTGTTTACTGATTCCACTTTTCGCACTTGCACATCTATACCGCAATACCACTAAAAATGATCAATTTTTTTTTTTCTTTCTTCTTAGCATGAGATATCTAAATCGGAGAATAAAGCAATTTTTAATTCAATTGGTCTAATGGGCTGAATTTTTCGGAATATAAGACATATCAGTGTATAAGACGCATCCCAATTTCAACAACAGTTTTGCTGAGTTTCCAATGAAAACTGTGATATCAATGAGGCCAGAGACATCCAACCCATGGCTCACAGGGACGTATTGCAACCCACTTAATATTTTCATGCAGCCCACTGCACCTTAAAAACTGTAGGTATATTTTCATTTACGTTAGTAACGTATGTTGAGAAAATTATTCTCAGATTGTTCTAGTAGGTTTGCTTCCCCTTTGTACTAAAAGGAGAAGGGGGCAAGGGCCTTTGCCGAGACACATCGGCTGGTGTGTGGGGCAAGAGCCAGAGCTAAATAAAAATTAACTAAGATAACACAATTGAAAGCTGGTGAAATTGTGCATTTTCAGAGTTTATTAAAAAGAAAAGAATTTTCTGTGAACTTTGAAAAATATAGTAAATTATGTGAAGCTTTGTTGAAAGATTTTACAACCAGATTTTCTGACCTTAGAAAAATAGAAACTGAATTAAAATTTTTTAGTGATTTATTTTTATTTATTTATGTGGAAGCACCAACTAAGTACCAACTTAGAACTCATTGAGATTTAAAGCAACAAATCTTTGAAAATTTATCATATAGAACATTCCCTTCTTGAATTATATAAAGAAATTCATTGTTTCAATAGATTTGATGAAATCATCAATTTATCTATAAAACTGTGGAGTAATACATATTGCTATGATTTTATACCAATATGTCTTGTCCACAGAATTGATCTGGGAATTTAACTGTATTGTCGACATGGAAAAAAAAAAAAAATCTCTTACTATAAAGGTAATTTACATTAACCAGAAAAAAAAGGCTTGGACAGAAGCGTCTATCTTTTTAAATTTGGATTTTAATGTAACTATAACAACAGAGATATTTCGATTTCATTTTTGCCTTGAAAAAGTCGGAAGACGAAATGCGTCGGCAAGATCTAAGATTTTTCCAATTGTCATTTTATACCAATATGTCTTGTCCACAGAATTGATCCTGGGAATTTAACTGTATTGCTGTGAGTAATTCTTTTCGTTCATGAAAAACATCAAAACTATTGATAGAAATAGGCTGAGTGATTCCCATTTAAGTAACATTCTTAGAATAAAGACGCGGACTATATAAGCAGAGATTGAGAATATTGTACAAGGAAAGCAACATCAAAAATTACATTGAATTTATTTTATTTTGTGCATGTATAGATTTTTTTTAAAAAATTTTTTTCACTGTCAATAATACAGTATTTTTAAAATTATACATACATGTCATTCAAATTTGATATTCACATTTTGAACTTTTTAAATAAAATATTTTTGTGGCACAGTAAATATACCTAAATTTCTAATTTGGCTCATGGAAAAAAGGTTGGACAACCTTCGGCTAGAAGGTTACCCGATTGGTAATATGCATTTCACACTTGAAATCTCAACTACTGTTATAAATAAACACATTCAATTTATTGGACTTGAACTGACTTTAACTGTGATGAAGTCATTTAAATTCATTCTTCATTATTTCTGATGTAATGGAATAACTAGTCACCCCCATGAATGATTACACTATAGGTAGTAAGTACCTATAAAGTCAACTGTCTATGAGAGACTTGAGGAAGACTGAGAGAGAGAAGATTCAAGCACGTCGGACCTTCCAATTAGTGGCACTCACTACTAGATTGATCTGTGTGTATAACTGTACCGTATTTCATATTGTACTGGTTGTGTACAATAAACCTTTTCTTTTATTATCCACCTGGTGTTAAGTATTTATTCCCTTAGCACGGAATATAACAATTTCCTCATTATATTTTAACGTTTGGTACAGAGTTTAAAATTTCAAAAAGGAAAATGATTTCAATTTCAGCAAACAAAAGTATTTTTCTTGCTTTCTTTGTATTTGCATCAAAACACAATTTTATTCACAGTTAAATTAAGTAATCACATTATTTATCTGTAACTATATAATTTTAATACTCAAATTCAGGCAATGCCAGGTAATCATGATCGTTTTAAATAAAACTAAGAGAATGGCCCACTGGGTCACCTTTCAAGAGAAAATTATGATAGGAAACAATTGAACTTCTATTAAGTGCAAAATGGGATCTTTTGTTTCATGGAGACCTAATTTAAAGTCACCAACAAAAACACTATTAGTTTATAAAAGGGCTCAAAAGATCAGATTAGAAATAAATAAGAAAATATTTATTCTTTAAATGTGATTTTGTCAAACAGAGTATCCAAATTGCCATATATTTCAGAAAATAAGACACACCATTGTATAAGACACATGCTTATTGTTGTAACCTAGGGAAGGTTATTGAATAGAATAATCACACAATGGTTGGTAATGAATGATAATACTTAGGACAAGCACAACACATATAAGATTTGCCGCCAGTGCGTAGAAGTAGTCATCAACTGCTACAAGTAGGTCAAGTGAATTCCATAATGAATCTAACTGCAGACCAACATACAGTATTTACTACTGTATTTATTTGAATGGGGACATAGCTATTATTGTCCGTAAGTATGCTACAACAATATTATTTATAGTTTCATAAAAATCTTTGATAATCATAGGGTTCCACCTTTAGTCTGTTAATATCCACCATGCTCAAAATAGGGTCGTAGCAATTGTTAAATGGTTTCAGAAGTTTAGATAAATTTCGTAAAGGTTTTCAGTGCTGTTTTGAATGTGCGTAATATATTTATGTTGTTCTTTCGCTAATTTTTAGTATGTACTGAAACGGGATGTTTCAATATCATGTGTGTGTATAAAATAGTATACAGAATCCAGACAAAATTTGATGAATATGATAAGCCGTTTCATTCACACTAGATTACATCTTACTAGACATCATCGGATCAAAAACGTTAAATTTACTTTAAATTAATTACAGAAAAAGTTATACGAATCTTTCGCTTTTGAGCAATTCTGAAAATAGGATTAGAATTTTCCTTAAATTAAATGCAGAAAAGCCGGGATAATGTATAAATACTTTCAGCTGGAACAAGAAAACTGTCAAGAAAAAATGCAGAATAAATATGAACAGCTGTTTCTTTACAAATTCGCACAATTTCATTCTTTTCTTTCATCACGAGAAATGCCTGCTTAACGGAAAAAGGTACTAACGATTTATTATTTAAGGCTAGGATAGTCTTCAATTTTATCTTGAAAAGGTCCTCCAGACTAGTCATGTCATAAAATCATTGACATATAGCCGCCATACTTAGTTAAAATGTTTTACAGTACATGCCTGCTGACATGCTGTGCATTGTGGGAAATATTTATTTCTTGCTCTTTGCAATTTTATAACACCAACTGTTGTAACCTAGGGAAGTTTACTGAATAGAATAATCACACAAATGTTGGTAATGAACGATAATACTTAGGACAAGAACAACACATGTAAGATTCACCAGTGGCACGTACAAGAAGTAGTCAACTGCTAGAAATGAGTCAAGTGAATTCCACAATGAATCTAACTGCAGACCAACATACAGTATTTACTACTGTATTTATGTGAATGCGGACATACCCATTATCGTCTATAGGTATGCTACAACACCAACCAATAGGGTCCAATGAAGGATTGTATTCTTTAAGACCCAAAGGATTCATTTGCCATTTTTAGTTGTTGAAATAAGAGAAAATTGTATATTGTTGATATTTTGACATTTCCAAATGATTTTTATGCCATGCATGAAACAAAATTCATGAAACAAATGGCTTGGCCAAAAATTCCCTGTAGACCCCGTATAAAACGGGGTTGGGTAGCTGTTTCCCCGAGACGAGAGACTGCCCTTTGACATAGCCTTGTCTGGTGATCCTCTCTGACCAGAGGCAGAGAGTTTGACCAGCACAGCTGGAGACAAATTATCATCTGTAGGTATGCTACAACACTTATTTTGAAGACAGTTTTGCTGAGTATCCAATGAAATTTGAAATATAGATCATGTGATTCCTAATGTTAACTGCATTAATCATTCTGATTGATGTGCAGTTCACATTTGAAACCAATACTATTGATATAGATAATACATTCAAGTGAACTAACCCCTTCCTATTTAAATATATATATATATATATATGCATACATGGCTTGTGTATATCAAATACATATACACACACACATTTTTTTTTAATTGGTATCATCTCATGCAAAGTAGTAAAGCTATTAAGACCCAAGGGGTTACAGGGTGTGGAAGAATTAGGAACAGAAACATTAATAAAGAGTGGGAAGAATAATCAGGAGGACTGCAGATAGCGATTAACATTACACTTAAATTTTTGCTGATTAAAGTTGGCTGGAAAGCATGGAGCCAGAAGGGAGTCCCACAAATGAGAAGTGCAAGAAACTGTTAGCGTAGAATCTACAGTTATACTTTGCCAGCTCTCCCATAAATTGTTGAGATCTTAATGCCAGTCTAGTCAGAGTACTTAAATTCAAAAAGTTTTTGGTACTAAAGTGACAGGTTCATCCAAACAATTACCATGAAAGTATTTATAGAAAAGGTACAGAGAGGCAACTTTAGAACAGTGGGAAAGTGACTGAAGCCAAGCGGCCAGATCAGGACCAATAATATTGCTGATTCCTCTTCGAATTTTATCAAGAAGCTCAAGTTAGATAGCAGGACCACCGGACCATGTGTGGCAGCAATATTCTAAGCATGGATGAATATATATATATTTGTATATCTACCATTAATAACTTTGGGATATAGGACACAAGCAGATTTTCACATTAAATTTCAATTCTTCTGATGAGCTGTTTTCCTCAGTACCTCAACTACATGAATTTAAGCATGTTACTAGATTGGTAACTAGGTCTCACTGTTTTACTGCTGAACAAGCTAGATCCAAACATCACTTCTAATCTAATAGTTTCTTTTCTCTCACTTCTCAGCTGTGGAGATCCTTTCCAATTTCTTGCTTCTGTACCACATACAATCTTCAAAAATTTAAATGCAACATCAATCACCATATTGTTTTTCTGAACTTTGTTCCTTTATTGTCCTTTTCCTCATAGAAGTCTTCTCATTCCCTTTCTCTCCTTGTAAACCCCTCTTTCATAGTGGCATTATCACCTTACTTGGGGTAAAATGATTTAAAAAATATGTCAAGAAAGTGCATCTTATGCATAGAAAAATATACTAATTAAAATTGACATAAAGAAATGTCTACCCAAGGGAGTTAACTATGAGTTTGTTAACTGCTAATTACATGGTCTTTTCCCTTAAGCTATTTGCACAATTCTCTGTCAATCATTGTGGCATACCAGTGATGGTACTATAACAATAATAACAACAACAATTATAATAATAAAATGGCACAAAATAGCAATTACAAGATATGAAATTTTTCTGCCCAGACAGATTATCTCATTGAAGCATGGAGACCTGATCTCGTGATAAATAAAGTAGCAAGTGGCAAATTATTAATTCCTGTAGTAATGAGAGCACTTGGAACACCAACTAGAAAATTGAAAGAGCACTTAGGGAAAATTGAAAGTGATGCCAAGATTGTAGAAAACTGCCATTCTTTATTCTGCAGAGATTCTCTGAAAGGTTCTTGAGTTGTGAGGCATCTTTTTGACCCAGTGTCAAGAACAGAATTTCCATTGCAACAGAAAAATAATAATAAAAGCTTAGCATTAGCAAATAATCTTTTATAAATTTGTGTAAGGTTAAATTTTGTCTGTGTGTCCTCAGGTTATATCAGTAAATGAATGCTTACAAGCCTTTTATATTATATATATATATATATATATATATATATATATATATATATATATATATATTACTAAGAAATGGTGCTTACAACCTTAATTGTGCATTATGGCATAATCCGTCTCTTCTCTTCCCAGCTATGGGTTGAATAGCAGAACAGACTGTGTTGTAGAGTAGGACTCAGAATAATTCCTGTTCTTCATTACTATTGTGACAATAGACTGCTCCTACTTATAAATATAGCAAGTAGAAGGTAACCAAAAAAGTTCTGTCAGTTTTTAAAGGAAAAAAAGAAAACGCTTCACAGTATGTGTAACTTATATTTAGTCTTTGAAGTAATCGCCATCGGCATCCAGCACCTTCTGCCAACATGTCTCCAGCTGTTCAATGCCCTTGCGGTAGAACTCGGGGGGTTTTGATGCAAAGAAGTCTGTGGGGGCTTTGCGCAAGTCTGCTTCATTGGTGAAGGATTTCCCACGAAGATGATTATCCAGGGAGTGGAAGAGGTGGTAATCAGATGGCGCAAGGTCAGGTGAATAAGGTGGATGGCACAAAGTCTCCCACCCAAGTTGCTGTATGGTATCCCTGACCACTCGCACGACATGCGGCCTGGCGTTGTCATGGAGGAAAAGCACACCTTTGCAATTCACCAGTGCTGGTTCCTTCTGGCGCAATGCCTGTTGCACATGTTTCAATTGCTGCGAGTATAGGTCTCCAGTGACCGTTTGGCCTGTTGGTAGCAGTTCATAATGAACCACTTGACGGCCTGTCCACCAGACACAAAGCATAATCTTGCGTGGGTGCATAGGCGGTCTTGCGGTGTAAGGGACGGCATCCTGAGGAGACAACCAATGTCTGGAACGCTTGGGAGTTTCGTACAGAACCCACTTTTCATCACTGGTAAGCACTCAATTGAATAAGGATGTGGTACGGTGGCGAGAAAGCAGCGATACGCAGACTGCCACTCATTGTCCCTTGTGGACCTCCAACAGCTTTTGCGAAACCTACTTGCTCAGTTTGTACGTCTTACCTAGGCGGTGCAGGTGAAGTCTGTTTCATCGGAAACGTTGAACTGTCTTGCAAGTTCACCACACATTAGACTACTGTCCTCTTCAATGGCTGCCTTCAGGACTCCGTCATTCAAGTCCGGTGGTCGTCCACTGCGAGGCTCATCATGAAGAGACAAATCTTCCAACTTGAATTTTCGAAACTAACACCTTGCAGTACGTTCATCCACAGCACTATCTCCAAACGCTTGACATATGCAGCAACTTGATGCAGCTTCTGATAAGCCCACTTTGAAGTCGTAAAGCAAACAGCCCCGAACGAGATCTCTAGACACTTCCATCCTTCTCACAGCTGTCCAGCTTATAACTAATGGCCGGGCGCAGTGTGCGTGTTTTTTATAACGTCTGATGTTCCTACTTCCGGCTGTCCGAATTTGAAAACAATTGCTACATGCATTTCGTATATATTTCAACTTCATTCAATGACTAATCAAAAAACGGACAGAACTTTTTTGGTTACCTTGTAGCTACATTAGAGGAGGATTTGAGTAGTATTTGATTTACTCAAGTATATTCTTTCTATGTATGAGTATTTAATAAACCTTTTATTCTTTGTTTCCCCTACCTAGTCTTTGATACTCTCTCTAACTACGGCCTTCCTAATTCTCAGCTATTTAGAACTCCTATCTATGAGTATTTAATAAACCTCTTCTTCTTTGTTTCCTCTTCCTTTGTTACTTTCTCTAACTATGGACTTCTTAATTCTCGGCTATTTTGAACTCCTATCTATGAATATTTAATAAACCTCTTCTTTGTTTCCCCTACCTAGTCTTTGTTACTCTCTCTAACTATGGCCTTCCTAATTCTCAGCTATTTTGAACAAAGGCTATGACAGCATACACAGTAGTTTAAAGGAAAAATGTTGTTCATATCCATAACAACACAAAGCCTACTTATAAATATGGCATTAGAGGAGGGTTTGACTTTAGCGATCACTGGCTGAGAGAGAAGATAAGAGAGAATGCAACATTATTATTGAATTGGTGTAGTTGACCTCCCAGCATGAAGGGAGTCTTAGAGCATTTCAAGTTCAGACTCCTTTGCCCACAAGCATTGCCTCGTTCATTTACAAGAGAGGTTCTACTTCGTATACATTTGTAATACAAATATTTTCATATTAACATGTCCTGTCTCTCCCCACCTCACCTGCAATACATTGTTTTTCGCTTGTTACTTTTGCAATGAAAGCGTATATAATAAAAATTAATTTGGTGGATGCTAAGAGCAAGACTCTTCCCTACTACTGTGACAATGGACTGCTCCTACTTATAAATATGCCAAGTAGCTACATTAGAGGAAGATTTGAGTATGATTTGATTTACTCAAGTATTTCCTTTCTACGTATCAGCATTTAATAAACCTCTTCTTTGTTACCTCCATCTCATCTTCTGTTTCTTTGATACTCTCTTTAACTACGTCCTTCCTAATTATCAGATATTTTTAACAAAGGTAACATTACAACAGACTGGGTCCTATAGCCATGGTTGGTAACTGGTCTAGTGCAGAAAAAAATGGCAACCTACTGCAGAAAGATCTTCTGCCCTGTCAGTTATCAATCAAAAGAGACATGATTGCCAAAGCATGTATCATGTATGCCACTTTACTGACCAACAACATTAATGGTAATATTTCATTTGTATAACAATTTTTCTTGAAAATAATGTCATCAAGTTTTACATAGCTATGTATACAGCCAGTGTGATGATGGCCTGATGAAGGGCTTCCCCAAACTGAATTTAATAGTTCTCCCAACCCTCAATGAAATCAAGGTCACAAGTTGGAGGATATCTTAGTTGTGGTTTGACCAGGAAAGGGATGGGCGCTACTTATCCAAGACATACTATGCATGAATGAACAAGTGTTTAGCTTTCATCCCAGATTAAAGAGGGGCTTGGTCAGCTGCTTAGTGACCCTACAACCACACCTGCTCATAGTGATAAGGAATATTGATTTTATATCATGTTTTTTTATTTTCATTCAGTTTTGTTTATTCCAACAGGCTGGGAGATAACAAATTTTTGACAATATGGGCTCAAACTTCAAGATTGAGTTACTTCCCCTGTCTTGGAAGTCAAGCGGGGTACTTCTGAATTAAACATGGTCCCAAGCTGGCACATACGTGGAATTATGGTTTCAATCCAAACAGATCCTTGTGGTTCTCAGACAGTAAATGAATAAAAGTTGTTTTATTCTGTGTTAAAATACACTTGATTTTATTTTTATTTGTTTTTGTCAAACAGCTTTGGGATATCATAGTATTTGAAAGTTGCCAGTACAGAAAATCCCAAAAAGGAAGTTTTTCGATATATTTACTCACTACTTTTCAAAAAAAAAAAAAATGCTGAAAACCTTTGAGCACACATAATATTTGTAGATAATGACCTTTAAGTTTAAATTAGACAGGTTGAGGTGATTATTCATTTTTTGGGAAAAATTCATATTGGACATCTTTATTCCAAGCATCTCTTTCTTAAAGACTCAGGAAATTTCCTCCCTCCCTCCCTCCCTAAAATTAAGCCACAAACATTGTAGGACAAAGCATTTCAAATGAATACTTAATAAAAGGGGTGGGCAGAATATGCATGTCCTTGATGGATTTTTCTTGTAAAACAAATAAGCATTCAGTTCATCTATTTATTTATTTGAAACTCAAAGGTATGGAAAAAAAAAATAAACAAAAACAAAAAAACCACATACAATCTTGCCTTAGTTACACCAACTGCTGCTATGGCTGCAGTACATCTAGTGTTCCTTGGAGCCTATCGAGTTATGGGATTAACAATTGTGATTGACATGAATTTAAAAAAAAAACATGTTTTAGAGAATTTATTATAGGGATGAGGAAGAGATATCATTCTCAGCATTGTCTATTATTGATAGAATTGTCTATCATTCTCAGCATTTCAATGACTGGCCTTTTAAATTCTTAACATTCATTAAGTCAACACAAATTAATTGCACACATCAAAACTCGTCTAAGGTTTTTTTTTTTTTTTCTCTTCCCAAGGAATGTTTGACAACTTTTATCGCATTTTCTCATTTTTTGACACAATTAGCATTTCCCCTCATTTTTAACCCAATTAAATGTTTCATCTTATCAAATAAAAAAAAATTGCAACACAATTCTTTATGTAAATGTAATCAGACTTGCTTCATATTCATAATGTGCAAAGCAAATTTACGTTTCATCCTCATCCAGCAGAATGTACACATCAACGAGCATAAACCTATTTAGCGTTCGATCACATCAAAGAGAAATCGTTGACAAATAACGCTAATGCATATTTGCGTGATTTTCAGTAGGTAACACTCAAACTGACAGACTAATACAGGGTTAAAATTCTTTATTAAATATCAGATAAGATACTACACTTGGTTTATATTAACTAAGCTGAATGAGCGACTAATTTGGTGGGGGTATTAATAACAATTATTGATAATAAAATCAAAGAAAAAGCAGAATGGGAAGAGGAGACTGGAAATTGGCGTAGGAAAAATATGGAGCTATCAGGTGCGAGAAAACAGCATGGTGATGATAGATAAAGTGGTACTGAGAAAAACTTCTAGCAAAGGCAAAAAGAAAAATATTTATTTTGCTTAATAAATAAAGAAAATAATAATGCAGACAGTATGAAAAATAACACCTGTGTCAGACCGGGGAGGTGGGGAGTAAAAAGTAATGTCATTTGGGATACCCCAAAAATGAAATATTCATGGGGAGACAGCTGGTAGAGAAAAAAAAAGTCATAGGGGAGGGAACAGGTAATGATGGTGACTATTCTTTAAGTCATATTGTTCTTCAAAGGTTATAGATTGCAACTAAGTATATTTTTTGCTAAGTCTAAGTGAATGATATATACTGTTGCCACTCTGGGCTGAGTAAATATCTTCTCAGACGTCCAGGGCAAAAACGTGGATAGGAACATTGCCTCATGCCAAGCACTTCAAGAACCTGCTATTTAGAAAAGTCCAAACTTTTAACTTATCCCAAAATGTGAATACCGACTACACTGAAGACCATACATTATTTGAATAATGACCGACACTGTATTTTATACACATGTTCAGCCAGTACAAAATCCAAGAGCCACTTAAGGTAGAGATTACTGTATGGTATTGTATGAGCGTAAGAAAAGGCAAGAAATGAAGTTCATGGGGCTATGCAGGAAAGGTAACAGCTTTTCAGAATCTATCTTACTGCTGCCACATATGGTCAAGTGCACCTGCTATTTATTTAGAGATTCTTGATAAAATCCGAAGAAGAATCTGCAATATTATTGGTCCTGACCTGGCATCTCGGCTTCAGTCACTTTCCCACTACCGTAATGTTGCCTCCCTGTGCCTTTTCTATATGATGCTTATTGAGTGAGATTGTAAAAGAAAGGTGCTCCTGTTATATATTTAGAGATTCTTGATAAAATCCAAAGAAGAATCTGCAATATTATTGGTCCTGACCTGGCATCTCGGCTTCAGTCACTTTCCCACTACCGTAATGTTGCCTCCCTGTGCCTTTTCTATAAATATTTTCATGGTAATTGTTCAAATGAACTCTTCGCTATGGTACCTAGATATAATGAATTTAAGTGCAGCAAAATGCAATTTGTCGGTTGGGAACACTAGAACCAAGCAAACTCAGAAGTTTAAATATCTGGGAACTGTTCTGACAGAAAACGGTAAATGCAACACTAAGATCCGTAGATGTATTGGGATAGCCAAGGACACATTTCAAAAGTTGGGCTGAATATTGCAAGACAGGAGGATTTCTTTGGTAACAAAGAAAACAATACTGAGTTGTTACATGACATCTGTCCTTCTTTATGGCAGCGAACGTTGGACGATTTCCTCAAAGATGAAGAAGAGACTCGAGGCGACAGAGATGTGGTTCTACAGAAGGATGCTAAGGATATCACGGACCGAGCGTGTGAGCAACAATGAGGTCTTAGAGAGGACGCAAACAAGGAGGAGGCTTATACTTAACATCAGGAAGAGGCAGGTGAAGTTTCTGGGACACATAATGAGGAAGGAGGGCCTGGAGAATCTGATGAGTCGAATAGAGAGACAAGGGAAAACAACACATGACATACCTAGCGGCTGTAAGCAAGTGGATGACGGAATGGGGTTTGGGGGGAGGTGGTAGAGAGAAAGAACTTGTTGAGAGATGATATAGGGAGAGAGGGAGGTGGAGAGCCATGATCGCCTACATCCTGAAAGGACATGGCATATAGAAAAAAAGACTAGCTTGGAGGCAAAGTTTCATCAATTCACAGTTGGAATACCAAATTGTAACCATAAATTCTCTGCTAACAGTCTCTTTCCTTGTACTTCCTGCTTGTGGAACTCTCTTCTGGCTCCAGGCTTTCCAGTCAACTTTGATCTTCAAAAGTTTAAATGCAATGCCAATCATTATCTATTGTCTTCCTGATTACTCTTCTTTTTGTTCTTGCTCCTTAGTAATGTTTCCATTTTCTAATTCTTCCTCACCCAGCAACTTCTTCTGTCTTAGTGCAATTACTGACTTAGAGTGAATATGATAAAAAAAATGTAAGTTAACCCTAGACTTGAAGAGGTCAAAATTGTAGTGATTGGGAAGCCATCCTGCTGGGAACCTGATCTACAAAGCAACAGCTGTCCAAATAGAATTTACTCCTTACGTGGAATGGTTGGTCCCAGGTGGTTGGGAGTGGGGACTAAGAAATATAGCTTGTGAGAAAACATGCCATGGAAGGAGCAATAGAGCAGCAAGAGGCTTACAACTTTTCTGCTGTGGGAAAGGGCTTGTAGGGTGGAAAATAATTCAAAGCTACATAAATGCTTTGTAGGTTATTTAAATTCAAAACATATCTTGGATTGTAAGAATAATTAATTTTTTGCAAGTTAATATGACAAACAATTTCAGAACAACAACGATTTTTCCAGATGAAAGTTCTACTTTTCAATCCATAGCTGGGGGAGGAGATGGATTCACACCTTCCCCAAGGGTATTTGTGCATAAGTGAATGTAACAATCTTGACTGGAATTTGAATGTGATACACACGTGTCTCTTATGATTTGTGACTGACAAGCAGAAGATTTCGTGCAGTAGACTTCTGTTTCATCCTGTGGCAGACTGGTTGCCAACCATGGTTATATGACCTAGTCTGTCCTGCTATTTAACCCATAGTTGGGGGAGATTGGATTCATACCTTTCCCAAGTATATTAGTGCATAAATAAATATAACAACCCTGACTGGAATTTGAACTCTGCTCTCTGATTTCTCATTCTGAGCCACTATACATTACACCAGCTGCATATCAATGACACTAGAAAGTCAGATGAGAAGCCTGAATCAGAAGAAATCTATTCATCTGAGTTGAGATTTATTTGACAATCCCTGAGAGTCAAGATAATACAGATTTAAAGTGGGTCTCCAAAAGCTTACATATGGGCAAATGCAAAAAGATTTTCCCATCTCCTGTAGGCTGTAATAGTAACTCATCTGCCTCTCCGCTAATGCTGTCCTGGGAACATGTGCCTCAGTTTTGTGTCTGGTCTTGTCTGCAAACAAGAACTAGGTTGGTCCCAGTCACAAAGTGCTGGGGAAGTATAAATTTATTCTTCAACTCAAAATGATTTTAAAATTGGGTAGACAAAATAGGAGATAGAATATATATTAAGATATATCTTTAGTTATATCCCCACTTCCGAAATATAAGTCTATCAAGGGAGTTGTCAACCACTCATAAAAACACCCACCTTCGTGCTAAAAAATACTTTTCTGTGATATTTTAAATTAAAACGTAATAGGTTTCCAATCAGATTAATCAAATTTTAAATCAGCTAATCTTCTTCAAATGCAGTTTCAGAAAAGTATATTTTATTTTTGACAGATTTTTTAATAAAGAGAATTACGATATGTTGATATATTTGTCAATATGACCAATTTTAGCATTTTTAAAACAATTTATTTCTCAATGTTTTTGTTTTTTTTTAATTTTTTTCTTCTAATGGTATATAAATATAAAACTAGATATTTTATTTTACTAAAGAAAAATTTAAAAAAATTATATTTTTCTTTCTTTTTCATTTTCTAGTTAGTATTATTTTCACTTCAAATAAATAAAACTTTATTTTTTTTTTACGGAAAATAATAATAAAAACTCATTCCTGTTAATTTAAATTTACTTAGAAATACAGCAAAATATTTTGCTTGTTAGAAATATTAAATTTAATCTATTAGTTTGGAATTATTGCTAAAAACTGCAAGAAATATTTTTTATTATTAAAAATCCAGTTTTTAAACCTGATAGGTATCACTTTTCTTTGAAGGTAACTCTCTCCTTTTAAGTTTTATGGTCATAGAATTTTTTATTTAAATTTCCTAGAAGTCTAACCTGTGTATTTCTTGGGACTTTTTGCAGTCTATTTTGTAAATGATGTGGCACAACTTCAAATTTGACATTTGTAAATAAAAACTTTTTTAAGTAATCAGGGATCGATTTGACACTTTGAAAACGATAATTAAAAAAAAAAAAAAAAATCAATGTATCGATTCTGACAAACGTCTCGAATGCTATCAACAAAATTTAATTTACATTATTTATTGTTCGGGCTGTTGTCTTCATCTTTATTGCAATATTTGTGACGTTTCGGCTGTTGTACACTCCGGTTTTCTTCAAGTGATTGGAATTTCGTCCACCGGGATAGATTTTTCTAGTTCCACGTGTTATGCCTCTTCTGGATGTCTCAGTTGTCTCCCTTTAACTCAACTCTCAACAAAATTTAATAAGGAAGAAAAGTCATATTTTTTTACGAGCGAGCCATTTCCCTTCCCAGAAGTAGCGCTTTTTTTTTTTAAAGGAAAAATAAAATTGTTTTGGTCGGAGCCGTAAGTAGGTCGGGCCGAGAACTTTTCAGCACCACTTACACATGGGTGGTGAAGGAGTGAGTATAGACAACTCCTCTGACAAAATGTTTACTTGGCCAGGTTTGAATTCTCGAAACTTACATAAATGAGTTTTTATCATCAACACTTCCTCTTCGTGCGTGTGATATGATAGCAGAATCATATTACATCGAGCGTGTGTGAGAGAGAGAGAGAGAGAATCTGCAAGGTTACCAACTCCACACATTTCCACCCTCACTTTTTGAGCCCCCCCCCCCCGGACCGCCACCAAATCCAAACACACTCCGCCCATTGGATGTTCAGTATATTTTGAATTGTGCTTAAAAAAAAAAAAAAAAAAAAAAAAAAGAGAATTGCTAGTTTAACGCCCGTACGACGTTCTCATTTGTGATCGAGGCCGGGGGGGTGTAGAGAGAGAGAGAGAGAGAGAGATGAGCTTCACTGTATCAGTTTTGTTGGATTTAAAACATATGACTGGCCTACTTCTCGACGGTGTGCCAAGTGAAATAGCACCACTAAGCACTACCCAGCCGCCTCCTTCACACGCCCAACTTCGCATCAAGTCATCTCTTTCCGTCACCGTTTTCATCTATTTTTTCCACCACAACCAAATTTAGGTTGTTATTTATCTTTCTTCTTGCTTGACGTGCGCAGGTACTTTCTTTTCTTTTTTTTTCCTTTTCTTTTTTTCCTTTCCTTTTTTTTTTTTTTTTTCTTTTTCTTTTGGCATTTTTGTTTTATTTAGCTCTAACGCAATTTCGTGCGTATTTTTCATTCATGTCAATTTCATTGGAATGTATATTTGGCGGGAACAGCCGAAGAAACTCGGATTAAGAAAAGAATCTAGGAAAAGAGATAATGGGAGAGAAATACGGAGAGAAAAGCCCGAGAAAGAATTCGTAGAAATTATTATAAAAAATAAAGAAAAAAAGAAATGAAAGAATAGGCAAACGTAAATAAACGAAAAAGAGACAAGAATCAAAAATCAAAATGTTTGAAAGATTAAGGAATTTAAAGAGAGAAGAATGAGTTTAAAAAAAGACTTAAAAAAGACTTAAGAAAAAAGTTTTAAAAAATGCAAGAGTAGAGGAAAGAAATACAAAAAACAAAAGGATTAAAAAAAAAAAAACTTTGAATAAAATAAAATAAAATAAAACTGCCAACTCAGGAAGAGAGAGAGAGAGAGAGAGAGAGATCAATGTTTCAAAAATCATCATCTCCTGTTTCAATATCCTTAAATAATCTGACAGCCATTCTGAATCATTCAAGTCGAAAGAATGAATATTCTACGAGATATTTTAGTTAAAGAATTTTTTAAATCCAGTACTATAAAAATAACTGAATTAAAAAAAAAAAAAAAAAAAAAAAAAAAAAAGAAAGAACGGTGTAGAGCCGTAGCTGTAACTTCTATAGAACATTACCGACCCAATCTTGAAACATACCAAAGTTGATAGTGTACGTGGTGTTCTCGGATAATAATCACACTTTACTAACATAGAATTTCCACCCTCAATAATGGTAATTCACTTCAGGGCACGCGTTCACCGGCTCACACTGTTGAAGAAATTCACCAAAAGTACCTTTATGTACTCAGATTTCAGCTGGGAGTAAATGGTAAAGAAAAACTTGTATATATATATATATATATATATATATATATATATATATATATTAATCAGCAATTTAGCCCATTTCAAATGTAAAAAAGAGCTCGGAGAGGAGGGAGAAGTTCTTGCATGCAACAGAACCTCACCAGCCGCGGTTTCACTTATCCGCTGTTGAGCGCATCAACAAAAAAACTTTAGTGTTCAAAATCTTTATTAAACGAATCTGCCAAATTTATTTCACAGGAATAAAATACATATCAAAAACTGTTATACATGCATAAAAAATAGCATTTTGAATAACATTGTTTCAAACGTTCTTAGTGTGATACTTCTATTTGAAATAGACGTCCTATTTTTATTTTTTTTACGTCTATCAGATTGTGCCTTACAGTAAAAATAAAAATAGGGGTCTATTTCATCTACGAGTATCACATTAACCTTTGAAGTTATGTTTGCTTTCTGACCATGAGACCCAGGTTCAAATCTCACCAGTTTATTTGTCAGGAAGTAGACTTCCTGATGTTATCGGTCTGGAGGGGGCGGGGCAATCCAAGCATGTGGCACCTTTGGAAAGTGCCTGAAAACAATACAACAGGCTGACCCAAGCCTTGTAAGTGAAATTGGCTAGATGGAACCCTTGGGGGTCGTCGATAGCACGAAGTCACAAGTCATCGTGACCGAGGTGCTGGCCTTGTTCAGATTGTTGATCATGCTAGATAACACGCTCTCTCCCAGAAAGTGTAATTAAGGTCTGCTCAGCATAGTTGCAGTATAAACTACAGGTTGGCTCTGTGGGTGTTGAACAAACACAAATGTGCCGGAGCAAGTGTCTGCAATAGGGATTGACCAGCCACCCTAATAGACAGATGTCCTCAAATACAAGTGGCCAGCTATTTTTTATATATATATATATATATATATATATATATATCTCCCACCACAAAAAAGAAGCTATACATAAGGTTTAAGATGCATTTCTTGAAGCTTTTATTTTAGTTTTAATTCCAAGCTAACATTAGATTTACAGATTGCGACATCTATCAGAGAGATGAAATTTAAATTATTATTATTGCATTATTCCAAAATTTTAACATATCAGCAGATAGCTATTAATGTCAACAACTGAGCACAAATTAATTAAAATTTAATTAAAAAAATTAGTAATTAATGTATAATATTATCCATAACTACATTTACAAAAATGTTGTTTTTTGTTACATACTGTACCTATGGGCACAAATTAATTAAAATTTAATTAAAAAAATTAGTAATTAATGTATAATAGTATCCATAACTACATTTACAAAAATGTTGTTTTTTGTTACATACTGTACCTATGAACACAAATGGGAATGTCTCAAACCTCATAAATACGTTGGTAAGTGGGGGTAATATGCTATCTAAGTAGTTCACCAGTAGCAGTAGTTTACCTACTTCACGTCCCTGGCGAGTATTGTATTTTGTGGATGTTATAAAGATTATCATTTCATTTCCAACCTTTGTTTTGGTTATTCCTCATTCAGTAACTTTTTCTAGGATACAACATTTTTAATAAAGGTTAAAAAATAACTATAAATACATAAAAAATGTGTATATTTTTGAAAATTTCTTTTCTCACAATATAGCTATTTGTGCTATGTTATAATGCTTATTACCGAAACAATAATAATACTGAATGATTTTTTTTTAAACATTAAAGTATATTTAATCACATCTCCCTAACAGCTGTTGCAATCTGTTAATATTTCCAATAAGCTAAAGTAAAATACTTTGCTGTATTTCAAACTGAACTGAAGTTGATTGGAAAGATATTTTTTTGATTATCAGTAAAATCAGAAAACTGTGGAGTGCCATGATCACTAATGTCCTGTAGTTAACATGGTACAGAGAAGATTCATTGCAACTTAATTTTTTGTCATTCTTTAAATATATAAAGATTTGTTAACTCAGTTTATATTTTGTGTGTGCATATATATGGCTTGGACTCCAAAACTCCAAATAAACCCTTAAAACCATATGAGTAAATAGGTTCACACTCCTCAATGGTCTTTTGAGGTTTATCAATCACTAGATTCTTCTTCTTTTATTGTTATCTCACCTTAATATTTCACTCTTTCTTTTATTCTTTCATACTCAGTAACCCCCTGGTGTCTTAGTGGCTTTATTGCCTTCCTTAGGATGAAATGATTTAAAATATTAAAAACAATAGCAGCAAAGATGAGTACATTAGTTCAACCAAAAATAAACTAAATAGTATCTGTTTAAAAATCTTACTCATATAGTTATAGGGAGAGATGGAGGGGGGATATATTAAACAAGACTTAAAAAGAAAAGAAACTGTCATCTGCTTTTAAAACATTTTGAAGCTCAGAAAAGAAATTTTCTACACTTATTTTTGTCAATGTTCAGCCGCAAACTTTTCCTGCAAAAGAATCTGGTTGACCAATGAGAGACAACAAATAATATATTTGAATGTCACTTACCTCAAAGTAACGTTCTATAAAACTAAATGGAATAAATGTCTCTTTGCCCTCCTTTCGACATTTTACTGTGTATTCTTTGTTTATAAGACATTCCACTTCATCATATTGGAAAGAATTATAGTTTCTGCTGTCAGACAACGATTTGGCAGCTCGACCATTGCTACGTAACTCCTTGTAATCCTCAACTGGTTCAAATGCTTCCCTGAAGAAAAAACAAAAAATGAACAGAATGAGATTAAAAGAGAAGTTTCAATTTAAATGCATAGTAAATGACAGCATATTTGAAATTTATATCAAGCCTACTAGTCTTATGTTTTTACACCTGTAGACCCAAGACTAGTATATCTTTTCCTTTAAGCTATTGTTGTTGTAATCAGCACTTTCACATTCCATCATTTCATACAGTCAACCATTGTAATAAAAAAAGAAAAGAAAAAACAAGAAAAGAAAAAGAAAAGAAAAAACAAGAAAAGAAAAAGAAAAGAAAAAACAAGAAAAGAAAAAGAAAAGAAAAAACAAGAAAAGAAAAAGAAAAGAAAAAACAAGAAAAGAAAAAGAAAAGAAAAAACAAGAAAAGAAAAAGAAAAGAAAAAACAAGAAAAGAAAAAGAAAAGAAAAAACAAGAAAAGAAAAAGAAAAGAAAAAACAAGAAAAGAAAAAGAAAAGAAAAAACAAGAAAAGAAAAAGAAAAGAAAAAACAAGAAAAGAAAAAGAAAAGAAAAAACAAGAAAAGAAAAAGAAAAGAAAAAACAAGAAAAGAAAAAGAAAAGAAAAAACAAGAAAAGAAAAAGAAAAGAAAAAACAAGAAAAGAAAAAGAAAAGAAAAAACAAGAAAAGAAAAAGAAAAGAAAAAACAAGAAAAGAAAAAGAAAAGAAAAAACAAGAAAAGAAAAAGAAAAGAAAAAACAAGAAAAGAAAAAGAAAAGAAAAAACAAGAAAAGAAAAAGAAAAGAAAAAACAAGAAAAGAAAAAGAAAAGAAAAAACAAGAAAAGAAAAAGAAAAGAAAAAACAAGAAAAGAAAAAGAAAAGAAAAAACAAGAAAAGAAAAAGAAAAGAAAAAACAAGAAAAGAAAAAGAAAAGAAAAAACAAGAAAAGAAAAAGAAAAGAAAAAACAAGAAAAGAAAAAGAAAAGAAAAAACAAGAAAAGAAAAAGAAAAGAAAAAACAAGAAAAGAAAAAGAAAAGAAAAAACAAGAAAAGAAAAAGAAAAGAAAAAACAAGAAAAGAAAAAGAAAAGAAAAAACAAGAAAAGAAAAAGAAAAGAAAAAACAAGAAAAGAAAAAGAAAAGAAAAAACAAGAAAAGAAAAAGAAAAGAAAAAACAAGAAAAGAAAAAGAAAAGAAAAAACAAGAAAAGAAAAAGAAAAGAAAAAACAAGAAAAGAAAAAGAAAAGAAAAAACAAGAAAAGAAAAAGAAAAGAAAAAACAAGAAAAGAAAAAGAAAAGAAAAAACAAGAAAAGAAAAAGAAAAGAAAAAACAAGAAAAGAAAAAGAAAAGAAAAAACAAGAAAAGAAAAAGAAAAGAAAAAACAAGAAAAGAAAAAGAAAAGAAAAAACAAGAAAAGAAAAAGAAAAGAAAAAACAAGAAAAGAAAAAGAAAAGAAAAAACAAGAAAAGAAAAAGAAAAGAAAAAACAAGAAAAGAAAAAGAAAAGAAAAAACAAGAAAAGAAAAAGAAAAGAAAAAACAAGAAAAGAAAAAGAAAAGAAAAAACAAGAAAAGAAAAAGAAAAGAAAAAACAAGAAAAGAAAAAGAAAAGAAAAAACAAGAAAAGAAAAAGAAAAGAAAAAACAAGAAAAGAAAAAGAAAAGAAAAAACAAGAAAAGAAAAAGAAAAAAAACAAGAAAAGAAAAGAAAAAAGAAAAGAAAAAAGAAAAAGAAAAGAAAAAGAAAAAAGAAAACATTATTACTATTTGGTAACCTCAATCTAAGGGAGATAACTGTTTTCTTTTATTTACATTATTCGGATTGTTCTCTTTATCTTCATTGCCATATTCACAATGTTTCAGCCGTTGTACACTCCAGCCTTCTTCAGGTGACTTGAATTTCGAAGCAAAACCTTTATTTTGTCCACTGGGGTAGATTGTTCCAGTTCCACGTGCCATGCCTCTTCCAGATGTCTCAGTTATTTCCCTTTAACTCTGCAAGCTTTTTGGTTCACCACTGTTGTAACCTGGTAGTGAACTCACAATTCTTTGGGCCTAGTCACTAGATCTAACCAATGTATTTGTCTACTAGGCCATGTGTCCTTGAAATAAAGAGTTTGGTTCAAAATTCCAATCACCTGAAGAAGGCTGGCGTATAGAACGACCGAAACGTCATGAATATGGCAATGAAGACAAGGATAACAGTCCAAATAATGGAAATAATGATAATACCTAATAAGCTTGCGACGTTTCATCCGTGAGAAAGAGGTAGGTTTTAGGGTAGAAAATGATTTCTCACCTACAAGGACAGTGAGATGATTTTGAACTCTAATGAGAGTGGAAAGCAAAAACTGGGCAGTGATACACCATTTTGGGTCTGATCTGGCTCTTGTAAAAGGTGGAGGGTAGCAGGAGGATGATAAGAGAGATAAAAATATATATCAATAAACCAAGTATATATCAAATATATGACCCACTTTCAAATATATGACCATATGACCGCTTTGTATTTATCTGTGGTCAAGACAAGAAATTTTCAAACCTGTCATCTCTTGTATACAGATAATAGTATTTTTTTCAATTTTATATCAAACATTTTGGCAAAAAATACATTTCCACATTTTAGAGATGTTAGCACAAACAGGTATATTGCTATTGGGTTGGTGCAAGCATTTTTGTAGGCGAGTTATTTGTTGATAAAAATGGCTGCTTTGTTTACTTTTTTTAATAGAAATATTTTATTTTCAGGTTATAAAAAATGTGTGTCAATAATTATACGCTCCGGAATAATAATTTAAAAGTGTTATTGTTGAATTGATATGTTTCTTTATATCATATGACAATGAAATAACTAATAAGCCAAATTTTCTTATGTAATTATACTTTTAATAAATTATCCTCAGGGTGCCTAACTTTTGCCTGACTCTGTAAATATATTTTCAAAATAAAGTCATACATTGAGGGATTAAACAGGTATTTTGGTTTACTCAAATAATTTCCACAGGAAGCCCTCTAACCAACAACATTCCTCAGGGTGCCTAACTTTTGGCTGACTCTGTAAATATATTTTCAAAATAAAGTCATACATTGAGGGATTAAACAGGTATTTTGGTTTACTCAAATAATTTCCACAGGAAGCCCTCTAACCAACAACATTCCTCAAGGTGCCTAACTTTTGCCTGACTCTGTAAATATATTTTCAAAATAAAGTCATACATTGAGGGATTAAACAGGTATTTTGGTTTACTCAAATAATTTCCACAGGAAGCCCTCTAACCAACAACATTCCTCAGGGTGCCTAACTTTTGCCTGACTCTGTAAATATATTTTCAAAATAAAGTCATACATTGAGGGATTAAACAGGTATTTTGGTTTACTCAAATAATTTCCACAGGAAGCCCTCTAACCAACAACATTCCTCAGGGTGCCTAACTTTTGCCTGACTCTGTAAATATATTTTCAAAATAAAGTCATACATTGAGGGATTAAACAGGTATTTTGGTTTACTCAAATAATTTCCACAGGAAGCCCTCTAACCAACAACATTCCTCAGGGTGCCTAACTTTTGCCTGACTCTGTAAATATATTTTCAAAATAAAGTCATACATTGAGGGATTAAACAGGTATTTTGGTTTACTCAAATAATTTCCACAGGAAGCCCTCTAACCAACAACATTCCTCAGGGTGCCTAACTTTTGCCTGACTCTGTAAATATATTTTCAAAATAAAGTCATACATTGAGGGATTAAACAGGTATTTTGGTTTACTCAAATAATTTCACACAGGAAGCCCTCTAACCAACAACATTCCTCAGGGTGCCTAACTTTTGCCTGACTCTGTAAATATATTTTCAAAATAAAGTCATACATTGAGGGATTAAACAGGTATTTTGGTTTACTCAAATAATTTCCACAGGAAGCCCTCTAACCAACAACATTCCTCAGGGTGCCTAACTTTTGCCTGACTCTGTAAATATATTTTCAAAATAAAGTCATACATTGAGGGATTAAACAGGTATTTTGGTTTACTCAAATAATTTCCACAGGAAGCCCTCTAACCAACAACATTCCTCAGGGTGCCTAACTTTTGCCTGACTCTGTAAATATATTTTCAAAATAAAGTCATACATTGAGGGATTAAACAGGTATTTTGGTTTACTCAAATAATTTCCACAGGAAGCCCTCTAACCAACAACATTCCTCAGGGTGCCTAACTTTTGCCTGACTCTGTAAATATATTTTCAAAATAAAGTCATACATTGAGGGATTAAACAGGTATTTTGGTTTACTCAAATAATTTCCACAGGAAGCCCTCTAACCAACAACATTCCTCAGGGTGCCTAACTTTTGCCTGACTCTGTAAATATATTTTCAAAATAAAGTCATACATTGAGGGATTAAACAGGTATTTTGGTTTACTCAAATAATTTCCACAGGAAGCCCTCTAACCAACAACATTCCTCAGGGTGCCTAACTTTTGCCTGAATCTGTAAATATATTTTCAAAATAAAGTCATACATTGAGGGATTAAACAGGTATTTTGGGTTACTCAAATAATTTCCACAGGAAGCCCTCTAACCAACAACATTCCTCAGGGTGCCTAACTTTTGCCTGACTCTGTAAATATATTTTCAAAATAAAGTCATACATTGAGGGATTAAACAGGTATTTGGGTTTACTCAAATAATTTCCACAGGAAGCCCTCTAACCAACAACATTCCTCAGGGTGCCTAACTTTTGCCTGACTCTGTAAATATATTTTCAAAATAAAGTCATACATTGAGGGATTAAACAGGTATTTTGGTTTACTCAAATAATTTCCACAGGAAGCCCTCTAACCAACAACATTCCTCAGGGTGCCTAACTTTTGCCTGACTCTGTAAATATATTTTCAAAATAAAGTCATACATTGAGGGATTAAACAGGTATTTTGGGTTACTCAAATAATTTCCACAGGAAGCCCTCTAACCAACAACATTCCTCAGGGTGCCTAACTTTTGCCTGACTCTGTAAATATATTTTCAAAATAAAGTCATACATTGAGGGATTAAACTGGTATTTTGGGTTACTCAAATAATTTCCACAGGAAGCCCTCTAACCAACAACATTCCTCAGGGTGCCTAACTTTTGCCTGACTCTGTAAATATATTTTCAAAATAAAGTCATACATTGAGGGATTAAACAGGTATTTTGGGTTACTCAAATAATTTCCACAGGAAGCCCTCTAACCAACAACATTCCTCACGGTGCCTAACTTTTGCCTGACTCTGTAAATATATTTTCAAAATAAAGTCATACATTGAGGGATTAAACAGGTATTTTGGTTTACTCAAATAATTTCCACAGGAAGCCCTCTAACCAACAACATTCCTCAGGGTGCCTAACTTTTGCCTGAATCTGTAAATATATTTTCAAAATAAAGTCATACATTGAGGGATTAAACAGGTATTTTGGGTTACTCAAATAATTTCCACAGGAAGCCCTCTAACCAACAACATTCCTCAGGGTGCCTAACTTTTGCCTGACTCTGTAAATATATTTTCAAAATAAAGTCATACATTGAGGGATTAAACAGGTATTTGGGTTTACTCAAATAATTTCCACAGGAAGCCCTCTAACCAACAACATTCCTCAGGGTGCCTAACTTTTGCCTGACTCTGTAAATATATTTTCAAAATAAAGTCATACATTGAGGGATTAAACAGGTATTTTGGTTTACTCAAATAATTTCCACAGGAAGCCCTCTAACCAACAACATTCCTCAGGGTGCCTAACTTTTGCCTGACTCTGTAAATATATTTTCAAAATAAAGTCATACATTGAGGGATTAAACAGGTATTTTGGGTTACTCAAATAATTTCCACAGGAAGCCCTCTAACCAACAACATTCCTCAGGGTGCCTAACTTTTGCCTGACTCTGTAAATATATTTTCAAAATAAAGTCATACATTGAGGGATTAAACAGGTATTTTGGGTTACTCAAATAATTTCCACAGGAAGCCCTCTAACCAACAACATTCCTCAGGGTGCCTAACTTTTGCCTGACTCTGTAAATATATTTTCAAAATAAAGTCATACATTGAGGGATTAAACAGGTATTTTGGTTTACTCAAATAATTTCCACAGGAAGCCCTCTAACCAACAACATTCCTCAGGGTGCCTAACTTTTGCCTGACTCTGTAAATATATTTTCAAAATAAAGTCATACATTGAGGGATTAAACAGGTATTTTGGTTTACTCAAATAATTTCCACAGGAAGCCCTCTAACCAACAACATTCCTCAGGGTGCCTAACTTTTGCCTGACTCTGTAAATATATTTTCAAAATAAAGTCATACATTGAGGGATTAAACAGGTATTTTGGGTTACTCAAATAATTTCCACAGGAAGCCCTCTAACCAACAACATTCCTCAGGGTGCCTAACTTTTGCCTGACTCTGTAAATATATTTTCAAAATAAAGTCATACATTGAGGGATTAAACAGGTATTTTGGTTTACTCAAATAATTTCCACAGGAAGCCCTCTAACCAACAACATTCCTCAGGGTGCCTAACTTTTGCCTGACTCTGTAAATATATTTTCAAAATAAAGTCATACATTGAGGGATTAAACAGGTATTTTGGGTTACTCAAATAATTTCCACAGGAAGCCCTCTAACCAACAACATTCCTCAGGGTGCCTAACTTTTGCCTGACTCTGTAAATATATTTTCAAAATAAAGTCATACATTGAGGGATTAAACAGGTATTTTGGTTTACTCAAATAATTTCCACAGGAAGCCCTCTAACCAACAACATTCCTCAGGGTGCCTAACTTTTGCCTGACTCTGTAAATATATTTTCAAAATAAAGTCATACATTGAGGGATTAAACAGGTATTTTGGGTTACTCAAATAATTTCCACAGGAAGCCCTCTAACCAACAACATTCATCGGAAGAGCGAGTCCCACTTCTTTATTTATTTCTTGTCTCATTGAAAAAGTAAACAGGCATGTCCGAAAATTCAAATTTTAAAATTTTTCTTTTCATGTTTCAATTTAGTAAAAAGGCTAAGTGTAGCATCAATCGTCATCTCCAATTGCCTTGATCTATCCACTTCCTGACATCTCTCATTCCTATCTGCTCTCGCTCTATATCTCCCGTAACCCCCCTGCCTCGATCGACCCTCCGTCCTTCTCTTTCTCCACATCCCTTCCTTTCCCACTCCTATCTGCTCTTCCTCCAACCCTTCTGTAACCCCATGCGTGATAGTGGCCACCGGCCTTGCTTGGGGTGATACGCTAAAAAAAAAAAAAAAAAAAAAAAAAATATTCAGTGTTGTCCTTTTCCTAGACCAATTATCATTCAAGGCTATAGAACCCAGTCTGTCCTGCTATTTACCCATAGCTGGGGGGAGAAGAAAAGGATTCATACCTTTCGCAAGGGTATTAGCACGTAAGTGAATGTAATGGATTCGATTGGAATTTGAACTCAGCTCGGTGATTTTATATATATACATTACACTGACGATCCGTTTAGGTGAAACCTAGGTAGGTTTGCTTGGCTCCTTAGGGTTGGTTGGTTGGTTGTTTGGGGTTTTATGGCATATCAACCACTATCGGTTATTTAATGCCAGATCCAGTATTTACTAAATATATCAAAAATGTATAGCTGGCAACATCATTGTTTCAATGTTCTGGAAAAGACCTGGAAGTTCACTATTTTCCCATAGCTGGGACCCCAACAGGTGCTACCACCCCGGGTCAGGGTGGATCTGGGAACACCAGCAATTAAGAGGTGGTTCCACGCTTCCTCAAAACCTCCTGATCAGAGGCCTTGCTGTTGGATGCAGTTTAACATCGTACCCAGGACGATGGCTCCTTAGGGATATATATATATATATGGGGAGAGAGAGAGAGAGAGAGAGAGAGGCAGGGAATCAGCAGAAAAGAAAAAAGAAAAGAAAAAGAAAGTTCACTTAAATCAAGACTCAATGACCTGGCCCGTGCATATCCTGATACATCTAATGATTGTCCTGCTATTTATCCATAGACAGGGTAAGAAGAAGAAGAAGATTCGTACCTTTCCCAAGGGTATTAGCACATAAGTGAATGTAATGGATTCAACTGGAATTCAAACTCAACTTGGAGATCAGGACTCAATGACCTTGCCCGTACATATACCGATACACCTAATCATTGTGACGATTTTGGTTGGCGACATGAGCAGCTTTGCATTCAGAAATCTTTATGTGATGACAAATCAATTGTTATTGCGAGACCTGATAAGGGTGTCGGTGTAGTGGTCTTGTATTTCCATGATTGTGCAAACAAAATGATGGCACTTTTGGGAGATGATGAAAACATTGTGCATTTGAGCCTATTGAAGAATAAGGATGTTTCCATGGATATCTATGATGTCATTAGGCCTGTGGGTTCTGTGCCGTTTCAGCTGTAAAGTTTGCCAAAGATCCACAAGGAAAATATCCTATTAAGGCCCATCCTGCCAATGGTGGGTTTGGATTAGCCAATTTATAACAGCCGGTGTTGGATATTTATTCTATTCTTTGCATGAAAGATTCTTTCACTTTTACTGCTTTTATGCAAAATTGTCCCTTCGATGCTGATAATGGATTTATGTGCTCATTTGATATCAGCAATTTGTTTACATGCGTCCCATGAAGAGAAACAATTGATATCTCTTCTGATATCTTGTACCGAATTGACTTATCTCTCACAAACTATTTCGTGGGCTGTTTCCGTTGAGCTTATGAGGTTTGCCATGCAGTCTGTAGAATTTAGTGTTAACAGCATAAAACAAATCTATGGTACTGCCATGGGTAGTTCTTTTGGTCCAGTTCTGGCCAACATATTTGTTTGATGTTATGAGTAGGGGCCAAAGGATCATATTGTCAATTTATTATCACAGATATGTGAATGACGCATTTTGAGCAAAAGTCAGGTGTTTCTTGTATTGCTTAGTGATTTGCATCTAGCTCTAAGATTCACATGTGAGAAGGAAAATAATATGGCTTTAGTGTTTCTTGATGTATTAGTGCACAGGACAGATACTTGTTTAGGTGGGTTTATTTTCCATGAAAATGGAAAAATGAAATGGCATACTTTAAATGGAAATCACAATTTTGAAATGGAGATTTTTTTTCTAACAATCAGATTTGCCAGCTGCCATTTTAATTTGTTACTATGTTTGCCTTTCCTGACTCATCTGGACAGACATTAAAGGATAAAGTTGGGAATGTTTTAATAGACCCCCCCCCCCTTAACTACTGTGTCCCTACAGTTTACAGTATCAAGGACCAGGTTTTATGAAGCTGGCATGATTTAATAAAAATAAAAAATAGAAAAAAAAAGGGCAGTGCCAGTGGATGGACTGACAAAATCTTTTGTTTTTTTGTTTTATGCTTTCTTTTTCCTATTACACATGGTGACAGAGGTGAGGAGCAGTTTGTCATTTTAGAAAGTCAAATTTTACGAATTAGGCTTTTTGTCAAAAATGTTATTTAAGAATTTCAATAAAGTGACCAAACGATAATGTAGCTTTTTGAATTCCAATAAAGTGACCAAACGATAATGTAGCTTTTTGAATTCCAATAAAGTGACCAAACGATAATGTAGCTTTTTGAATTCCAATAAAGTGACCAAACGATAATGTAGCTTTTTGAATTCCAATAAAGAGACCAAATGATAATGTAGCTTTTTGAATTCCAATAAAGAGACCAAATGATAATGTAGCTTTTTGAATTCCAATAAAGTGACCAAACGATAATGTAGCTTTTGTCTCTAGAGATGACAGTGGTGCTACTTTTCTGTAGGTTTTGCCACTTTCCCTTAATTCTTAT
>OZ038511.1:29750646-29808146 GCA_964036315.1 Acanthosepion esculentum | reverse complement strand
AATGATTCATTGTAATGTAAATTGAACTGCACCACATACTTGATATATATATATATATATATATATATATATATATATATATATATATAAAATCTCTAATGACAGTAACAATAACAAGTTGGACTGCTAATTCAAACTCATTGCCAAAGTATTTTGAGTACGGGAGGGGATGACAGCCTTTAATCAGTGAGAAGGCAGTCTGTAAGTAAGACTTTGCACACTAATATTAATTTACGTAATTGTCATGAGTTAGGGAGGTGAATGATATTCAAAGAGGGGGTAGCCCCCACTTGGCAATGGACTGGAACTAATTAAGAATAAGTTGGCAATAAAACATGAGAATGGTGGATATAAATATATAATAATAATAATAATCATACAATATTGGATAACTTCACGTAAACCTTCTTAGTCTTTACTAAAATATTTAAATTAGTCAAATCAATGAAAGGTTTCTGTTCCCTTAACCCTTTAGTATTCAACACGCTCAAACCTGCCCCATAAATATTGGTTCTCAAAGTCTCCCTGTTTGTGTAACTTCCTGGATTACTTGTGATGATGATGTTAGATATTATGCCAGAGTATAAACAAGACAAGTTATGGTGGGTCAAACATTGAGAGCTGATTTTACAGGGTGGGTTGAATGCTAAAGTGTTAAATCTTGAGCAATGGAATTTGCAACCATTTTTTATTCCATTACCTGAAACCCATGTCTCCATGCTGCTGATTACCCAGAGCACAAAAAAAAGAAAAAAAGAAAAAAAGTGATCTATTTGTTCTGTCCAATTCTTAATGAAATCAAATCCCTAAATCCACTTCTGTAATCTTTTGCATGAATTCTTTAATAACATTGGAACAATTACAATTTGGATGACTAATTAAGAATGGAGGCACGGTGGAGTAATGGATAATGGCTCGGATTGAGGAATTGGAGAGCCGAGTTCAAATTCCAGTCGAATCCATTACATTTACTTATGTGCTAATGCCCTTGAGAAAGGCATGAATCCTCTTCTCCCCTTAGCTATGGGTAAATAGCAGGACTGACTGGGTTTTATAGCCTTGGATGGCAACTGGTCTACCGCAGAAAGAAATGGCAACCTACTGCAGGGGAATAAAATCTCCCTCATCTGTCATGTATTGAAAGATACATGATCGCCTAAGCGTGTATCACGCATGACACATAACTAATTGACTGAATTAAGAATGAGTTAGCAGTGAAAGTAATGAGAATGGTGGATGTTGTTTTTTGGTTACTAAACTCTCAATGTGTGAATTTGTTTTTGAGAGTGCTAACCACAAACCCGGAAATTAAATATTGCAGAAATGCATTTTTAACCCCACAGTAGTTGTTTATTTAAGCTATTGACATGAGGAGGAACGGTGGAGTAATGGATAGCGGCTCGGATTGAGGAATCGGAGAGCCGAGTTCAAATTTCAGTCGAATTCATTACATTCACTTACGTGCTAATACCCTTGGGAAAGGTATGAAAATTATTGGTTAATGATCACTTCGTATGACCTCCAAAGTTAAGCAACATTGAGCCTGGTCAGTCTGATATTTGTTCCTCATTTTGTATATTGTCAATCAGTTTTAAATGGAGTAACGCTGTCATATTTGGGCAGGAACTGCCCAGTCATCATTTTCCAGTGTTGATAGAGTCCAAAAATGTGTATAGAGGAGGAGGCTAAGAAATTGTCCTGACCTGAAGGTTGTTGGGGTTAATTTCTGAAGTTCTAACCTTCCGTTTTTTTCATTATGTTTTAAAGAACCTGACTTATATAAAAAAGGGGGGAGACTATTTTCCCCGAATGGAGATGGGCAGGCAGTCCCCCATGACCCCATTTGACTTGGCGAAGAACTTGTGCTATAATTGATTTTAATTTTCACAAGCAACAAATGATGACTTCATAAGTGTCCACCAAAAACAATGCATTAAAATTTAGCAAAACACATTAAGGCTTTCACTAGATTCTTTTAATATGAGTCATGGAAGGTTTCTCGTTTGACATATTTTTTCTCAATAAATGGACTTTAAGAGTGTATGCATGTCTCAATGTTTTTACTGCGTAAGTTTCCAAACTTGAACATATTTATTTATTGGTAGAATTGTAAAGTTCTGTGAGTGCTAACTAAAAGATTGAGTAGTCTTTTCAGATGTCTATTTATACAATGTTTATCAGGTCTCACCTGACATTTCAGACATCTCTTAATCTACACATCATCAGTTTAAACTGACAGCTTTATTTTTTTTTTTTTATATATATCTAAACTATAATTTTGTAAAGTGAAAATTTCACTGAAATATGTTGGAAAATTTCCATGTTTTTATCCGAAATCAAGAAAATATTTTACTTCAAGCAAAATGGTCACAATAAACAGGAGAAAAAAAAGTGCCAGTTCAAACTGATTTACAAACAAAGAAAAGTGCCATATGATATCCACCCTCTGATATGGAACTGAATGTTGGACAATCTTCCCACAGATGAAGAGAAAACTGGAGGCAGGAGAAATGTGGCCCTACACAAGGATACTGAAAATTCCATGGATGGACCGAGTAAGCAACAAGGAAGTCTTAAAGAAATATATATATATATATATATATATATATATATATATATATATATATATATATATATATATATATATGTGTGTGTGTGTGTGTGTGTGTGTGTATATATATAATGTGTGGTGCAGTTCAATTTATATTACAATGAATCATTCATACAACAAGTAGATTATTAAAGTTAATGATATAAAATGGCAAAATCCTTTCGCAAACAAAATTTTAAAGGTGCATTAACCTACAAATCACTCAATGAATGTTATGATCCTTGTTTTTAAAAATTAAATCTGTATAAGGTCTTTCTTTAATACACAAGTACTTTCAACTGTACATTCAGTCATCCTCAGGCATGGAAATTATTTTGTTTTTGATAAAATTCAGGTAGCATCCAAGACGAAAAAATTAAATGTGAATCAAAATGTTTGTTTTCTTTTAAATGTGTTATCGTTAACGGATACAAACTTTTGGAGCGTGCAGTCGCAACGCTAAGGTTGAATTTTTTTGAAAATTTAAGAGAGTGCGTTTTTTTTTTTTTACTAATATGGCAATTTGAGAATTTTTTTTTGTCGTAGGAGTTTATCAGTCAATGTGGCATGAACTAAATTGTTCAATAAATAGAGTAATGTCTCAGTTGTTATCCTGAAAATTTGCATGTCGGATCAGGTCTTTGAAATCAAATATGTGGTGCAGTTTAATTTGTATTACAATGAATTATTCATACAAAAAGTAGAATAGTAAAGTTAATGATATAAAATGGCGAAATCCTTTCGCAAACAAATCATTAACATTACTAATCTATTTTTTGTATGAATGATTCATTGTAATATATATATATATATATATATATATATATATATATATATATATATTTGAATTGGACATAGTTCGACAATTTATTTAAAGACATTTATAATATGTTTAACGTTCTTTTTATAGATACAAGTATTTAAGCAAATGCTCTGTTTTATAATAAACAGTATTAAATAACATTTACCGGCCTGAAAATTTCTCGGACATTCAGGCCGGTAAATGTTATTTAATACTGTTTATTATAAAACAGAGCATTTGCTTAAATACTTGTATCTATAAAAAGAACGTGAAACATATTATAAATGTCTTTAAATATATATATATATGTATATATATATATTATTAATTAAAAACCAGGTTAGCAGTGACTGGCCACTACTATCAGTTTCATGTGCTTACACACAATCACCACTGGGTACCTGAAGATTGTGTGCACACACATGAAACTTATAGTAGTGGCCAGTCACTGCCTACCTGTTTTTTGAATTAATATTGAAGCTCTGCCATTTTTTATGGCATTGAGCTCATTCTTTCCTGGATTTATATATATATATATATATATATATTGGCAGCATGTTGTTATTGAGGCCTGTGTTATTGAAGACTATGGAACTTTTTTGTTTAATAATCTTTCAGAGTCTGTCTATATTTCTGAGATGAGGTATTATGTACAGTATTTACATTAGTCGGACTATTGTCCTCATCTTTGTCGCCATATTTGTCACAACGTTTCGGCCGTTGTACGCTCCGGCCTTCTTCAGGTGGTTGGAATTTCGAACTGAACCCTTTATTTCGATCACTGGGGTAGACTGTCTACCCCAGTGATTGAAATAAAGGGTTCGGTTCGAAATTCCAACTACCTGAAGAAGGCCGGAGTGTACAACGTCCGAAACGTTGTGACAAATATGGCGACAAAGATGAGGACAATAGTCCGACTAATGTAAATACTGTTAATAATCTTTGTTTGATTTTTTTTGCTCTTTGTATTTGGGTCTAAGTTGTTGAAAAAAGACCCCACCCATAAAAAAAATTAAACTTGAAATCCTCTTTCAACAAATACACAATCTACAAAACAAAAATGAAATAACACATCAAACTGCCACAACCTACTAAAAGCTGAAGCAATCAAAAATCGTATTAACTCAAAACACACCAACTCACCCCAGCATTGAAAGAACTCTATAATAACCCCAACATTACAATTTGAAAAGGCAATAAAGCTAACATATGTCATTCTTAACAAAAAAGACTATAATACCAAAATGACCAACATTCTCAACGACAAAAATTTAAAAAACTCACAAACCCTTAAGAAACACCGCAATCATATCCTTACACCCAACAATGCAGAAATTAGTTCCCATAAATTAACAAAAATAATAGGCAACTATCAACCCGGTTACATCTATGGGAAAATAAAAAACCCACAAACCAGGAAACCCTCTTCGAACCATCGTCTCACAAATTCTTACTCCTGGATACTATGTAACCAAAAATATTAACCATGCATACCTAACAAATACAATATCAAATCACTAATGCCTCTAAAACAAAACTGCTCTCTATTAACCACCACAGGGATCCATCCCTGCATCCCATTAGAATGTCTGAAGAGCAACTTCTTGAGAGCTCCTCTCTGCGACTGCTCGCTCTCACGCTGTCCGCTGATCTGAGATGGAACAAATACATTGAGTCAATTGCATCATCCACCGCAAGGAAAGTTGGCTCCCTGTGCCGAGCCAGGAAATTTTTCTCCCCTGAATCGATCCTCCAAATCTATAAATCGACCATTCGCCCTTGCATGGAGTATTGCTGCCATATATGGTCTGGAGCCCCTGCTGTTTGCCTCAGGGTTCTTGATAAGAACAAATACATCGAGTCAATTGCATCATCCACCGCAAGGAAAGTTGGCTCCCTGTGCCGAGCCAGGAAATTTTTCTCCCCGGAATCGATCCTCCAAATCTATAAATCGACCATTCGCCCTTGCATGGAGTATTGCTGCCATATATGGTCTGGATCCCCTGATGTTTGCCTCACGGTTCTTGATAAGATCCAGAGATGGATATGCAATGTAATTGGCCCTGATCTGTCATCTTGTCTGCAGTCGCTCTGTCTTTTTTACAAATACTTTCACGGTAATTGCTCCGAGGAGCTGCTTTCGCTGGTTCCTAGGCCTCATGAATTTAAACGTCCTACAAGGCTGGCATCCCGTTCCCACCCCTTCACTGTTGAAACTGTTAGATATAGACGTCTCTTCTACTCCAATAGCTTCATGTCTCGCACATCTCGCCTGTGGAACTCCCTTCCTTATTCCTGTTTCCCTGACAAATACAATCTCCAACTATTTAAGTGTAACGTCAATCGACATCTCCAGTTGCCTTGATCTATCCACTTCCCTTCTCCACATCCTTTCCCCCTTTCATTCCTATCTGCTCTCGCTCCAAATCTTCTGTAACCCCCTTGCCTTGATCGATCCACTATCTTTCTCCACATCCTCTCCTTTACCACTCCTATCTGCTCTTCCTCCAAACCTTCTATAACCCCTTGCATGATAGTGGCTTCCAGCCTTGCTTGAGGTGATAAGCTTAAAAAAAAAAAAAACTAATGATTTCATACATATCTTAAAGTCCACTACCCCTAACAATTGTATAATGGCATCCCTTGACATTGAAAATCTTTTCACTAAAGTCCCTGTCCACAAAACCATTAATTAAAATAATTATTAAAATTGTCTACAACCATCCTGAAATTCCATTCCTCCTATGCACCACATAAGTTCCCTTCTACAACCCACTAGGAAAAATATATATACAAATCGATGGCGTATCTATGGGTTCTCTTCTAGGTCCTACGTTTGCCAAATCTTACATGTCTCACATTGAAAACACCATATTTAATAATCATATAACCAAACCTACCATTTACACCAGATACGTCAACAACATCTTTATAACAACACAAAAACACAACACAATTAATAAACTTAAACAAACTTTCAAGGAAAACTCTATCTTAAAATTCACAGTTGAACTAAATATCAACAACAAAATACGTATTCATAGACTCCAACAATAAAGATACATTTAATACATCAATATTTAAAAAGCCAACAAATAAAAACTCCTGCCTGCTCAACTTCCACAGTGAATGTCCAGATAAATATAAAATAGCTCTAAACTATTTACATTATTCGGACTATTGTCCTCATCTTTGTTGCCATATTGATCACAATGTTTCAGCTGTTGTACACTCCGGCCTTCTTAATTCATTAATGACACATTGCACAGCAAATAAAGGCAGTGGAGAAACTTGGAGAGGTGAATTAACAGGAGATAACAGATAACTGACATCCATTAGGCATGGCATGTGGTACTAGAACAGTCTACCCCAGTGAGCAAAATAAAGGGTTCGGTTTGACATTCCAACCACCCGAAGAAGGACGGAGCATACAACGGCTGAAACGTTGTGATAAATATGGTGACAAAGATGAGGACGATAGTCCAAATAATGAAAATTGTGTACATAATACCTCATCTCAGAAATATAGACAAAATATCCCTAACCAAAAACTTAATCAATAGAGCTTTTTACATCCAGAACAATATTTTATAGAGAACATACCAATGTAAAACACTCATAAACTACATTTTCCCCAATAAATTAGTTGACCAACATATAAAATACTACCTTTCAAATATCCATAATAATAACAAATAAAAAAAAAGAGACAATAATAACACCATTAACATATTCTATAAGAATCAAATGCACAGCAACTACAAACTTGAACTAGTAATAACTAACACCATCCACAGATACACCAAACCTGTCCAACAACACAAACAAATTAAACTAATAATATACTACACCAAATTTAAAACATTGAACTTAACTGTTAGAAACAATACTACTCCCCCCAAAACTGTTCCTCAATAAAACCAATGTAGCCTACATGCCCATTCGAGAGTGTTTCTCACATACTATCTTAATGACCTCAGCACCATAAAAAACCACCGTACGACAACACACTGTATCATTAATAATGGATTCAAATCGTCCGAAAGAAGAAAACTCCTAATCAACATTACCAAAATCATTTACAAAAGGAAATGTAAAAAACACTTACAAATTCTTGAAGCCATCACAATTAAAAACCAAAACGCAACATAAATAAAATAGGATTTAATACTGGCACGAACATCTTAAATATATTTAATAACTAATCCTCCAAATAATGAATACCAACCCCCTCCTAAATTGCTAATAAACTGATCCAACAACACAGGCCTGAATGCCCCCAAAATAATACCTATAAAAAGCAACCTACTTAAAACCAAAAACATACGGCCCTGATGATGGTTGATGAAAACTGAAAGCACTCAGCAGCACACCAAAGACTGGGCTCTTTTTTCAACAACTTAGTCCAAATTGTGAGAAAGCAAGAAAAAAATTGAAAGGAAGATTATTAAATGAAAAAGTTCCATAGTCTTCAATAACACATGCTTCAGTGTGTGTGTGTATATATATTATATATATATATATATATATATATATATTTATTTCAATTGAGCACTGTTGAGTGATAAGCTAATTCTATAAACAACAGCCACCTGCACTAATGCAAAGCTCTTCAGTAAAATGAATGGAGCACTTTGGCTGATTGGCATTTGTTAAAACAATATGCTTGATTTAGTTGTGTAACTCTACCGAGTGAAGATAGCTCTGGCTAATACCAAATTAGTTGTGTTTCAATCCTGGCTTGAGGCATTTGGATGTCTAGTCGCACTGAGGAGCTGTGATACAGCGAAACAGTACTGTCTGTGAATGATATATATATATATATATATATATATATATATATATATGGTGGAAGTCGACTTGTGAGTGAGCATGACCACTTCTTAAACTTGTCCTGAATCATCTCCAGTTTTTGTCTCCTCACTGGTGTCGTCTAAGATGACTCTCAAGTCCTGGCACTGATCTGCACTTGAGACCAAATGATGGACATGTTAATTGGTTACTGACCACTGGTTGATCTGGATGTTTTGATTTCAAATGCCTTGTTAGGCCGCTAGAATTTCTGCTTACCTTGCCACAGATGGTACAAGAAAAGTCATCTAGAACAGCATTAGGTAACTTTTGGTGTGGTTTCGTATGACTGACCATACATGCTTTCAACAATCAGATATGGCCACAGATGTTACAAGTCAGGTCTTCCTTAGATCCCTTCCCAGGAAGTGGTGTCACCTCCTCCATATGTCTAACGACACTTGTATGTCCCGAAGACTCCCTTAAGAAAGCCTGAATACTCAGATGTGGAAGAAGAAAGCAAAAAACAGGGATGGGTGGAGAAGTCAGATTGTACATGCCATGAAAGTCTTTGAGGAAAGAAGGATTCAAAATGCAGAAGTTATACATTATATATACATATATACATACATATGTACTTACACATGAAGGTGGGTGCTGAAAAAGTTTGACCCAAGACTTGCAAGTGAAACTGGATAAACAGAACTATTCAGAAGTCATTGATGATTGTGGATAGTATATATTCCCAAGTCATTATGACAGAGGGTTTGAGTGTACTGTTTTTGTTGAAACAGCTAATCATGACAGATTGTGCGTTCTCTTATAGAAACCCTCAGGTCTGCTCAGAATAGTTGCACTATAAACTACAGGTGGCACTTGTGGGTGTTCAACAACCACAAATGTGCTTGAGCAGGTGTTTGCAACAACGATTGGCTAGCCTTGCTAGCAGAGATGTGTGCTTAGAAAACTAGTTGCTTGCCATTATAGCATTATAAGCACATGTCTGTCTAAGGTAAAAAATATATATATATATATATATATATATTTCAAAGAAACATTTGCTGCAGTGATAAATATATTTGCTAATATTTAAGTACATCTATTACACGCTTTAAGTTACTAACAATTGGGAGAGGAAATTGGAGACATCCTGCTTTCTGCTTCACATGAACAAGGCAAGAGCAAATCATGGTAATTTTTTTCTAACTAATTTTTTCATTGGCTGACAGCTGTTCTGTGATTGGCTAAAAACTGTCCTTGGTTTCAAGTGACATGCACTCTTCTGTCCACCGAGATTCCGTCTGAATTTATTTCATTTGCCATTTGAGTTGGTAATCTGAACCTATGATTGGTCAAAAGAGCAAATCAAATATGGTTTCAAATGAGCATCTCTTCTCTTCCCAAGTCTTATTTCCTGTCATTGGGAAACTATTGTTACAAAATTTGGACAGCCATTTCTTTCAAGTGAACTTTTTCAAAACTTGTTTTAATGTCATGTTGTCTGCAAGTGTCCTAGTATTTGTCACAACTCTCACTAATTACAAATGACACTGGTCCACACAGTTCAGTAAAGACTCATGCAGGCAAATGCTATCTGAGATTGTCTCTCACTAGTGACAGGAGTCTGAATACACGTAACTTTAAGACAAGTTATTTTAAGCAGAAAGATACACTCCAAACTTGTAAGATGCAATAGACATTTTCTTGTCCTGTCATCTTCAAGCTGTTTCCCTGACAAATACAATCTCCAACTATTTAAGTGTAACGTCAATCAACATCTCCAGTTGCCTTGATCTATCCACTTCCCTTCTCCACATCCTTTCACCTTTCATTCCTATCTGCTCTCTCTCCAAATCTTCTGTAACCCCCTTGCCTTGATCAATCCACTATCTTTCTCCACATCCTCTCCTTTACCACTCCTATCTGCTCTTCCTCCAACCCTTCTATAACCCCTTGCGTGATAGTGGCCTCCAGCCTTGCTTGGGGTGATACGCTTAAAAAAAAAAAAAAAAATTAATTTTTTTTATGTACATTTTTGATGAGTGTTTTTGGTCAAATATAAAACACCCTTTATTATGTTGATAGAAGGTAGAAAAATTCTATCAACCAATTTAGATGTATTTTGTATTTTTTTTGTATGTATGACTGAGTGCATCTATAGTGGGAGGGGTTGCATCCATCAGCAACACCGAGATTTAGTATCTGTCATTTACTAATGGTGCACACCAATCAAGATTTTATTTTTTAAAATTCTGTCACTTGATTTATCATCAAAACTGATTATCGAAAGTTGCACTGTTGTGCATTAAAAACATGTATGAGGTCTGCCAAGAACTAGTTGTGTAGTTTTTAACTAAGCAATTAACCAACTGCAAATGTGTAAGTCTTCCATAATTAGCAGTGAGGCACTCCTGACTATGTTTGTGAACTTCATTTTTGGTGAAGATTCAACAAATGAAGCCGCAGATTAAGTTTTCTGGAAGGTCTTCAACAAGGCAGAACTCCTAAAAGCCTTGAATGCATTCAGATTGGAGTCAAAGAAAATTGGTGATTGGCAGTGCAAGAATTAAAATAAAGATTTTGGTAAAGATTCAAAGTGTAAAACCCAGATAAAAATTTGTTACCAATACTTCAAACTTGGCTGGGAATCTGCTGAAAATGATCCATTTTCTGGAATGTCTTCAAACAAGCAGAACAAATAAAAAAAAAAAACAAACAAAAAAAAAAACAGGAAAAATATTTTAATACTAAAAATCACTATTTTCATCTAAAAATATCTATTCGGTATAATTTAATCATGAAGGGAAAGAAGCCAGGATTGGAAAGAAAGTAAAACTGGCCGGGGGCATTTATTTCTAAAATATTAGATTCATTGCCCAATGAAAGTTGTCATTTCTCAGTTTATCAATAAAGGGAATATCTTCAAAGAAGCCAAGAGCAAAACTCTAGAGATATTCACCTTCAGAATATATGATAAGGTTTTAGTGGTGATTCAACTCTGATAAAGAAAACTTTTACAGCCAATACAAAGAACGAATCCCAGATAAAATTTTGATAGCCACACTTTGCGGGTATCTGCTGAAAACAATCCATTTTCTGGAAGGTCTTCAACAAGGCAAACGTCCTAAAAAATGTTGAATGCATTCACATTGGTGTTGAAGGGAATTAGTGATCGGCAGTGTGAGAATTAAAATAAATCATTTGGTGAACATTCAATGAATGAAGCTCAGATAAAAATTGCTTCAATTGCTGGCGAGGTATCTGCTGAAAACAATCCATTTTCTGGAAGGTCTTCAACAAGGCAAAAGTCCTAAAAATTCATATTGGTATCAAAAGAAATTAGTGATTGGCACTGTGAGATCTGATAGAACAGTTCAGAATGTATCCAGTAATTTTGAATATCATGACTGCCTATTCTTCACATCTCATATAGGACTTTTGGCAAAAAACATATCATTCAGTTTGGTGAACCCTGCAAAAGTTCAAATTAGTTTCCCTACAGCATCTAGATTTTCCTAAAACTGCTATTGAAAGGGAAGTTTCAGAATACAGATCAAATGAAAGCGAATGCAATGTAGCACTGTGGTAAGACAACCTGATTACCTTCCCTGTCTTATGATTTGTATATATGCCACACCATCTTAGACAAAATGGCAAGACTCTTCAGTTACGTTCAATAAAGGCACATTAAGCCAAATGAGATGCCGAGTTTTCATTTCAAGCACCTAAGTAGATGCTTAATGAGGACTTTGTCAACTTTTGAAAACTGTAGTAAGAATGTAAGATCATAAGAGAAGTACTTTAAAATCAAAATACTTTAAGCTTTGAGTGAGCTTTCTTTTGGTCAAACACTGTCTTTTTTGTAACATACATAGTTCAAGGCCAGTCATGCATCAGTGCCAAATGGTAATCATTCAAGACAACCAATTACCAGCATGAAAAGAAATCTTAAACTCATTCTCAAAGAGTGGCACTGAACAATATCCTTCAGGCTTCTCTTGCAAAAGATATTTAAAGGTGTACTTGTTTTTTAAGATGTTGTCCAAGAACTTTGATATCACTGTGTACTGTTGTGGGTTGGCGTATGCATTGAGAGATAAACATGTGTGTCTCCTGAAAAGCTCACAACAAACATGGCAGATCCAGGATGCAATTCCATGAAAGGAAATGTAAAGAAACGACAAGAATATATATATATATATATATATATATATATATATATATATATATATATGTACAAATGAATGATAATGTATTAACAATAAAAGGTTGCAAGTGGCAAAAACAAAATGAGTGTAAGAAATGAATGCAAGACTTTTTGAGTGCAAAGTGTATATGTAGTGAGTGAATGTGCATATGTATGTGTTTGTGTGTGTGTATCATTTATGCATTTCCCAAAAGGGAATGCGTTCTTCGTGAGAGATTTACATGTTGACGGAAAAAGTAAGAAGAGGCTGTGAATAATTATCACGGAGTATTTATAGTGTTGGAGAGCATCCCCTAGTAGCAGTTTTGAAAATTAGGAGGTAACCCGACAGTACTTAAAAAATTCTTTAAATACTTGGAATGATCCATTTCAAGGAGTTAAATACTTGGAATAATCCATTTCAAGGAGATAAATACTTGGAATAATCCATTTCAAGGAGATAAATACTAGGAATAATCCATTTAAAGGGTTAAATATTTGGGATGATGGATTAAGAGCTTAAATATTCAGAATTATCATTACCATTTTAGGGGTTCAGTACTTGGATTAATCCATTTTAGGGGTTCAATACTTGGAATAATCCATTTAAGGGATTAAATACTAGGAATAATCCATTTAAAGGGTTAAATATTTGGAGTGATGGATTAAGAGCTTAAATATTCAGAATTATCAATTTAAGGACTTAGATATTTGGGATAATCTATTTATGGATTTAAATACTTAAATAAACTATTAAAGGGTTAATTCAGCACATTAAATCTGGGAGAGGGCGGAACATGATATAAAATTTCATTTACGCTGTGTTAGAAAAAAACAATCTGCAATTTTGTATTGAGTCATTTCAAATTTTGCTGACCCATTCCCTGGTCTCGTTCAGCTTTACAATTTTTATGAAATCTGGAAGGGGCACCTCTTTAGTTTTACAATAGTTTGGAATCTTTTTACCAGTCCCCACCAAAATTTAACATTCATAATTTTAAAATATAGAAGACTTTAAAAACAAAAAAAAAAATGATGAAAATCTTCTTTTTTTTCTCTCTCTCTCTCCCTGGTAAGACATTTGGCAGTATTAGTTTGGATGTCAAATTTAAACAACAATTGTGGGAAATCAAAACTTTTCAACCTTTCTCCTAAACGGTCAGTCTTGTATCTATTTTTAGTTGGGTTTTTAAATATTTTAAATTCTCAGGTTTTTGCAGCTTTGACTGAAGAAGAGGTTAATGCAGCAAAAAATTGAAAAATTAGCTAGATAGTGTATTTTTTATAGCGGGAGTTGAATTATTATTAAGTTTGTTTTGTTAGCCCCAGCTCCAGTGTAAAGTGTTATGAGTTTTGTTTGTGTGGGAGACTAATACTAATAAAAAAACAAAACAATTCAGCGTTTAGGTATTTTCATTAAAATGGAAATTTAACTAAATATTTTTTTTAATTACTGTTATGATGTTGATTAGGGGGTTGTAGAGACAAACGCCAAATAACACGTAACAATAAAAAGGGTTTTAATAGGTTGGTAAAAAGGTACAGAAATCGCCTGAGTAGTCAATAACTAGCTCAGCCAAGAACTTCTCTGTCTCCCTGTCTCCCTCATGTCAACTTGCGAAGAAGGCTGGCATGCCAAACTGTTATGATGTTGATTTGGGGTTTGTAGAGACAAACGCCAAATAACATGTAACAATAAAAAGGGTTTTAATAGGTTGGTAAAAAGGTACAGAAATCGCCTGAGTAGTCAATAACTAGCTCAGCCAAGAACTTCTCTGTCTCCCTGTCTCCCTCATGTCAACTTGCGAAGAAGGCTGGCATGCCAAACTGTTATGATGTTGATTTGGGGTTTGTAGAGACAAACACCAAATAACACGTAACAATAAAAAGGGTTTTAATAGGTTGGTAAAAAGGTACAGAAATCGCCTGAGTAGTCAATAACTAGCTCAGCCAAGAACTTCTCTGTCTCCCTGTCTCTCTCATGTCAACTGACATGCCACTATTTAAAGTCTTTGTTCACAGACGCTGACAAGTTCATCTTCAAGAGGGGTGGTAGGTTTCCGACACAACAATTACTTTTTCAAGTTTCCATACAGTTGGTTCCAGTCTCTATTGGAATGACTGCAAAACACTTGCCTTACCTCAATTTATAGGTAGAAGCACAAAATGCATGTTGGGATTTTTTCGTAGTCAATAAAATAGGCCAGTTCTTGGTTTCATCTGACTCGGTCCCGGTCTGTCTTATCTTGAAATCAGACTGTTATGCTTGCTAGTCAGAAATTGCTTTCGTGTGTCTACACCAATTCTTAGTTGCAAACTTTTTGCCATATTACTGTTGTTTGCTTGATTTATATTATTTTTTATCCTTTTCTTTTTTCTTCTTATTGGTTATTGCAAACTTTATTACTTCTGTTTGTTGGAGAGTTCTATTACTTATTTTTGCATTTAACCATGGCTACTCACTCCCCTTTAAAATTATGGACATTAGCATTTGGAACAATTAAAAACTTGATGAGTTGCCATTTTATGATTTGACCAACAGAAACATAAAAGGAAGGGGAGAAACTTTACTGATTAAATTGTACATTGGAAGGCCGTAAAATAGATCGGCTGAAACTGAAATAAAATAGCGACAAATAATGTGTAAAACTCGTATAATTTATTATCAGCCGTTGTCTTGATGTTACTTAGCTAGTCTGATACAAGGCCAGGAATATCAGGCATCCAGTCAAGATTGAACTCACTCCAACAATAACCACCATTCCATTGTGAGACACCCTCAACAAGATGCATTCTTCAATAATAAACAAAAACTAAGCAGTGAATATGAAAATTCTGATATCAACATATTTGGTGTTTCTTTGAAAGAATTTCTGAAATTGTCATCTTCAGGAGCAGAACATAAAACTGTCATACCTTTACAAGCGCCAAATCAGCCTGAAAACAGAGTACTACTAGGAACTGCCTAATCTTCTTTTGCCAGTCTTGATAGAATTCAAAAGCACATATGCATCCTTGTGGGTGATGAGTTACTTTCCGTCCTATGACCTCTTCCCCATACATAAAACAATACAAGTCTCTCTTGCTACACAATCAATATTTCCATGGAAAGTGTTCAGACAAACTACGTTTCTTCAATTCCACCAGTTCTAACCTTCATAGCTAAGACCAGCCATGCCACACGCACATTGTAACAAAACACCTTCATTACCTGTAGAGTGAGTGGCCATGGTTAAATGTAAATAAATGGTCGAACGGCCCAACAAATAGAATTGACAAACTTCATAATAAGCAAGAGCAAGAAAAAGAAAAAGGAGGAAAAATTAATATAAAGCAATCAAACAATATATGGAAGCCAAATTAACTGTAAAAATGCAAAACTATGAGAAAACGTTCACAAATTAAGAATTGGGGTTGACACACAAGCAAATTCAGATGAACGAACGCAGCATTCCGACTTCAAGATAAAAAGAGACCAGGACTAAGATGAAACCAAGAACCGGCCTATTTTATTGACTAGAAAGAAATCCCAGCATGCATTTGTGTGCTTCTGCCTATAAATTGAAGAGGGGAAAGTGTTTTGCAGTCATTCCTAATAAGGACTGAAACCAAGTATTACTTTGTTGAGATGTAAATTCTATTCAACCAGCTCTTTCCCACAAAAACCTCTGCCCTGTGTCTTAAGAGAATGCTTCTCTGATTCACTACAATGTTAACCTGTTTATGTCTAAGGTGAGCCATTATCTTTCCGACATATCCACATGAACTGTACCTCTTAATCTCTAATACTATACTTTGAGTGGCTCTTGTGCTTTGTATAGGAACAGAATGAAATACAAACACATTGTTTATCCATCAATAGGAAAGTCTAGAAGCAAACGTAGTTCAATGGATGGAATTTCAAGAAATACCAACATTCTAGAATGGTAAGGCGTGGCTTTAGAAATTGCTGGGGAAAAAAAAAAAAGACATTTTTTGGGGGGATAGGGAGGCAGGGTAATGGGACGTGAGGTGGATACACATTGCATTTTTTTTTTTTTTTTTTCCAGCAATTGCATGTTTCTCATTCAAAATATGCGACAATGTTGATGCCCGGTTTTGAGAATGTCAACTGATGGGCTGAATAGAAAAATCACACCCAACCCCAGAGACCACGCCTTGAAATCAACCGAGAGCTTGCCAATTCAATCTAAGGGTAACTTTGCTTACAAGAACCAGCACAATAAATTCTTCCCCACCCAACACCGGCAAACCATTTGGGCAGCATGTGTGTGGGAGGGAGAGAGAGAAACATTTGAACAAGGATATCCCAAGACAAAAAAATGAATCCAAACAGGATACAAAAAACATCCAAAAATCACAAGGCAGAGATGAAGAGAAAAATAAACCAATAAGGAAATAGTATCCATACCTTCTGTACAAAGTATACGTGCACACACACGCACGAAAACTCACACTAAATGGGCATACACATTGCACAAAGTGTATACATGTACAATGTGATGTGGACAAAGTGTAAATGTAAGCACAAAAAGTGGGCAGAGAAAACCACCCAAGAAAGTGTACAAACACACAAGAACAATAAGTGTAAACACAGAAAAAATGCATATACACACAGAAAATGTGTTAACATCCACACACACAGAAGTGTAAATGCTCATACACACACACACAAGAAAAAGTGTAAATGCTCACACACACACAAGAAAAAGTGTAAATGCTCTCACACACACACACAAGAAAAAGTGTAAATGCTCTCACACACACACACACAAGAAAAAGTGTAAATGCTCACACACACACACACACAAGAAAAAGTGTAAATGCTCACACACACACACAAAGAAAAAGTGTAAATGCTCACACACACAAGAAAAAGTGTAAATGCTCACACACACACAAGAAAAAGTGTAAATGCTCACACACACACAAGAAAAAGTGTAAATGCTCACACACACACAAGAAAAAGTGTAAATGCTCACACACACACAAGAAAAAGTGTAAATGCTCACACACACACACACACAAGAAAAAGTGTAAATGCTCACACACACAAGAAAAAGTGTAAATGCTCACACACACACACACACAAGAAAAAGTGTAAATGCTCACACACACACACACACAAGAAAAAGTGTAAATGCTCACACACACACACACAAGAAAAAGTGTAAATGCTCACACACACACACACAAGAAAAAGTGTAAATGCTCACACACACACACACACAAGAAAAAGTGTAAATGCTCACACACACACACACAAGAAAAAGTGTAAATGCTCACACACACACACACACAAGAAAAAGTGTAAATGCTCACACACACAAGAAAAAGTGTAAATGCTCACACACACAAGAAAAAGTGTAAATGCTCACACACACACACAAGAAAAAGTGGAAATGCTCACACACACACACACAAGAAAAAGTGGAAATGCTCACACACAGTCAAGAGAAAATTGTAAACTTTAATGCACACACAAAGAAGACTGTATACACACACAGAGAAAAATTTATGCAAACATACGGAGAAAAAAGTATAAACACACATACACGCACAGGAAAAGTGTATATGCATAAACACACACATGCAAACGCATATAGAAACACACAGAAAAAAGTTCATACGAACACATGGAAAAGAGTGAAAATGCACACACAGAAAACATGTACATGTGTATGCACACACATAAAAATGCATATGTGCATACGCACACACAGTTGCCTAATAGAATTTATCATCTACTCATCAGTAAAAGAGTCTGACCAATAGAGCGCCAAGAGATCAAAGATGAAAAATTGTATTCAGACAGACACTGGCTTAGAGAAAAATCATGAAGGTAATAGACAAAGCAGCGTCTAGCAGACATCAATGGTCCCCCCCTGAATGCACTGAAAATGTCTGGAACAGAGAGGAAAGAAATAGAAATTTTATCAGTTGTCTTAAAGAGCAGTGGTAGGAGGATCGGTGAGGTTACCATTCTAAAATAAAGATCAATGGTGAATGATACAAATGATGAAAATGTGATGATGCATCACTGGTAAATGGTTTCAGGTCACAAATTCTCATAGGGTCTTCTAGAATTTAAAAACCAAGGTATGACATGACAAGAAGATGGGTTTGATATCAAACAAAAACCAGCACATATATTCAGCTGATATCTTGATACAAAAATAAGTCTGCCACCCAAGCACATCAGAAAAATCAGAATCTAGTTTTAATTAAATAATACTAAATAGTATACAGGTTTCCCTTGTTATAAAAGTCAGGACAGGCGCATCTTACCCCAAACTCCACCGACCTGGGGGGGCTCAGTCCCCATTATGGCCCCTGCCATTTTTTTCAGCACTGATTACAGTTGTGCTTATTTTATTTTAAATTGTAATTTTCTTTCTGAACAGTTCATTTAAATCAATTAAGAGGGGAATATATCTCAGTAAAATCATTTTTTATTCCAAGATCATCCACTAAGAAGGATCTCTGACTTTTTTTTTCTTTACTAATAGCAATATGAACCAGAAGTCCACAGCTAGTAATTAAAATAAAATTTCTAGTTCCTATTTTTTACATTTCTAGAAAAAAAAAAAAAAAGAAGAAAATGATCGCTTAAAAAAATAAAAATGTTTAAAGATTTCAACATGAAAATTTTCCAGAAAACTGAAATACTGTTTACAAAAAATTTTTTTAAGACAATCCCAAATTTGTGTTGTGTTGGAATCTTTGTAAAACTTTTTTCAGTGTAAATGTGTTGATGATTAATCTTTATAGAAATGTAAAAATTTGTGACTTAAACATTGTATTTCGACTAAAATTCAGTCATGAAAATAGTGTTGGTCATTACAAAAGGAATAACATTTTCTCAGATTAAAAAAAAAACAAAAAAACTATTTATTATAAAAGTTAATAATTAATAAACATGTACTGAGATTTTCATTTAAATTGGATAATTCCCTGATTTTTAGGAATTTAAAAAATGCTGCCACCCACCACCTCCCCCAACCACACACACATTTTACTTTGAGGGTTTGTGGCCCCCAGGTTTGAAAACTTGAAATCAACATGTAGTAGAGACAGGGGCCCCATATCAAAGTTTTGAGGTGGGTCTGAGACCCTAGTGCCGGCACTGCCAAAAGTTGAGTATTTTTGGGAAACCTTTTATAAACTGAAATAGCATAAAATTAATTTATAATTGCCATTAATTTATATAGAAGATATTTTTAGGGCATTTGCTGGTACTCCAAAATAACCTTATGTGAGAGTTTCACCATGAGTAACATCCTGCTATGATTGCAAAAAGTATAGCTTTAATTTCAAGAGAGCACATAGGTTTAGGGCAGTTTTATGAGTTCTTATTGCTGACAGAATAACAGAATATGTGTGGGGTGAAGCACTCAAGGATATGCCCATAGCATATTGGTTTTGAGTATAGCAAGTGAGATTAGCAGGTCAAATGCAAATCATGTTCACTTTTACACAAATACCCTTAATAAAGGATTGAATTCATCTCTTTTCTCATTCATTTGGATTTGGGTAAAAATAGTAGAGTAGACTGGGCTTTCTAGCTTTGGTTGGAAGCCAATCTAAAAGAAGGACTACTCTGAAACCTAAACAATGGAGAATGTAATAGGAAATCATACCATGTCTTTCCCAAGAAATTTGAGCCTCAGTTGGCAGCCAGTCTAGAAGAAGGATTACTCTGAATTTAACACCATGGAGACGGTAATAGGAAATCAATACATTGTCCTTCTCTAGAAATTTGAGCCTCAGTTGGCCACTGGTCTAGAAGAAGGGCTATTTTGAATTCAAAACCATGGAAGAGGTAACAGGAAAGCACTTCGCTATCTTTCCCCAAAAATCTGTAGAGAGCCATTTTTTTTATAGCATGGACCAGCTTCATGCCAGACAATCTTTCTGAGGATCGATTGTGGCACATATATGCAATTTAAACGCATTTCGATAAAAAGAGCAATTTATTAAAGGGAAGAAAAAGTTTGTAAATCTTTTGACTGTGATGTCTGGGTCTCAGCCCGACCACACCCGTGTGGGATTAGTTTTCCTGAATCAATCCCTATTACACTATTATCACATTAATATCAACTCACCATAATATAGAATCAGTGGAATCCCTGAGCTTGTTTCGCTGCAATTTACGCCCCCCCCCTCTGGGAGTGGAGGGAGACAATAATGTTCGAAGTGTGTTCTTTATGTCTGTAGTTTTGTTTTGATTCCATGCCACTTACATATTAGCAAAGCACCCACATTTCCTCCATATTCCATCGGTGAGAAGTAAGTTCCTCTTGAGCAGCTTCTTCCCAAGAACCACTGCCTTGTGGAATCAACTCCCAACAGAATGTTTCCCCCGATCACTACAATCTTAACATATTTAAGGCTAGAGTTAATCATTATCTACCACACCCATACATACAGATGGCCTCCTAACGTAACCCTTTACCTCAAGTGGCCCCCCCAGCCCTTGTAAAGGGTGACTCACTGTAAAAAAAAAAATTAAAAAAAAAAAAAACTGGAGAAAGTCCCACTTCACAAAGATATGATATTGGAAATTAAAGTCTGAAATTTAATTTATCTATTATATAATTTTAAACAAGTTAATTATTTCTTTGTGGTTTTGTAGCGAATGATACACAGACCAATAGTGGTCCATGGCCCAATGGTTGGGAACCTCAGGCCTAATGGATACATCATTTAAAGAAACAAAATAAATGATAATGGCATTCAAAACCATGGAAAAGGTAACAAGATACTACTACGCTATCTTTCCAAAAAAATCATAGAAATTCATAGATAATAATGAAAAATAATCTGTGGAGAGCCATTTTTTTATACGATGGACCGGCTTCATGCCGGACAATCTTTCTGAGGATCGGTAGTGGCACAAATGTAATTCAAGTGCATTTCAATAAAGAGAGCAATTTATTAAAGGGAAGAAAAAGTTTGTAATCTTTTGACTCTGATGTCTGGGCTCCAGCCCGACCACACCCTTGCAGGCTTAGTTTTCCTGAATCAATACCTATTACACTATTGTCACATTAATATCAATTCACCATAATGTAGAATCGGTAGGAGCCCTGAGCTTGTTTTCCTGCAACTAGATGCCCCCCACCATCTGGGAGTGATGGGAGACAATGACACTCCAAGTGCGTTCCTTATGTCTAGTCTACTTTAGGGTTTTCTTTTGGTTATTGCCGCGACAGAAAACTCTGTATCACAAAGATATGATGATGGAAATTAAAACCCAATATTCAATTCCTCTATTATATAATTTTAAACAAGATTTTCTTTGTGGCCTGGTAACAAATGATCCATGGACCAGTACTGGTCTGTGGCTCGGTGGTTGGGGACCCCTGCTCTGAACAGTATCCACTTTTCAACAAGAGTAGAGTTTTATAACTTGTTTCCTGCTTAGGATCGAGTTACTGGATCCTTCTAAAAGAATTTTCCTTCTTTTTCATTCCCAGTAGCCTTTTGTGTTTTTTTCTGGCATTGCTGCCTTGCTTGGGGTGAATTGAAAAAAAAAAAAAAAAAATCATATATAATAAAAGGAAGATGTGACCAACCATTATCACCTATATCCTGAAAATCCAAGCTTAATGGATACATCATTTAAAGAAATAAAATAAAGGACAATGACATTTTTTGTAAATCCAGGGAAAAAATGCAATGGCATAAAAAGGACTCTTGTTTCTAATTTTCAATGCATTACCCCCTTTACTTAATTACTTAGAAAACATTTCTAGAATAAATATTTCTCTATTGCACATATAATTGTCCTGTTTTACTAATTAACCCATAGCTGGGGAGAAGAGGTGGATTTATATCTTTCCCAAAGGTATTTGTGCGTAAATGAATATAACGAACTCGACTTGAATTGGAGCTCTGCTTAACAATTTTGAGCCATTATCCATTACACCACCCACTCATCCAAGTTTGCAGCACCTGGTATTCCCAAGCAGTCACTCATCTATGTACTGACCAAGCTCAGTGTTGCTTAACTTTGGTGATCATATGGGAACCAGTGTTTCAACAGATATTCAATAACTAAAACCTATCCCAGTGTTAGGGATGGATTCTGTGAAAGTTTTTTTTTAACTCCCTACCCCACCTGATGGTTTGGTTTTCCTGAAAATTATTTAGAGATTCTTGATAAAAATCAAAAAAAGACTCTGCAATGTAATTGGTCCTGACCAGGCATCTCGGCTTCAGTCACTTTCCAACTTCCATAATGTAGCTTCACTCAGCCTTTTCTATAAATACTTTTATGGTAATTGTTCTGATGAACTTTCCTCTACAGACTGTTTTTTATTCCCCTCCCCCAACCAAAGACAAAACATTGTACATATAGGGACGAGTTATGGTATCATAGAGACTTTGTGGCATTATTGTGGCTGTAGTAAGAATGTGTTGTTTTGGGGGGTAAGGAATACCGTGGTATGTTTGGGTTAATGATTGTGGCTAGCTAAGTTTAATTATGTTGTTTTGGGGGTAAGGAATACCGTGGTATGTTTGGGTTAATGATTGTGGCTAGCTAAGTTTAATTATATTACAGAAAATAGCCTTCCCTATCTCTCCTTTTGGCCTTGTGCCACATTTTGCATTTTACAAAATGAATATTACTTTCCTATATCGTACCTAGACTTTATGAATTTATACAGTACTAGACTGGCAGCAATGACTTATCATTTTATAGTTGAATTGGTTAGATATAACTAAGTTTTTTGCTAACAGTTTCTTTTCTTGTACTTCTCGCCTGTGGAACTTCCTTCTGGCTTCTTGCTTTCCAGCCAACTTAGATCATCAAAAATTTAATTGCAATGACAATCATTATCTACTGTCTTCTTGATTCCTCTTTTTGAAGTTTTCTCGCTCCTCAATTTTCTTATATTCTCTAATACTCAGTAACTCCTTGCATCTTAGCGGCTTTATTGCCTTGCTTGGGGTGAAAAGATTAAAAAAAAGAAAAATAAGATTTGAGTAATTTTTATTTTTTTTCCATTTTTTCCCCCCTGCTGCTAAATGATTATAATTTTAAAAACAACTAACAGAATGTGATTCAGTAATTTACCAAATATTTAATCTATTAAAGCCTATTATATATATATTAATCTGCATTTATTTTGGAGAAGGCATGAAAGGTAAAGAACTAACATAAAAAAAAGAAAAAGAAAGAGATAAAAATATTTTTTTTATCAAAGTTGTTCTGAATTCCTCTTAGATTACCACATATAAACACATGAAGGAGACTGCCAGAGAGAGAGAGAGAGAGATTGAGAGAGGAAGGGAGAGAGAGAGAGAGATTGAGAGAGGAAGGGAGAGAGAGAGAGAGATTGAGAGAGGAAGGGAGAGAGAGAGAGAGATTGAGAGAGGAAGGGAGAGAGAGAGAGAGATTGAGAGAGGAAGGGAGAGAGAGAGAGATTGAGAGAGGAAGGGAGAGAGAGAGAGATTGAGAGAGGAAGGGAGAGAGAGAGAGATTGAGAGAGGAAGGGAGAGAGAGAGAGATTGAGAGAGGAAGGGAGAGAGATTGAGAGAGGAAGGGAGAGAGATTGAGAGAGGAAGGGAGAGAGATTGAGAGAGAGAGAGAGAGAGAGAGAGACTGACAAACAGAAGATATACCGATTTGAGATTTCTTCTCCCAGACAAACAACTGAGGTTTGATGCTCCTTATAGGTATGAACAATGATAAACCAAGTCAAATTTGGTTATTCAACCTGTGCTGGGATTTTGTGGGTGACAGAGTAGTTTTAAATATTATTCTGAGGGTTACAAAATTAAAACTGATATCTTAAAGCAAAGTAAAAAGAAAAACATTTTTATTTTATTTTATAGTTAACCTGGAGAGTATAATGTAGGTATCTCCACTAATTCAATAAAAAAGAGCATACCCTGATGAAAAAAAGGCCCCAAACTTGATGAAAACAATTTTTTATCATCTAAATGTTTGTTGTTATTAAGAGGAAAGACCTAAGTATTTTTTGATTATTTTTTTTTTACATTTTTTTAATCCTTCCTAGCACGTTTTTTTTTTGAGTCAGCAAAAGTGCCAAAAATCAATGATATCTGACATCTTTTTAGAAATTTATAAACAAAAGTTAAATTCTCCATTTAAAAATCTTGTAAAAATCAATTATACCTTTTTCAAAAGTTATTTGAGGAAAATTAGAAAATTTAAAGTTTACCTAATGTAATTGGAAACAAATGTTACTTAATTTTTTAGTAGAAAAATTTAGTTGAAAATAAGAGAAGCATGTCTAACTGTTTTGACTTGTTTTAGTGGTGTGAATTGACGTGTACATCAATGTATCGACAACTTACATGAGGGCAAGTTATTGGACAGAAGTGACAATATTTTCGAATTTTAAGTGAAGCTTATTTTACTATACAGTAATTTAAAAAAATGAAATACGACAATGATGGTCCGGGTCAGTCAGAGAATTTAACATGCTCGCCAGAAAGAAAACAAATTTTTTTCTGAGAATGACTTCTTGCTGTCAAGGGAAACAACTCTTAAAACACATGACATTTATGTCTCAAACATCCATCTGCATATTTGGAAAAAGCATTTTTAAAACTTTTTTACTCAAAAAATATTTTTAAAATATCTGTGTATCGCAGATTGTAATAAGCTTTAAAATTTATGACCTGTAAAAATAGATCTACTTAATAAAAGAATTCCCTAATGGGCACGGATTAAAACTTAATTTTAAAATATTTAACACATTTATCACAATTTGTATTTAAAATTGGAAAAGAAAACAATTCTTGTAAAGATTCATTTTTCATTGGAAAAATATTTTGACTACAGACAATAATGTCCTTAACATATCTTCTTCATACAAGCCATTAAAAGCTTTTCTGATTAAATAATGTCTTAGTTTTATTGGGTTTTGTATTTTACAATTCAGAGCTGAATTTGGGGTAACTGTGTGTTTTTATTTTACAAAAAAAAAACAATGATTTATATTCTTCAAAGTCTTCTGCTTTTAACTAATATAATTACTAAAAGACACGCCATCTAATTTCTCAAGTTTTCATAAAATTAAGTGGGGTGGGGGGTGGGGGGGGAATAACAAATGTAAAAAACAAAAAAAGAACAAATTTTTCACCATGATTTAAAAAAAAAAAAAATGTTTAAAATAATTTCATTCACTAGAGTTTCATTAAAATCAGACTATTATTTGATTTTTGCAAGAATTTCCAAATCAATGTGAATTTTCGCCTGAAAATAGGCTCTAAAAAAACCTAATGGTAAATATATATGTAGACTGCTGACATAAAAAAAAAAAGAAAAGATTTTTAACCAAAATTTCAAACATGCTAAAAAGGATGAAAAAAAATTTAATAAAATAATCAAAAAATACTTTGAGGCCACTTTTCATCATGCTATGCTGTTTTTTTTTCAGCAAATTAGTGGGGATATTAAGGCTAAAGAAAAAAAAAAAAGAAAAAAAAAAACAGCAATTTTTGTTTGTCACTTTTCAGATCTCAAATCAGAGACTAAAAGAAGTGTTCTTTGGGCTGAAAATAGGGGAGGGGAAGATTAATAAAAGAAAGGATATACACTTATATCAACACTAAACCTATAGATGTGAACATTTCACTCTTCATCACTTGCCTTGATAAAGTTGAATGGCAAAATATATCAGCAAAGACTAAGTACTATTTCCCTGATTGTCTATTGTATTCAGTTTGTCTACTTTACAGATTTGTTCTGAAAAATTTAACAAACACACACACACACATATATATATACATATACACACACACACATATATGATAAAATAGTTTTAAGATATGCTATGTTTATGAGTAAAAGTGCTCAATATTAGGCATAGAGCATGTGCAAGTACTGTGGTCAGGCATGAAACAGACTATTGCCACTCCAAGTCCACTTTTATACTCGTATATATGTATTGTCTTAAAAATTACCTTTTCAAGTAAAAGTCTGAATGTACTCTACTCAAAACTGAGAACATGACTTTACGATTGGATACAGCCCACTGACAGTTATATTATAATAGATGTTCAGCTGATGCAGATCCATATGTATTGACTAATCTATGCAAATTATCACATTGTCCTTGACACATTATCACATGCACATTTTGACTTACTGACACTAATTACACTCAGACTATTAACCTCATCCTTGTTGTTGCTATCACAAAGTTTCGGCTGTTGTGCCCTCCAGCCATCATCAGATGTATATTGATCTGGGTAACTGATAGGGAATTGTGAACTAAACCCTTTATTTAATCTACAAGGGCAGACTGTTCATGTTCCACTGCCTATGCCTAGGGATATCGTCTAGTTTTTATTTTTTTAATGCATGCTCAGTTATAGTTTGTCCTGTTTTCTCTGAGTCCAAGCACACTCTGCTTGGTCCAGGGATTGAACTCAGAATTGCTATGTCACCAAATTCACAAACCAATGCATTAATCCACTTAGCTATTGTCCTGTAAGACAGAATTCCCTATAGGTTATTCAGATCAATATACACCTGATGAAGGCTATAGGGCAGAATAGCTGAAACGTTGTGATAATAACAAACATGAGGTCAATAGTTCAAATCTGAATAGTGTAAATGATGATAACTCCTTATCCTATACGATAAGTTGATGTAAAAATTCTATCACAATCATTGCTTCTACTGCTTTCCTTACAGTTAATGAATTGTTATGAAGAGAACAGAATCACAATCTGATTTACTGTCAGTGCAAGAAGACTCAAGACAAAGAAATTTCTTTGAAGATATCTCAGTTTCTTCATTGATTCTGTATTCCTTGTCGGTAACCACTGGCAACACATAACTTTTACATAAAACAGTGGATATTTATTTTTTTTTAATGTTATTTCTCGAGTTCTGATGTAAAAACAGTGCATGGATATTGTGAGAATATGTAGAAAATAAGTATGTATTTACTGTTAGTTTGAAAATATAGTTATTGTGTGAGAATGTGTTTCGTCTAAAGTCATACAGAAAGCCCATCTAGTATAAGACAATGATAGTATACACCAAAAAAGAAAAAGCTATCAAAAGTGTGGGTGTAAATTTCACAAGAATGTGTTGGTAAAATGCAAACACATTTAAGTGCAACACAAAACAGCAGAATCATTTTCTTTTTTTTTCTTTCTTTTTTTTAAATAAAAAAACCAAAACTCAAAACAAACTCTTCTATGTGCTATATCCCTTCAAGACGTGGGCGATCATAGCTCTCCACATTTTCCTGTCCTTTGTAGTTCTTAAAGAATCTCCTAATCCTTGCTCTGCCATCCATTTACTCAAACTTGCTAGGTAGGTTATTGTTTTCCTTCATCTCTCTTGCCTTCAATCTGCCCTGTGAGTATTACATTTTCCAAGCCTTCTTTCTTCATTATGTGACCTAGAAATTTCAACTATCCCTTCTTGATGTTAACTATAAATGTCCTTTTTGTTTGTCATTGCTCACGTTTGGTCGATGGTATTCTCAGCATCTTCGTGTAGAACCAGATTTCTGTTGCTTAAGTTTCTTTTCCATCTACAAGGAGATTGCCTAGCATTCACAGCCATGTAGAAGAACTGATACTGCATAATAGTTTCCTGTTTCTTAATACTTTGCTTAGCTTTTGGAAGACATCTTTTACTAAACCAATACACTTTCAGATTTAAGTGTCACACTTTCCATCCTCTGTTAAAACACTTCCCAGACATTTAAATTGGCATGACACTGTCACTCAACTTTCCTTGCAAAAAAAAAAAAAAAGGAAGTTGTGGGGAGCCATAATTAACCTACTTGACAAACTTGTGCAAATGGATGGCAGAAACGTGACTGGGAGGGATATTAAGGGGACATTGCTTAGAGCTACAAAGAATAGGAAGTTGTGGAGAGCCATGATCAACCTACAAGCTTGTGCAAATGGATGGCAGAACCATGACTGGAAGAGACAGTAAAGAGAAAAACTGCTTAGAGTTACAAAAGATAGGAAGTTGTGGAGAGCCATGATTGCTAATGTTCTGAAAGAACACAGCTTATAAAAGAAGATGAACAAAGAAAACTTACTGGCATCAAATGAATACTAAATCAGACACCTGCTTATTGATTGATTTGTTTTCTATGGCTTATCAACCCTTTGCAGGTTATTTAAAGCCAGAAGAATATTTTTTGAAGATAATAATGATTTAGTTATACAAGTCTTAATAATTAACTCATAAATGGGGGAGAGAGGAACTGGAAGATATAGTAAGTAGAAAAACATTGCTTAGAGCTAAAAAGGATAGAAAGTTGTGGAGAGCCATGATCACCTACTTAACGATCTTGTGTAAAATGAATGGCACTGGGAGGGATAGTAAGGGGACAAACATTGCATAGAGCTGAATAGGATAGGAAATTGTGTAAATAGCAGAACAGGAACTAAAAGGGATTGTAAGGGGTATTTGCTCATGAGTGAATATAATGAACCCAACCAGAATTGGAACTCAGCTCACCGATTATCAATTCCAGGGCATTAAATCACCTGTACTTCCAAGCTTACAGCAGCTGGTATTCCCAAGCGGTCACCTATTTTGGGACTGACCTGGCTTGACATTGCTTAACTTTGGTGATCATACGGGAACTGGTGTTTCAATGTGATGTAGCCGTACACCTCTGACCAGCAAATGACCAATCCTTTCAACTGCAAAAGGCTTGGTCAAGTGAATGGTTGCGGTCTTTGGGCCTTTCACACAAAGCCGAACAATCTTCCCAAATGCATTTGTCATGGTAAGCAAGTCACAACTGTCTATCAATGTGTATCTGTGAATCCAAACTCCGTGTGTCCTGCTTTTAAAGAGTTGCGGATTAAATGATGAAAGAGGGTTAGGTGAATGGGTAGGGAATTATTCAATTATTTACCATTAAGTAAGCTGGAAAGAAGTTCGAGCGAAACAGATTAAGAGAACTTAGTACAAGAGAGAAACACAAAGATGATGGGTAAATCAGAGGGAGAGAGAGAGAGAAATGGAGAGTAAGAAAAATGGACAGACAAATATGAGAGAGAGCAAGAGAGTAGAGAAAGAGAGAAAGAAAAGGGGCAAGTAAATCAGAGAGAGCAAGAAAGCAGACAAATTAGAGAGAGGAAGAAGGCAAAATATGAGAGAGAGAGGGAGCAAGAGGAGAGACAAATCAGAGAGAGGGGAACAACGAGAGAGAGAACGAGAAAGCGTGAGAGAGAAAAGAGAGAGAGCAAACAAAGAGAGAGAGCAAACAGATAAGAGAGAGAGAGAGAGCAAACAGATAAGAGAGAGAGAAAGCAAACAGATAAGAGAGAGAGAAAGCAAACAGATAAGAGAGAGAGAAAGCAAACAGATAAGAGAGAGAGCAAACATAAGAGAGAGAGAGAGCAAACATAAGAGAGAGAGAGCAAACATAAGAGAGAGAGAGCAAACAGATAAGAGAGAGAGAGAGCAAACAAATGAGAGAGAGAGCAAACAAATGAGAGAGAGAGAGAGCAAACAAATGAGAGAGAGCAAACAAATGAGAGAGAGAGAGAGAGCAAACAAATGAGAGAGAGAGAGAGAGCAAACAAATGAGAGAGAGAGAGAGAGCAAACAAATGAGAGAGAGAGAGAGCAAACAAATGAGAGAGAGAGAGAGAGAGAGCAAACAAATGAGAGAGAGAGAGAGCAAACAAATCTGTGAGAGAGAATGAGGGTAGACAATCAGATAGGAAGGGAGAGAGAAAGAAAGAAAGAGGACAAATCAGAGAGCGAGAGATAAAATTGATGGGCAATTCAAAGATAAAAACTAAAAACTGGAGGCAAATCAGAGAGAGAGAGAGAGAGAGAACAAGCCGGCAGAAAAATTAGAAAGTGAGTGAGAAATAGATAGACATACACATACAAAGAGGGGGGAAAAAATCAAAGAAAATCTGAAAGCGACACGCAAATCACAGTAAAAAGTTGTAAAAATTCAATGGGGAAGCCCAGTGCCACCACATCTCCCAAACCCTACATTATAAGTACTCACCCATTAAACAAGTAGAGATTTTCATTAAATCCCATATAGCAAGTGAATAGCATTTGCAGTGTTTTATGGAGGGTAAAGAAAAAGAAAAAGAAAAAAAAAAAAGAGTTCTTACCTATAGAAATTGTCATCTTTTTTGTTGATAGGACACCTGTACCAACTGAGGAAGATGACTGCAAATACTGCAGTTGCTATTAAAGCAAACTTGCCCAGAAATCTCATCGTGAAAATTTTTCATGAGCTGTAAAAAATAAAAGAGAAAAAAAGGCGTGTAAAAATATTGGTAAGTGAAGATAGTTTTAATGGGAAAAACATTGCTTCGTGCTACAAAAAAAATGTATGCAATCAGGGTATATATAAAAAAAATGATTGGTTCAAATAAATAGAAACCTCTTTATAATTCAAGAACCAAAAAAAAAAAAATCAGCTTTTATATATACTTTTGCTGGTCTTTACACTAAAGTTTTCATTTTACGGGGTTCAGCTTACTATCTGTAATACACAGGCATTGGCCAACGAAATACATTTTTTGCTAATTTTTAAAGATTAAATAGAAAGTAATTTAACTTTCAATTAAAAAAAAAAGTTAAAAAAATATTAGGTTTAGGTTTAACGGCATATCAACCTTGAAAGGTTATTTAATGGCTACTAGTTTTTCCTGATAGGTTCGTATTAAGAGATTATGTCTTCCTTACAAGAAATCACTTTGTAGATCGGTTTTCGTTCGTTAACGTGTTTTATAAAACGGGGTTTTGTCAAGCGCTAAACGTATTGTTGATAATCACTTTCCCCAAAAATGTGTAGTTGGAGTTACTTTTTCCTTCCAAATTAGTCTACTAATCCAGGTAAGTAAATGAAATTTAGTGACCTTTTTCTTTTTATCTTTAAAAAAAAATGTCTGTAGATCACAATTTCTTTAATGAAAGAAAAAAAAATTAAAAAAGCATATTAAAATTCTTTTTTAAAGAAACAAAAATAAAAACTATTCAATAAGAAAAAAAAAAATCTAACTTCATGCGTGTTTGATGATTAGTTGTTTTTTATTCAACATCTTTCTTATGTCACTATTTCAACGACGGGTGCCTCTTTTTTTGCATTTTCATAGCGGTGTTTTCCAAACTTGTTGCTATGTCTCGCTATACATATCAAAATAGTTTCATCTTAAACAAAAAGTTGCGCTTGGTGAAATAACCAGGTTTGAAGTTGTTTCACCAAAAATTCTGAGCTGAAATCTTTGTGGATGAATTATCAGAGCAACTCAGAGAAAATACCATTTTAAATCAATCATGTTTCATCGGTGGTTATTAAATTTAAAACTGGAAATTTAATTTTAATAAAATAACCTGCCCTAAAAATTGAATTTCTCGAAATTTCATGAAATGAAGTCAGTGGGTGGTAACATATAAAAAAAAAAAATTTAACCAAGATTTTCTAATAAAAAATTTTCAAAAGTAATTCCATTCCTTTCTGAATATGTCCTGAAAGTTTCATTAAAATCCGAGAATTATTTGATTTTTGCAAGAATTTCAAAGTCAATGTGTTTTTCTCCGGAAAAAAAAAACAACAACCTTTCATTACGTCGGCCGCTGACGTAAAACAAGATTTTTAAATGTCACGCTCGAATAACTTCTGTCTTTGCTTTTTATGCATTCTCTCTAAAAGAAAATTAAACAAAATTCATATTATAAAATAAATATATAAAATAAACTGTCTGCACTGCATATATTTTAATTTTTAGTTACTTAAATTTCGCACACTCACGTTTGTCCATAAAAAATTAATTTTTTAAAAACGTCTCCAGATTTTCTTTGAATGGACATTCATTTTAATTTATATTTTAGCAGGCAATATTTTCTCTAATTTTCGCGTTTTCGGATTAAACTGATAATTTACATTTTTGTAATGGACATTATTACCTATTGTGTCTGTGCCGATCTATTACGCACATACATACATACAAAAATACAAATCACATACAACGCCAAGCATTCATTGGTTAATTAATCACCACTACGTTATTATAGACAATTTATACATCGCAGCAATGCGACAATTTTGTAGGCGCTCTGTTTGTATGCAGTCAGTTTTGTGCACTTTTGGGAGAAACGAATCACAAAAGCTTTCTTAAGTCTCCTCAAAGCTCGCTCGCTGATTGGTCAATGCCAACCAATCAGATCGTCTGCACGTGAAGAATAATTCTCCCCGTGCGGCGATCTGGAGCCTATAGTCACTTATTTAAGCAAGAATTTTTCTTAGCTAATTACTGAGAATTCAGCTGCCAAACGAATCCACAACAGATGAAACCATGCGCCAACTTTCTCACTCACACACACACACACACCACTCACATGCTGAACATACCTTGTATACATTCACATAAACTTTTCTTACACAGCAAAATCTTTCAAGAACAATCATTACAAGAGACTCTCATGAACATTCTTCCAGTGAATTTTGAAATACTAAAATAACAGTTAAAGAGAGACAACTCTTGGTTGATTCAACCTTTTCTTACTTAAATGCATGCTTTCTTTCACATCGTTGTTTGATATTGTACATCTTGTTAAATACATATTTTATGTATAATAATGTCTTTTGCTTATCCTTTTCTGCGTCAGCCCCGTTTCCTAAAGTTAAATTAATGTGGTCCGCCACAGGTCTTTTCTTTTAGGACGATCCAAGCAGTGTGAATTGCGTGATTTTTTTTTCTAGTTCAGCATAAGTGGCGAGAATTTTGAATTTCTTTCTTGATGGACTAAGTTTTTTCGTTTTGTATTATCTGAGGAAATTCTTTGAACTTATTTCATTTTATTTTCAGTTTCACTTTCGTTGTACTTGTTTTTGTGTCCATATGTAAATCAACCTCTGTTTTTTGTTTTAGTGTTTTACCGCCCTCCCGATTTTAATTCGTTTCTAGCTTAATTGTTGTTCAACTTTTCGTTTTATTTCTTAACTCCGTTTTTGTTACCCTTCGTCAACTTTAATTAATTTTTTTGTTTTCTTGTAAGCTAAGTTTGATGTTCCTTTGTCCGCGACTTTAAGTAGTCCTTTTTTTAAATGTTTTTTTTAACAAGACCTTTCCTTTTAATTTAATTACTTTTTCGCTTTTTGAGCCATAATTGTATATAAAGCGAACTTTTAATTGTTTGGCTGTGGTGGGTTTGGCCCCACCATGGCAAAAAATTTGGATGCACCGGCGGTACAAACAGAAAATATATCACCGCCTAAAAAAAAAAAAAAAAAAAAAACCGGCCAGGGGAGAAAACAAGGCCAACGAAAAAATAAAGAAAGAAATAAAATAAAAAAGCTATAGTTTAAAAGAAAAATACGTATTGAATACCAAAGGAAATTAACTCCTCACAATTTCGGAGGCATTAGATGCCGTTAAAACAAGAACCAACACTCTGCTGACCACCGACGTAGGAACTGAGACTTATTGGGGTCAGTAGGGAAATCATGGAAGGGGACTTAAAGAGTCTAAAAAGAGGATCAAAGATTTTGGCGAAGAGGACTAATGAGGGTCAGAGCGTGCAGTCCGGCTCTACGTGGAATCGCTGTCTATGGTGGGGCTCGAGCCATGGTTTTCGCGTACGCCAATGATGTATCTACTTTCGTGTCGTCTCGCAGCGACATTGAGGTGGTACTTGAACGGTACGAAAAATGCCCCGGAGGCCAAAATTAACCGCGACAAATCTTCCGGCTTGCGGTTAGGTGCCTGGAAGAGGATCCATCTTCCGGGGCCCTCTGGTTGGACGGACAGTCCTGGCCGCATTCTCGGAATGTGGTTTGGACTCGACTTGCAGCTGGTCAGAAGTAGAAACAAAGGTCGGCGAGGCTGTCGAGACTTGGCGCCGAAGGAGGTTGTCCGTGAAGGGTAGGGCTGAGGCGTGTGCCACTTACGGCATTCCTCTTATATCCCTTACTGTTTGTCTGCATTTCTTCTCTGTAAGGAACGTAAGAAGGCGCTCGATCGCTTGCTCTCCTACTTGTGGGGGTGAGGGGACACAACCATCACGTCGACAGAAGTATGTGCCCAACGTCCGTGTCTTTAGGGGGCTGGGAATGCAAACACTAATCGAGGCTGTTTTCCCTACGCTGTGTTTTGACAGGGGACTATTTTGGCGTGGAGTATGAAGGCCACCTTTCCTTACCTTACTATCACTCCTCCCGTCTCGTGGGCTGAGCGCCTTCGTAAACCCCGGGATCAATAGAGTTTCCTCGGTTCAGTGAACTTTCTCGGCCTTGGAGAGTGCTATCGTAAACTAATGGAGGGAGTCGCGAAGGATCGGCTACGCGACCGGCTCGGCTTGTTGGCGGACGAGTTACAGTCTTGGGCGCCAGCGTCGGATTACCTCAGCAACTGAGTTTTCGCTTACCTGGCGATTGGTTCGGAATAGTGATTTACCAGACTGCAGTCGGTGTGACCTTGGTTTAGAGGAAACTGCTTCGCACGCCTTCTACCATTATCCTCGGGTGCGCCCACTATGTGACTATGTCATCATCAACATTTGTCTTTAGATGGGACTTTGATATGATACCACTTTCAAGTGATAAGATTTTTTTAGCAATTCACCCCAAGCAAGGCGGGAGTGCCACTAGCACACAAGGGGTTACAGAGGATTGGGAACAAGCGTAAAGAGGCGTGTTTGAGGAAAGGATACAGAGAAGGACGGGGAACAAGCTCAGGGTGTCAGATGTCGATTGACATTGCACTTGAATATTTGAAGATTATTGTCATCAGGAAAGCAAGTAAGAGGAAGGGAGTTCCACAGATGGGAAGTGCAAGAAAAGAAACCGTTTCAGTAGGAGAGATGGTTACATTTAACCGTTTTGACAGTGAAAGGGTGGAACCGAAATGCCAGCCTGGTAGATTCATGCAATCTGGGAATCCGCGAATGGAATGTTGTTGTTGTACTATTGAAGTTTTTGGATTGCTTAGATAAGTAAAACATGTAAAAGTAAACATGTTGGTAATGGGGTTCGGAAGGTATAAGTGCTAATAAACAAGATGTCAGTATGTATCAGATATACAAAGCTTTTAAAGAATGGTTAGTAAGTTAATCTCACAGAGTACACTTCTCATAGAATAACAGATTAAACTAATCTTGTAAATATTTACAGAGAAATTGTCAATCTGATTTCATTTTAATCATTAAATTCTTGATTGATGTCTGTTGTAGACGAGGGGGAAACACATTTTTAACGTGATACCCGGATTTAGATTTATAACTATATTATAAAATGGACAAAGTACGACAATTATTTAAAGACATTTTTATGTTTAACATTCTTTTTATAGATACAATTATTTAAGTAAATGCCCTGTTTATAAGAAACAGTATTAAATAAGATTTACCGGCCCGAATGTCCGAGAAATTTTCATAGAAAATATTCGTCCTCCGACAGGATTCGAACCTGTATCCTATACGAACCCTTCATATAGCCTGACGTGCCTTAACCGATTCGGCCACTGAGGATCATTCGGTTGGCAAGGTCGAATTTACTGCTTCTAAACTTCAATCTTCCATGAATCTCTCACGTACATTCATAACTGCTCATGGCGTATCCAAATGTAAACAAATGACGTCACACATTATGAAATGGACAAAGTCCGACAATTATTTTAAGACATTTTTATGCTATAAAAAGAATGTTAAACATAAAAATGTCTTTAAATTTATAACTATCTATTAAAACAAAAATCATGTAATAAATAAGGCTGCTGAAGAACACATCCGCCAAAACAGTGATAAACACAACAAAAATGAAAACATTATGGTAACAAGAATAAGAATAATAGTCTGAACAACTCTTGGAAGCATGATCAGACATCTAAATAATCTTTCATATGATATCACTTTCAGGAGAAGATAGTGTAGAGGACAGTGAGTGTGAAAATGTAAAGAGATGAGGAGATATCTCTGGGTTAAGATTCCCTGCTAGTCGGTCCAGCTACATAGGAATGTTGGACTTTAATAAAGTCCAAAGAAGGTAAAGAAACAAACAAGACCGATACACATGTATGCAACAAAAATATATTAATAACAAATTACAATGACATGAAAGGTTACAGGGTGTTTTGTATGGAGAAGTTATGTGTGTGTGTGTGTGTGTGTTGAGTGTCCGTACGTACGCGTATTGTCCTTAGCGTGTTCCCAGAATATGGGAAACGCTGTATCGGCGAGAGGTCACATATTGGTGTAAGTGGAAAAAGAACGATTTTACCTCGTCTCCGTGTGAGGTAGCGGCCCAAGGCCTGGGTCGAAAAAGAGAGATATAGAGAAGGGTCAGCCAGTATTTATAGTCAGGGGAGAGAGACCCCTGTTGAAGGATTAAGGAAACTGAGGAGGAGCTAACTGCGACAATAGCATATCGGTGGAGTGTCCCAAGAATATTGGCTATAGCAGACGCTTGCTTATAAGCCAGTTCTATGACCAATATTCCGATTGCAAATCACCATTAGAAGAAGTGCAAGAGGACCATTCCAATTGTCCAGAAAATACTTTTTAATCAGTTCCAATAAATGTATTCTTATTCATTTCATTTTTTTTAAATTTGAAGGTAAATGACTTTAAAGCTTGATATTAAGCATTTGTTTAAAGGAGTGATCAATGATTCATTTCATGAAACAAATTTCTAATTTTTTTATAGTCATTGCTGAAGACATTAGGTTTATAATACCCAGAAATTCATACACAGATGTCCTCAAGGACACGTGGCACAGTGGATAAAGGCGTTAGTTAGATCCAGTGACAGGAGCAAAAGAGTGGGAGTTCAATACCTGGTTAAGAAATTAAGGTGAGGGGGAATTAACAGGAGATAACTGACATCCATTAAACATGGCACGTGGAACTAGAACAGTTTACCCCAGTGAACGAAATAAAGGGTTTTCAGTTCGACATTCCAACCACCGGCCGAAACGTTGTAATAAATATGGCGACAAAGATGAGATCAATAGTCCAAATAAAATATATTGCTGTCCATGTTTAAAAACTGTATAATTTAACAAGAATTAGATACACATTTATGACAAAAGAAAAGGCATTCATATTACAGAGAAAAGAGCGGATCTGTTGAATTTCCCGTCCAGAAATTATGAAAGTTTCATAGTTTCAGGCATATACCCCTAGTAGGTATTTTTATGGCGAGTTCAGGATAGTGTAGTTAGTCCAATGCTCACGAAGTGCATCATTCTTGTGGCCTTGTGCCAAGCTAAGTGAAGTAAATAGTGCTACTTAAACTTACTAGTGTTTGTGTAGTATCACGACGATGAATATGAGAAAATTAGAAATATCGTTCATTTTGAAACATCAAATAACAGAAGATAAACATGCGTTTTCGGTCGATTTAAGATTTAAATGAAACCTTGATAATCCGTCTCTCGAGCAGATTCGCAACATTTTCCTCAAAGAAGGCTGCAAGTACGCTGTTGTAGCAATATCTTTTACGTTTCGTATTCCTTCCGGACGTGGACCCGTTCAGTTGACCATGGCTCTCCACAATTTCCTATCCTTTGTAGCACTAAGTAATGTTTGTCCCCTTACTATCCCTTCTACTTCCAGTTCTGCCATCCATTTACACAAGTTAGGTAGGTTGATCATGGCTCTCCACAACTTCCTATCCTTTGTATCACTAAGTAATGTTTATCTCCTTACTATCCCTCCCAGACCCGGTTCTGACATCCATTTACACAAGTTTGTTAGGTAGGTTGATCATGGCTCTCCACAACTTCCTATCCTTTGTAACCAACAATTCAAACAAACTTTTCAGGTTACTCGCTGTATCCTTCTTTCTCTCTTAACTTCAATATGTCCTGTGAGTGTCAAACTCTCCAAATCACTCAGCGTCCAAGAAATTTCAACAGTCTCATTAATTTTCATTTTTGTTTCCTTAAAACGTCCTGGTTTCTCCCACGTTCAGTCATTGGTATTCTCAGCATCCTTCTGTAGAGCCACATTTCCATTGCCTAAAGTCTCATCTTCGGCTGTGAAGAAATTGTCCAGCATTCACTGCCATTGAGGGGAATTGATATAACATACAGCGGTTCAGCCCTCTGTTCCGCGTTTCGAACGAAGAATTTCACGTTGTTTAAATTCTTTGCTTAGTTTTTGGAAAGTAGCTTTCATTATTCCAATGTCACATTTCGGTGTCAAGTTTTAATTCGTCTGTTAAAACACTTCCCAGAGTGTTAAATTTCTACACTTTTGAAATTACACAGCCCATGATGATGTCATGTCTAATTTATTAACACTAACAGGATGCCGATGGAGTAATGAAATGCATGTCCACTTTTTTTGTAGCCTTGAGGTACTATTTTAAGAAAATAAAAACCCAGTGACCCATGCTCGTAAAGAAAGAAGCACAATTTTACGAAATTTTATGACCACAGCCACACTTACAAGCTGATTCAACACAGTTACATAAACAAAATCCTTTGGCACTCTCTATAAATACGTTTGTGTTTATTTCGGAATGCCTAAACGTGTAAATTAAGTTACATGGAATTCACTCCGGCTTTTTAATTTATTCAGGGACAAAACAGGATAGCGGGGATTTAATAAAATGCTGATTAAGTTTTCGAAATCATTCTTGGCGTTCATAGCATATATAGCTGGAATACTGGAAAAAAAGAAGGAAAAAAAAAGAAAGAAAACAAGAAAGAAAAAAAAAAGAGATAGATAAAGAAAGAGAAAAATCTTTCTCACCGTTTCCTTTCCAACTAACACCCACTCCTTTCTCTTAGTTCTCCACCCACTGATTAACGTTCTTCCTTTCACCCTCCTCACCTTTCTAAGTCTTGCGTTCATTCGCACTCAGTTTCATCTAAAGGACAATGCGCACCAAACACACACAAACAATTATCAAAAACAGACGAACAAAAACACGAAATGAAAATTAGCCGCGTGAACTGGCAGGTTTTAAGGAGTGGTTGCTTACAAGCAGGCCATTGACAAACAATGGATCAACTACTGGTGGTGCTTTTTTTTTTTTTACACAATTTTCAATAGCCACTCAAGGTAGACGGTTATCGAATGAGGTTGCTGTAAGAACGCAAGGAGGAGGAGCCACGGCGTGTGTCTTATGGAAATATGTAGGATAGATAAGGGTTGACCAGAGACACGAAGAAGATAAGAAGAGTGTAGTATTCGGGGTGACATTGTGGGCTCGTCCATAGCCCAGTTTTACCCTCTTCGAATAATGCACTATTCCATTACATCAACTTTCATACAACCAATGTCAGCGAGCTACTATTGGCTATTCTCCGCAGATCTAGCTCACCGATTGGTCCTTTTCGACCAATCAAGTCACCCGCACAGGCAAATTTTGGCGCAATTCGTTTCTGAGCCACCCCACGTGACTACGACCTTATATAAAACCCAAAAACACGTGTGACGGACAGCAGAGTCCGACATCCGCGAGAGACAACAACAAGAAGAGCAGCAGACAATTTCGACCGCTCACTCCAAGCTTCAAAATGTGACAATTACGAACACCCGTCTCGACGTTAAATTTTTCGGCAACACTGATGTCAACGAACCTAATTAGTCAGCGGATCGAACACAGAGAGATGCCAAACAAAACCACGTAACTCAAAATAATAACTTTCCCGCGCAAAAGAACATCACTGACTCAACGACGACTTGGCTCGAATAATCTTCTGTGACAAAAAAAAAAAGAAAAAAAGAACTTCGAACTTCAAACAACTTTACTTAACTAAAGTGAACAATTATATTCACTACTATTCAAGTAAAATTACAATCGAACTAAAACCTTAAACTACAGTTAAGGGTACGCAACTTCAAACGACTTAACCAAAAAACAGTACATAAATAATTACATACACATTCACGTTGAATAGTAAATGAACATTTAATTTACAAAAAACTCATTTGACTATAACTTTGCAGTAGTTCACGAATATATCGAAACACTCAAACAAACCTGATATTTTAATACAAATACAAACACACCAATATTTGATATCTCAAAACATTATTGTAAATATTTTCTTAATTGTATATAAATGTGCGTATTGTTTGAATTGATTTTTTTGCCTCGTTGTGTTTCATATTGTAAAATATTTTATTGTTGAGGATGAATGATTAGAACACACCAGCCTAACCCCAAAATCATTCCGATTAATTCCAACATTCGAGTTAAGAAAACTTAATACATTTCACTCGTCCCAAAACAGCATCCTCTCGGGAGCCTGTTTCAGTATTGAATGGAATAACCAGTTACCCCGATGAATGATTTATACTATAGGTAGTAAGTACCTATAAAGTCAACTGTCTACGAGAGACTCGGGGAAGAGTGAGAGCGAGACGGATTAGCTAGGTATAAGATAGTTAGTGCTGACCAGCCTTATCCCCTTTTTCGGCCTTGTGCCATAATTATGTATTTTTACATAATAAATATCAGAGTGAGAGCGAGACGACGCAAGCACGTCGGACCTTCCAATTAGTGGCACTCACTACTAGATTGACCTGTGTGTATAACTGTACCGTATTTCATATTGTACTGATTATGTACAATAAACCTTTCTTCTATTATCCACTTGGTGTTACAGTGTAACCCGGATATAAGAGAGATTTTCTCTGGTCCCAAATTAGAGCCTGTGTTAATGTATATATAATAGACAAAACCCGGATATAAGAGACTTCTCAGTTCCCGACAACTCTTATATCCGGGTTACACTGTATGCATTTATTCCCTTAGCCTGGAATATAACAAATAAGTAGCGGCTCTTGGGAAGAGGCTGTCTGAACGTAGCTTCCTCCTTACCAATGGAATATAAAGGAAATGAGGATAATTCGACCCTGTGTATGTGGTAGGGCGGGTCCTAGCTGTGAAGGTATGCTGGTAGAACCAGGGAAAGGCGACCAGCGGCGTAGCTAGTGTTTTTGCCGCTCCTCTCCAGATGGAATACAATTCAATATTACAATGCGAATTAAGCCCCCTTGTTCCCAACCACCGTGCCGCGGAATGTTTACTGGTGTGCCGCGAAGAGATAATACCTAGAAGCCATTTAATTTCATTTTGTTTAATAAAGACATTCAATTTCTTAATCATGACGACACGGCTCAATTCAAAATCGCCGAATTTCTAGATTTATCAGTCATCAACCTTTTCAATTTTGAGTTATGTGAAGAGGAAGAATTAGCAAGCCTTTCCAGTGATCGTGGTCTCAAATTGAAGTACGCACAACTGCCATTGGACGCCTTTTGGATTTCTGTTATGGAAGACTAAGAGTATCCAACTCTAAGTAAAAAAAGCCATCAAAATTTTACAGCAATTCTCAACTTCGTACCTATGTGAACAGAGATTTTCTTACCTAAACAACATTAAAAATAAAAAAAGTGAAAGACTTAATATTGAAGAAGAGTTAAGAGTGTGTCTCTTTCACATTCGCCCAAATATTGCAGCAGCATTCAAGAAGCACTAGGCACAACTGTCCCACTGACATTCACCATTATTATTTTATACCCGATATTGAATACAGGATATGTTGATTTATGTGAATAAAAATTCTTCTTATATAATATTCTTTGTTTTTTATTATTTTATTGCAAAAAGGCTTTATGAGTGGAAAATATATTTTTTTGTGATAGGTGTGCCGCGAAAATTTAAAGAACTCAATAGTGTGCCGCCAGGTAAAAAAGGTTGGGAACCACTGCCTTAAAGTATTCTTTAATATAGTATAAGTCAACAACGAAATTATTCGTACATTCATCAATTTTGAATATTCTTATCCATTTCACAGTATCTAATGCTAGTATGATGCCAGATTTTTTTTTCATGTTTCTGTTAACGTGGTACTTATAATTCCTTACTGATAAATTATGAAATAAAAGTACAATTGTGTTTATTTAAAAAAAAATAAATAAAACTGGGGAATTGTAAAAAACGAAGACGTTGTTATTTCTTTTTTTCTAAATCAGGAAAACTAAAAACATTTACGATATTAAGAGAAAGATAACTTGTTTTTGTTTATATATCCTCTGGTTTATTTAAAAAGAAAAACAAACAAAACACACACACACACATTGTCCTTTTAATTCATAATTTATCAGGGTTTTTTTTAATATTTATTTTAATTCTAACAGGCGAGGTGACATAAAAATAAATGTCACATTAACAGAAACACAGTTCGTTTTTCTTTTTTTAACAATGTAAAAAAATTCAAAGTCTTTTTAAATTATTTTGTTTTACATATTTGAAGTTATTAGCAAAATAGTAGACTACGAATTAAAAGTCCGATAAAATTAATTTCACTTTTAAAAACTGAAATAAATGTTATACTCTTCTTAATCTCTTTTGCTTAATAAAACTTCAACTAAAAAAAAAAAAAATCTTGTACGGTTTTACTACCATGAAAATTTGTAAATTGAAAAAAATGTCCATCTTTGGACTTTAAATAAAGTTTCTGCACTTAAAAAATTGGAATGCATGTGATATCCTTAAAGCATTGGAATTATTTCAATTTATTTATCTATTTTATAATTTATAATAAGTAACGATTTTATATCCGTATTAAAGCTAGGCAAGATAAAAAAAACAATTGGTTCACATACTTAATTTTTTTTTCATTAATAGTTCAGACATGAAAAATCAAAGAACTGACGACTTTGGACTTCTCACATAGGTGTGAAAATACTGTGGATCCACTAAATTGACTTAATCCAACCCTATATCAAGTCCTTTAAAAATGTTCAATTTTTTTCACACCTTTTGCTCAGGTCTTGTAAATGGGGCTTATCCCCACCAGCTGACAGCGTGTTTTGAAGATTTTTTTTTTTAATTCCCTGTTAATCTCGATCTCCAGGTCCTTGTATTGGGACAATTTCTCGATAATTTTCATGGATGTGTTTCTTTCAAATGATACCGCTATGTCAATAAGCATCCACTTCCTGAATTTCTTGTCTTTTATGATAGTATCAAGTATGTTGGCTTTTATTTCCCTAAGATAATAATATAGTTTCAACGTATTTTTCGCAGATCCTGCATTTCAAGATAGTTCCATCCTTGATTATGTGACAATGATAGGATCTGGTTGTGAGGCTTTGGTCCTGAGCTGCAATAATTAGGCCTCCTGTGTCAGCTTTCAACTCGGTGCTCCTCAGCCACCGATGTGTTTTTTTCTGTTGGTCCACATCTGCTTCTTTCGTTCTTTTTAAATTGGCAATGCAACGCCTTGTCCTCCCAGTTTTATTTTTTAATTTCATTTGGCCAAGTTGTTTTGCTTTCTGTTTTACTCGTTTGGCGTAGATGGTATTCGCTCCGTTTTTTGCTGGGAGGGTTTCAGGTATATTAAGCTGTTTCTTGAAGAGTGCAGCTTCTTTGTTGATGGAGGGAATTTTTTGTTTTACTATTTGTAGGAGAGGGGCATCGGTTTTTGTGAGATAAGCTTCCAGTTGTTGCAGTTTTTAGATTTAGTTCAAGCTGGATTAGATGATTATTATTATGCCTTTGCTTTGATGTGCAGTGTGGTCTAATGGATAACAGCTCAGAATGAGAAATCGGAAGAGCCGAGTTCAAATTCCAGTCAAGTTCGTTACATTCACTTACGCGCAAATACCCTTGGGAAAAAGTATGGATCCATTTCTTTCCCTCCCAGTTATGGGTTGAATAGCAGGATATACTGTATTTTATAGCCTTTGTTGGCAAACAGTCTACTGAAAAAAAGAAATGGCAACCTACTGCGGGAAAATGTTCAACACTAGTCAGTCATGAATCGAAAGAAAAATGATTACCCAATCGTGTATCACGTATGGCACTTAACTTGACTTTTGTAGTGAACTAGAGTAGAGGGCAAAGAGGCCCAGGGTGTGTTGTCTGTATTTCGTTAGAATAAAATAACTTACTTCCAGCGCGAGCAAACATTAGAACGTGCCTTGCAGTGTAAGCTGTCCAACGGAGAAAGATATGGAGGCTTCGCGGGTCACATATTTAAAATAAATCTCGGAGCAATAGACTCTCTCGCGAGATTATCTTTGCGCATATGCAAAGTTTTGCTGTCAATGATACATAAAAAAACCGGAAGAATGAGGCGACAGAGAGGCTTTCTCTTCCTCTTTTGTTGAACTCTCTGTCTCCGGGCGGGGAGGAACCCAGACGACGCTATGCCGAAGGGCAGAGTCTCGTTTGGGGAGGTGGACAAACCCGACCCCGTGTGTACGGGGTCTACCTGCTCGGAACGCCCCACGTTAAAAACTGGCCTTGTTCCACATTTTGCCTTATGGGGAGGTTGGTAAATAGAGAAGACGGTCGGCTGCTGCGTTAAACTGGCTACAAGTGTCGCGGACGAGAGAGAGAGAAGAAGAAACTGATTGCAGGCATTGATTGCTACAAGTGTCGTACGAGTTGACCCCGCACGTCCCAAACAGAGTGATCAAAATATGCAAACAGATATACGACTAATGACTTACAGAACTAGTGAACACAATCTACACGGCTATCTCAACCTGGTTCCATCTTCACTGAGTTGGTTGGTTGGTTATTTTGTTTTATGACATACCAACCGCAGTGGGTCATTTAATGCCAACAAAATATTTGAAATGGATTCATAGCGATAGTTTGATTAAAAAGGTGTGTATGTATACATATATATTTGAACTATTTTTTTACTCATATTTTTTAGTACAATCCAACTTCTTTTTTTAGGTAATTTACAGTCTTGGATGGTTTTATTTTCGTAAAAAGTTTTTTTTTTTAATTACTCACTTGGTAATATCCTCCAATGTTTTTCAAAGAATGTAATGCTGTTTGTATTACTTGTATTTTTTTTTTTTTTAAGTGTTACTGATAATAATTTTTCCTTCAAAAATGATTGTTGGTAATAATTTGTTTTATTACAAAGTATTTCTGATATTAAAACCTATTTTTACACAAGATTGGGTGTTAAACATTTGTCCATAACTGGGACCCTAACAGGTGCTCCCACCCTGGGTCAAGGTGGACCTGAGAACACCAGCAATTAAGAAGTGGTTCCACGCTCTTCAAAACCTTCTGGTCAGACGCCTTGCTGTTGGATGTAGTTATCATCATACCAGGACGGTCCTCACTGTGCACTTCTGGTGCCAAAGAAAGCTTGCTAATGGCACCAGTTCGAAATGAATAAAAGAGTCGTCCCACGAAGCAATTTGCTACTGTTATTTCCCCTCAATGTGCTTCGAAGTAATGGCCTTGCTCGGGATTAAAATACACAATAATAAACCAACTACTGTGGAGACACTGAGCTGTGAGGCAATAAAACTGTGTAGCGTGTTCAATCCTCACAGGGTGCGTTGTGCTTGCGTCTTTGTACCAAACTATGTTAAGTAAATCTTGCGCTTAACTCGTCTACTAAAAGGGCCAGAAAGCTGACACCAATTATCCTAAGCGTGTGTAGTAACACGTCTATTTTTATTATCATACCGTATAGCCTCGTGTAACGCGCGATCTGGTAACCCCCAAATTTTCACTTATAAAAAATGATTTTATCATGTATCTCTCGTATTATGAGAGTTCCTTTTTTGAGAGACCAAATTACAATTTCCTCTATCTCTTTATCGCATCTTGTAGTTAAATAAGTTAAAAAAAAGTAAGAGAGGATGATAAAAGTATCGTTAGTAACGCTATACTCGTTGCGTAAACACGTACAGCCACAAACAACGGAATGAGAAACAGCTAAACATCTTAGAAATGTAAACAATGGAAAAGATGCATATCAGCTATGTTTGTATTTTATAATACGATTCTAATATGTGAATATTACATGCATTAATACTGGATATAGTTAAGTAAGTCATCAATTTTATCTAAATCATGTTTATTTTAAATACAGCTGTATTTTTTGATTAAAGCAAATGAATATATAGCTTGATCAACGGCGTAGTCAGGGCCAGCATTACATACGATTATTTTATATCTCGTGTATGATGCGACACCGTTAAAATTAGCTTCAAAATTAGGTCTTCAAAAGTAGCATTATATGCGAGTATATGATGCTGTCAAGAAATTTGAAGTATTTTAAAGCGAAGATCAGAATCATCTGTTGAGAAACACTTCATTAACTGAATTGAGAAAGTGTTCAATGCCGGTTTTAAAATGCAAAGTAGTAGTAGTAATAATAATAATAATATTTTTCATTGTAAATACTCAAAAAAAGGGAGAGGATGATGAAAGAAAAGAAGTCCAGGAATACATCTACTTGGGACAGGTGATGACATTTAAAGGATACGGAAAGGAAATAAAACGTTGGTCGATGGATGGGGGAGGGGTTGGAGTGGAAAGCACTTAATCAACATGCAGGTATAATTAAAGGTCACCTGCCAATGTCCTGACAACAAATGAACAACACTCGCTATGATTTACGGGCGCGAAACATGGGAATTAAGAAAATCGCTTGAAAACAAATTAACAAACGCAAAAATCACTCTTCGTGAAAGAAGAGCTGATTTTCTGTCCGTCACGGACTGCGTGTGACATTGCACACGTATATGCAATGTATGTGCGTATGTCTGTACGCGAGAGATTTACATGTGCCGGTGCTAATTAATGTATACACGCGTAGACACAATTTGACATATACATACAGTCCGCATCTTAATTGCAACATTTTTTTTTTTTTTTTGGTCGCTTGATCATCTCTTTCGCTTCTTGGTCTGTTCACTGCTTCCAGTCTCTTTCTAGATTGATGTCTTTCGGATTCTTCTGCTTTCGGTGCCGCTTTTGTCCTACCGATCAGTGTATCCTACGACTACATTTGTATCCTACATTATCTAACATGAGGGGGGGGGGAGCAAAAATCAAAAGGAGTGATGCTATTTATTGCTGTATTATAAAATTTAAAATTAAAAAAAAAAACACAACATAAAATAAGAAATTTAACTAAGAAATCATAAAACAAGATATTTGAATCCTTTAATATCTGTCTATATTTCTGAAATGAGGTATTATGTACACGATTTAAATTATTCGGACTATTGTCCTCATTTTTGTTGCCATATTTATCACAACGTTTCGGCCGTTGTACGCTCCAGCCTTCTTCAGGTGGTTGGAATGTCGAACTGAACCCTTTATTTCGCTCACTGTAGTAGACTGTTCTAGTTCCTCAAGGACACATGGTGGCACAGTGGATAAAGGCGTTAGTTAGATCCAGTGACAGGACCCAAAGAGTGTGAGTTCAATATCTGGCTAAGGCGGTGGAGAACTTGGAGAGGGGAATTAACAGGAGATAACTGATAACTGACATCCATTAGACATGGCACGTGGAACTAAAACAGTCTAACCCAGTGAGCGAAATAAAGTGTTCAGTTCGACATTCCAACCTCCTGAAGAAGGCCGGAGCGTACAATGGCCGAAACGTTGTGACAAATATGGCGACAAAGACGAGGACAATAGTTCGAATAATGTAAATAGTGAATCCTTTAAATAAAAATATTCTGAATGTCTTAACATATTGAGAAAAAAGTCGGGACAATGCCTTGATAATGGAGGACACAAATGTGGTCGTAGGACACACACTAAAGCAGAAACTGATCTGAAGGACACACGCTAAATGAGCACTGGATTTTGTCCGGTAGGTATCAGTGTGCCCACGTCGCAACCTAAAGTGACATAAGGCCAGTTTAAAGTGGGTTTACCAGCAATGCCATGAAACAATTTCTCAAGTCCCCTCGGCACTTCCTCTTTTGGGGACGCCTCAGTCGCCGGAGCCTGGGGGGGGGGGCTCCCCGGGGCTTGAGCGAATATTATTTTGAAACTTTGTCGGTTTAAGGATTTTGTCCGGTAATGCACTAGCAATGCCTATTGCTGCTGACAGATTTCTGACATCATGTGTATACAATTATAATATTTAATTCGCTAAATATCCACACTACAGCAGGATGCTGAGAATACACTGGGGCTGGAACATGTGAACAACGAAAAGGATTGAAGAAAAATCGAAACAAAAGGATACTTGTGTGCTAGAAACTCCAACTGTCTTTTTCTTATCCTAAGCACATGTTGATGAAAGAGGGCATAGAGAATTTGACACTCACAAGCAAGCAAGAGGTGCAAAGGGGAGCAGCAAGTATCTTACTTAGCTAGATTTTTATACTAATGTTCACCAAATACAAGGCCCAAGAGCAACTCAAGGTAGAGGGTTACTGTGTGGTGTTGTACGAGTGTAAGAAAAAGAAACAAGTACAGTTCATGAGGTTATGCAGGAAAGATAACAGTAGATTTAAAGCGGTCAAGATTATAGTGATCGGGAAAGCATCCTGCCAGGCGTCTTTTCCACAAAGCAGTAGTTATTGCGAAGGAGCTGTCCGAGTGGAACTTCTTCATTACTAATGGAATACGAAGGAAATGAGGATGATTCATCCTTGTGTACGTGGTTCCCAACCGTAAAGGTCACGTATGGTTGAACCAAGAATTGTAGTTCGCCAGAACATATGACATGAACATAGAGTAACGAGAGGCTTTGTGTCGTTTCGTCTGTGTGAAAGAGGTTGTAGGGTTGCTAGTTTAAATGAATGACAGAACATGGTCTAAGAGGGACAGTAAGGGGACAAACAGAGCCACGAAATATAGGAAGATGTGGAGAGCTATGATCGAGAACTATGAAGTGAGATAGAGCAAAATAAAGATAAAATAGAGGCTGCAGTCAAAATTCTTTGCACTTTCCTCGTGCGTGTTGATTGGCAAAACATGGATTGGCAACGAACATTGAAAAGGATAAGGTAGAAACAGAGAAGATACAGATAAATGGCGAGAGCAGAACAGAGGTATGAAGTAATGGATATTCTTGTCAACACCAGTGGAATTTCCACGGTCCGGTTAGGGTTAAATTATATTCAGTGGAAACCAGGCAAAACTGAGCAAATTTCACACCTCAACAGAAGAAAGGCAAATGGATTATCAGAATTTCCTGCGCACGTTGGGTCCATATGTAGGAAAGAAGCGGTAGGTGGGTCGATACCATAGCAGAGTGGGAGAGAGATTAATGGGAGCCCATGCTGAAGGGAGGAGAGCCAAACTGAATAGAAAAGTGCGTAGGTAGATGAAGAATAAGGTAGGTAACTTGAACAATGGTATCAGTGGCCGTGGATAAATCGGCCATTCATTATTCTACTGTGTTGGGGAGGGGAGCGGGGATTTGTTTGGATCGTCATACTTAAAGCACAAACGGAAATCACAGCATGGAGGGGGGCGAAGCCGGGGATTGGGAAACGGGGGAGGTTGGTAGCAAAAAATTCAACAACAAAAGTAATATAAGTAATGAAAACCTCACGAACATTCTAGACATTTCATAATGGCGGGTGGGGGGAGGGCAAAGAAACGAAAGGAGAGCTATGAATAATTTTGATATATAACAACATATTGACATAGCTAAGACCTTGGAAGAATGACTGAAAGAGAGAAAAGATGGGAAAAGAGGCGGGGAGGGGAGAAAGAGGCAGAGAGAGAGAGAGAGAGAGAAAGGTGGGAAAGAGGCAGAGAGAGAGAGAAAGAGAAGGAAAGGTTGGAAAGAGAGAAAGAAGAGCGATAAATGTGGAAGAGAGAAAAAGGAAAGGTGGGAAAGAGGAAGAGAGAGACAGGTGGGAAAGAGAGAGAAAGACAGAGAGAAAGGTGGGAATGAGAGAGAGAGAGAGAGAGAAAGGTGGAGAAAAGACAAAAGTGGTAAAGATACACACACAACACAGAGCGTATGGTTTAATTGAGATATTATATATATATATATATATATATATATATATATATATATATAAACTTGCTTTTATTTACAAATCAATGTGCTAACGTACACAATATCGTATTGTTTTTTACAATGATATTCATTCTGTTCAAAGCTCAAGAGTCACTCAAGGTAGAGAGTTACAGAATAATAGGCACCATCACAAGCAAGATGACAATACCACCAAGACGCAATCGGAAGTGAAAGAGAAAAAAAACTATAGGGAACCGGAAACAGAATCTAAACAGGAAACAAGAGATAAACCTCTACTCCTGTTCATAAGACCAGGGAAGAGTGTGAACCAGACGATAGGCAAACCTATCTACTCCTATTGAGGAAAAGAAAATCTAAATAAATAGTAATTAAAAGTTCAGAATTTTAGGTGGAGACGTTAGAAGAATAGAGTTGAAGTAGACTTTAGAATTTATTCTTTATAAGAAACGTAGAAACACTGAACTTCAATTGAAATATTTGCTTTCCCAGGATCAACAAAATTTCTGAAGAAATACAATAAGTCATGCAGGAAACAAATATTTTACTTTGATGACGAGAAAAAATAATGAGTCATTGACGAAATCGATGTAAAATTGCCAAAAATATTAGCTGGAATGCCTTGTTGGCACAAATCCGGAAAATCAATTGACCAATGCTGGTTCAGTTTTCTTCTGCTAGAAGGAAAACTATTATTCAACCCAACTTTCTTGTGACTATTTTAAAACTTACACTCATGCGAACGAATGAGACACGCTGGGAATTTTAAATTAAATTTCTTTTTATGTTTTGAGTATATACTCAAACAGATTTTATTTACTTTTGTTATAAATATCCCACATTGTGAGGTCTGTCAAGGAAGATGCAGCTAAGTATTAGGAAACATGAAAATTTCGTTAGAAACAAAGAACAGAGCTAGTATGTGATATCGGGCCTTCTACATGGCAGTAAATGTTGGACAATCTCCGCACATATGAATAGGAGACTTGAAGCAACAGAGATATATAGTTCTACAGACGGATGCTGAGAATACCATAGACGGAACATATGAGCAATGACGAAGTTTTAGAGAAAACAAAAACAAAATGGACACTTATACTTAACATCAGGAAGAAATAGGAGAAATTTCTAGGGCACATAATGAGGAAAGAGGGCTTGGAAAATTTAATACTCACCTGGACAGATTGCTAACCATTACACCACGTCAAAGTGCCCAAACATGTCTCGCTAGAATCATTACAACTGAGTAATGAGTTCAATCCTCACTGGGTGACCCATGATTTCGGCCTTGTGCCACATCTGAGTTGCGCTTAGAAAATTATTTGGGCACACCGAGGCGGTGTAATGGTTAGCAAGCTTGTCTCGCTATTACGAATGAGTAGTGAGTTCGATCATCACTGGGTGCCCCATACTTTCGGCCTTGTGCCGCATCTAAGCTATGCTTGGAAAATCGCTACTCACAGGACAGATTGGAGGGGACGAGCTAGAGTAAATGGGTGGTAGAACAGAGTTTAGGAGAAATAGACAAAATTTACTAAGAGCTACAGGGACAGGAAATTGTGGAGAGTTATGATCGCCAACATTCTGGAGGGATATGACGCATAGAAGAAAACGATATTGCAAGAAGTGTTCTATTTTATTGTGAGTGTTTGTTTATCCCTTATTGCATCTAATAAGATCTACATTAAGAAGGATTCTCATATCAGTCATATATCGGCTGACGGCCATATCACGTTGAAACACCGGTTCCCGTACGTGCAGCGAATTTAAGCAACGTTGAACCTAGTCAGTACCTAGACAGGTGACCTCTTGGGAATACCAGGGGCTGTAAACTTGGATGTGCGGGAGGTGTAATGGATAAACGGCTCGAAACTGGAAATCGAAAAGCCGATTTCCAATTCCGGTCGTTCGTTATAATCATTTACGTGGAAATACCCATGGGAATATACTCCACCTCTTCTCTGTCTAGCCATGGATTACTGGTATCAGTAATAATCATTATTACCCCCCCCCAAATTCTTACAATCTAAAAATATTCGTTGGCTTTAAATAACCTAAAAAAATGGTTGATTGGCCGTAAGAAACAAACCAGCCGTCATATAATGAGTACAGTATATCCTAGTGTAACGCGCGATCTCACGTATCATGTGACTCCCAATAAATAACCTAAAAAATGGTTGATTGGCCGTAAGAAACAAACCAGCCGTCATATAACTTTTATTACACTATCTTTTTACAATTGTTCTTCTTCATGATTAGCGACCGATTCTTAATCTGTTATTGTGTATTACTGGTAAGAACGAATCTTTTATTTTTATTATTATTATTATTTGATACAGTTAAGTAAAACGACAGTTTTATTAAAAAGTACAATTTTAAAATGCTAATCTTTAGTTTAATGAGTACAGTATATCTTCGTGTAACGCGCGATCTCACGTATCATGTGACCCCCAAATTTTCACTTAAGAAATAATTTTATCATGTATCTTGTGTATCATGCAAGTTCCTTTTTTGAGAGACCAAATTGCAATAGACTAACCCAGGGGTCGGTAACCGTTTGGAGAGAGCGAGCTAGACAGCTATATGCAGTAACTCGGATCTAGTACAGTGTAACCCGGATATAAGAGACCCTGATATAAGAGAAACTCGGATATAAGAGAGATTTTCTCTGGTCCCAAATTAGAGCCTGTGTTAATGTATATATAATAGACCAAACCCGGATATAAGAGAAACCTGGATATAAGATACTTCTTCTCCGGTCCCGACAACTCTCTTATATCCGGGTTACACTGTATAATAAATTGTCTCGACTTCAGGCCGCTTTGTCCGGAAGGCTGCCTTGGTCTGGAGGTTTGAAGAAAAAACAACGGAGTTAATAATGTTATGTTATTTAAACAAGGTTCGTTATTTTACTGCAAGAAGAACAGGATAACAACACAATCAAAAAAAAAAAAAAAAAAAAAAAAGAAAGAACATTCCTTGCAACGGTTAAGCTGGCAGTCTGAACAAAACTCCTTCACTGGTTACCAACCCCTGCACTAACCTCTTTTCTGTTATCCAATCTTCTAGTTAAATAAGTTTAAAAATGTAAAAGAGATTGATACAAGTATCGTTAGTAACGCTATACTCGTGTAAACACGTACAGCCATAAACAACCGAACGAGAAACAGCTAAACTAAACGTAAACAATGAAAAAGATGCATATTGGCTATGTTTGTATTTTATAATACGATACTAATATGTGAATATTACCTGCATTGTTATTGGATACAGTTAAGTTAAGTAAAACATCAGTTTTATCAAAATCATGTTTATTTAACACAATAAATGAATATATAGTTTGGTTAATGGAGTAGCTAGGGCCAGCAGGACATGCTAATTTTATATTTCGTGTATGATGCGACACCCTTAAAATTAGCTTCAAAATTAGGTTTTCAAAAGTTGCATGATACGTGAATATATGTTATTATTGCACATCTCTTAAGTTTAATTCATAAATTAGGCTTAAGAGATGTGCAATAATAACTATCTTACATATTCGTTTATCAGAGAGACATAGGATAAAAATAAACTAAACAAAATTGTATATTATGTTTTGGTATTCAATTTCAGGTATTATTCACAATGGGTCCTGGAATATATCCCCTGAGGATAATGTGTGGCCATGAGTACTATTGTAAAAGCTTTCAAGGCCTAATTAAATTGAGAATATCTAATTAATTTTCATTTCTAATTCAAACAGTAATTGAAGACTGCCACCCAACATTTTTGACATCATGTCATCTTGAATATAAAAAGTGTCACCATTTAGTGACTCTGGTGAAGAAAAAGTTCATTTGTTGGGGAGCAGGAGGTAATAACGGGTGACAAGGTGACGGGCCCGACATATTGTTTGATAGAAATCGGTGACAGTTGTCAATTTCAATTGAACTTCCTCCTCTGCGTGATTAATCGGTTTCATCTTTCATTCTACTTAATTTTTGTGTTCCTTAGCAACGGACTGAATGTCATTTGACTTATTGTATGTGCTAGTCCATTCACGACAGGGGCGACCACGACTCTCCACAACTTCTTGTCGTTTGTAGCTCTAAGCAGCGTTCGGCTCTTTGCCATCCTTCTTTGTGATAATGGATGGCAGAACAGAGACAAACCAGTTAGCGAAGTTACTCGCTGTTTTCCCCTGCCTTGAGTATGCTCAGGAGTTTTAAATCAACCAACCAATATATATATATATATATATATATATATATATATATATATATATATATATATATAGTTCAAAAGTTTGAAGCTATACCCCCAGAATTAGCATGGGTTGAACTTGACAAAACAGTGAAACCTTTCCATCTAAAAAATGAAAAAGAGCTCTTAGACTCATTGAAAAAAAAAAAAAAAATGCAATTAATTATCAAATTTATACTTTGAAAAACTTTTGCAACGAATGCCAAAAATTTGTGCTGCAGTAATCTAGACTAAAGGCGGATATTTTGACGAGAGCAAAATTTAATGTTTTTTCTTTTGAATAAAAAAAAATCATGCCTCACTTTCTTTTTTTTAAACCATGTATAATAATTTTCTCTTATTTAAAGTACAATTCAACTGCTTTTGGGCCCAATTTTAAAAAATTACGATTGGTCGCCTCAAACTTTGAAACTGTAGTGTGTGTGTGTGTGAGAGTGAGAGAGAGAGAGTGTAGTGTGTGTGAGTGAGTGACAGAATGTGTGTGTGTGTGTGTGTGTATATATATATATATATATATATATATATATATATATATATAATGTAGCCAGCATATCTTCATTTAAACGTTTCATTGAATAATATAGACATATTGTGCCTACTTATTTTACATTGATCCTTTTCAGTTGTCTAATCAGTTTCCTGATGTTAAGATGAAATTCATCTAAGAAAGCGCCGTTGTTTATTTTCACCCAAGTACTTTCGACCTCTTCTAAGCTCATCCTCGTGGGTAAATTACAAAGACAAACTTATTGTAACCGTGAACAGGAATGTGTCTTTAAATATTATGTGATAAAAGTTGTATCCGATAAATGGAGTGTAAGACGTCATGATAATGTCATGGTATCAAGCCAACAACATATGTACATTTTTGTCGGAGATACAATCTCCCGAAGGACATATAAACTGGTATAAAATGTTTTTTTGTTTTTTTTTCCAAAATACTAGTTGACGGCGGTGGGAGTACTAGATCAAGCACATGGGCCTGAAAGTGTACACATCTTCAAGTGTACATATATCACAAATGCTCGTATACTGGATCAATTCGCTACAGGTGCCCTATTACAATGGTCTTGAACCAGATGAGACAATGGCCGCTCTTGGGAGTTTGAAGAGCACCAAATTATTTAATAAGCGTTGACATTAAAGATGAGGGAACAGAAATCATGCACTCATTTTCCCAAAAGAAAGGAAAAAGAATGGGGTTATTTCATGTTTGAGTTGGATTAAGTGCCTTGACAAGTCGTGTAAATTAATTACTATTTTTATCATTAGGCTACACAAACATATTTTATGGTAAATGAGATTTAGAATAAAATCAGAAAAATCAGAAAAAAAGGGAAGGGGTTTGTTGTATGTTTTACAAACAATGTTTTGATTGTCGTAAAGGATCCATTTCACATCACAAGGCACTATTCAATCAAGAAATGTATCACAGTCGAATTTACTTCAAAATATCGAACCCCTTCGACTTTTCACTGAGTTCCATTTATCGTGTTTCTTCACCGTGCCATTTTTCTTGAGATCGTCTGATACTGGTGAAATACTGAAATTATTTCAGACATTTCTCTGACATTTTGGCATAAGATTTTTGCTCGACTAGTGTTTTCAGATGTTGATTTCCAATTGCAGATGGATGTTCTCTATCATCTTCAAGACACGTATCCCCACTGCGGAACTTCAGAAACCAGCGCCATATTGCCCGATCACAAGTGGATCTTTCACGCCATGCTCTGTTTTGTTGGTAGCAGTTTGAGAAGTATTACGACCAAGCTTGAATTCATGCAAAAAAGTAAACGCATCTCTTCTTTTTTTCATGTTCAAGGGTATATAATGTTTTAAGTTAAATTCTGAGAGGTTGACACAAAATTAACAGAGAAAACACTTTAATCATTAGGAATGAGTAAAATAATTTTGTACAATTATGATAATAATATATTAGAATGCAATTAAAAGAATTCTTCTAAAATCAGACATTTATTTTCCGAACAATGTAATAATTGGAAAATGATTAAAAACAAGTCTTTCAAACTTTTACAAAACCTCGAAGCCAAAGAAATAAAATTAAAAATAAATATCCATTAATGTATTTTAAAATTCTTGAATAAAATCGAAATTATTCAATGAAGTCTTGTCAATGGAACAATATAAATAAATAAATGTCTATAAAAAACGTTAAACATTTGTAAACGAGGGAATCTTACGGGGAACGGAAAAAATTAAAAAATTGACAAGCCGAAGGTGGGACGTTTTAAAAAGGTACTCGAGAAGCGATTCTCAGGTAGTTTTCAGGATATTTCGACGTACCTACAAAGGACTGTATGAAGGGGGAATGTACGAAGGTCATTCAATAAATAAGGTGAATTTTTCGGTATAAGGACTTCTAATGCAGATAGAAGCTTACTTTTTATCTTCTTTTTTTTCTTTTACTTCTTTTTCACATGGATTTAATTTCTTTTGCAGATTAAAATTTTTTTTTTTTCAAAGTTTTGGCGATTAACAATGATGGCCGACCAAGAAGCATGCTCCAGGATTGAACAGCGGTCAGTTATCAAGTTTTTGGTTACTGAAGGGTGCAAACCAGTTGAAATTCATAGGAGAATGTCAACTGTGTATGGTGCCACATGTTTCAGCCAAAAAAAAAAAAATGTCTACAAGTGGGCTAAATTGTTTAAAGAAGGACGGAGCAGTGTTGAGGATGAAGACAGGCCTGGGAGGCCTACAGCAGTGAGGTCTTCTGAGGTGATCGAATCAGTCAATGACCTCATTGAGTCTGACAGAAGGGTGACAGTGGATGGCATTGCAAGGACTTTGAGCTTATCTGTTGGGACAGCACACAAGATCAACTGTCGGTGGGTGCCAAAGATGCTTACTGCAGAGCACAAACAGCACAGAAGCCCAAACGGTGCAGACCATCAACGATGTGGGCTGGGAACTGCTCTCTCATCCCCCTTACAGCGCAGACCTTGCCCCTTCAGACATTCACCTGTTTGGTCCCTTGAAAACGTTCACGAGAGGCACGAAGTTTAAAAGTGACGATGAAGTCAAAAGTGTTGTGAGCGACTGGCTGAGACATCAGTCCAAAGATTTTTACGCTAAGGGAATACGGAAGCTTGTGCACAGATTGGAAAAGTGAGTGACAGCGCTGGGAGACTACGTTGAAAAAAATGTCAGCTTCTATCTGTATTAGAAGTCCTTATA
>OZ038511.1:29660646-29745646 GCA_964036315.1 Acanthosepion esculentum | reverse complement strand
AGCAATAAAGAGACTGTAATTGAGCGGCAGTGGAAAAAGAAGTAATGTTAATAAGGCAGAATGTTGAAGGTTAATGCTTACAGCATCTAGCGTCCTTAAGCAGTCTCCCATCTAAGTGCTAATTAGGCGAGGCGCTGTTTAACTTTGAACGAAAATCGGAGCTTTCAGCGTGATCTCCCCGTAAACTAATTTAAAACTACACAATTATGCCATGCATTGCAACATGTATTTTCATATTTCTTTTATTCACAAGAAACTTTATAAACCTTTTTCTGGTATCTGTCATGGCTGATAATCTTCTTGGTATTTCAAACTAAACCTATTATTCAATCCACAAGGGTGTAGAATAGATTTTTATGATTTCCTGTTCATGCTGTTCATCCTCATTCCATTTAATTCTTTTGGACAAGGGAATAACGACTGTGAATTGAATGAAGGGCTTGGTTTTAAATTTCCAGAAGGTCACCAATTATAACAGCCAACAAGAGGCCTGAGGGTACAATGGCCAAAACACTGCAAAAACAAAAACTAACATTAGGACAACAATCAAAGTAAGTTAGTGTATAATAATTATTATTATTATTAATATTATTATTCCTTATCTCAATATTTTCAAACAAATATTACGTGAATGTATTTTTCTTGTAGAGATAGTTTTAAATGAAACTAGTTAAGAATGATCGTGGAGGAGGAGAAACCTGGACAGAGCAATTGAAACAATACTGTATCATATGCAGTGTCGGATATACATATAGGCTAGTATGGGCTGCAGCACAGGGGCCCCAAGACTAGAGAGGCCCCCCAAGGGTTATCTAGTCATGGGCCCCTGATAAAACAGAGGAGATTTGTTTATTTTCAGATTTAATGGGGATCCTTTGAAGTAATTTGAAACAATTTAGAGTATTTGGGCCGCTCCAGTTGGAGTGTTTTTTTGTTTTTTTTTCAATTCAATTGGGCTCCATTTAGAATTTGACGCATATTTTTTTAAAGCATCATCTAAAAATATCTTATTTTTATAGACACGAAGGCGGGCAATCTACGTTATGAAGCATGGGGTGCCTATTAGCCCTAGGAGCTACTTATAGGTTAAATCCGACCCCGATTATATATATTTTAAAACATTCATTTTTTTTCTAGCTGTTTGAAACAAATGATACATAAAGTGATTCTAAAATACCTGTTGTCCTATTTAAAACCAAAATAATACTTATTTCTTTCTATTGAGTCTTTTTTCACTAGCTATCTAGACTAAGATCTATCGGCTATAAATTTAAAATACGGAAGCAAAAATCAATTTAAAAAAAAAAGAAACCATTATTTACAGTCGGACATTTTGGCCGCTATATCCTCCTGACTTTTTCTGGTGTCCCTTGATCCAGGTATGCTTCAGGGAATTTCGAACAAAACCCTTTATAAAAATCAACGGAGGTAGAGTGTTCTTGTTCTTTGTCTATCTCTAAGAATAGCTCGTCTTCTCGAAATTCCCTGAAGTTTACCCGGATCAGCAGACATCTGAAGAAGTCCAGAGGCACAGCTGTCGAATCACTTTGATAATAAGAAAACATGTCGACATTAGTCCGACTGTAAATAATGCTAATGGTAATATTAGCCTTTTACTTATAAGGAAAAATTTGGCATTTATTGACCAAGCAGCCAGTGCCACCGTCGCTTGAAATTTATAAAATATTTCTCTTAAATCAATTTTTCGGAAAATAGGTTGTTTCTCATGAGAAAAATATCTTTCCCTAACACCATATCCTTGATTCGACGAAAAATAATATATATTGCTAGCCTCATAGTCAGGTTTCCATTTAATGGAAGAAAACATTGTGGGAAACTAATTTTTTTCTTGCTAGGGATACGTAGAGTCTGAAGCCAAACTAATGGGGAGACATATTGCTTTGCAAGGAAATGAAACTTGAAAAAAAGAAAAAGGAAAGAGAAGACCGGAAGTTGAAGCAATGGTGATAAAATCGATAAAAATTGGGAAATAAATAATATTTCAAATGAAAACAAAAACGAAATCTCTTAAATCAGAGCAAGTGCCAAGAGATTAATTAAACATGAGCCATGTGACCAATGTGTAGAGAAAAGAAGTGGAAAGGAAATGAGTCCAAAAGGAAGTTGCTTACCTTGAAGTATGTAAGGGACTGGGGCAAAGTGAACAAGCTCGAAATGGAATCTCAAAGGACAATGAAGGGAGCGGAAACAGATGGGGCACAGTTTACCAAAGAGAAAATGTCGAAAACTGAAGTGGCGCAGGGAATCTAGAACAGAGGGAGAGGGGAAAAGAAAGCTGGAGGGTGTAAGAAAGATAAAAATGGTGGTAAATCGAGAGAGAGAGAGAGAGAGAAAGAATCGCGCGGTCGAGAGAGAGAGAGAGAAAGAATCGCGCGGTCGAGAGAGAGAGAGAAAGAATCGCGCGGTCGAGAGAGAGAGAGAAAGAATCGCGCGGTCGAGAGAGAGAGAGAAAGAATCGCGCGGTCGAGAGAGAGAGAGAAAGAATCGCGCGGTCGAGAGAGAGAGAGAGAAAGAATCGCGCGGTCGAGAGAGAGAGAGAAAGAATCGCGCGGTCGAGAGAGAGAGAGAAAGAATCGCGCGGTCGAGAGAGAAAGAAAGAATCGCGCGGTCGAGAGAGAAAGAAAGAATCGCGCGGTCGAGAGAGAAAGAAAGAATCGCGCGGTCGAGAGAGAAAGAAAGAATCGCGCGGTCGAGAGAGAAAGAAAGAATCGCGCGGTCGAGAGAGAAAGAATCGCGCGGTCGAGAGAGAATCGGGAAACGGAGAAAAAAATGCAGTGTTTGACAGGGTGTAGGAATTGAGGGAGAAAGAAAATAAATCGGGAGAACCAAGGGAGAAAAATCTACCAATCAAGTTTAGAGCTAGAAGAGACAGGAGATAGTGGAGAGCCATGTTAGCCCAAGTTGTGAAGGGACACGGCTCATAAATGATGATGCCTCATATGACACAAAGAGGAGTGGTGGACTGTCCAAAAATTGCTTGGTACACTTTTGGCTTTTGTATTTTTCTAAGTAAATGTGACCAAAAAGTTCGAATGAAATGCACAAGCTATTGAATCAGTTCAAGCGCGTGGTCGCGCCCATAGTGCGGCAAAAGTTTTGAAATTAGTGACTTATTTTGTCATTTTTCATTGGTAGATGACCGAATTTTATTGCATCTTCGCTATGGTACTTACACTTTCTTTTTTTTAATTTAAGTGCAGGACTCGACTGGCGTCGAGATCTCATCAATTTACAGGCGAGCTGGATAGATGTATGTAACCTTAAGTTCTATGCTAACAGTTTCTTTTACCGTACTTTTCGCTTGTGGAACTTCCTTCCGGTTCCATACTTTCCAGACAACTTTAAACTGCATTTAAATGCAATGTCAATCACTATCTACTGTCCTCCTGAATACTCTTTTTGTTCTCGCTCCTTAGGAATGTTTTTGTTTCTAATTCTTCCATACAAAGTAACCTCTTGTGGGTTTATCTTGCATGGGGTGAAATCTATTTTAAAAAAAATAGTTTCTATATAAATAACAAAATCCAAATATCTGTGAATGAAATTGCCTCTGCCCGAACATAATCCAACCGAAATATATATGGTAAGGAAGGGTAGTGGTGCTGATAGTACATTAAAAAAAACCCCCAAAAAACTGAGTCCCCGGGATACACAGGTGGTGATTTGGTCGAGTCCCTTGGAAATTCAATGGTTCCCAACTAATTATTAAAATTTCTTAAAACCCTTTGAAGACTGAGCCTCATTTGGAGTTTTGGTGCCAAGAAGACGGGGCCATTTTCACAAGCCCTCACTTGGAACATAAAAAAAATCGATATAAATAAAATCACAGAATATACCAAACTATCATAGAAACCGCCACTGAAAGGCCCAGATATGCGAGAAGCAATCTGATTGGCTGGTACTAAAACCAGCCAGTTAATCTCGAGGCTTGTATTATCGAACCGATGGATCTTTTCGGACGACTGTCGTTTCTTAAGGGTTTTTAAATTGTTGTGTTATTAAACTGTAAGGCTACAGACTATTTTTTTTTTAAATCATCGTCTTGAAAAAACAAAAAAAAAAAACAATTTTAAATGATACCTAATCACTTAAATTAACTTTTTTTTCAATAAATTCAAAACGAAAACGGTATTTATTTACACTTGACGTAATCACAGTTTATTTAAGAAACTTTATATTTTTAAAATTATGACAGGATTTTTTTAATTGACAGAACAAAGTTTTTTGGGGGGTTTTTAAAAAAATTAAAACAGATCGCAACAGCCATTAGGGAGATGTGATTATACACTTTAATGTTTAAAAAAATTATTCAGTATTGTTGAGGTAATAAGCATTATTAGTATAAATTCCTTTTTTCACATACACTACAGTGTAACCCGGATATAAGATAAACCCGGATATAAGAGAGATTTTCTCTGGTCCCAAATTAGAGCCATACTTACTTACCTAAACAAAATAAACCAAACCCGGATATAAGAGACTTCTTCTCCGGTCCCGACAACTCTCCGGGTTACACTGTATTGTCGAAAAAGGAATTTTCGACAATATACCCATTTTTTACGTATTTATGGTTACTTTTTAACTTTTATCAAAAACAACAATCTTGTACATGTAGTTTTGGACATTACTAATTCTTTTAATTAGTAACTATTTGTGCTCAGTTGTTGACATTTAATAGCTATTTGATGGTGTGTTAAAATTTTGGAATAATGCAATAATAAAAATTTAAATTTCATCTGTTAGATGTCGCGATCTGTAAATACAAAAAAAATATATTTAAAAAAATATAAAAACGAGCCAAGAGGGAGTCTGACCAAGTGACAGTGATGTCTATTTCATGTTACCCACACATCCTTCCTTCCGCTCAGTAAAAGAAGGGACGAAGAAGTAAAAGGAAGAACTAATAAAAAAAGTATTTGAAAGAATAACATCAAATGATTAATGCAGTATTTATTATTCATAATTACAAAAAATATCGGCCTCTCTACAGTCTGTACCAACCCATACAAAATAATTTCTTTTTGGTCTGAAGACATTTTTTGCGATCTGTTATCTGAACAGTGAACGGAATGTTAAAAATACAAATGTCTCCGTTTGTTAACAACATTTTGCGCTCATAGTTTTAATTTAAAAAGTACGTTACCAAAAGTACAAAATATTTAAATAAAAGTAAAATATCTATGTACCAATTACCATCAATAGGTCATTTGTAGATGATTCAAATTTGGTTACAGAAACAATCCTAATTAGTTTTTTTTTTATCTTTTGTGCAGTGTATCACTTTCATGAAAAGATTTAGTTGCGTTTCTGGGAGACATAGATGAGAAAGTTACTGCGTCCTTTAAGAATTGTTGTGTCAGGAACGCAGGGCGCTCACCTACCAACATCTCTGGAAGGGTTAACTGACTTGTTGTATATGGATCACAAACAGAATTTAAATTTTAGTTAAATTAAAAACGGTAAAATTCAAAATAATTTCAATCTGGAAACGGTTCATTTTCCCAAAACGACGTTCTGAATTATATAAGATATTAGAGGTGGGGACGCCTCGAGGTGGGGATACCTAGAGGCGGTGTAATGATTAGCAAGCTTGTCTCGCTAGAACAATTACGACTGAATAGTGAGTTCGGTTCTCACTATTCGTACCATTTCAACATCAGTTTCTCGATGTTGAAATGAAATTCAACACACCAGTGAGGATCTTGTGCCATATCTAAACTATGCTTGGAAAATGACTATAAGATATGAGAGGGTGCTGAAAAGTTCTCGACCCAACAAAGAAGCCTCCTCGAGCAACAACAATAACAACAAAAGTATGTTTTCGCAAATTTGGTTATATTGAGGGCCGAGCGGAGAACTTTTCGCTGATCACGCATGGAGGGTTAACAATAACATTTAACAATTGAAAAAGAAAGAAAAAAAAAGGGGGGTGGATTGTTAATATTTCTGGGTATTTGTGAATCATCTGTTACCACTTTTTAAAATGCGTTTCTTGGGGGTTATCTATCGCCACCTTTTACTTATGGTAAATCATCGATACAAATTTGTTGAGCCAGATACCGAAATCCACACTTATCCGACGGAGTCGGCTCATTCGACGCCACCCCACGGGCTATCGATGCGTTCAAACCCACCCCACCAAATAATACTATTAAATGTCTGTTATTTGGAGAAATAAATTTAAGAAACAGATAGCATATTTTTACACATCTGTGTTTGTGAAAAAGTTGGAAAATTAATTTTATATGTGGTAACAGAAAACATACAAGTACCTATTTCTAAATTTCTGGTTTGAGGAGCTATCATTATTTACATTTGGATTCATGTCCTCATCTTTAAGTTTATTATTACAACGTTTCAGCTGTTGCGCTTTCCGGTCATCATCAGGTGCATGTTGATCAAAGTAACATTCAGGGAATACATGGTTATTAAAAAAGAAAAAGCAGATTTCAAATATTCCATAAAAACAAACGCTAAGAGACAGAAACACGTTACTGGATAGAAAAAAGTTCAAAGTTTAAAATAAATGACAATTTTTTTTTATTCTTGTTTAAATGCTTCTTTTTGTTTGTCCCCCCCCCCCCAGATTTTGTACAAATTTAAAATTTTTATAAAAAGAGAATCATCTTCATCCTCTGTGGCCTCTTAGATCACCAGATCACATACCCCATGCGATTTTTATCTGTGGAGTTATATAAAAGAAAAGGTGTTTGTTCCACTTATGCCTGCTAGTTGAGATTTATTGCGTTAACTTTTGAAGATTTGAGGCATCGAATTGTTGAAGCTGTGAAGTCAATATCCCCAGATCAATTGATTTGAATGTGGTAAGAAGTGGAATACCGTTTTGGATGTTTGTCTCGCAACACATGATGCTCAAGTTGAGTGCATATATAAGTTGAACAACCTTAAAATAATAAACTTTGAACCTTTTCCTATCCAGTAATATTTGTGTCGATTAAATTTTCGAATTCTGCGCTTTTTTAATAACCCTGTATGTGTAGGAACAAATACGAAATGTTTATATCCCCCCTATCATTCTGCCGATTTCTGATCTATATTTGATCCCAATCCATATATGTATATTTAGGCAGAATATCTTCATTCATATACGTTTCATTGAATAATATAGACATATTGTGTCTACTTATTTTTATACAGGTCCTATCCAGTCGCCTAATTAGTTTCTTGATAGTGAAATTAAATTCATCGGGGAAGGCACCGTAGTTTTTTTTGTTTTTTGTTTTTTTTTATTTAACCGAAGTACTTTCGACCTTTTTTAAGATCGTCTTCAGGGGGTAAATTACAAAGACAGATATGCTATTGTAATTTCGATAAAAATCACTTTTACAACGGAATGCAGATTTTATCTGCGCTTTGATGTATATAAAAGAAAAGACAAGAGGAAAAGCTTACTTCAAACGAAAAGTGGTTACTCGTATTTTAAATACACGCCCCCATTGTTATTTATATTTTAAACGGTGTATATTACGTCTATCGCCTGGTACATTCGAGAAATCTTAAAGAAAATATGCTCTCTAACAGAGATTGAACCTGCACCCTACTTTGACCCGACCTTCTTTACCACACGGTTATAGTTGGAGCGTCTATTTCGAATACAAGTATCGACTAAATAATGTTTGAAGTAATAAAAATGTCAGATTAAAAATAAATCCATTATATATATATATATATATATATATATATATATATATATATATATATATAACACTTTAATTGACTTAATATATCTTAATAAAAATAAAAGTAATAATTAATTTGGAGTAATTAAATAAGTAATATTTTAATAAACTGTTGACGATTGATGTCGGACGTAATGATTGCAATAAATGAAATACGATTCTATCACCAACATTTACTTTATTGAGATAAATGATACTGACAAAAAAGAAATTTGGTAAATGATCTATAAAGACAGTTTACTTTTGTTTGAATTTATTTTTCATGCATTTTAGCAAACTTTAAAAAACTCAAGGACATAAAAATACAGCAGGGCGGACGACAGTTAAAAGCAGTTTATTTTTCTTTTTACAGATGAATATCTAGGTCATGGGACTGGGGAGTTTATGGTAACATCTAAATCAAAATCATTTCAAAAATAATTAAACACTAACCATTGCATGACATCTACTTGAGATGGTGCTTGAATTAATTCCTAATGACCATTTTGCTTTCTGAGTTTTTATGCATTTCTAAAACGTCCACCCATCTGCAATGCGCTTTCAGACTGCCAAACCCGCCTCCAATCCGCTCCTCAACCGTCCACCCGTCTGTAATGTGTTTTTAGATAATCTAACCTAATTCTATCTGCAAAACTTCATTTGTATCCTGAACTTTGACTATCCCCTTCAGGATGTGGAATTAGTAAATTCTTAACATTTCAAATATCTCGGTGTGGGGTTCAATTATACCAAATTTAGTTTGGGAGATAAAGAAATTGAACAAAGGATAAGTTTGCGCTAGGGGTAGTTTCACCCAACACTACCAGTTGCCACATAACTAAAACATTTACCTAAGAACTTGAGTCATGTTCTTAAATAGACTCGTCAGATCGAAACTTTCATATGGATGTTAGGCATGCTTAATGTCAATCAAACTGATAAGAATGTAATAGCTATTTTTTCTAACTCCTGCCAGTAGATATAACCGTATGGTTTGCCCAAGTCCTTACCATCTGCATTTTTCTCTGTCAATGATTGTGGCATATATTTCAACATTGAGAAAAGAATATTTTTTTGGAAGCAAGGAAAAAGCAATGTGCTGTAATGCAACATTCTGTATTTCAGTCAATCATTGCTTTATTATCTGGATGATGTTGAAGATATACAGTTTTTGGTTATAGATTTTATTATCCCTTTTAATTTCAAACCAACTAACTGCATATATTTCAATTATAAATTTTATAAGGCTGTGATATAAAGCTTTCACTGATCACTGGAATGAAATTCTAATGTTCCAATTTTGAAATTAAACTTAATCTTTAAACTTATTTCTTCAAAAAATGGTAATGATTTAGAAAAAATATTTTGTGTCACTCTTCATCTTATCAAACCCAAACTTCCAAATTGAGTGCAATACTACAGTTCCAAAATCGACTTGCCCTAATGGCTATATGGTTTGACCAACTTACCATCTACATTTTCTCTGTCAACCATTGTGGCATGTCATTGACAAAAATATTATATTTAGATATCTAGCAATGGGATAAAATGCAGTTGTATGAATTCATTTAGTTCCCAGTGGCATTAGTGTTAAATGAATCAAAGCGAATTCAACTAAAATTTGAACTCAGTCCTCCAATATTTTTCTCTACTGATATCCATAAAACCAGCAGTAATTGCCCAGATATGAATAGAAATGGAATTTTCTGTTCTTAGTCATGTTCTTAAATAGCCTGGTCAGATCAAGATTTTCATATGAATGTCAATGCATGGTGCCAAACACATTCAGAAATCTCTAAACCTTCAGCTGTATACAGTTGCTTTCTCCCATCAATGGTTAAAAAAGGCTTTGAGTAAATGAAGCATGTAGGTCTTAGAGAGGAACATCCTTCTTCAAACCTTGTGGATTGGCACTACAAAATCACAAACAAAGAACTATACCAAATAACAGAACCCATATTGTAGACTTTCAACAGCAGCAACAATTACTATGGATAGCACATGCTATCACAAAAGTTTTCGTTTATCCAATTATAAATTTTATTGTCTTTTCCTTACTTATGGACAATGGGTGGTTGCTTTGAAACTCTCACATCTTGATTTTAATGTTGATGCAGTTGTTAGTCATAAAAACTGATACTCACTCCAGTTATGTTCTCAACTAGCCGTGTCAGATTAAGACTTTTATATGGATGTCATGCATGGTGTCAAAGTGTACGTCACTTTATTAAAATATCCTTCAAAAATAAAATATACTTCTCTGAAACTTTATTTGAGGAATATTAGCCGATTTAAAGTTTAATTAATCTGATTTGAAACAAATATTACATTAAGTTTAAAACATTGAAGAAATGTATTTTTAACAAAACAGGTGTTTTTTTAAGGAGTTAACAGATGGAAGTTGATATATTTTTTTCTATGGTGTATATATCTGTAAAAGGAGCGCCCTTTTTAATATAATTTTTAACTCCCCAGTAATCTTAAAAATTTAGGAAGATAATGTCTGTAATATGTTTTATTAAATTTTAGGTACTTTGGCTTTTACTTTACTATCGCTCTTATTTTCTGATAATGTCATGTATGGACATCGGTACTTACAAAATTCGGAACGTTTACACACAAACACACACACATGCATACACAAAAATAATCAAAATTCATTTTAAAATATTAGGGGTCGATCAATCTTCTCCATTTATGATAAGTAGATATAATTTTTACTTTTTTTTAATCCCCTAATCAGTACAAAATGCATTTTTTTAACACGGAGGTAATTGTTTATTTAAAGTGTTGACAGTTTGACAGCTTCACCAACAGGTGGAAATTTGTATATTTTTTTATGCAGTGGACATATCTGTAAAAATTACTTGAGGAATATAACGTGAGCGCCTTTTATATTATTTTTAACTACACAGTATTCTTAAAAATGTAGGAAAATATTCTTCCTAATCTAATGTTTTATTTTCCGATAATGTCATGTATGGACATTTGTATTTATAAAAATCAGCACGCTTACACACACAAATTATTTTTTTTAAATACTGATTTCTGAACTGTAGTAAGTATGATTAGTAAATATAGTTTTTACTTCATAACAATGTCACCTAAACTGGTACATAATAATACAGAAATTTAAACATTTAAAACTTTATAAATTATTCTAATTAAAAAATTTTAAGTGAAAACAATTCTTGTAAAAATTCATGAGTCATCGAAAAAGAATTTTCTTAAGACAATAATGTCCATAATATATCTTATTCATAAAAGCAATTAAAAGCTTTTCTAATTAAAATGTCTTAGATTTATGGCATTTTTTATTTTATGATTCAGAGTAGATTTTCGGACATTGGTTGTCCTGTTTGACAAGAAAAAAAATGATGATTTAAATTCTCCAAGGAGTTCTGCTTTTAATTACTATAAACATGAAGCGGTATGAATTTTGTGAAATTTCATAAAGTTAAGTCGGGTGTAACAGATATAAAAAAAAAAAAAAATCATATTAATCAAGATTTTCTAAAAACGAAACATTTCTAAAATAATTCCATTAATTTGTAAATAAGTCCTGAATGCTTCATTAAAATCTGACAATTATTTGATTATTGCAACAATTTTCAAATGTGTTTTCCCCGCAAGAAAGACACTTTCAATATTTCCTATGCCAATCTTTGGTCCTCTGATGACACAAGAAAAACAAGACTTAACCAAGATTTAACCAAGATTTTGAACGTTCTGAAAAAGGATGAAAAAAAAAAAAAAACAATTAAAAAATTCAAAATATCCTTTGGTCTTACTTCTTAGTTTTAATAATAACAAAAATGTTGACGATATTATTTCATCACAATATGAAGTAATTTACAGTATCAATCACCAGAATGATAATTTATAGTTTATGCATAAAAATACTTATCTATATCTATTTGAATCAATTGGGTGTTTGTTTTCATCCAGGGACCATGAAAAATTGACTTATTTCCAACCCAACAGAAACAATTCAAAAGAGAAATGAAAACTTTTTTTTTTTTTTAGCCATGCTGTTAAAATTTGACAAACACTGTGCTTGTCAAAGAAGAAAAGAAAATACATTTAAAAAAAACCCCAAAAAACTCCAATATTTTAAAATTAGGGATGTTAAATTTTGCCCAAGACTATGGAAGAACGAAAAGATATATATATATAAAGAAATATAATATACATAAAAAAATATAAGAAATATATATACATATATATAAAGAAATATAAGAAATATATATACATATATATAAAGAAATATATATATATATATATATATATATATATATAAAAAGAAATATAAGAAAATAATATATATATATATAAATGAAAATAAAAATATAAGAAATATATATATATATATATATAAAGAAAAATAAGAATATAAGAAATTATATATATATATATATATATATATATATATATATAAGAAATATAAGAATATAAGAAATATATATATATATATATATAAAGAAATATTTCCCCCCTACACAATTCTTTTTAGTGTACATTTTCTGTTTTTTTAAATTAAAATCTCCCGTTGCAAGCCTGATGAGCGGGAGCGAAACCGGTTGCTTTGCGCATTTTTAATATGTCTAGTAATATTAAGCTGAATACCTTTATCGCCATAATAAAATTTTGTACCTTTAAAAATATCTTCATATATATATATATATATATATATATATATATATATATATTAAGTGTGTGTGTGTGTATATATATTAAATGTGTCTATATATGTATGTGTGTACATACATATCTCTCTCTCTCTATATATATATATATATATATATATATATATATATATAAAGAAATATAAGAAATATATATATATATATATATATAAGAAATATATATATATATATATATAAATATAAGAAATATATATATATATATATATAAATATAAGAAATATATATATATATATATATATATATAAATATAAGAAATTATATATATATATATATATATATACCTTGAAGATCTGTTAGGTGAAATGTTGGTACATTGGTTCATTAGTTTTTTTTTTTTTTAGATTTTGTTCTACTTGGTGTATTGAGCGTTAACATTTTTACTTAATTTACTCTGTCGGTGTTTATTTTCTTCTTTTAGCTAAGCATTGCGGGGCTGATCGATTATTTTTGACCAATACCGATGTCTTTCGTATTTTTTTTTTTTTTTTTACTGAATTTTTTCCCCGATATTGGTTTGTTCAAATATATTTTTATTTACAAATTGTATTATCATTTTTTTTTTTACATCACTCAAGTATAGGTATTAAAATAATTATATATATATATATATATATATATATATATATATATATATATATATATATATATATATATATATATATATGCAGAAATATAGTTTTAAAGTGTGCTATATTTATGGGATAAAGTGCTCAATATCAGAGAGAACTTATGTAAATATGAATATAAAAGTGAACATTGAAGTCAACACTCAGAGGTGACAGGCTGTTTCATGCTAGACACAATTGTCAGGCTTGACAATTGCGTCTAGCATGAAACAGCCTCTGTCGTCTCTGAGTGTTGAATTCAATATTCACTTATATAATTTAGGTATGTCCCCTTTTTCGCTAAGATTTTCAATACCTAAAGTTTAAAATGAATTTTTAAAAATGAAAATGCATTCTTGAAGAATGCAATTTTTTTAGCTTTAATTGAAAGCTAAATGAATAAATTTACTATTGCCTGTAAGCAAAATACAATATTTCAAATAGAAATTGTATTGATTAGAATCTGAACTTTTTTCTCACTTTCAGAAATCGTTTAAATTCAGCCATTTTTGACAGATTTGTAAACAAAATTTAATTTTAATTTAATTCTCAGTTTTAAAAATCTTTCAAGAATAAAGTCTATTTTTTTAAAACTTATATTATAATTACTATTGCCTACCATATTTACTCGTGCATAATATGAGAAATTTTGAACAAAAATTAAAGCCAAAAATGTGGGGTGTATTATGGACAAGTACGTTTTCAGAATTTTTTTTTTTTGTTTTTACTCAGCTTAAATAAATGCTGTAACTTGAAACAGCAACATTGCAAACATTTACAATAGGTAGTAAAACACAAAGTAAGCAGGTGTTAATAAAAATTGTTTACAAAAAGGTATTTGATGTGTTGGCAAATTTTGTTCTTTGGGAATTAGCAGTAAATTCACTGAAATTGATTAAAAATATTAATAAAGGGAATACACAAGAACTGTTGTGTGTTGTTTTGATAATATTAAATGTTACAACAAAGCAAATAAGTTTTGAAATGGAAATTTGCTGAAACATGTAATGGCTAAAACATCTGGTTCATTTCTGTTCTTTAATATCGTGAAAAATTATATTTAGTGTATGTGTTCAGCACTGAGATTTAAAAGGATAATATGGTACAGCTTTAAAAAATGACATTAAAATGGCTGTACTACAGGGTCGTATAAGATACTCAAGAATTTATTCCCTGTTTTCAGCTTCAGAAATACGGATTGTAATTATGCTCAAGTTATATAATACAGAAGAAAATATAGTCTGGCACAGGAGTTAACTATTAGTAAATGAGGATTCACTGAGGTGTGGTTATCAACCCCTGTGCTGTAAGTGGAGCCACGTTTTTCCAGATTTAAGATGGGAGAAGTTGCTCAGCCTTGTGTATTCCAACCCTGGGACAGCACCTTCCTTATTGCACTAAAGAGGTTGGGTCGGTAATAATAATTCCAGCATGAGTGGTGGTGGGGGTTGGGCAAAAAGCATTTTTTGTCCTTGGCCCATACACACAAGTATGCATATGGTGCTTCCCAAGTTAAAATGACCTTGTGGGAGGCCAGGTAAACATCTAATTACTTGTCCACTGAGTCACTTTGATAAGGTGTAATAATAGTTAGTTTAGCAAGCTCTTCTGGCTAGGTCAATTATGACTGAGTAGTGAGTTCGAGCCTCACCGGGTGCTCTATACTTTCAGCCTTGTGCCACATCTAAGCTATGCTTAGTAAATTGCTAATACTTACCTGCAACTTTTGCAGGGAAAGTTTCAAAATAATATTAAGCTCGAGCCCCAGGGGCTATCACCCCACGGCGATACTTCCCTTTCGGGAGGGATTTGGGGTCATTATCTGGTGCCTGAGGCATTCTCAATAAGGACAGTGCTGAGGGGGGTTGAGCTATTTTCTACATTATTACTGTTAAACCTACTTTAAACCTTGCGTCACACTTACTTGTCGACTGACAAGTAATTAATTTAAAATAATGAATATGAACACATTCACCACAACGAGTACTTAGCTGCAGTTAAATTTGTTGCTTTTATAGAGTTTCTGAAAAAAAAAAAAAAAAAACTCTTTTCAAAACTTTTAATAATGTATTTGACTCAAAGTAAAGAAGCTATGGGTTACCCCCACTTGGCTTGGCCAAAAATGCTTATTAGGCCGCGCCCTGTAATTCTATAAAAAGGCAAGCATATTTTCTTTTTAACTCTTGCTTCCAGATATATTCGAATGTAGACAAAGAACATTGCTGATGAGGCACATTTGCTTCCTTGGTCCTCTGTTGATTTTTTTTTTTTTTTTTTTAACTTTCTCACGCATGCACATATACACGTGTTTATCACACACCTATTTCACACATAACAAGTACATTCTTATCGCAAGTTTAATGTATTTTAGTTTCATTTCACTTGTGTACGCATGTAATTAATAAATACATGCATATAATTGCTGTTTGTTTTAAATTCATTGCTTTGTATTATTTTTATCCAATCTCACACGAGTCCACCAATATTGTTTGCAAGACAAATATTCCAGGATCCCATAAATATTTACTGTAAAACAATCACACACCTCATATCCAAAGTGCTAATTCCCACAATATAATAGTGATTTTCCAAACGTAGCTTAGATGTGGCACAAGGCCGAAAGTATGGAGAACCTAGTGAGGAATGAACTCACTACCTAGTCGTAATTATTTTAGAAAAACAAGCTTGCTAACCATTACACCGCCTCGAGGTGCCTAACGATATTCCACGTGTAGCTTAGATGTGGCACAAGGCTGAAAGTAAGGTGCACCCAGTGAGGATCGAACTCACTAGTCAGTCGTAATTGTTATAGAGAGACAAGCTTGCTAAACATTACACTGCCTTGAGGTGCCCTTCGCACAATATAATAGTGACCTACACTTAGAATCCTGCAACAAAGCTAATAATTTTTTCTGTTATTAGAATATTTATTACAAAGTTATCTTCTCAAGTTTATAAACTTACTTTATAATTACGAACGGCTTAAGAAGGGCATGGTTGCTGGACCAAACGCCAGTAACACATTTGCCATTGCTTAGAAAAACATTGAAAATCTTTTGGAAAACTTCCAAAGAATAGTAATAGTTTCAAAGTTGAGTATCAGCCATTCTCACAAGAGTTTTATGAGATCAGGAAGTAGAGTTTTCTAGCAGAATGTCTGTAGAGAAGAGAAACAGAAAATCCTTGGCTCCAGTAAACTATATAGTTTAGAAGAGTATATAATCATTTTAGCAGTAGTCTGTGTAACACTTCCTGAATGACTGAAGTACCTCTGAGTATTGTTGGAGAACAGGAAGAGTAGAGAGAGAGATGAATGAAAACAGAAAACTATTAATGAATAACTAAAACAAATTTTGAAAAAAAAAAAAATGATGGTGTACAATATGAGAGAAAGTAAAGAACAAATACAATTTTTCAGTGATGGAACTGGGACAACAAAATTAACACTTTCGAAATAGCCTAGTTATGTTGCTGTGATACTGCTCCTAGTTGGACTAAAAGTAGTGGCAAAGAAATTTGACAGGTGTAAATGACGAGTTGTCATTACTTGCAGAGGTGAAAGGAAATGGAATCAATTTCAACATTTTTGTTTTTATATACCTGAGTCACAAAGGAGAAAAAGTACGCTAGTATGGATGTATAGTTGTAAAGAAAGAAGACATTAAAATATCGGAATTAGGAATCGTGTGTGTGTGTGTGTGATACACGCGTGTGTTTCTGTGAAAGAGTTCAGTCACTCAGTGAAAAGATATCCCCATGTCTGGGAACAAGTCCCGTGCTGGTGCTACTTCTATCGCATCTTAGAAGGAAAAGTGAGAAAAGACAGAGAGAGAAAGTAATGTCACACTCATCAACACCACTACAAGTTGGTGACCTAACCCTATCATATTATGTCGTGTTACTTCTCCTAGTTGAACTGAAAGCAGTGGCAAACAAAATTTATGCATGTAATTGATGGGGGTCTGCATTGTTAGTAAAGGTGAAAGGAAGTGGAATAAATTTCAATAATTACAACATTTTTGTTTTTATGTAATTGAGTAAAGAGAGAGAGAGAAAAAAAAAAAGGTACACTGACAAGCATGTAAATATAGAAAGACATTAAAATTTTTGGAATTAGAAATCGTGTGTGTCTGTATGCGTGAAAGAGTTCAGTCACTCAGTGAAAAGATATCCCCATGCCTGGGAACAAGTCCCATGCTGGTGCCACTTCTATCTCATCTTAGAAGGAAAAGCGAGAAAAGACAGAGAAGAAAGTAGTGTCCCATTTTTAACAGCGCCACCTAACATCGTCTTAGTGAATCTGGCAAAGCCATGTGAAGGTAACCTAAGAATCTCAATATAAATCCTTATTACGAAAGAACCATGAAATGAGATATATAATTTAACACTTAGAAAATTATTCAGTTAATTCGCAGATTAGCACCCACGCTCAGTTCACAGTAAAAATTTCCAGAATGCGTAATTGTACATTCTACATTTGAATCAGGTTTGATAAAATCTACCATTTTGGAGTTAACGACAGTAAAAGTTTGGATTCATTTGCGTCGCGGCAGCCATTTCTAGTGTTGTTTGCATACATTTGCTGAGGAATAGCTAATGAGCGTAATATTCACTTGTCTTAATTATTGTGCATGCAGCGCACAAATTGAGCGTGTTTACGTAAATAGTTCTCTTGTGCAGTAATTGAGACAAGTACGATCAGTAAAAAACAAACTGTTAACTACATTCTTCTGCGCTTAGCTTTCTGCAGTGAATGAATGCAAGCAACGCCAGTAATGGCTGCTGCCAACGGCACAAATGAATCTAAATTCTTACTGTTGATAACTCCAAAACAGTAGATTTTATGAAATTTTTCAAGCCAGATTCAAATGAATCATGTATAATTACACATAAATGTAAATTCTGGAAATTTTTAAGGCAAACTGAGCGCAGATGTTACAATGCAAATTAACCAATTATTCTGTTCTGATTCCGACTCAAAAGTAATGAATCATCTAAGGAAATAATGAAAAATTTTATTATTGAATTTCAATTTTTAACTCAACAGGCATAGTATTTCTAACTGCCAATGTATGCAAAACAAAAGGGTGAAAAAACGCATTCAGCGATATCTAAATTGTCAGCTGTACACAACCACTTTCCAAGATCAATGGTTAAAAAATGGCTTTTAGAGAATCAATCCTCTAGGTCTTAGCAAGGACCACCCTTCAAAGATAGTGACTATATAGAACCAGTTCACTAAGAAGTGAACTAAATAAGAGAATCCACATCACTTGACGACATTTCCTGAATAAATTGTTTTAATAGGAAGAGGTTATAAATTTCACTCGAATTTAACACTGGCTGCTCGGTCAATGAATCTCGAATCTTTCTAAATGAGGAAATGGCATGACCATGTCCACAGATACAACACTTTGATCTCAGCCCAATGGCTAAGGATTAAAGGAAAGTATCACAGGTTGTTCGGTCAATGAATACCAAATGTTTTCCTTTTAAAGAAACTGCTAATATTACCCCAAATTTTATTAATTTTCTAGATGAATGACTTGCGTTCTTTATGTGACTTTTAGATTATTATCTCAAAAAAAAAGACTCATACAAAGATTGAGTGATACAAGTCTTACTAATTAACCCATAGCTTGGGGGTGAAAAGGTGAATTCATACCTTTCCCAATGGTATTTGTATGTAAGTGAATATAACAAAACCAACAAGAACCTGGAATTTCACAGTTCAGATAGAGACATTAGAAGTATATGAACAACACCTTGTCCTGGTCTGTCACTCCCCAGGCAATCTATGATTGATTGATTCACTTTTTATGGTTTATCAACCCTTTACAGGTTATTTAAAACCAGAAAATATTTTTAGTGTGCAAGAATTTCTTTTTTTTGAGATAAGGATTTAGTGATACAAGTCTTACTAATTAGCCCATAGCCGGAGGAGAAGATGTGGCCTCATACCTTTCCCAAGTGTATTTGCATATAAGTGAATATAATGAACATAATGGTAGTTGGAACTGGGTTCACTGATTAACATTTCCAAGCCGTTATCCGTTACACCATCTGCACATCCAAGCTTACATCACCTGGCATTCCCATCCATCTAGGTACTGACCAGGCTCAACGTTGCTTAACTTTGGTGATCGTAGGGAAACCAATGTTTCAAACTGATGTGGCTGCAAACCTCTATAAAAATTAAGTTATTATATCTTAATAAGTTTTGACTTTTTGTTATTTCTCCCAAACCCTGTCTACCATCCATTTCCTCAAGTATGTTACATGCTGCTTTCCTCTTTTTTTTCTTTCCCTCAATCTGTCTTGTGAGTATCAGATTTTCCAAACCCTCCTTCCTCATTATGTGCCCCAGAAATTTCAACTGCCTCTACCTGATGTTAAACACAAGTTTCCTTTTTGTTTCCATTTTCTGCAAAAACCTCATCGTTGCTCACATGTTCAGTCCATGGTATCCTCAGCATCTTTCTGTAGAACTACATTTCTGTTGCATCAAATCTCTTCTTCAGAGAGTGTCTAGCATTCACTGCCATACAGGAGGACAAATGTCACGTAACAGTTCAATACTCTTTCCTTTGTTTCTAATGGGATTTTCCTGTTTCTTTATACTTTGCTTAGCTTTTGGAAGGCATCTTTCAGTGATATTACGTAACAGTTCAGTACTCTTTTCTTTGTTTCTAATGCATATTTTCTGTCTCTTAATACTCTTAGATTTTGGAGTGCCTCTTTGGAAATCCCAATCTGTTTTCCGATCTGTGTCAAATGTATAACTAATTGAGAAAAAGTGAAGGAAAAAAGTGTAATATCTATTATGATTTAATACGAATCATTATTAACTATAAACAATGAATAATTTTTAAAAAATAAGGAATAAAACTTTTGCCAGCAATTGCACTTTATAACAGATACAAGGATTTCTTTCTCAGCACTGTTTTTTAACATGTTATTTTCTTTGGTGTTGATAAACCACAACTGGCAGCAAGGCCTCTGATCAGGAGACGGGAGGTCTTGTAAAGTATGGAACCACCTCTAGATTAGTGGTGTTCTGAGGTCCACCCTGACCCAGAGTGGTAACAAATGTTAGGGTCCCAGCTATGGGTAAATAGTGAAACCCCAAAACAAAACACTATGAAAGTATAAAAATACATTTTTATAACAAAATTACCAGCAATACAGTAAAATTACCAGTAAGATACTTTTATAGTAAAATTGCCAGCAATATATTTTTATACAGTGTAACCCGGATATAAGAGACCCTGATATAAGAGAAACCCGGATATAAGAGAGATTTTCTATGGTCCCAAATTTGAGACCGTGTTAATAAAATAGACCAAACCCGGATATAAGAGACTTCTCTGGTCCCGACAACTCTCTTATATCCGGGTTACACTGTAGTAGAATGACCAAAAATACAGTGTGACCCGGTTATAAGAGAGATCCCCTCTGGTCCCAAATTAGAGCCTGTGTTAATAAAACAAAATAGACCAAACCCTGATATAAGAGAAACCCGGATATAAGAGACACCCCCAGACAACTCTCTTATATCCGGGTTACACTGTACATTTCATCTGTAGTTGAAGGCATGAAGTTATGCTCAAAATATTTAGATTTTGGAATTAAATAACCCATAGAGGTGTTGATATGCTGCTCAACAAAATCAACCAAACAGCCAACATGAAAGAACTCTTTCATGACATTAATCCATATAATATCCTAGAGTTTCTTAAAGAAATCAAACTGTATATAAACTACAACATAAAATACACATATCACCATGTCTAGTAATTATGTTCATACAAACAGGCATATGCCCAAAAGCTGAGTATTGCCGACCATATACTTAGTAGTGAAGGCAGAATAACATTTTTATTACTTCAAAGCTCCCAAGAAAATTTAATTTTGGCATTAAATGACCCATAAAGAGTTGATATGCCATTTAAGAAAAAAAAAAAAAAAAAATTCTTTGGTGTTATGAAGGAACTTATGCATCTCTGGTTGCATCTAGTTGCAATTTTCTTTTGCAGAGTCACTTTCTAATTTTCAGTCATTCTGAAAATGATGCAAATAAAACCAATTATCCGAACACTTTTCCCTTCGTCAAATTTGAATTACAAACATACATGCAGTGGAGAGTCACCTTGCTGTGGGGTAATGTTGAACAAATTCTCATTGAGCATTACAAATGTGATATATGGGTGCTCTATGCTTCTGTCCTTGAGCCAAACTAAACTCACATGCACGTACTCATATATGCGGGTGTGTGATATATGGTCGAGTTAGATGAAATGAAACATGGTCCAAAGAGGATTGACCGGAGGATGTAATTACTAAGGCCTGTCATGTTAGGGTGCGGAGGAGGTAAAGTGTTCTGTTAGGGTGAGGAGGAGGTAATGGAGAAGGGGATTGTTTAAAAAAAAACAAAAAAAACGAGAGGGGGAGAGGGAGAGAGAAAGAGGCCGAAGATTGGAAGTGCAAATATACTTGGAAGTCATTGAATTATATATGCAGTAGGCATCAAACAGAAAACATGGGATCCAGGGCAGGTAGAGGGTAGGAGACAAAAAAAAAAAAAAAAAAAAAAAAAAATGGTCAGGAACGGAAGGGGAGTGGAGTGGATGGTGTGACAAAATCAAAAAATAATTGGGCTTCTGGGGTGGGGGATGACGGGATGGTCTGGGGATGGAATTAAGACAAATTAAAATACTTTAGCTTCTTGATCCGAGAAGCAGTCATTAAAATACAGACTATGGTGGCAGCAGTTTGAGAAGTGGGGAGCCTACAAGAAGAGACTGAAGAGAAAACACGGAGGGGAGCGGGAGGCGGGTAGTGAATAACGTGGTTGGGTCTGGAGGGCAGAATAAGAAAGTAGTAGTGTTAAACAGACACAAACACCAAACCAAGAAGTAGAAATGAAAAATTCCAAATATGGAGAAGACAGGAAGACAAGTGATTAAAACCCCAAAAGTCGGAGGGGGGGAGACCTGAGAAAATAACAGTGAAAAAAAAAAAAAAAATATATATATATATATATATATATATATATATATATATATCATGAACCATTTTCACTATAAGACTGATAAAGAGTTTATAATTTATGCCATTATTAGTGGCACAGTCAAAATTTATTTTCATTCATTCAAAAGAGGGCTTTTATTTTTTTTAAATCGGTATCCCCCTATGGAAGGCAATAAAGCCACTAAGACACAAGGGGGAGCTGCAGGGTATGGAAGGATTAGAGAATATAAACTTTAATAAGGAGCAAGCACAACAGAAGAATAATCAGGAGGACAGTAGATAGCGAATGATATTGCATTTAAATTTTTGAAGATCAAAGTTTATTAGAAAGCATTGGACCGGAAGAGATTTTCACAAGTGAAAAGTGAGCGAAAAGAAACTGCTAGCATAGAACTTACAATCACATTTAGTCAACTCAACTGTAAATTGATGAGACGTTGCTGCCAGTCTAGTACTGTATATATGATAAAATATAGTTTTAAGCTAAGCTATATTTATGGATTAAAGGGCTCAATATCAGGAATAGTGCATATGTAAATATAAAAGACTGTCACCTCTGGGTGGTGACTTCAATGCACACTTATATATATATATATATATATAGATAGATAGATATAGATAGATAGATAGATATAGATAGATAGATAGATAGATATAGATAGATAGATAGATATAGATAGATAGATAGATATAGATAGATAGATAGATAGATATAGATAGATAGATAGATAGATAGATAGATATAGATAGATAGATATAGATAGATAGATATAGATATAGATATATATAGATAGATAGATAGATATATATAGATAGATAGATAGATATATATAGATAGATAGATAGATAGATATAGATAGATAGATAGATAGATATAGATAGATATAGATAGATAGATAGATATAGATAGATAGATATAGATAGATAGATATAGATAGATATAGATAGATAGATATAGATAGATATAGATAGATAGATATAGATAGATAGATAGATATAGATAGATAGATAGATAGATATAGATAGATAGATATAGATAGATAGATATAGATAGATAGATATAGATAGATAGATAGATAGATATAGATAGATAGATATAGATAGATAGATATAGATAGATAGATAGATATAGATAGATAGATATAGATAGATAGATATAGATAGATAGATAGATATAGATAGATAGATATAGATATATAGATAGATATAGATAGATAGATATAGATAGATAGATAGATAGATAGATATAGATAGATAGATAGATATAGATAGATAGATAGATATAGATAGATAGATAGATATAGATATATAGATAGATATAGATAGATAGATATAGATAGATATAGATAGATAGATATAGATAGATAGATATAGATAGATATAGATAGATAGATAGATATAGATAGATAGATATAGATAGATATAGATAGATATAGATAGATAGATATAGATAGATAGATAGATATAGATAGATCGATAGATAGATATAGATAGATATAGATAGATATAGATAGATAGATAGATATAGATAGATATAGATAGATATAGATAGATAGATAGATAGATATAGATAGATAGATAGATAGATAGATAGATATCACACATGCATATATTAAAATAATAAGAAAGAACAGTAAGATTTATAATCCAGTTTTCTTAGCAATTATTTTTATTTTAAAAAAACCAACAGTGCTCGATACAAACAATAGAGCAACATATAATTATTTTCTTTTTAAAAATATGATTCCATCACGACACAGGAAATTTCCATGTTTCAAAACTGAAACTAAATTTATATATTTAATTATAAAAATTAAACTTAAAATGCATAGTTTTATTCCATTGTCAAGTGATAGAAATAACTTTCTAAGGAATGTTGATATTATGTTATGTGTTGTTTAGGTTTTTGTTAGCAGGCACCCGCACCCCGCCTGAACTTAACCTGACTTTGTATGTAACATATATTGGATATATAAGCTGTCCGGGGAAATTAAAATCCAACCCACCCCTAAATTAAAATAGATTTATAATCCGGTGTTCTTAGCAATTATTTTTGTTTTTATTAAAAAACAACAGTGCTCTCTACAAACAGTAGAGCAAAATATTATAATTATTTTCTATGGAATCATATTTTTAAAAGGAAATAATAATCATATATATATATATATATATATATATATATATATATATATATATATTAAAAAAGAAGCTGCAAACGTTTTTGGTTATATTATGGATTTTATTAATATATATTTTATTTTCCATATTTTTTGCGACTTGGGTTTTGGGTCTTGTGACCGTAATCAGGTGAAGAATGGTTATTTCCACCTTATTTAAAGGAATTAATTTTTTCATGATTTCTTATGTTTAACTACTGTCTTTTTGTGCATGGTAGTAATCCAAATTCTTCTTTGACTGATGGAAAAAAATCTTCCTTTGCTTCAATTAGGATAGGTCAGAGAAAGGGGAAGGAATGTATCATTTTAAACAAGTCTTCATTTTTGTGTATTCAAATGTCAATACAACCTGTTTTTGTGACATATTTTTATTATATTGTCCTGGAAAGTCCTTTAGCTTTGTTTTTTTACAGCAGAGTATCTGATAGAAATCAAATTATCGGTACACAAGACTTGCTTGTTTCTTCATTAAGCATCGTCAGAAATTTCAACTGTCTCATTCTGATTATAAGTATCAGTTTCCTTGAGGTTCATATTTTGACTAAAACTTCCTCACTTCATTAATTTTCAGGCTTTGAATTTAGACTTTCACTAACTTTGAATTTAAAATGTTGAAAGTAAATGTGTATGCAAGTTACTTGAAAAAACAATATCACAGCTTGACCCAAGTCCTGTGGGGGAAATGAGTGGCTGAAATTTTCAAGAGTTGTGCAAAGTCAAATTGTTCAACTACTGATCTTTCCAAATTATGTGCTCTCTCCCAGAAAGTCTCACTAAGTTTGTGTTGAATGCACAAATGTGACTGAGCAAGCTTCTGCAGCAAGGATTAGCTAGCCACCTACCTAGTAGATATGTATATTTGGAAACAAGCAACACACACATTATATATATATATATATACATATACACTAGCTTAAAAGCAGCCCTATTGGGTGGCATTTGCCTTCAGCCCAACAATGACATTTCATGCATCAAGTACATATTAAATTTTATTAAACTTAAACTATTTTCAAACAATTAACAGTTTTCATCAAAACAATGATATAATTTGTCTATTTGGAACTTGTTACAAAGCTGCATGATAAAACAACTTTTTTGTTTTCCCATTTGGGAATACAGTACAAATAGCTTGTTCCCATTTGCAGCCCTTGAACAACCAACAGAGTGGCCATGAGAAAAGCAGGCTTCCATCAGATGAAGTCCAGTTATTTTCACTGATTGTCCTTGGGACTTATTGTTTGACATTTCCTAGACCATTCTCAATGGAAACTGAAGTATTTTGAACTCAAAAAGAAGATCTGGAAGAATTAAGGGGATTTTTCGAGTTAAAACTTTCTTCCTTTCCAGAATCAATAAGGATTTCGGCTTCCAAGAGATGAGGAAGCATCTTCTTGATATTTAACCTTGTCTTATTACAAAGCTTTGGAGGATACAGATTTCTCAATAGCATAACTGGCACATTTTCTTTTAGTTCCAGCTTGTGTGATGGCATTCCAGGAAGATTCAAGGAGTTCAAGAACTATATTGGATAATCAACTGCCTGCTTTCGTTCAACCACAGTGTCAATAGAAAAGAACCTCATGATTTCTTTTGGAGTTTCTTGGAGAAGTTCCCAGTTGATGCTATCCACAGTTTTTTTCTTGGGAGCTAATATTGCTATCTTACAAAGTCAGTTTGAATCCACGGAATGGTGTTTAATGTTTGGATAAATATGATTAATCAAGTCTTGGATACTTGAGACTGAAACTCCACAACCATTTGGAAGTGAAATATCTCAATTTGGGCCCATTTTGCCAAGCTGCAACAGCAAATCTTCCTGCTTCAAAGTCACCTGTGATTCTAACAGATGTAAGAATTTTTCAGAGAGTTGTGTCCCTTTAATTGAAAAACGTGGCACTAGCAGACATTTTCGCATTTGTTATATTTACAGCAATTCAACCGGGTTTCGATTCTAGCTAGAGGCAACTGGACATCTAGCCACGCTGATGAGCTGTGATACAGCAAAACAGTGTCTGTGGATGGCAATATATATATATATGCTCCTGAAAAATTTATTTTAGGTTGAGCTCTCTGGGGAGGAAGTGTGAGAAACGGTGACTATTACTGCAAGACTCTTCTGTAAAGCGAATTGAGTTCTCTATCACTGTGTGTTTATCTAAAAATAAATACGCTTGAATTCACCTTCATCCCTGCCGTGTGCCAACGGCTTCGGGGATATAATCTCCAACTGACGCCAATTCAGCTGGGTTTCGATCCTAGCTAAAGGCAACCAGATGTCTAACCACACTGATGAGCTGTGATACAGCTAAACAGTCTGTGGATGACTATATATATATATATATATATATATATATATACGTGCGCGCACACACACACACAGAGGTCCCGTAGGCACCACAGAGTAGTATGAGGGCCACAACTCTCAATGCATCAGACATCGTGACTGTAATTTCTATAGCAAAGTTGCTAGACTCATGCCCAACTGATTTTAAATTCAGGTGTCTTTCTCCTAGACTGATTATCAACCAAGGCTAAAGAGTCCATATTCAAAAGGGTATTTGCATGAAAGTGAATGTCACAAACTCAGCAGGAATTCAAACTCATTCTGAGCTGCAAATCATTATTTATGTTTCATTAAAGATAACAGGCAATGTACTGTGGTTAAGCTTCTTATTGACATTTTCTTGTGTTTAAACAAATGTTTTCTTTTCTGGATACAAAGTGTGTAGAAGACTGTCCAAATGTTCTGTAATTCCAAGCACTTTCAGCTATACTTTTAGCCATTGTCAAGGATGATTTTATTTTTACTTTTTAACTGGATGTATGGGTTGTGTGTATGTTTCTAGAGTTATAGGGATGTTTTATCTTCTGAACACAGTCAGCACATTGTGACAGTGTTCAGAGTTAATATTTTTGAGTTTTGGCTTTTTCTTTTTTTAATTAAGGCTTCCATTATTTTGAATCATTTTTTATATGTGGATGCAGTTATTATGCTTGTATTTTCTACTAGTATGTTTTGGACAGAGTCTGGTAAGTTTGTGTGTGTATTTAAAAGGATTCTGATGGAGCTGTGGTTGGAGAGGTGTAACATAAGTCGTCTGGATAGGCATGTAATAGTGTGACAAATGTAATTATTTATGAGTTTGGTTTGATCAGGAACGCACTTCCTTAAGGGGCATTTAAACTCGTAAATAATGTTTGTCCTTTGTAATTTTGATTTTGCTGGTGTGTTGTTATTTTTGAGGATAATGTTAACTGTTTTAACTTTTTTGTAATAGATAATTAATGTAAATTCTTTTTTTGTTTGGGTCAACTGGAGTAGTGTATTTCTTTATGATATGTTTAAGTGAAGATTCATCTTGTTTATAGTTGATGTGCATTTGGCTTTTGTAGAAAATATTTATTTTTGTTTGTGCTCACTAATGTTATTTAATTTGGAAAGAAATCGTCTAATCTGGTGGTTGATGAGGTGGTTAGGAAAACCACTGTTAACTAGTGTCTGTTTATCAGCTGTACCAAAGAAATACCGAGGAACTTAAAGAAAGAATTAAATATGAATGCAGTAAAATAACAGAGGAAAATTTCCGACATGTTAATGAATCATGCAAGCACAGAATTGAAATGTGTTTTGAAAAAGAAAGAGGACATTTTGAAAAGCAAATTATCTCTGTGATGTGCAACTTTTGCCTCACCCAGTATATCCACTTTATATAGACCAGAGATGCATGATATCCACTACCCCGGATGTATATTTATGATTGTTTTTGTGCCCCAGAAAAGGCCATTAATTCGTTTCTCTTATTCAACAGCTTTACCGCTTATTCTCTGCAGAATTGACTATTTTTCTCTCAGGCATAAGATACCACTTTTGTCAATCCCATTATAGGCCTTGGCTATAGCCAATATTTTCCATGTAATTTTAGGTGTTTCTTTCCCATTGTCAATAGTGACCAAGTAAAAGGCAGAAAGACCTCTATTGCTCTTATACTTCCTGTTGGCTAAACTCATTTTGTAGTTACAGAAGGACATTGGTGATCATGGCTCTCCACAATTTCCTGTCCTTTGCAGTTCTTAATAAATTTTGTCCTTTTTGTTATCTCTCCTAAATTTTCTGTCATCCAATTACTCAAGCTTGCTAGGTAAGTTATGCATTGTTTTTCTTTTATCCTTCTTGCTGTCAATCTTCCCTATGAATATCAAATTTTCCAAGCTGTCTTTCCTTATTAATTTCCCTAGAAATTTCAACTCTCTCTTCGTGATGTTAAGTACAAGTGTCCATTTTGCTTCCATTGTCTCTAAAACTTTGTTGTTTCTCACATGTTTGGTCTATGGTATCCAAGTATTCTTCTGTAGAACCACATCTCTCTTGCTTCAAGTCTCTCCTTCTTTGAGAAGATGGTCCAGCACCCACCGCCATATAGGAGAACTGATATTACATAACAGTTCAATATTCTTTCCTTTCCTAAATTTTAGGTCTCTTAGGTGTCAGCAAGAGATGGTAATATTTTAGTCCACTTAATACTGTCTGGGAAATTCATGCTCCCCTGTTCGATCGTTAAATGAATAGAAGCATACTGGATAAAAAAGATTGTAGTTAATCAATGGAATATATTGCTCCACTTTCAATTGTTGTCATCCATTGGTAACAATCTGTTTTAATTCCCGACGACTTCTTCATTTCCGGCCTTGTTGTATTTTTTTCTTAACCATCGGATAATTTCCAACAGTCATTAGTCCAATCTACACAATAGACATGAATATGAGAAAGGGAGAGACGACCGACTTCACCACCAACATTAACTATACATACAATGACTATTCTGTCAGCAATGACTGCATTGATTCCTATCATTATTTTCCAATGTATATTTCCATTATAAAAACCATTTTCAAGGCATTATTTACATTATATAATAACCAGATTATATGTCATTACCACTGATTCCTGAACACTATTTCTTTCCTCCGGATTTTTCAATATATTTCTGCATGGGCAACAAATTGTTTTCCAACCAGTTTCCCCACAAATAAAATGTTGCTAGCCTCTTGCTGCTCCACTACTATTTTCCTGACAGGTATTCTGGTGAACTACATTCCTTGGTCTCACCAGTTCAGACCTTCACAGCTAGGACCTGCCATACCACATACACCGAGTCTACCCGTTCCCTTCATATTCCATTGGTAAGGAGGAAGTTCCACTCAGACAGCTTCTTCCCCAGAAGGGTTGCTATGTGAAACAGACTCCCGAGGGGATGCTTCCCTGATCACTATAATGTTAACTTCTTCAAGTCCAGGGTCAACCATTATCTATCCTACATATCCTCATAACACGTATATTTCCTGTCCTTCATAGGGCCTTATAAATTTTGTCTTTATTTCTCCTAAACCTTGTTCTGCCATCCATTTACTCAAGCTATATTATGAATCGTTTTCCTTTGTCTCTCTCTTCTTGTCAGCATGTCCTGTGAGTATCAAATTTTCCAAGCCCTCTTTCATCATTATGTCCCCTAGAAATTTCAACTGCCTCTTCCTGATAAGTATGACTTTCCTTTTGTTTCTATTTTCTGTAGAACTTCAGCATTGCTCACATGTTCAGTCCATGGTATCCTCAGGCATTCTTCTGTAGAACCACATCTCTCTTGCTTCAAGTCTCTCCTTCTTTGAGAAGATGGTCCAGCATTCACTGCCATGTAGGAGGACTGATATCACATAACAGTTCAATACTCTTTTTCTTCGCCAAAACAAATAAAAAGCAATAATGTTATTTGATCAAATATGCTAAGGTTTCTTTTCAATAGAACATAGTTTTGGTCTATAGAGATTCACTGAAATATGACAAAATAACAGTGAGGTGAAACCATGGTTTTCTCTCCCCACTATTTTAAAAAAAAAATCTAAACAGTGAAACATTTTCAAATTGTTGAAATTATCAAAAACTTGGCTGTTCTAGTTTTTGAGAGGATTGTCAGCTACAAATAGATTTCCAGTTCACAACCTCAGCATTTATCTTGCCGGAAAAAGATTAGTGATAACCAGCTGAAGTGATGCAAAAATTTTCTGCTCCATCAAGTGGGCATTGTTTACTGAGAATGATTCAGTACTCTGCTAGGGTACACAAAGCTTACACGCATTCTAACCTTGTGGACGATTCCTGGAAGTGAAGAAGAGGATTACCATTCTTACTTAATTCTTGACATTCACCACATTATGACACACTTTTCAAAAAACAAAGAGAACCATTCTTGGAGATTTGAAATTTACTTATTTTTAGCAAAACTGTGACAATTTTATATTTGAGAGGAAATTTTAAGCATAATTCGTTGAGAAACAGTGTTGTCAAGGGTGACTATAGAGATAGCAGCCTTTTTCAGAGATGAATTATTGGAAAGTGGTTTATCTCAATGCTCACTCACTGTCAACCATCAAATGTCAGCATTGAGATATTTTTTCCAAATATCTGGCACTGGGAAAGAGAGCAGGGAGAAAGGATTCAGGCTTTTCCCAATATGTGTAAAGTGAACATCATCAGATAGAATGCAAACTACCAATTCTCTTTTGTACACCAATAAACAATGAGATAAGATACAGAGTTCTGCTGGTAAGGCATTTCAGAATACCATGGTCATTGAATGATTTGGGAAAGGTTTTTCTTCCATAGTGAATGCACAATGAGTGATAATTATATATATATATATATATATATATAGGAAGAAATCTTTCTTTTAAACATCTTTCGTTACATGTGACAGACAAGATATTTCTTATCTACCCACAACTTACAAGAATTCTTAAAAAAAAAAAAAAAAATTCTGGTTGAGAACACTAAAATTCTATGTAAATCATATTAAAGGAAACATCTAGCTATAAGAGAGGCCCTGTATATTAAACATCTCTTCTACTAGCAACCTCACTTTATTAAACAGTGGGAGTGGAGTATTAAAAGATTTTTTTTTTTTAAATAGAAAGACACTCACTTAAATTCCAGCTATGCTTAAAATGTGAAGGCTTGGAATGCTAGTATTTAAAACAACACAAAAATAAAATACATCTTAAACAGTTAAAACATGAAAAGAAATTAACAAAACTTTATAGTCTTACTCACGAAGATGTTTGTTGAGGAAATGTTGCCAATAAATTTTAAATTTACTTGTTTATATATGTTTACTAAATTAACAATAAATTTAAAATTTACTATAGCTATTGCTCTTATTTTCTGATAATGTGTACAGATGTCCTTATTTACAAAAAATGGCATGTCCATATACAGAAAATAAATTCAAAATTCTTTTTAAATTATTGGGTATTGCTGAATTGTACTAAGTTTTTCATTTATGATTAGTAAATACAGTTTTTATTTAATAACAATACCACTTGACCGATACAAACTGATACAGAATATTAAAAGATTTAAATGTTTATAAATTATTATAATTAAAATTTTTAAAAACTGAAAACAATTCTTGTAAAAATTCATTATTAATTGAAAAACACTTTTTCAGAAAACAAGTGTCCATAATATATCTTTTTCATAAATGCAATGAAGATTTTTTTTCTAATTACTTAATGCCTTAGTTTTATTGTTTTTATTTTATGATTCAGAGCAGATTTTCTGTAACTGGTGATAATGTTTGATAAAGAAAGTTGACGATTTCAATTCTCCAATGACTTGTCCTTATAACTAATATAAACAAGAAGCACTACAAAAATGAATTTCTTGAAATTTCATAAATTAAATAAGTGGGAGGTAACAGATGTAAAGAAAAAAAAAAGAAAAAAAAGAAAAATATTTTTATAAAGATTTTCTAAAAAAAAAAAAAAAATTAATTTTTGTAAGTACATTTTTCTTCTCAAAAAATGGAAAATAGGAAGTGACGTTTTACATCCGGGCTTGCCTACAAACAGGATCGTTCATAACCATTTTAGACCCTCACCCGTAGATGTGCAGTTAAAATGCACTGAAACTAAGTTGCATCTTTGTTGTGAGTAAAATGGTTTTGTCTATATGATAAAATTATAATAAATAAATAAATATATATATAAGAGTGAGAGAGAGAGTGTGTGTGTGTGTATGTATTTATTTTTTTTTTTTCTCTTGTATATCTCGCTTATGGAAATCAAGTCTCCAAAGTTTGTTCTGTTGTTTTTGTTCAAGTACTTTTGACCGGTTGTGTTATTATCAAGAACCACATGCTGTCAGTGTTGGCTACATCCTGGTAGTTGAAGTTTGAAATACTTTGAAGTGACATCATCATGTGTAACGGTTAAAAAGGTGTGAAATAACACCAAAAAGGCTGCATCAAGTATTATACGTTATTGTTAATATAATAATCATCGTAATAACACATATATTCAATAACTTATTCGCACTTCAAGATGTAGTCTCTTGCAGTGAAAAATGTAATGAGGACTGTTTATCGTGTACAGTAATAGCTTCTATGATTATCACTCTCCTTACATTTGGTACATTGGTATTATCCACTAATATTTATTGGTAATTTATTGGTAGTTCATATTATCCATGAATATTTATCTTATGTCACACCAACATAAATTTAAATAAATTAACTCCGATATCTGAAATCGAATAAAAGCAAAAGGAAACATTTCGTATTAACAAACTAAATAAAACAGAAAAGTTTTTGTGTGAATGAATCACTAAGTTAATCAATTGGACAATATCAATGCTCAAAAGGTAAATATCTGGAATGGGGCTATCACCAGTTAGAGTTTACTAACCTTTCCTCATTGACGGAAACATTACAGGTGAAAACTAACTGAAGATGTTGAACTGCTGTGTCTTTTTTCACAAGTCTCCTAAAGAGTGACACAATCAACAACATTTCAGTAGACAAATGCATCTGCACATTAACCATGTACTGTCAGAATTAAGATAGAAAATTATCACAAAAACCTAAGATCAGGGCCGGTGATTCAGGCAACAATGTCCTCTGATATCACATCTCCCATTTTTTTCTGTTTGGGGGCTATATTAAGAATGTAATTTACAAGAGAAAACCTAAAATACATTCGGATTTAAAGAATTTCACTGAAGAAGAGGCAGGTTCAATAACACCTAACATGTGTCAAAATGCTAATTTGGCGATTTCATATAAGATTGAAAATTCTCATTGAAAGTGAGGTTTTGCTTTTCGAGAAATATTAGCTTATTGATTTAAAACATTTTCCTTTAAGTCTCATGTTGCTTTTTCTTCAACTTTTAAATGTAGTAGTTGCTTGACTTACACCTTGTAGGGTATTGTAAGTGTTGTGCAGCAATGGACTGGGTCTAAAAATATCCACAGCTAAAATGCTTACATTCACTTATGTACAAATACCTCTGTTAAAGGTATGAATCCATCACCATCACTTCCCCTCCTCATCTATGGATTAAATAATAGGGCAGGATGCACACTTTAGTTTTGGCTACAGGAGAGTCTATGAGATTAGCGCATGCATGTGCACGCGTGGTGTAAATAAAATAATTATCTTTTTCTTAGCAAATCAAACAATAAGTAAAATATTTTTGTGAGGCAGTTACCACCCAGAGAAACTATTGGTAAAGAATTTCACTGAAGAGGAGGCAGGTTCAATAACACGTAACATGTGTCAAAATGCTAATTTGGCAATTTTATATAAGATTGCAAATTTTCATTGAAAGTGAGGTTTTGTTTTTTGAGAATTATTAGCTTATTGATTTCCTTTAAGTCTCATTTTGCTTTTTTTTTCTATTTCAATTTTTAAATGCAGTAGTTACTTTATTTCCACCTTATAGTGTATTGTAAAAGTGTTGTGCATTGATGGACTCGGTCTCAAAATATTGGTTGCCAGAAGACAAAGGGGGCCCACTCACAACTAAAATCTTTCTCTTTGTGCTTCAATTCATTCTAAAGGATAATTTATAACAAATATCATCAATTATTAAATTAACACATTATAAGAAGCATATGTAGACCCTCTTTCATTTTATAATTTTAATTATTTACTGGTTGTGTAATGGATAGTGACTTGGAATGAGGAATCAGAAAACAGTTCCTTACATTCACTTATGTACAAATACCCTTGGGAAAGGTATTAATCCATCACCACCATTTTTCCCCTTCAGCTATGGGTTAAATAAATGTGCACTTTAGCTTTGGTTACAGGAGAGCCTACAGGATTAGCATACACATACATAGGGTGAAAATAAAGTAACTATCTTTTTCTTAGCAAATCAAACAATAAGTAAAATATTTTTGTGAGGCAGTTACCACCCAGAGAAACTATTGGTAAATGTCATTCAAGCCCAGCAGTAAATGTCTGGATGGGTTGTCCTCAACAATAGTTTAATGACCTTTCTTCATTGATAAAAACATTACAGGTGAAAAACTACTTGAACTCATTGAAGTATTACTTTTTTTTTCTTTTTTTTTCTTTCTAAATCTCTCTAGAATGTCTTTTCAAACAGACTTTCAGCAAGAATAGTGCAACTTCACATTACTGGTGTATCATCGGTTTTCGGATAGAAATTTACCAAATTGATGGCTTACGAGAGCAGGACGATTGATTTGGGCAGCAAGGTTCTTTGATATCACACCTGTAGATTTCATTACTTAAGGCCATGTTAAGTATGCGTTTTACAACAGAAAAACCTAAAATACTTTAGGATATAAAGAATTTCACTGAAGAAGAGGCAGGTTCAATAACATCGAACATGTGTCAAAATGCTAATTTGGCAATTTTATATAAGATTGCAAATTTTCATTGAAAGTGAGGTTTTGTTTTTTGAGAAATATTAGCTTATTGATTTTATTTTGCTTTTTTTTTTCTATTTCAACTTTTAAATGCAGTAGTTACTTTATTTCCACCTTATAGTGTATTGTAAAAGTGTTGTGCATTAATGGACTAGGTCTCAAAATATTGCTTCCCTCTGTCTTTTCTACAGGTATTTTCATGGCAACTGCTCTGACAAGCTTGTTTCCCCTGGTGCCCCAGATACATGAATTTAAGCATGCTACTAGACTGGCATCTAGATCCCACCCATTTACTGTTGAAATAGCTAAATGCAACCACCAATTCTACTCTCACAGTTTCTTTTCCTGCACCTCCTGAATGTGGAACTCCCTTCTGTTTATTTGCTTCCCTGATGACTTCAAAAATTTAAATGCAATGTCAATTGCCATCTATCTTTTTGAAGCCCGTTCATATTTTTGTCCTTTCCTCAATCCTTCCTATACTCAGTCTTCTCTTTCACTCCTGGTATACTATTGGCATCCCTGCCTTGCTTGGAGTGAAATGATTAAAAAAAAAAAAAATACATTTACCGGCCTGAATGTTCAAGGAATTTCATAGAAAATTTGCGCTCTCAGACAGGAATCAAACCTGTAACCCATTACAGGAACTGCCATTTGATCTGATGTGCTGTTAACCATTCAGCCACAAAGAAGTGTCTGCTTAGCAAAGTTCAAATTACTGTTTATAAACAGACGATTTTTCAATTCCTGTTGGAGAATACATATTTTCTAAAAAATTTGTCAAACATTCAGACCAGTAAATGTAATTAATACTGCTTAATTAAAAAAAAAACAGAGCATGTACTTAAATAAATTATATCTATAAAAATAACATATAAACAGAAAATATATTAAATAAATAATTAATGGACTTAATCCATTTCATAATATATAACACAATTACACATTTTATGTCATTATATATATATATAACACACACAATTACACATTTTATGTCATTATATATATATATATATATAACACACACAATTACACATTTTATGTCATTATATATATATATATATAACACACACAATTACACATTTTATGTCATTATATATATATATATATATATATATATATATATATATATATATAACACACACAATTACACATTTTATGTCATTATATATATATATATATATATATATATATAACACACACACAATTACACATTTTATGTCATTATATATATATATATATATATATAACACAATTACACATTTTATGTCATTATATATATATATATATATATATATATATATAAAAAACACACACAATTACACATTTTATGTCATTATATATATATAAATATATATATATATAAAAAACACACACAATTACACATTTTATGTCATATATATATATATATATATATATATATATATATATATATATATATATATATATGTGTGTGTGTGTGTGTGTGTGTATGTGTATGTATGCATGGTTGAGTGGTGAGAACAGAGTTGTGGGTCTGAATATCACCATGTTTGATTTGTGAAGGGAGGTGAGTTTTTGATAATATCAGCTTGGAGGAGATGACCTCAACATCTGAAGTCCAGGTTGACTCAAGCCTTGGAATTGAAATTGGGTAAACAAAACTGTCTGGAAGACATTGGTGTCTGTACTAGCACCAAGTCACAAGTCATTGTGAACGAGAGTTTGAGCACACTAACTTTGGTCGTCTACTGATCATGCCAGGTTATGCTCTTCCACTCCCCCATGTCTGTTCAGCATAGTTGCAGTATAAACCATGGGTGGCTCTGTGGTTGTTGAAGAAACACTTGATGTGTAGTAGATTGGTGCTGGGCTCAAATAAAGTGACAAAAACTTTATATATATATATATATATATATATATATATATATATATATATATATATCTCTTATTGTTCAAGTTGTGGTGAATGGGTAGAATGAGGGAGAATCACAAGGGTTAGGATTGTGCACACAGGAATTGACAGAGAAAAATCTTCGGTGAATCTCTAGACAGCCTCTTTCATCTTTGTTTTGGATCCAGAGATGAAAGACAACAAAGATAATTTTAACTTATCTATTTTATTAATTTTCATATGTGTTGACATGTGCTAACTATTCAGTGTGGGGAGGGTCATTCCCCCTCACTGGGGAGCCGTTTCAGACATAAAAGTGAATATGTCTACATTGCTTGACATATAACAACCAATTCCCTGAAACCTTTCTCCTATTTATCATTCTCATGCTGGCTTAGCCAATCAAAGTAGACTTCCTTATTTTGGCTTGCATCTGACCTCAAAGGTCAACCTCTAGAAGTCACAGATGAGATACAATTCCCCCTAAAAATAATAGTCTGCTAAACTATTATTTAACAAATGCACCTGAGTAGACATCTGCAACAGGGATTGGTTGGGCACTCTAGCAGAAGTCGTGAACTCAGAAACATGCAGACATGCATTATTAGTAATTTACATCAACACACACAATCTCAAGGTGAGCTAAAAAGAAAAAAAAAAGAACTAATTTTGTCATGATAATTTCCAATAAAATCAATCACTTATTGATTCCTGAATTGTTGATAGATTTTGCCATGTTTTTCCAGAAGACTTAGCTTTTCAAGTCAAAATAGTATGTTAAAGCCAAAGTTTAGAGAGATATCTGTAACACCCTTCCGTATACAAAGTGAGAAACGGCATAATCTAAAAAGTTCAAACAGATGGTTGAAGTAACAGATATTTTCTTTTAATCTTGTAACTTGATCTCGAACAAACACCAAAATCATTCAGCAAAGTCATCCATCATCAACACAAAGCTTCTCTTGTCAATGTTTATTGGACGATAGTCAAACATGAACAGACGTGTTCAATGATTGGTTATCATTTCACAGCCTGCAGGGGCATAAAAGAAAATATATTTTACAAGTTGATTAATTACGAATAATCACCATACAGGACCATTTTTGCCTATCATCAGCATGGCTAATGCTAACCTCCAGGAAAGTGACGCATTCTACATTCTTGGTTGCACTTTTTCCACTGATGTGGAGTGATTATATTGAATCAATTGCTAGGTTAACTGTTAGGAAAGTTAGATCATTTATCATCAGAATCCACCTTGCACATTTATAAATATACCATTCATCCGTGCATTGGATATTGTTTCCATATCTGGCCTGGCATTCCTGTAAAATATCTAGAGATTCTCGACAAAATCAAAAGAAGGTTCTGTAATGTTATCGATCTATACCTGGCATCTCAACTGCATGAAATTAAGTATACTACTTGATTGGCAATTAGGTCTCATCATTTTACTGTTGAGAGAGCTTGATGTAACTGAAAGTTCTATTCTCATAGTTTTTTTTTTCTCGCACTTCTCACATGTGAAACCCTCTTCTGGTTTCTTGCTTCCCTGCCCCCTACACTCTTCAAAAATTTACATGTAATACACAGTGTTTACAATAAAAATGGGATATATATTTCAAATAAACTTATTAAAAAAAAATGTCAGATCCAAAACAAATCCATTAATTCTTCAGAAACTATTCTATTACAGAAGCGGGAGGAGGGATTCTCAGTCCAACTCATCTCTGAAAATCTGACTAAATATTCATTTTTGGTTAGGCTGAGAGCTTTTCACCAGCTTCTTATATGCACCTCAGATAACCATTATATAAGCATCAGTTGGTATGTGGTCAAATGGTTAGAACACTAGTATCCTGATCATGACACCCAGGTTTGAATCTCTTAGCAAAAACTGACATGTCATTGTGACAGAGGATTTGAGTGTCCTGGCTTTGTTCAACCACTGATCACGCCAGACTGAACTCTCTCCCAGAAACTGTAACTAAGGTTTGCTCAGCATTGTTGTAATATAAACCACAGCTTGTCTCTGTTGAAGAAATGTAGGTGTCTGCAACAGACATTACCTGGCCACCTGAGCAGATGAGAATCAATGACTGTCTTAAGGCTGAAACAGTTATGACTTTTAATACAAGACGTCTTGTCTTCAGAAGAAAATCAAGATTTTAAAATGGTGATTTTCTCAGCAGGCAAGTTCAGTTTTCTTAAAAACACAATTTCTTTACTCCAATTTAGACACCTCTTGAAGTTTCTGGGACACATAATGAGAAAGGAGGGCCTGGAGAATCTGATACTCACAGGTCAAATAGAGGGAAAGAAGAGAAAACAATGCGTGTCATTCCTGGCGAACTTAAGCAAGTGAATAACAGAACGTGATCTGGGGCAGAAGGCTGAGGGAAGGAACTTGTTGAGAGCTGCAAGGGATAGAGGGAGTTGGAGAGCCATGATCGCCTACATCCTGAAAGGACATGGCACATAAAAAGGAAAAAAAAGGAACTCCTAATGGATGGCAAGGTTATATGGAAGCCCATCAGCTAGTAAATAGAAACTAAACCTTGTGGTGATCCACTATTGTAGCCTTGTGCCAGACTAAAATAAGCAAATATCCATATTAGAATTAGTATATGACATAAATAAAAAATTTTACATTCACTCAACCTAGATTAAATAAAAATTCTGTGAGGAAAGTATGCGAAAAATCTTCAGATCAAAAACCAGAAGTCTTGTTGTCCAGGAAGTCATTTATTACTTGTCGTCATTTTCACTTGACTTGATGAGTGTAGTAGTAGTAGTGTACAGGACCATACCCAATTATACAAAGTTGATAACTTATCCCCAAGCCTCATTGGGGACCCATTCTGCTTCATTTGAACACTAAGTTGGTAGGATTCAGTATCCTCACTAAAACCCATTACAATTCCTTTGAATTTCTGAAACTATTCTTACTAATAAACTATTGGTAGATATTTCTTTATATGGACAAACAAAACCACATGGCCTGAAGATTGACGTAACCATGTTTCCAAGAAAAGCCAATTCTCTGTTAATCTCAAGGATTTTTAGAAATAATTTCCGATTTCAGCCAAGTGAGTAATAAAAATTAAAATAACCCCCACTAAATTAGCAACAAAGAAAAGAGTACAGAATTGTTACATGACATTTGTACTCCTGTATGGCAGCAAATGATGGACAATCCCCTCAAAGATGAAGAGATTTGATTTGAAGCAACAGAAATGTGGTTCTACAGCTGAGAATACTGTGGACTGAACATGTGAGCAACAACAAGGTTTTGAAGAAAATGCAAATGAAAAGCAAACTTAACATCAGGAAGAGGCAGTTGAAATTTCTGGGGTACATAATGAGGAAGGAGGGCTTGGAGAACCTGATACTCAAAGGACAGGGAAAGGAGGACAGAGGAACACAGCACATAACATACTTGCTGAGCTTGAGTAAATATATAACAGCAAAAAGAAAAAAAACTTATTAAGGGCTACAAAGGACAGGAAGATGTAGAGGGTCATGATCACCTACGTCTTGAATGGATGGCATATAAAATAAGATGAAGAATAAGACGAGTAATTTGTCATTATTTTTCCCCACCTTAGAAGGTGTAGCAGATTGCTAGAGTCATAACCAATTATACTCAACTGTTAAATTATCTCCAAACTAATATCCAAGTTAGATTCTTTATGAACTCCTCAACCCATCTAATCTCTCAAACTTAATTAAGTTTAATTTCTTTTTCAATATCTTAATCTGGCAGTCAACAAATGCAATTATGCCTTCTTTCAGGTTCTTCCCCACTTACAGAACATAAAACCCAAGCCTTTATACATTTGAACTTTTGTTGGCTGTTAAATATGAATGTGTCAGCTCAAAACTTGGTAAATAACAAAAAAAAAAGGGGCAAATCCTCATCCTTTCAATCCTTATCCTCACTGGGGAGGCAGGGGACTTAACACAGCTTCAAGGCAGGGGACTTAACGCAGCTTTGATCCGTTGTTTTTGACTTGAACTCTCTTCATCAAAAGCCATGATCAGGTCAGTTTTTTTTATTTATTTTATTTTTCAGTTCATTTATTCCACTTTTGAATATTAACCCATTAAATGCGGATGACAGGAAGTTGTTGATGCAGTTAATGCGTTAAATGTCTATTTCTAACCTTGTACTGGTATTTTTGCCAAATCTCAGTGGCATAATATGACTTAAGGTCAGAGGTCAATGTTTGTAGTGTGAGAAATCCATGATACTCACCAGATACAAAACATGACTTGAGGTTAAATTTTTAAGGAGGTCATAAACTTAATATTCGTGGTGTTCATCAATGGACTTCGGACCCCCCCCCCTCATTTTGTGCTAAAATAAATCACTGGTCACCAGGCTGCAATTAATCTTTAGCACACTCCAGCTAAAAGACAGGTTAGGCTAACTGGGTACCAAAATGCATCTCCAACCTACCCCAGGCTGCATAAGACACACAACATAAAAGGTATGTCTGAAAAGTAATGGTACTGGTGTCACAAACAATTTCTCAATTCCAAACGACAAACTAAAGGTTTCTCCTTCAAAATAACCCCCACTGAAAGCCAAATAGATATTCATTTATGTATCATGCATCATAGGCAAATAAACATAGCAGAGCCCATTCCTCTTCAAGTCAAATCACAGCTGATGTTCTCTAACTTGAAGTCTCACATTGATCACGGACATATTGCCCTTGATTCCATGAGGGAACCCTCTGTTATGGCTGTAGACTTCAGCTTAAAAAAGCCCTACCTAGTGTTGTTTGTGCCATCACTGCACTAGTTGTATTCATAGCTATAGAGCCAAATCCACTCCAAATAGATAGCTATTGATACAAAATGGTTCATCCTCCCTGTGACAGGATTTGTTTTTACCCTACTGAGTGACTAGCCACCCTCCTCAACGGAAAAGCCCGGTGTGGGAAAATTGGCTTAGTCATTGATGACCCAACCACAACATTAGATAGTATTGAGTTACATGATGCCAGTAGCATTCATCGAGTGAACTGACATAAGACGTGTGTACATTTCCCCGAATATATCTATTAATTTCAACCAAACTTTGTACAAGTCCTATACACACCAACACTGCTTCAGTAACTGTCAATGAGAAACTGATGAAATACAATACCACTATAATGTTGGGCATAAAACTATTCAAGATGAAACAATACCAACTGAGTTTGTTCACAAAGTGGAAACTCCAATTTCTGATTTCATTAAGTCTTACAATGACAAATTTTTCTTAAAAGAGTCAGGGTCGGTTATTAATAATATCAGCCATACACAAACTGTTTACCTAGAGGGTCAAAATCAACTGACACCTTTCAGGAAAAAAAAAAATTAAATTAAAAAAAAAAAAAAAGCCCTTACAGTTCACAATTTAAACAAAGTCATAAAAGAAAAAAAAAAAAAAAAGTCAGATACTGCAAAGCCGTTCGCTAAATTGAAAACAAGATTCTAGAATTAGTTACTAAGTCAGAAATTGCCTCTTGAAGCACACTTTGGTACTGGCAATAAATAAAAGATCCAAAGCGCCGTAAAAAAGAAAAGGTTATTTATACTGTTTTCGGTGATTGTTCTCATCTTTGTTGTCATATTTGCAACATTTCAGCTGTTGCATGCTTCAGCCTTCTTCAGGTCATTGGAATTTCGAACTGAACCCTTTATTTTGTCCACCAGGGTAGAGTGTTCTAGTTCTATGTGCCATGCCTCTTCCAGATATTTCAGTCTCAGTTATTTGCCTTCAACTCAACTGATCGCTGAAGAAGGCCGAAGTATAGAACAGCCGAAATAAGAATATTACAATATTTGACAGTGTCAAAAGAGTGTTTTTTTTTCCCATTGACACAGCTATTATTCTAACTACCTTCACTCCTTGGCAATGTCTATTGTTTTAAAAGGCAACCCCACAACTGTCAGCTGCGCTGGCATTACTACTGATCCACTCTTCTCTAGTGCAATGAGGAGGGTATGGCATTGGCAGCTGTTACCTGAGGCCAGGAATCTCTCAATATTTTCAGTTGTGCTCTGACTGTAAACAGAGCCACATTCGAGAGATAAAATTTAATTTGTCTGCTCAAAGGTAGAAATTACACTTAGTATTTACTTGCCATCCCAAGTTGGCAGGATATGACACAAGGTCAGTTTAATGTGGGGAGCCCTAGAATATGGGCCAGGTTCAAGAATAGGACAGTCGTTGCAACTGTTGCTTGTGCTAACATTGGTATTACTACCAATCTGCCCTCTTTAGTGCAATGAGGGAGGTACTGCCACAAGCAGCAGTCAATGATATTTTCAGTTGCACTGTCCATAAACAGAGAGACAAAATGTAGTTTAAACACCCGAGAGCAGATTGTATTTACTTGCTGACGCAGGCTGGCAAGATATGACACATGGTTAGTTTAATATGGGGAACCCAAATGCATGCATCTGAGCCAGGTTGAAAAATAGCCCATTGACTGTACTGGCATCAGAATGACTATCGATCATCCATTTTTAGTACAATGAGGGCAGTACTGTTAGCCGTTTCCCAAGAACAGGCCCCTCTCAATAATATTTTTTTCAGTTGCGCTCTGTCCGATGACACAGGTGAGAGGTAAAATGTAGTTTATCCACCTGAGAGCAGATACTACACTTTGATCCTCACCTGAAGGCCAGGTAGGGAAGAAGAGCCTAACTGGAATAACAAAGGCAAATTGGTCAATGAATGCTGAATTTTTTTTTTCTTTTAAGAAACAACTAATATTATCATTACCATTTGGTGTTTTTGTTACATTTTATAAATGTACAAATACATTGTTTTAACAGATATATATACACTAAAAAATAAACAAACTTTCTCTTAAATGTTGAAGATGGAAGGGTACCTAATATACCAGTGCATTTTTTATGCTATCAACTATAGTACTTTCTAGTATGTGTAAGCTTACAGCCATATCATGTTGAAACACTAGTTCCCTTACAACCACTGAAGTTAAGCAACATTGAACCTGGTCAGTACCTAAATGAGTGACCATTTGGGAATACCAGTTTAGATGTGTCGGTGGTATAATGGATAACAGCCTGGAATTGGAAATCAGAGATCCGAGTTCCAATCCAAGTTGGGTTTGTTACATTCACAAATACTCTTCTCCTCCCAGCTATGGGTTAATTAATAAGACTTGTATCAATAAATCATTATTATCTCAAAAATAATTCTTACAATCTAAAAAGAATATTCTGCCACTTCTTCCCATTAGCTATGGGTTAAATAGTACGACTTGTATCAGTAAATCATTATTATCTCCCCTCTCAAAAAATAAAAATTCTTACAATCCAAAAATATTTTCTGGCTTTAAATAACCTGCTAAAGGTGGATAAGTCGTAAAAGATAAATCGCACAATAACTAGACTGGCGTCAAAATCAGTGGGGTGTAACTGGGAGGGTCTGCCCGAGGCAGCACTTTTGGCTTGTGGTGAGTTTTCAGAAAAGAAAGAAAGAAAGAAAGAAAGAAAGAAAAAAAAAAAACAATGGCATAATTTCAATAATTTTGGAAAAAAAAAAAAAAAAAAAAAGCAGTGATAAGGAAGAAGATAGGGTCAAATGAAGCCAATTTGTCTTTGATATGGCTGGCTTTCACCCAGCCAGCCAGCAATAAAAAAAAAAAAAAAAAAAAAAAAAAGCTGGAGGGGATAAACCTCACCTACAAGATGTGAAAAAATTTGAAAATTTTTAAAGGGCTTGATGTGGGGTTGCATTAAATGAATTTAGTGAATCCACAGTTTTTTCACACCTATGTGAGAAGTCCAGACTTTGGCATCAGTTCTTTGATTTTGATTTTTCGTGTGTGTAAACTGTTAGTGAAAAAAAATTAAAGGGAATCAATTGTTTTTTTTTTTATCTTATCATAGGCCTAGCTTTAATATGGATATAAAATCATTACTTTTCATAAATTATAAACTAGATAAATAAATTGAAATAATTCAAATGCTTTAACGATATCACACGCATTCCAATTTTTTCATGAAATATAAAACGGAAATTTAAAAGAAAATTGAAAATTAATTTTTTTTTTAAGTGCAGAAACTTTATTTAAAGTCCAAAGATGGGCATATTTTTCAATTTACAAGTTTTCATGGTAGTAAGACAATGCAAAGTATTATTTTTTTTGTTTAGATAGTTGAAGTTTTTATTAATCAAAATAGAGTAAGAATTAAAAGTATGATAACATTTATTTCAGTTTTTAAAAGTGAAATTAATTTTATTGGACTTTTAATTCTTAGACTACTAATTTGCTAATAACTTCAACTACATAAAACAAAATAATTTAAAAAGACATTCCATTTTTTTTTTTTTACATTGTTAAAACATTTAACTTGAAAGAAAAATGAACCGTGTTTCTGTTAATGTGACATTTAATTTATGACTCCTCACTTGTTAGAATTGAAATAAATATTTAAAAAACTGATAAATTATGAATTAAAAGTACAATGTGTTTTTTTGTTTTTCTTTTAAAAAACAGAGTATATAAACAAAAACAAGTTATCTTTTTTTTAATATTGTATAAAAAATAAACAAACAATTGTACTTTTATTTCATAATGTATCAGTGAGGAGTTTTATAACTTATGACGTTAACAGAAACACAGAAAAGAAAACCTGGCATCATGTGGACTTTAGATTCTGAGAAATGGATAAAAATATTAAAAATTGATGGGTGTACGAATAATTTTGTCATTGACATATATATATATATATATATATATATATATATATATATCTATCTCTGTATTCTATATCTGTTTTCTGTATGAATGATTCATTGTAATATAAATTGAACTGCACCACATACTATATATATATATATATATATATATATGTGTGTGTGTGTGTGTGTGTGTGTGTGTGTGTGTAACCTTAAGGGATTAATGTACATTGTAATATTGTATTCATTCTGGGAGGGGGTGGCAAACTTGAGGGCTGCCCCGGGCAGCAAAAACACTATCTATACCACTGGTCAAGATCTCATCAATTTATAGTTGAGCTGGTTAAATGTAGCTCTAAGTTCTATGCAAACAATTTCTTTCTTTTTTTTTTTTGCACTTCTCGCTTGTGGAACTCCCTTGCAGTTCCATGCTTGCCAGCTAAGTTCAATCTGCAAAAATTTAAATATAATGTAAATTGTTATCTACTGTCCTAATTATTCATTTATTTTCCTGCTCTTTAACGTTTCTGTTACTAATTCCTCCACACTCTGTAATCCCCTGCGTTTTAGTGGCTGTACTGCCTTGCATGGGGTGACACGGATTAAAAGAAAAAAAAAAAGTAAATGTAAGATTAGCGAGACAGTGATGACTATTTTTGTGTGGACTTAGCCACAAATGGAAGCCAAATAGAGTTTTAGAATATTCCAGTAAAGATGTACAGGAACTCTTGGAGTAAACACACCGTTTAATGCTACTACCCCCACTCCCACCTGCACACAGAAAAGTTCAATACTTGATATTACAGGGTTAGGATAATTCTTTGCCTTCCCTTTCGGTCTCACACCACCTCCATGCCTTTGAGAGGGTGACTAGTTCTATTGCTATGCTATGAGTCAAACAACAAATTGGGTTAGGGGTCGGGCAAACGGAGATGCTGGGACTGAATTCTTTTCAGTGTTCGAAACAATTAAACAATAATTACCAATCTTTGCTTCTTTTTTTTCCCCCCCTGTTTTGAACACAAAAAAGCGACAGTTATTTTTTTCTTTTTTTTTTTTAATATATCTTTATGAACAAACAAAAAAATGTTTTTCAAATCGCTTCAGCAAATGTTTTGTTCTCTGCTATTCATAACTGAACTGTGGTTACCACAGATTTTAGAAGTACACATATACTGCAACAACTTGAAGTTTTTACGAATATTTCTTTCATTTTGTTTACAAACTGCTTTCCACAAACTGCATAAAATAAAAAAAGTAAACTAGACGAAGAAGAAAAAAATGAGTGAAACATTAACAACTGACAATGCTTTATCCAAGAAATTCAAATAATATTACATCTAATACTTCTTTATTTATGTGCCTTATCCTTTCAAGATACAGGTGATCATGGCTCTCCACAATTTCTTGTCCCTTGTAACTCTTATTGTCTTTTTCTTCAGTCAGTTATGTGCCATGCATTATACACGCTCAGGCAATCATGTATTTTTTGATAGATGTCTGACGAGGCAGATTTTTCCCCCCGCAGTAGGTCACCATTTCTTTCTGTGGTAGACCAGTTGCTATCCAAGGCTATAGAACCCAGTCTGTCCTGCTATTAACCCATAGCAAGAGAGTGGGGGAGAAGAAAAGGATTCATACCGTTCCCATGGATATTAGCACGTAAGTGAATGTAATGGATTCGACTGAGATTTGAACTCAGCTCTCCGATTCCTCAAATGGAGCCACTATCCATTACTCCACTATGCCTTCTTTTTTGTTATTTCTCCTAAACCTGATGCTGCCATCCATTTACTCAAGCACTCTGTTATGCATCGTTTTCCTCTGTCCCTCTTGCTTTCTCTTCTTGTGAGTATTAAATTTTCCAAGCCCTCTTTCCTCATTATGTGCAGAAATTAGAAATTTCAACTGTGTCTTCCTGATGTTAAGTAAAAGTTTCATTTCATTTCCATTTTTCTCTAAAACTTCTTCGTTGCTCGTATATTCAGTCCAGATTTAATACGAGTGTAAATAAAACAAGAGAAATAAGATGAAAGAAATCTTTGTCAAAAATTAATAATTTACAATACTTTTTCCAAGAAATTCAAATCTAGCGTAAATAAAGCAAGAGAAATAAGACGAAAAAATACTAATCATATTAACCGTTTCCTTTTAAGGAAACATTTAGCATTAGTCGATTGAGCAGCCAGTGCAAGTTGAGTTATGCTTTTCTTCATGCCCAGGCTATCGGTTTGGAATCAAAATGTAGTATCTGTTCTCATCTATAATGGTAATATTGACCATTTCCTTATAAGGAAACATTTGGCATCCATTGATTGAGCAGCCAGTACGACTTTTGGCTGAAATTTATATAATCTTTATCTCAAAACAATTTTTTTTTTTTGGAAAATAGGTGTCTCAAATCCATTAACTGCTATCACTCTTTCCAGTATTGATGGAGGGTTTCCTTCCTAACCTTTTGTTTGAAGTCATGTGGAACATCAACATCTTGATTATGCCATTATTTTTTGAGTTACATGTTCCATTCATTAATCTTGTCTAAGAAATACAAATTTGACAATGCACATGATCATTATTGACTTAATTTACTTATTTGTTGCTATTTTTTTCCTCTCATAATATTTACTGTTACCATTTTAATATGGAGAAGTCATTTCAAAATATATTATTGCAGAGGGCAATAAATTTGTGGTGAGGAGTTCATGAACCAGATAGTCAGTGCTTTCTAAACCTGCAGGCCAAGACAAACAAAATAACACCATATTGATAAATATAAAACAAAAGATAAACATAACAATCTTTTATTTCAAACAATATTAAATAATATTTTCCATTAAGAATAAACAAACCATAATGAAGTCTTTTGTTTAACAAGTGAGTTAAGGACAAAGAAATTATGATTCCAAGTACCTGCTTTCCATCATCAAAATTGTCAAAGATGAAGATCAGTTAAGATGAAACTAAGCATAAGTTGTTGTATAGTTCTTAATCTAACCAAGAACCCGTAAGGCAAAAAAAAAAAAAAAAGTTTGGTTGTTTTATCACGTGTTGAGAAGTGGTTCAGGTCAAGAAATTTTCAGCACCTTCTCATATATGCAAATTGAATATGCTTCATCTTGGCAAACTTTTTCTCATAGAAACATCTCTCAACCACAGTCGAGATCTGTAATTCTTTCCAAGACTGCCTCGCATATGCTTCGTCAGGGCCTGAGGAAGGACAGAAGGCACAACAGCTGAAACATTGAGATAACAACAAAGATGAGGACAATAGTCCAAATATAAATAGAGTAACATACAGTTTTGAATTCAGAGTTGTCTTTTTCCTAGACTGGTTACAAACCACAGTTAGAGAGCTCAGTCTGCTTGACTATTTAACTCATAGTGGGGGGTAGAAGTAAACAATTCATACATTTCTCAAGGATATTTGTGCTAAAATGAATGCAATGAATTCAAAATTGGTTTGCCGATTTCTAATTCCCAGCTGCTAACAATTACTCTTCCTGTACATGTCTCATAGAAATATGCAATGCCAAAAGGTGGAATTAACTGTTGGGCAAAAACAGAATATCATTCTACATCAATGATTACCAACGTGGGGTACGGTAATATTTTGTAGTGCATGCATAGGATCTGCACCCTTCGGCTTACTATACCAATAGAATAAGGTGGGCAATTTGCAAATCAGTTATTAACAGTGTGCTCAAATTTCATTTTGCATTATTAAAATAATCAAAATATATTACAGAATTAACTTTCATTCAAATATTTTATATTTCTGACTTTCAGTTCCCTCTTATGTTTTGAAACTATATTTAACTGTCTTTTTGTTTTTTAATTTTTCTCTTTCATGGATGCCATAGTCTTTGGAGGCTTGTTTAGAGACCAAGTTAATAGCCTTTTAAGCTTCCTTCATGTGAATTGCAGCAACATTTTGAATACGTAAGAATTAAATATTACAAGTGGGTACCAGAATTTTAGAAATACCAAAGTGGGGCATGGCCCAAAATCAGTTAGGTACCACTGTTCTACACCGTTTGAACTGTTGTCCTCAATTTCATTGCCATATTTACAATGTTTACCTACATTACACTCAAGAAAATACTAGTTGTTTCTCAGCATGTCAACAAACTGCAAGTCAGTCACTCTTATTTGCAGATTTTAAGGGTAGGAAATCTATGATAAATATTTTTGTTTACTTTCCATATATAAATATTAAAAGAAAAATACTATAAAAATATTAATTTAGAATGATAGCATAGTCTGGATAAAATGCCATGTCAGGCTGAATGAAACGTCAGGACAGATTTCGCCTATGGGACATATTTTGCCAAACTTCTGCATTATTGCAGGGTTGTGACACTCTGCAAAAAGAAATGTAGACAGGCCACTGCTCAAGTTTAAAGACAAGCTGAAGGGTAATTTTGTGGCTGTCAACATCTCACATTAAGATGTTTGGACAGATGGTCTCTGATCGTAGGGAGTAGAGAACTAATTATTTCAATGGCATCAAACCACAAAGCCTTTCAAAAGTAAAAATGATGTTTGATGATTTTGTCAGATTTAGTATGCTTCCTCTTGGAAAATGTCTTCTCAAAAAAATATGCTTTTCCAAAATTAACTGTTTGCTAAAAGAATTTTAAACAGAATGGCCTTCTTTTCAGATACATTTGTAAAAGTCAATTCATTTGGTCTATTTTTGTATCAGCTTTTCATAATACAGTGTAACCCGGATATAAGAAAGATTTTCTCTGGTCCCAAATTAGAGCCTGTGTTAATAAAACAAAATAGACCAAACCCGGATATAAGAGACTTCTTCTCCGGTCCCGACAACTCTCTTATATCCGGGTTACACTGTATTACTGAATTGGAAATCAATCACTTCTATTTGCAGTTTTTATATGCAGGTTCTCAATCTAATGGCTGGCCACTTGTATCCAAGGAGACCTGTCTACTAGGGTAGCTAGCCAAACCCTGCAGACATCTGCTCAGGTACATTTGTGTTTGCTCAACACCAACAGAGTCTACCTGTAGTTTATACTGCAACTATTCTGAGCAAACCTTAGTTACAGTTTCTGGGAAAGACCACATAATCTGGTATGATGAACAGTCTGAACAAGGTTAGTACATGCAAACATTGACAGCTCCCAAATAGAGAGTGTCTATATTTCTGAGATGAGGTATTATGTACAGTATTTACATTAGTCAGACTATTGTCCTCATCTTTGTCGCCATATTTGTCACAACGTTTCGGCCGTTGTACACTCCGGCCTTCTTCAGGTGGTTGGAATTTCGAACTGAACCCTTTATTTCAATCACTGGGGTAGACTGTTCTAGTTCCACGTGCCATGTTTGATGGATGTCAGTTATCAGTTATCTCCTGCTAATTTTCCCTCTCCACTGCCTTAACCGGGTATTGAACTCACACTCTTTGGGTCTGTCACTGGATCTAACCAACACCTTTATCCACTGTGCCATGTGTCGTTGAGGAAAAATGTGTCAGAGGGAAAATTAGCAGGAGATAACTGATAACTGACATCCATCAAACATGGCACGTGGAACTAGAACAGTCTACCCCAGTGATCGAAATAAAGGGTTCAGTTCGAAATTCCAACCACCTGAAGAAGGCTGGAGCGTACAACGGCTGAAACGTTGTGACAAATATGGCGACAAAGATGAGGACAATAGTCCGACTAATGTAAATACAGCTCCCAAATAGAGTCTGTCTATTCGATTTCACTTGCAAGGCGTGGTTTTCAGGCACTTTCCAAAGGTGTCACATGCTGGATTGCCTCCTCTGGGCTGATAACATCAAAAAGTCACCTTACTGATAAATCGACCTTGGTGAGATTCGAACCTGGATCTCCTGGTCAGAAGGCGAACATTCTAACCATTTAGCTACATGCCCATAGACCTTTTAATAATGGATAAATAAAAGACTTTTTTTCATTATTTTATGCATATAAACATTAAAAGAAAATCTAACAGTTAATATTTCAGAATAATAGCAAGGCTTGTGGTCTTAATGAAATATAAGGGAGGGTTGGATTTGGCCCATGTGACATTTTTGGCCAACTTTCTGCGATATTGCAAAGAGTATGTTGTCACAACATTCATTTGGCTTCAGAAACTGAATAGAAAAGTTTTTCACAACTTGTAATAAAGTTTGCATTTCCTAAAACTGTTTCAAGCACACAGTTATTTTTCTCATTTTGAATTTCTATTCAGTTATATAAAAGAATTATATATTCATAACCTATATAATTCTATATTGCATGAACTGTAAAAAAAAAAAACAATTACAAATACTAGAAGCCTTAAGCATAAAACACAAACAACCCAACATCAATATGTTACCAATTTAAGAACAAAAACATGAAATATATTTCATGAATGAAAATAAAAGACACAGCACAGACAGACACATGAAGACAAGATACTTTCAAAAACCAGCATAATGCATGAAAATGTGATATTGGAAAAACAACAGAATACAAAAAGCCAAAATTGTTTTGGATAATGTGTGATAAAAGTTAAAAGTACTCAGACACTGGACAATTTATACTTAAATTTGCATAGTCCACCATAGTCCCAAATATACAAAATTTGTCTGAAATATGCAAAAGAAAATCTTTAGCAGAAGAAATCACACTGGTATTTAAGTAAACTTGAAAGTTTTATAAAAGTGCCACCCAAATACACCAAATTTTTAAAAAAATGGCTACTCAAATAAACCACACAATGTGCGATGGATAAATTGTCATCTAAATTACGCAAAAATTAAAATAACACTGACATCTCATTTTAACAGATATATTTACCAAGATTACACAAAAATATCTTGAAATACTAAAGAGTAAATTTATTCAATAAAAATCACGTGTGTGTGCATGTATATTATTTAATTTAAACATTTTTATTTTTTTAGCAGATACTCGTATTTGAGTAGACGGTCTGCTTATTTATTAAACAGTGTACCTGTTTATTTTTCTCTACCTGCCTGAATGTGTATGAAATCTGACTAAAGAAAAAATATATTCTCTTTTGAACCTGAATCCCCTTAGGGAAAAATGTTGTTAGATTCAACATGGTTTAGACTTCTCGGCTGAAAGTGCATCGATGACCAAGCAAAGATGAAATGTGTCTTTAAACAGATATTTTTCTCCAACTCTCGAAATAGGATACAAAACTAAGCAGGTACATCTAACGTGAACAAAGCAATTCTAAAGAAAGGGATGAATTTTTTTATTTAAAAATCTGACAGATTTTATTTATTACTTAAAAGTAATAAAATCTGTCAAATTAATAAGTAAAAAATCCATACCTTTATATGATGGGTATAACAGCATGGCATAATTGTCCATACCACAAAATGTTTAATATCTAAAATCTACTAAATCAATTGAGTTTCTTTTTTCCAGGTTTTCAGATAAGATTTAGCCATCTTGACACCATTTGTAGTATGAATCACTGAAAAACACCGAGTTATTCAGCTAGAAAGAGAACAGGTTAAAATCATTTTGTATCAGCCAGACTATCTTCCCAAATGAGCAATGGTGAGAGGAAAAAGATCATTCAGGCCTTCAATAATAGCACCAACATTCATACTCTGGCTTCCATCTTCAAAGTTCATTCAAGAACCATCAACAGCAAGATCGATCATCATTTCAAATTAGAGCTAAACAACATCTTATTGTTCAAAGTAGAGCCTAATAGAGACTTCCAGTAGGAGATCTTTAGTCATTTCTAAGATATAACAGTTCAGCTTTGCTTTTACACCCAGTATATGTGTGTGTGTGTGTGTGTGTGTGTATCACACACACACACACACACACACCCAGAGGAGGCATGGTGGAGTAGGGGGGAGCAACTCGGATTGAGGAATTGGAAAGCCAAATTCAAATTCCAGTTGAATCCATTACATTCGCTTATGTGCTAATGCCATTGGGAAAGGTACTAATCCTCTTCTCCTCCCTCCAGCTATGGGTAAATAGCAAGACAGACTGGGTTCTCTAGCTTTGGATGGCAACTGGTCTAGGAGAAGGAAAACTCTTAATTCAAAACCTGCAGAGGGTCATTTGGGGACCTTGTGGCACATAGCGCACCAAGTCTCTGTATTCGGCCTTTTAAAAAGTGTGGATGGTTCTGTACAAAGCCTTCCTCACTATAATCAAATCATATGTGCTGGTGTCTGGGCTGTCGGTTCCTAGGAATTGAGCTGCCTGACCCTCAACCGTTGAATACACACACACGCGCACACACACACACACACACATATATAAGTGAACATTGAAGTCAACACTCAGTGGTGACAGGCTGTTTCATGCTTGATGCAATCGTCAGGGCAGCCTGACAATCGCGTGTAGCATGAAACAGCCTGTCGCCTCTGAGTGTTGACTTCAATGTTCACTTTTATATTTACATACGCTCTATCTCTGATATTGAGCACTTTATCCCATAAATATAGCACACCTTAAAACAATATTTCTTCATATATATATACACTAACATCTCATTTCATTATTGCACTTGTTTTTTTTCTTTTACAAATTAAACATTTTTATTAACTCTGGGCAGAGCATGTTGAAAGATGGCATTTTCAGAGCCACATGGAGTTGCTTTGTAGGGTTGTGTCACATTTTGGTAGCAATAAAGCATTTTTTAATTGACGGTTTCTCTTTCCATTTAAAAATAAATAAATAAAAAGACTTAATGTCATTGTCCACTTAACAGGATGCTGGAAATTGTCAACATAACTTTTACATGTCGGGAAACCAAAATATACATCTCACTCATTTTACCGTGTGATTTTGGAACCAAATGAGCAATATTTTTTTTACATGTGAACAGGTTAGAGAATTTGGAACTTGTGCAGATAATGGCTCAGAATGAAAAACCTGAGAGCAGAGTTCAAATTCCAGTCACATTCATTACTTTCATTTACATGCAAAATACCCCTTTTCTCCTCCCAGTTATGAGTTGAATAACACGGCAGCCTGTGTCCTATAGCCTTGGTTGCCAACCAGTCTACTGCAGAAAGAATCGGCAACCTACTGCAAGAAAATCTTCTGGCTTTTCATATTTATTTCTTTGTGAAATGGTAAATAATAAATATTTCATTGTTGTTGGTTCACGTATCTTGTAAATTTAAAATTATTCTTGTAAGTAAGCAATCTAATAAATAAATGGTATTTAATATTTTTGTTGACAATTCTTAAGAATAAAGATAAGGTATAAACTCACTTTCATTTGTTTGCATTTTATTAAAGTTCTATTCATTGTTTTTTAAAACAAATATTGCCGAGAGTGTAAAAACAGAGTGTAATATTGGTGTCAAAGGAATAATCATTATTTTGACATACTGTTTTTTTTTTGTTTTGTTTTAAAAACAAAAAAAAAAACAAAAAAAAACATTGAGAAGAGAGTCAAAAAGAAATTTTAAAAATGGTGTAATGTTAGTGCCAAGGGAATAACTGTCCGTTTTCTGGAGGGCATAACAGTTAAACATTGCCAAGCTTCCCTATTCATATTGCAGCATTATGAAGTTTAGTTTTACAAGTCCTTGTTGCTTACAGTATCAGGGCAAACAGCCTACTAGATAACTTTGCAGAGAAAACATGAAAAATATTTCTGAAACCATTCTTTTGAGAAAGACAGAACCCCCCCCCCAAAAAAACCCCTGCAAAAATACACAAACAAACAAAAACAAAACACAAAAACAAAACACAAAAACACAAAAACAATTGCGTAATGGAGGATGGTCTTTTATACAATCAAATACACAATTTCCAATGGAGAAAATGAAAATGCTTATATATATATATAAATATTGTTTAGAAATTTGTCATATTTATGGGGGAACAGTACTGAATGATGTCAGGGATTGATTGATTAGTTTGCTTTTTTTTATGTGTTATCAACCCTTTGTGGGTTATTTAAAGGCAAAACACGTTTCAGATTGTATGAGGTCACTTACAGTACTGAAATTCAGAGATAGATTGTCTGTAGAAATAACCAGTATGGACATAGAAATCTAAACTGCATAATGACTTGCAGTTTCACACATTAGCAATCATCATGCAATACTAGTTATTGATTAATCCATTTTCTATGGCTTATCAACCTTTTGCAGGTTATTTAAAGCCAGAAAATTTGAGATTATAAGTCTAATACTTTTGCCCCAGCCCCTCAACCTCCGACATCTTACTCTCTGGGTTGAGGTATCAACTCGGTCTTAACTGAACTTAAGGGAGTGGCCGTAGGTCTCCTGAGCATCTGTAGATCATTTGAACGGTCCACTGGTTTAATCCTGCTTCCTGCCCACGTTGTGTTTGGTTTGATCCAGAAAGCAGAAGTGATGTTCATCCATTCACAGTCGACTGAAGATGGAGACACGGCTGGAGAGTCTGTGCTAAGAAATTTAGAATGCACAAAAAAAAAATATATATATCTGCAGAAAGCCGGACAATAAACTATTCAATGGTTGAATTGTTAATGTCTTTGATATAGCAGAAAAGGATAGTATAGAAAAGAAATGGGTTTCCGTTCCCAATGGTAGTAATAATAGTAGCAGTAGTAGTCGTCTTAGATGTTGGAGGAGTAATTTGCTTCTTCGTTCTTATATCAACAGTACATGTTAGCAGGCGTTTTGTTCCAATCTCTGAGTCACTTTTGTACTTCTTCGAGGCTTCAATTCAACTCTGCTCACTTTCAATCTCCGACATCTCTCCACCCAGCTCGACTGCACTCGAAGACAGACGAGCCAAAAACTACCTTGCGTCAGTCTGTTCCGTTTGCCTCTTTTTCAGCACAACTACGCATTAATATAGAAAAGGCTGGCTGGTCATAACCGACCCTTGGCCCTACTACTTTGCACGTGATTATCATGGGTTCTGGTTACTTTCAACCAAAATCATGTGAATTCCAAAGTTCCTCATAGCTTACTAAGTTCTATTTATAATTTTAACCGATAAAAATTATTTCGACCATCTCCATTGTTTTCTAATGACCTAAATTCCAAATGGGTACAACTCTTGCCCTAGATCAGATTTCCCATCAGTAAACAAAAAAGCTCTGATTTAATTTCGCTACTCAGATCCACTCCAATTTCAATAAAAAAAACATATACGTGTGTGTGTGTTTCTCTGACTCGTCTCTGTCACATAAGAGTGCTTCTTTTTTTTCTGAGATAATAATGGTTTAGTGATACAATTCTTACTGATTAACTTATAGGTGGTAGGAAGACAGGGATTCATAACTTTCCCAATGACATTTGCATGTAAGTGACTATAACGAACCCAACAGGAATTGGAACTCGGCTATCCAATTAACAATTCCAAACCATTATACCACCTGCACATTCAAGTTTACAGCTGGTATTCCCAAGCAATTACCCATCTAGGTACTGACCAGGTTTGATGTTGCTTAACTTTGGTTATCATACAGGACCTGGTGTTTCAACATAATGCGGCCATAAGCAAAACTGTGTGTTGATAGTAATGACGAATGTACTTGTGACAAATCAGACTTGTCTTATTTTAACAGGTTTCTTTTCTTTTTTAATTCTTCCTTAAAAAAAAAAAAAAAAAAAAAAAATGTAGCAATTTCCAAACACCCCAGTATACAAAATCCAAACCATTATAGATCTTTACATATATGTGGATAGTGTCATGGTTTTGGAAGAAGAAACTGTGATTGGCAAACCAAGTTCAAACTGTAGCCTAGTCAGTAGCATTCTCTTTCACACAACAACTTATGAGGAAGGCATGAATCTGTCATTTTTGTTCCTACTTAAGGATTAAACAGTAGGGTAGATTAGCTAATCTAGCCTGGTGTGGCAGCCAGTCTGGGAGAACAACTATAAATTCAAAAGATCATGAGAAGGCAGTGAGAAATCACTACTATCTTTCCCATGGAGTCATGTACATACATAAGATTTATTTAAAAATCAAAAAGAATCCCACAAATTTATAATCATCTATGTAGTTTATTTTCAGAATTATTTCTGGGAAATTTAAGACAAATTGGTTTAAAAATGATAATTGGAAAAAATTCTTAGTTCTTGCAGACTTTATGGCTACAAAACATTTTGCTTTCATTGCTTGCCATGATAAAGTTGGAAGATGAAACGTGTCAGCAAAAACTAAGAATTTTTTCAAAATTGTCATTTTTAAACCAATCATCTATGTCCTGAAGGGACAGGACATTAAAAAACAAAAAAAAAACAAACATCAAATATTTTAGAGAAGGAGAGGAAATGTCACAGATACTGTAGGTAGGTAGGTAGGTACAAAAGAAGAAATAGATAAAGATATTTAGTAACAAAAACATTCAGTGACAGGTTAATAATTTAACTTTGTGAAACATTTTGACTTAAGAAAAGGAATGTTTGTACTGATGAGACACCATACAGGGCAAACATTGCCAGGATCTTTTGGCAGACTCCATAACTTATTCCAGTCCGGTGACAGAGTTGATGGATTGTTCAGAGATGGTCTTCATGGATGCATTCACATTTTCTGTTTTTTTTTTGTTTTTTTTTGCAGGTGGATGGTTACTCCTGGATGTTCATCATTTCAAACTGACACTTAACCAGCCTTTTTTAAGACGAGTGTCACTCGGAAAGACAAATGCCTGACCTAAGGAACGTTTGCCAAAAACCTGACAAAGCATTTTGAAAAACTTGGTCAGAGATTTTTCAAGCTTTGTGCCAAACCCGATTCAAACATGTTCATATTTGTCGGCCATTGTAAAGATTGCAGAGTCGTTGCACTATATTACAAAACTTTTAATAATAAGTGAAACAAGTAAATAGCAAAAAAAAAAGTATTGTCAGACTCAGTAGGCTGAGTACAGTGATTGATTGATTGATTGATCAATTTGTTTGTTTTTTATGGCTTATCAACCTTTTGCAGGTTATTTAAAGCCAGAAAACATTTTTGGATTATAAGAATTTTTTGTGGCAGGGGGAGGGGGATAATAATGATTTTACTGATACAATTCCTACTATTTAGCCCATAGCTGTGGGGGGAAAATGGTGAATTCATACTTCCTCAGCCCAGGAAATTTTGTGCATAAGTGAATATGATGACCGGAATTGAAACTGATTTCAATTTGCCATCAGTTATCCATTACACTGCCCGCACATCCAAGCTTACAGTACCTAGTATTCCCAATCAGTTACCCATCTGAATACTGACCAGGCTCAACACTGCTTAACTTTAGTGACCAAACAAAAATTGGTGTTTCAATGTGATATGGCAGTAAACCTTGGGTACAGTGAGTGTTAGCTACATGTAAATTTCTGTTGAAAAGTATATATGCATGGCAACTGTTCAATGTCCCATTTCATGATAATATTAATAAAAAAAGATTTATATTTTGGGGTTCATGTCTGAATGAAAAAAAAGTCATCAGTAATACTGCTTGATCATAAAATCTGAATTGTTTGTAAATGAGAAAATATGAATATGTTGCAGACATCAGGGTGTACCTCTGATTTATTCCTTTGTGTTTAACAGAGGAGTGGTATGTACATATTGATCATCAGGCTGGAATAGTATCACAATAAAAACTGGCACGTGTGTGTGTGTGGGTGGGTGGGGGGGAATAATTTTACCCCCCCCCCCCCAAAAAAAAATTTCTGAATTTTATTAATTATTCAGACAAATATTTTCACATTTCATTTATCAGATGTGAGTTGGAACAGAGAACTCAGAAAGCCATGTTCCAATTCCAGTTAGGTTCATTATATTTACTTACACCCAAATACCCTTGGGAAAAGGGTATGAATCCATCTCGTTTCCCTCCCAGTTGGGCCATAGCCTTTGTTGTCAACCAGTCTACTGCAGAAAAAAACAGCAACTGAGTGCAGAAAAATATTCTGCCTATTAATCATGAATTTAAAGACACATGATCGCTGAAGTGTGTATCACATATGGCACTTGACAAATATACTTACATTTTCATATTGTTTTGCTTTGCATCACAAAGCCCTGCCAGTGAGGCCCTCGTATACACTGAGTGCCACAAACCCCTCCAAAAGAGGGTCATTTATTGGGTTGGTGCTCACAGACACAGTTACAAATGCAATCAACATTTAACGACAGTTACAGGTATTATTTTACTGTTACACTCATCTCATCCCCAACTATTATTGACTATAAGTAGTCAAATGGTCAATGACAGTGAAGTAAGAGCAGAATTGATCATGCGCATTAGGTCAAATAAGGGTAACAGTAAAGATTTACAAACCAGTTACAAACATAACCAGTGTTTATCTATAGACTCAGATGAATAATAATAAAAAAAAAAAAAAATGATTTCAATATTAGATAACCCAAAAATGGTTGGCATGTTAAAAATCCGCCAACCAAAACTAAGACCCTCGATGTGGCCTTCGTCCTAGATATGACAATAAACTACATGCAGCAACAAGATCAGGAGATTGGAGATTTTGAGGAGCTGTTGTTCCCCAGGTCCATCCTAACCTGAGGTGGTAACACCTGTTAGGGTTCCAGCTATGGGAAATAGTAACTCCCAAACAAAAATCAATATTACATTTTTATAATAAAATGACCAACAATACATTTTTATAGCAAAATGACAATCAATATAAAAAATATAAAAATGCATTTTATAGTAAAATTACCAACAATACATTTTATGATCGACCAACTATATATCTAAAAAAACGTACCTTTACTTTTAAAGTATAAAATCATGTACAAAACATCATAAAATTACATACAAAATAGTTAGATTTTGGCATTAAATAGCCCATAAAAGGTTGCCAACAAACAAAATCAGCCAAACAAATCAACGTGGGGCCTTAGGCCCAAAAGTGGACCAGGGAAATATTTTAAATGGAGACAGCAGGCACAGTGTAGTCATTAGTCAGGATTTTTATTTTCTACTAGATTTTGCTTTTGTAAATAAAATATATTTTCTGTTACATGGAATTTATATTTGTGCTAATGTGGGCCTGAAATTTTTTGACACCCAAAATGGGCCACAAGGAAGAAAGGTTGAGAAACACTGACTTAAAGTCTATTAACTGCTAATTACAGAATTGTTTCCCTTTTTCATGAGAAAAACTTAAGCATCAGCAGGAAAGAATCCTTGAAAGTTAATGATAATTAGTATTTGCAAAGAATTATCTGAATTCTACAATTAGGGGTCAAATTGATATTGAACTTAAATGCCATAAAAATGTAACATTTAAAAAACAGTAAGAAAGTTGGCATTTTTAGAAATACAAGAAATTGTAATCCAGTGAAGAAAGAGGGGAAAAGACTTCATAAAAAAACATGTTAAATGAATAAAAATGCCAGTAAAAAAAAAAAAAAGGTGAAGTCATCACACACACAATAATAAAAAGTGGTCATTTTTATTAAGTATGGTTTTAAATTAATAAAAATGGGTGAAAAAAAAAGAGCAATTTTCAAAGTCTAGAAGAAAAACAAGAGAAGGGAGAAATTCAATAAAATCTGAAGGCAAAAGAAATGGAAAGTTCTACATTAAAATGTTCTGCATTTTCCCTACCCCAGCCATTCTGAATAGATTTAACAATAAGCAAATCATGTGACCATGAACAGCCAATCAAAACGATAGACTATTTATCAGAAATGGCAAGAAATTCAGGTTTGAAAAAGAGAAAAATGCGTACTGATTTAAAAATGTAGATTTGTGCTTTTTTAGTTGAGCATGTGTGAAACGAAGACTGGAATTTCAATAAAATTGCTTTGATCTGAAAATAGAATGTCTAACATTTTTAACTGATCAAAATGCAGCAGGAAAAAGAAGCAGGGGCTTAAGCCGAAACTTAAAAGAGTAAGACAATTGTCAAAAAATAAAATAAAACCATAAAATGTGTGTGCATGTGGAGGATCTTCCATTCAGAGTGGCAAAAGATTAAATGTTATTGCGCGTTAGCTTAAGGCCTGGCAAACTTCAAAATTTGTGCCATTATATCAACAGCTGAGGACTTCAACATGAAGCTACAAGTGAGATCTTTGTGACTTGACAAGAAACAAATGGGAAAAAAAAAGGAAAAAAAAAAAAGATTCCTTTCACAGATAAATTCATGAAAATAAAAGATGAAGAATTTTAGTATCAGAGTATGTTATTTATCCACTTTCTCACGGCAGGAGGAGGTGTCACAAAGACAAAAACTGGAACTTCTGGGACCAGACTTCATTTATCACATGAAGAGGAGAGGAGAGGAGAATATATACTACACTTTGATCTCAGCCTAACGGTCCGAAAGGTGAGGAAAAACATTTCATGCAAGAAAAAAAAAAAAAAAAAAAAATTTATATATATATATATATATTATATATATATTATATATATATATTATATATATATATATATATATATATATATATATATAATAATAATAGTGTTTACACTGTTGTCCTCGCCTTTATTGTTATATTCACAACACTCCAACCTTCTTCAGGTGATAAATGTACAATAGGCACTACAAACAGATTTTTTGTAAATTTTCTTTCATATTACTACAGATTTAAAGCACACCAGGTCATGAAAATAAGCTGTTTTTTTTTTTTAATTAAATTTTATACAAGTTAATAGGTAGATTCAGTTTGCCACGTAAATTAATTCCCCGTTACAGAAGCCAAAACAATATATTTATACAATGTCATTTCTTTAAAATGTAAAAAAAAAAAATTTTTGAAATTTTAAATTCATAATCTGGAGTTCTTTTTTTTCATATATTACTTTTGATTAAGCATTCCAAATACCAAATTTAAAAAAAAAATTTTTTATTTTTAAATTTTAAGAAATCACACCATATGAACATTTTTTTTTTTTATTTCCATCGTGGGGATCCATTTACAATAAATTTGCATAAACTGACTCACGCCCACTATTAACTTCAAGATTATATTCTATAGTAATATGAAAAAAAGATATTTTTTTATAAAAGATTATTTCTGGTCATAGTGACTATTGCAAAACTTCACCAACCATATTTCCTGTTACTTTTCTCACTTGTCACAAACCTCTGTACACATAACAGAGAAATTATAATTCCTAATGATGATTATGATATCATGTTTTCTATCCCAAATGTAAGACAGATGCTTATCATCCCTAAGGTCTGACTTAGGAAAACAGAAACCAGAGCAAAAGGTTTGTTTTATAAATAATCAGTTCCGCAACAACCAGAGATATGACACTTCAAAGTTTATTCACCTATCCACAAGGACAAGCTTAATAAAGGAATATTTTACAAATAGAAACAAAAACTAACTAATGCCTGTGCCACAAAGGTATCCAAGCAACCCACAACTTTCTCTTTTAGTGCAATATGAGTACAGACAAATAAAAAAAGCTGGAAGATACAACATCCAAAATGTTGGTTAAGTAGGAGCCAAAGGTGAGAATGCTTGTCCAAATATAAAAGCATTTCATCAGAATATTTTTAACATAAAAAGATGAATCTTATTCCGTAAAATTTTGGTGCAAGTAAAAAAAAAAAAAAAAAAAAAAAAAAAGTAATGTTTTTTTTTCCTCTTTGTTTCATCTTGATTTGCAAAACTATTTTAGAGTTTAAGAAATACATGACACATGATTGTGTCACATGACAACATGAAAAACAAAAAAGCTGTGCCAAGGACGCACAGTTGCGTCATTTTACGTACAATGGATGCAGGTTAAATGGATTAGTCACTGAGCAAGAACAGATTCAAATGGATGCAATATTGCATCAGTTTTATGCGAATTCATTCAAAAGAAGCAACTGCATAAAGAAAGCAAAATTCAGACAGAACATGTTCTGCTTAGGTGGTTTAATAAATTTTATTTTATTTGCCAGAATAAAGTTGTCCTACATAGCAATTTCACATGGTAACAATAAAAAAAACTGAGACTGCATAATATAAATATTCAAATAAGCATTGAATGGGTTTAGAAATTTCATTTTATTTACCAGAATAAAACATAAATTGTCTTCTATAACAGTTCTTAATGATAAACAAAAAAAACATAAATGGTATTATGTAAGAGCTGAAACAGAATTTCTTTTTTTTTAATCATTTCATCCCAAGCAAGGCAATAAAGCCACTAAGATACAAGAGGTTACTGAGTGGGAAACACTATAAGCAAAAGAGACCATTATTAAAGAAAGAAAATTATAAAAGAACAGTAATTAAGACAACTGACATTGCATTTAAATTTTTGAAGATCAAATTTGACTGGAAACCAAGAAAATACCCGGAAGAGGGTTACACAGGCGAGAAGTGCAAAAAACTTAGGCATAAAACTTATGGTTACATCTCGCCATTTCAACTGTAAAATAACGAGATCTTGTCACAAATCTAATAGTAAACTTAAATTCATAAAGTCTAGATACCCTCGGAGGCACGGTGGAGTAATGGATAGCAGCTCGGATTGAGGAATTAGAGAGCCGAGTTCAAATTCCAGTCGAATCCATTACATTCACTTATGTGCTAATACCCTTGGGAAAGGTATGGATCCTCTTCTCTCCCAGCTATGTGTAAATATTAGGACAGACTGGGTTCTATAGCCATGGATGGCAACTGGTCTACAAAAGAAAATGGCAACCTACTGCAGGAAAAATCTGCCTCGTCAGTCATGTATCAAAAGATACATGATTGCCTAAGCATGTATCACACATAACTGACCCCAGAGGAGAGCTACATTTATTTTGAAAAATACAAAAATGTGGCACAAGGCCAAAAGGAGTGATAGGGAAAGGTTGGTCTTCAGTCTGTTTTATCTTAAACTTAGCTAGCTACCCACAATTACTGACCCAAACATACCACAGTATTCTTTACACCAAAACACATTCTTACTTACCATTCTTACTACAGTCACCATAATAAATCAAAGACTGTATGAAGTCCTAACAAGTTCCCAGATGTACAATTTGTCTTGTGAATATGGCAACAAAGAGGACAACAGTCTGAACAATGTAAATAGTGTAAATAATTACAATACCTTATCTCAGAAATATCAACCAGTAGCAATGAATGTATTAATAAATTCAAATTTATTTACCAAAATAAAGCACAAGTAATCTTATTAGCAATTTCTAATTGTAAATCTAACAAAAACATTGATAGCCTTATGGAAGGATTTACATATCCAAAATAACTGAATGTATCAATAAATCCAATTTTATTTACCAAAGTATAGTCTCATACAGCAATTTCTAAAAGTAACTTTAACCTTTAGCTCTTTGCATTATTAATATTATTTTCCTTTCTACTGCATTCCTTTTCAAGGCTTCTTAATTGCAGTATCCATATTGTTAATCTCACTCAAAGTTGTTATCTGTTGCCATAGTAGGATATGACAACACAACTATGCAATTCAAACACACTATTATTCAGGGATAAGAGTCACCTTCAGTGGTTGGATAAACATTTTTGTCCAGCAGAGGAAGTCACATCCAGAGTAATAAAAGCTAATAAAAACATCAATTGCATTATATATAACGGTTCAAATACCCATAGTAGCACTGAATGCATTAATAAATTCAGTTTTATATACTGAAATAAACCACAAATAGTCTTATATCACAATTTCTAATTGAATGTCTAATAAAAACATTGATAGTATTATGTAAGGCTTATGATGTCCAAGACAGCAGTTAACATGTTGAAGCATTAAATAAACAAAACTTTTGTTTTCCCCACTTCAACTCTAGACATTGGCACTGAAATGATAAATTGCTATTTTTATCATCTAACCTGATCACTACTTTGTCTTTCGCCTAAACCGGACGATTTCTCAGTCAGAACAATAAAAACTAATGGCAGAAAATTGCAAAGGCCTCTTGCTTGTTCATCAGACATTTGAATAAATAAGACTTACATGATTCCAGTAGCCACAGTAACCATGCTGAGAAACACTGTGTGGTCATAGGTCAAAACCATTCATCCTATGAATATTTTAAATACCCAACAACGCTTGCATTTCTTCTTCGGAGGCCAAATTGCAATAAACAGTTTATGAAGAATTGACATTGATTGATGATTAATTTAAGACAGCCAATCAAATACCTGAACTAATCCATTAATTATTTGGACTAATATCCTTATCTTTTCTGTTTCAAATTGCTGCAGTCTGCCCAGTGAACATTCTTGCTGACTTCAGATGAATACTGCATACCAGGCAGTAAACTAGCTTGCAGGCTACAGGTGCATGGGGAGAAATAAGTAGAAAAGGTGGTGGCATTCTTTAGATCAAAGGCGACACTGATTAAAAGGAAAAAAAAAAACAAAAAACAAAAAGACAACTTAGAAAGTTCTTGTGAGTGCCACTATAATATTTTGCCAAAATGTAAATCTGCAACCAAGATGTTTTCAAATATCTCCTTGCCTATAAGATAGACTCTTTTCTCAAGCAACATATATGACTATAAAAAGATTAAAAACAATTAAAAGAAAACGGTTAAATCAAAAAGCCTTCTATTATCTAAAATAAATACATAAGTCATCAAAATAAATAAAATGAGTCAACAATACCATTTACATTTTTGTGTATTAGGCATTAAATTACATCACTTAGCATCTTCCATAGTTTTACCTTAATTTCATAATTGGCGTGAAGAATATTTATGAGCGTTCATAATTTTTAAAATTTTGAAAACCTATTAATAATTTTACTCCCGTGTTGCAAAATAAAATCCTTGAAGTCCATCAAAGAATGAAATGAATCAGTAAAGAAAGAATAACTTTCCATTTATTTTTATTCTGATGTGTATGTGTGTGTGATTTTCCAAGCGTAGCTCAGATGTGGCACAAGGCCGAAAGTATGGGGCACCCAGTGGGGATCGAACTCACTACTCAGTCGTAATTGTTCTAACGAGACAAGCTTGCTAACCATTTACACCACCTCGAGCTGCCGTGTGTGTGTGTGTGTGTGTGTGTGTGTGTGTGTGTGTGTGTACGAGATAATACACGTGTATTTTGATTTCTCGTTGCTATTGGTAAATAAAACTTACCAACAGCTGAAAATAAATAATAAAAAAAAAAACATTAGAAATACTGAAAAGGTAAATAAAAATTTTTTTTAAAAATCAGAAAAACAAATCTTTCCTTTTTTTCGGTTTTTGTTTACATGAAAAATTGCTGCCCAAATACACTAAATAGGTGAGAATGTGAGAGATATCTGGCAAAAATACCTTTACCTTTCGACTAAGAAGAGTAAGACAGCGCGAAAGTTACTCCCCGCCCACAACACTTTTTTTTAGACATTTATGTAGAGAAAAATAGTGTCTTGTATGCTACTAAAGTAAAAATAACAAAAAATAACAAAATCAAATATGTCAAGAAGCTTTGCTACCAATGACAGTCTACTCTTGAAAATGCTTAAATAATTTCTTTACCTCAACATTGGCTGACACCAGGAAAACTTAAAACTAAAAGTAAAACAAAGTAGGAATCATTTTGGAACGACAAATATCCATGCCCCCCACCACCATTTCCCCCAAAAGAGATTGGACGGGAGGAGAAAAAAAAAAACAGTGTTTACGAGCAAAATACTTGATTCGGGTGTTTTTAACTGAAGATAGCAGATCTGTTACATTTGCTGATAACCGAAGGAGAAGGGGGTCTCGGCAGTCGTCTTCTTTGATTTGCAATTATTTAAAGATTTCATGTCACAACTGGCACTTATCCACAAAGAAACGACTTAAAACACGGTCAAAGAAACAATAAAATAGATTTTCAAACCAACAAAAACCGAAAGAAGCATTATCGATACTTGTCTTAAACAAAATAAATCTTTCCGTGCAAAAACAGAAGCTTAGTATGAGTATATAAAATCTCAAACCACAGCAAGTCAATATGCATTTCGCAAACACAGTGAGCGGTAAAAATGGCCCAAGTGAAAAAAATAAAAAAATGACACATGTGAAAGAAAGACAAACTTTTTAAACTGCTTAAAATTAAACACCAGTAGCTGTTTAATTTTTTAAAGCAATTTAAAGTTAAATTTCTAATCAGTGGTCACATTGTTTTTACTACTAGTTCAGTTGTCCGGCAAAAGTCACGTACACTGTACACACCACTGATCTTTTTTTTACCACAACCCTATCATGGCAGCCATAAAGGAAAAGAGAATATTTGCTACCAATGATACATATATACTAAATAAATTATAAGATCAATTACTATAAGATGGATATTTTTTTCTATTTTTCCACTTGCGCCATTTTTACCGGTATTATCATTACCTAAATTCAGGAAAAAAAAATAACAGTTCCAATGAAATACGACACCTAACCAGGTTATTTTTCAATAAAAATTCTCCATATTTACTCGTCAGTATTTCCAAAAGTAAATGAATAATAGAAAACATTTTAAAAATCCATTTTTTTTCTTCTTTTAAGTTTTACTAAAGACAAATTATACAGCAGACAAAATATCGCTTCCTGGAAGTTCCTGTGCTTGTAAAATGTAAAAAGATTTTTTTTTCTAACTACGGGACATTAGCGTCGTAGTGGATTAAAGTTTTGGCTTGTGAATTCGGTGATATAAGTCAAGTAAAATGCGAGTTCAACCCCTGGGTGAACAATAACTGGGCAAAAAAAATAAAGGGTTAAGTCTAGAATCACATGTAGGACACAACACCCAAAAAACGCAGTAACAAAAGATGGAGACAAATCTGCGCTTGTAAATAGTAGAAATAATTCATTCATTGGATCTGACGTACCTAACCGCTCAGCCACGTCGGACTTACTGGGCAGTGCTAAAAATAACAGTGGAAAGAGAGCAGTCAACCCCATTGATTAAATAAAGGGCTAAGTTTGGAATCGCCCAAAACATAGTAACAACAAAAGATGGGGACAAGTCTGCGCTTCTAAATAGAAATAATAATTCTTGTTGTAATTTGTTGAAATGGGACATCTTGGGGAATTTGTGAACAGCTGCCGAAATCCCATACAAAACTCGACTTTTGTGTCACATTCTGTTACGACGTGGGCGTACGGATAAATGCCCCTGAAACATAAATAATAACAACCAAAATAGACTCGGGCAAGCCCCCCCCCCGCCCCAATCTTTGTATCAATGGTAATTCCTTATTTGAAAATGTTAGATAAAATATTATAACTTTGTTTATGTTAGCACATGCGTGTCAATGAATGAAAAAGCCGACCGGTTATTTGACGCACACTAGCGACAACAAGGACCGAAAATTTAGGTATCAGTCATTTATCCATAGTTTCATGACTGCCTCTTGGTTTGTTCAACATAATCACAAAAACACTCATACCCCGTCCCAGCACTCGACATACCTGTAACCCACCTTATATTTCCTTTCTTCTCAGGGTTATTCACAACCCCTCCCCCATCCATAAACCGCATTTTTTTTTTAAATATATCGTTTTTATCCCGCCTCAGCTCAGTTTTCGGGTTGGCCTTAATTTTTTTTAATCTATGTATCCTACACTTTATCTCAATTTACTTCCGTTTTACTTTTCTTTTTTCATTTCTGCTGCTTCTTGTCTTGACATTTTTTACATTTTTACAGCTACAGTTGTTGTTAGAAACGAGTGGGTCCTGAACAGTTTTCGAACAGACCGAGGAAAAAAAAAAAACATTGTTTGGTCAGATCTGGTGGAGTATGTTCAGCTGAGAATTTTTCAACACCTCTCGCTGTTTATAGAATAGATATATGATCATTTTTAATTTATTTTGTTCAAAAGTTATTTTTTGATGGATACCGAGTAGAAGCTCTGTCTTAATTAAACAGTATTTTTTTATCCAACTGCATCTAACTGCCTGAATATTCGAGAAATCAGGTAAAAAAATATACGTCCTCCGGCAAGATTCGAACCTGCATCTTCTATGGAGAACCGTCATTCTGACGTGCATAAAACATCGGCCAAATGTGTGTGTGTGTGTGTGTCTCGTAGGCATTAAAACAATTAAAACTACTAGAGACACACATAACTACACTATTGTCTGTTGAGACGGAGAGTTACCAACGCAACGGAAAGCAATACGATATATTTAATATCCCCACACGGCATTCGCGACTTTAATCAAATTCTAATTGCTACCGGCGTCCAAAAAAAAAAAACAAAAAAAAAACCGTTGTGGCATTTGCATTTTCCCCCCTTTTTATTGACACAAGGCCACATATTGGGAACCTCTTCTCTTTTGATTGCTGTCAGCGTCAACACTTGAAAAATAAAGTTTATGTTCTCTAGCGCAACCTCGGCAGTAGCAATATTTTTTAAAAGAGCGCGAAGCGATCTGTTCAAAATTGCATCTTCTGTGTTTTTTTATTTAACAGATAAATATCCAGCTTTGATTGATATGAAGAACACGAAGACAAAACCCGAAAGGACAATTTACAGAAATTGTTAGAATGGGCGAAAAGACCAACATCAAAGCAGCATTAATTGTAAGGCTGTCGCGATTTTAAATGTGAAAAATAAAATTACAAAAAAAAAAAAAAAAAATATTTGAAGGTTTTTGAGGAGTGCTAAGGTTATCGTCTAAAATTAGCTCAAACAAATACTGGCGGCGAAGAAGCCCTTTCTCCACCAATATATATCATACCTACCGTGCACCAACGGCTTAGTAATAGAATCCCCGAGTGACGCCAATTCAGTCGAGTTTCAATCCTAGCTAGAGGCAACCGGACGTCTATCACACTGATGAGCTGTGATACAGCGAAACAGTGTCTGTGGATGACAATATATATGCTCCTGAAAAATTTATTTCGGTTGAGCTCTCTGGGGAGGAAGTGTGGGTTTGTAAACAGTGACTATTACAGCTAATAATGCAAGACTCTTCGGTAAATCGAATTGAGTTCTCTCAGTCACTGTGTGTTTATCTAAAATTAAATACGCTTAAATTCACTTTCATCCGCACCGTGCGCCAACGGCTCAGTGGTGGAATCCCCGATTGACGCCAATTCAGTCGGGTTTCAATCCTAGCTAGAGTTAACCGGACGTCTAGCCGCACATCAGTGATACAGCGAAACAGTCTATGGGTGACTATTTATATATACATACTGGCAGCATACATTCTTTAAGACATGTCTCATTAAATAATTTAGACATCTTATGTCTACTTAATTTTAATAGGATCTTCTCGTAATTATGAACAAGTTTCTTAGTATCCATATTAAAGAAAATTACCATGTTGATGCATATTCATTTTATTCCAAGTATTTTCGACATTAGCACAATGTCATCATCAGGGTTTTGTTTTTGCTAAGACAAAAAAATTATTGTGTTCATTTTTCTATGACAAAATATCTGTATTCATCTGAAAATTAAATTTTTAGGTGTGAAGTGAAAAACGCTAAGGTTATGTACTGTACAATTTTAAATTTTATTATGTAAAGCCGCGTGCAAACTTCAAGGGAGGTAACTTAATTATTGAAATGTCTAAATATTTAAAAAAAAAAAGAAAAGAAAAGAAAAAGCTATTTAAAACTATTAGTTAAAACCTAGATATTTTTAAACTATCTACTGTAAAGATTTTAAAACATTTGTGCAGTATTTATAATACATTTTCTTAAGGGCTGGTTTCAATAGATAGCTTCAAGAATTTTTAGTTTAATATATCCAAAAAAACTAATAAATATTAATATATCCACCACAGATCCTAGTAAAAAAATAAAATTAATTATATACTAAATTCAATATATCCAATTTAATCATTCGTAATGACTCCAACACCCAACTAAACACCCACCCACCAACTAACGTGCTGCAGAAAATCAACATTGTATAGAAATTTAAGTGCCGCTTGGGAGATTGTACAGCCAACAGTTAGTCATACCATTACTACATTGTCTCGAAGGTTGAGTTTTCATTTAAAAAATGCAACATTTACAACACTGTCCACATTCGCAATTTAAGAGAATTCTGTCCACATTCGCAATTTAGGAGAAATCTTATTGAAAATACGTGTGTTTTTTCATGAAAATAATAAACAAACTAAACTCCGGAGTTTCGTAGATGAAACTTTGTTGTAATTGTTCAGTCCACTCATCAGGAGGTTTCAGCAAATATACCAGTGTATATTTCTCCTATTCTTACATATGAGTAGAAAGCTTGGTCGCTTTACTGGCATGCTGATATAAATACATAGACATATATATATTATACTAAATTGTTCACTCCACTCATTAGAAGGTTTCAGCAATTGACTGCTGTTTCTCATTTTTCGTTATTTTTATAGCTAGGTTTGATGTAATTAATTTATGCACTTGTTGGGAATTTTGTTTTTATGTCAGTTTTTTTTAACTCTTTGTATGTGTGTGTTAGAAAGTGAATGAGAGTGTGTGTGTGTGTGCATGTGTCAAAAGGTCTCCTTTTCATAATTTTCTTTTATTTTTATACTATTAATATTTGTGTTCCTAATTCATCTACACGCTGTAACCCCTTGTGTCTTGCATAGAGTGATACCGATTAAAAAACAAATTGTCCAGGTACTTTACGAGAATTTTAAACGTAAGATTTAGAAAGAAGAACTTTGTCCAAATAGGTACAACTCGTTGCGGAGTATGGCCAAGGACAAAGCTTTATGTATGAGATATAAAAAAATAAAAAAAATCTCCCAAAGTATTTGAAAGCGTTGTAAAGAGTCCCCCCGCTAACCAAGCATAAGAATTGATTTCGCACTATACGACCCTTTGGAGTTGATGGGCACTAACACCACATTCCTTTTCCCCAATGACACGAATAAAGGTCAATTAGTTCTAAAAGAGAGAAATAGACAGCTAATATATCGCTTACAATATTTTTCACCAGCAGTCGACAATAATTTTTAACGCCATGTCTCCTTGCTTACTTTACGGTCTAACGTTTTCCGCTAGCAAGAAGTGGACAGTCGGTACCTCCGAAAATTCGCTATAAAAAAAGAAAAGAAAGAAAGAAAAAAAAAAGTATACCATGATGACAAAAAGGCCCCAGACTTGATAAAAAAAAAAAAAAACAAAAAAAAAAACAATGTTTTATCAAAATTTTTATATTATTAAGAGGAAATACCAAAATATTTTTTTATTATTTTATTAATTTTTAAAAATCTTTCTGGCACGTTCGAAACTTTGGTTAAAATAAAAATCTTGTTTTCCTTGCATCAGCTGGTGGGCCAAAGATTAGTACTGGGAATTTTAGCGTCTTTTTTTGGCATTAAAAACACGGTTTTGGAAATTCTTGCAAAAAGCAAATAATTGTCAGATTTTAATTAATTCTTTTAGGACTTATTCACAAATTAATGTATTTATTATTGAAATTATGTTTTTGTTTTTTTAAGAAAACTTTGTGTGCGTGTGTGTGTGTGTGTGCGTGTGTGTGTGTGTGCGTTATCCCCACTTACTTAATTTTATGAGATTTTCAGAAATTAAAATTCTATCCTCTTTATATTTATATTAGTTAAAAGCAGGACTCCTTGATTACAGGTAGAGCAGTGTCATGATCGCACATGTCTTGAAGGGGCACTGCACAGCACCAGAAGATTGCAATGCAATATATCATATGTCATGTTTTTTCCTTAAGACGGAAAAATAAAGGTTTGGTTTGTTTTACACCATATCAACTTGAATGGGTTATTTAATGCTGACAAGATTTTTATTGCTGCTAATAGTTTTTTCCAAAAATGTATTGTTGGTAAGTTTTTTTTTTAAAAATATATTGCTGGTAATACTTTTTCCAAAATAGTATTGCTAGTATTAAAACCTATTTTTATACATTCATAGTGTTTTGACCCCTTTTGGGGTGGTTTATTTACCTATATCTGAGACCCTGACAAGTGCTACCACCCCGGGTCAGGATGGACCTGGGAACACCAGCAATTAAGAGGTGGTTTCACGCTCCTCAAAAACATTCTGTTAACAGGTAGATGTTGTTTATCCTTATACCCGGGACAGGAAAAACAAAGAAAATGAAGGAGTACATCTATTTAAGTCTGTAGCTAATAGACTAGCAATGAAGCCTCCACAAACAAAGAATGACGGATTGAAACATATTGTCAGCCATTGAGTTCTAATGGTGGACACTGATCTTGAGCATCTCTCCAGCTAAACCAGTCTGAAGGAAGAAAGCTTAAGTGATCCCATTTTATTTATTTAAAAAATAAGAAAAATTACTTTCGTTACAAATGTGAATTTTCTTGTTTGCACAGCAGGCGAGGCACATATGAAAAAATAAAAGGAGAAAAACATTGCATGTTATTTTTCAGTAATATCCTATATTTTGATGTTTGTTAAATGTATTTTTTTTTTTTTTTTGGTTATCTTTCCTAAACGGCCATGTTCACAGCTGAGTACGCATGCGTGTTTTGAATTTTAGATAAGCAGATGCAATGTAAGCCAACCGTGAATTCAAGTCAGGGTTAAGTTTATAGCAGGTTAAAATTACTAAAGAAACATTTTAAATGATACCAATACGTCAGGTGCATAGTGTCTGGAACACCATGATGTTTGTAATTTAGGTCCGACTAATTCTCTCAAAGCTGTTAAAACTCCACGGAACCGTTGTTTGGGCAAATAAAATTGTCAGTGAATAATTCCTCAGACCGTATAATATAGTTTATATTAATAGTTTTTATCGTATAGATTGCTTATATAAATAATATTTTACATTCAGTCTCATTTAAGTTTACAAAGAAAAAGGTGCCATTTCAGTGCGTGATCTACATGGCGAATGTGATCTGGGAAAGTACTACACTAACATTTATAATAAGAAAATACAAGAAGAATAAATGAAAAAACAATGATGAAGTAGTCTTTATTTATGAATAATAAGACAAGAGGAAAAACTGCTCTTAAGTGAGGTGTTTCGTCCGCCGAGAAAATTTATCAAGGTAAATGTAAGGCTCTATTTTGCTGCATGTGTTTATATACAAAAGCAAGGATATCATTGGTTTATGGAGGCTTTTAAATTTGAGAATGCTCATGAATATTCATCAGGTGATTGAAAAGTCAGTCAAAACATGTGGAGGACACAAAGTGCCATAATTCAAAGTATGGTAAGACAAAAGTGAGTAATATACAAGAAATACATACATATATATATATATATATATATATATATATATATATATATAGGGTGTCCATAAAGTTCGTGAGCACTTTAAAAAATTTATAACTTTATTTGTATTTGCGATAAAAATAATTTGTAAAAAGGATTAGAGAAAAGTAAATCTATATATTTTAAGGTTTTATTGAAATTCTATTTCCACATGTCTTCCATCATTAGCAATACAAAGGGTAATACGATTTTGCAGTTCACAGAAAACATTTGCCAACTGATTTACAGTAATGCCTGAAATCACATTAGTTATTTTAGCTATACTTATAACTAGGTACATTAAACTTTATAACATTTTTTACAGATTATTTCTATCGCAAATACAAATAAAGTTATAAATTTTTTAACGTGCACACGAACTTTATGGACACCATATATATATATATATATATATATATATATATATAATCTCTTACCAATAGCATGACAAAGTTTCATGCACAACGCAACCTTGAGGTGCCATTTTATTAACACCAGCGCTATATATATATATATATATATATATATATGCATGCACGCACACACACACACACACACACACACGACTCTCCCGTCGAATTCGACGTATGAGGGTGAAGCAGATCAGTTCCTAGGAAACAGAGTCAGATGCCGACACATGAGATTTGATTATAGTGGTGAAGGTTTCGTGCAGGACCATCCACACTTTTTGAAGGGCTGAATACAGAGACCTGGTGCACTAAGTGCCACAAGGTTCCCAAACGACGCTCCACAGGTTTTGAATTCAGAGTTGTCCTTCTCATAGACCAGTTGCCATCCAAGGCTATAGACCTTTCCCAAGGGTATTAGCACGTAAGTGAATGTACTGGAATTCGAACTCGGCTCTCCGATTCCTCAATCCAAGCTGTTATCTCCACCTGCCTCCTCATATACATATATATATATATATATATATATATATATATATATATATATATATATATATATATATGTGTGTGTGTGTGTGTGAATTATTTTCAGACAGAGTGTATTTGTAAAGAAACAAAATGAATAAAAAAAAAATAGAAAAAAACTTTTAAAGATTCAACCATAATTTTGATCTTAACCCCCCCCCCAAAAAAAAACATTTACCGAAAGAGAAAGTAATTTACTCCGAAGGAAAATTCTCGAGAGTGCTGCTATTGAATCTTATCAAAATATAAATCTACACCTTGGTTTCTTTTTCATCTCACCTTTACTGAAAGAACTACTACTTTCTCAGATCAACTTTCATGGCCACAAAATCTTTTTACAAAATCAAAAAGAAACGGTTAAATCTATTACCTCATATTAATAAAGATGTACGGCACATACATGTGGACCTATGTGCTGTACTCCGAATCATGCTACCAGTGAATGGTGTGTGTGTGTGTGTGTATGTATGTATGTATAAATTTATTGCTTAAACATTATTTTTAATGGATACCCACATTTGAGTATGCTTTTATTTATTAAACAGAATATTTATTTATTTCCATCTAGTGGCCTGAATATTCAAGAAATCTTGTTAAAAAAATGTGTTTTCTGGCAGGAATCGAACCCGTCTTTGCCTAGTAGAAACCAGGATTGGATCTGACATACTTTTGATCTCTCGATGACAAATAACCTACCGGCCCAAATAAAGGCCCGAATAGTACTTTTGAACATGAATCTTTCCGATTCCTGAAATATACATATCTGCTCAGTGTCGTATCCTAAAATAATCAAAGACGATTTTTAGGAATCGATTTTTTTTACTTATTAATCCGACATACCACCCGTGTCTGTACAATTTGAATATCATTAAGAAATGCAGCAAGTAAATGTTGGACATTGGATTGCATAATTTTCCAACAAATAAAATCTGGATGAGATTAAAATGTCTGGATTGGCATACCACTCATATTTTTAAGAACGTAGATTTTAGAGTCCAGCCACAATTGTTTGATGGTCTGGGTATTGATTCCATCATTGACATAAGTTTTCTTGGTGGGTGACGGTGCTGTGGATTTAATATTACTTAAGATTCAAACATGCTGGCCATTCATTTGATTTTTGGTCGTATGCATCTTCATTTTTTATGTGGTTTTTGTTTGTTTTGTTTTACGGCATATCAACCTCAATGGGTCATTTAATGCCGACAACTTTTTTTCCTGGTAATATTTTTGTTTCGTCAAAAATCTATTTCTGTTAATATTTTTTTTCTCAAAAAGGTATAGCTGGAAATATTTTTTTTCTTCAAAAATTTATTTCTGGTAATAATTTTTAACAAAGTATTTCTGGTATTAAAACCTATTTTTATAATGCTTTTTACCTCAGATTCGGGGTTAACTATTTGCGCATAGCTGGGACCCTAACAGGTGCTACCACCCCGAGTCAGGGTGGACCTGGGAACACCAGCAATTAGGAGGTGGTTCCACGCTCCTCAAAGTCTCCTGATCAGAGGCTTTGCTGTTGGACGTAGTTTATCGTCTTACCCAGAACGCGGATGTAGTTTATCGTCATACCCAGGAGGCATGTGGTTTTTGTTATTTTTAAAATGTAGATCACACGCTTCAGTAAATTTGCGCGCGTAGATCATATTCTTAAATGTAGATCATACACTAAAGCAGCAGTGAAAAAATTAGACACAGTTTGATTATGTATAGGTATCGTAGCATAATTTAACAAAAAAAATAAGTGGGATGTTTTAAAGACAATTTAAGATATTGGTTAAAAAACAAAAAAAAATAAATAAACACACACACACACACATACCGGTTACTAATTTCTGATATAAGTTTTCATTGTACTAACTAACAAACTACATCTGGTAACAAGGACTCTAATTAGAAGATTGGAGGAGCACCTGTTAGGGTCCCAGCTATGGGTAAATAGTGAACACCCAAACAAATCAAGAGTACATTTTATAATACAAGGATCAACAGTACATTTTATCTACAAACTAGAGGAAGCTCGGTTCTCGAATGTCTCGCATGTCAAACAAAATTTCGGTTCTCGAACAACATAGCCGAACCGAGTTAACCCGAACGGAATCATTTCTGAGTCGACCGCCATATTGAATACATTCGCGTGTGTTATGGCGTGCTTTTCTTTACCAAATTTATTGTACTGTGAATTTTTTCTTCTCTACATTGATTCCTATTGGAAATACAGTTTCAGTTTACGAACGTCCTTCAGGAACGAATTAAATTTGTGAACTGAGGTCCCACTGTATCTTACAAACATACACGTACCTTGAAAGTATAAAATTATGTACAATAGTATAGTTGAATGTCTAAAATTGCGTACAACATATTTGGATTTCGGCACAAGTGTATGTGCATGCAATGCAGATTGAACCGGCTACAGTTGTTTAATGGTTTGCGAGATCTTGCTCACAATAATGATTGCATAGCAAAGCAGCCAGATTGTCGAAAGAAACGAAGAATCAAATGTCAAAGACGTAAAAACGGCGCCCCCTTCACCTCCTCCAGCCCGGTGACTGAAAACAGAACCCAGATTAACTTACAGTAAAAAAAAAAAAAAAAAAAACTGAAGAGGAAAGATTAAATTTGCCTGAACCGACCTCTCTAACACCGACAGGAAATATGTAACACTAAACAGTTATGTCAACCATTGGGAAGTACCTACCCTCTACCATAGAAATAAATAAAAATGATGAGACACCCGTCTAAAACTATTAACACGAACACAAACAAGTTTTTTTTTTTTTTTAACTAATGATTTAAAATAAAGTCATTCATTAAAATCAATCCAACAAAGACGGTTCCCGCATTCCCGTCGTTTACTCTTTATTCTGGAAGGCGCCTCATCGTGAGGTTAAGGTTAACGAGCTAGTTTGGAGGAGTTTAACCATAGACACTATTTAGGCAACTTCAGTCATCAAAGAAAGCATTTGTCCTGCCACTGCAGTTGTTTCCAGTCGCCAAATAACAGTTTATTTAAATTTCACTATTGTATTGTCACATCCTGCTATAGCAAGAGCAAAAAAAAAAAAAAAAAACAACATAAAAATAAACAGCCTTGACTTAAATCTAAAACAAGTCCACTGCAGTTTGTATTTGAGGAGCAAATGGAAGGACAAATAATACTTATGTTGCGGGACCAATTTTCCTTTTTAAATTTTCCTCAATTCAGTTTCGTTTCAGGGAATTCCGTTTTTTGTTTTTTCCCTGTTTTCAGTATGGATTTCTGTTTTTACTTCATTATAATAATTAGTGAGAAAGTGTAAGCAATAAATGTTATTAAAACAAGCAAATAAAAGGAAAATGAAAAATTTTACTTGCTGGAATATCCACCCACTGTAGAAGTTGCTCCAGCTTTATAGGGTCTTGTAACTATATATTTCTGCCCTTCTTAATCTAACTTGATAAATTTCTGGGACAACCTTTGCAAAGAATGCTGCAATCCTAAATAAGAATTAAGTGAAAGTGACAAAAAACCTACAGAAAAGTAGCACAACAAATTCATCATCTACAGACAAAAAGCTACATTATCGTTTGGTCACTTTATTGAAATTACTAAATAACATTTTTGAATAACATTTGGCTTTCTGAAATGACAAACTGCCCCCACAATCTGTCACCATATGGAATAGGAAAAAGGAAAGAATAAAAAAACAAAAATAAATCTTTTGCTCACTACCCCCCCCCCCTTTTTAAAATTAAATCAAGCCAAATTCTAAACCTTGGTTTCCAAATACTATGGAGACAGTAGGCAAGGAGAATGTATTAAAATATTACAGACTTTTATTCTTTGATGTCTGCCAGCCGAATGAGTTAAGAAAGGCAAACACAGTAACAAATAAAAATGACAGTTGGTAAATCTGTTATAAAAAATGTCCATTTCAAGATCGCGATTTCTGTTTCGAGTCGGCCATTCTGTTTTTTTCACGTAAAATAAGGGCCTCTCTATTGAATAATGTAGAGTGCTGAAGGTCCTCAGTGTCCCATACTTGTGGCCTTATGTTAAACCAAGCCTAGTGAATAACACGGTGACTTGGTGTAGAACAATAGTTAATATTAATGATCTATTTTGATTGATCATTTAATAATGCGTAGTAGTGTATTTTTTAACCCACCCTTTTGGCCTTGTGCCAAACAGTTTAAAAATTGACAACGCACGATTATCTCCCTTTTAAAAAGGACAGTAACCCTTTTGCTTTATTTTTGTCGCATTTCCGATAATCACTGGAACCCGTTGCTCTTTCGAAAGAGGTATTCTCGTCATTTTTTTTTTCTTTTTTGAAACAGAACAAAAAAGAGGGACGAAAAATATATGATTGTTGTTACCGATTATTTAAAAAAAAAAAAAATCTCTTTTCTTCCCAGGGACAGAAATAGCAGGGCAGAGAGCAGACGTGGAAAGAAAGAGAGGGGAAAAAAAGGGTGGAGAGGGTGGATCACTAAAGAAAGAAATGAAAAGCACCCTCCGGGGAAATAAAAAATTAAAAAAATAGCCGAGTAAATAGAAGAGAGTTTCAAAACAAGGGGAACAATTATATACAAATATGCCTGTCTGTTGTTTATATATATACACTAATACACACACACACAGAGTTTCTTTTCCCCTCTTTAATCTATGTTATTTTTCGTATATAGTTAATCAGGGGTAGGAAAGGACAAGGTTGAGATCTTTAGGCTATCTTGGCTCGTAGTAATGAATTAAAAATCGCTAGTCTAAATCTGGTCTACATCACCAAAAATTAAAAAAAAAATAAATAAAGGAAGGAAGGAAACGTCTTCTTCAGTGACTGCAATAAAAACTGAATGGAATTTATAAATTTCACGGCTCGGGTTCAAACTCCAGTAGAAAGTTTAGATAAAAATTAAGTGTATAAAAAAAAAAAAAAAAAAAAAAAAGGAAAGGCGAAGAGAACACGACTATATAACACTGAAATATTGTTAAAAAAATAAAAAATAAAGTAATTGAAGCATTAAAATTAAAAACCAGAGCTACACTTAACATTACTTATTTCAAAAGTAGTCAGGGCATCTTGGCTGTGTTTTGAAAAAAATAAATAAATAAATAAAAAAAAAGAAGAAATCTGAAGAAAATTACTATTCTAACAAAAAACGAGGCAAAAACAAACAAAATATACAACAAAAATTACTCGCACCCACTGAAAATGGTTAAAAAGTATTAGTTGAAAGCACTCAGTCACTCTACAGTTTCAACAGATTTAGATCTCTTAAAAGAAATATTTACAAAAACGAAATAAAAAAACTTCCAAATATTGTCTGTCATATTCAATGAAACATGTATCAACAAAGGGTTGCTGCTCAAAATTCCACATTATTACTATAAATATTAAGCATAAGAAATAATGTCAGATTTTTAAAAATGACTGTTTGCATTTCAGTTTGATTTGATTTTGTTTTTAGTGACATATCAGCCTCTATTGGTTATTTAATACCAGAATATAAATATTTTGAATACAGTTCAATTACAGATAAAATGTATTGTTGGTCATCTTACTATTAAATTTATTGTTAGTAATTCTGCTTTAAAATAGTATTACTATCTTAATGTATAGTTCTATGCGAAGACAATTTGATTTGGTTTGTTTTACGGCACATCAACTCCTCATGGGTCATTTAACACCGAAATTTAATTTTCTTCAAGGCATTAGTAAATTCTTTTACAAAAAATGTACTGCTGGTATTTTTTCTTTTTTTGCAAAAATATATTGCTAGTAATTACTTTCATAGCGTTTTTGTGACAGATAATCCACAAGTACCTGTATTTTTATAATTTCATAGTGTTTTGACCCCAATTTGAGGGGTGCTATTTGCCCTTAGCTGAGACCCTAACAGAAGCTACCACCCTAGGTCAGGGTAGACCTGAGAACAACAGCAATTAAGAGGTGGTTCCATGCTCCTCAAACCTTCTGATCAGAGGCCTTGCTGGCGGGTGTATAGTATCGTCATACGCAGGACATTTTTGCGTTTCAGGTAAAAAAATAAAGCTAGTAGATACAAGACTTCAAAAGGTCTAACAAGAGAAGTGCATTCCCCAAGTAGGTAAGTGAACCTTACTTTATCATGATGATTTCCCGTGATCTAATTTGGTAGGACACACTTCAGTTAAAGAGGAGGTATCAATGGCAGAAAAAACGAATATTGGTTTGGTTTGTTTTACAGCATATCAACCTCAATGGGTCATTTAATGCCGACAACTTTTTTTTTTTTTGTAATATTTTTGTTTTGTCAAAAATCTATTTCTGTTAATATTTTTTTCCTCAAAAATGTATAGCTGGTAATATTATTTTTTCAAAAACGCATAGCTAGTAATATTATTCTTCAAAAACATATGGCTGGTAATACTCTTTCAAAAACATATAGCTGGTAATATCTTTTTCTTCAAAAATTCATTTCTGGTAATAATTTTTTTTACAAAGTATTTCTGGTACTAAAATCCACTTCTACACCTTCACAATGCCCTTTACCCCAGTTTCTGGGTTAACCATTTGCCCATAGCTGGGACCCCAAGAGGCGCCACCACCCCGGGTCAGAGCAGACCCGGGAACACCAGCAACCAAGAGGAGGTTCGATGCTCCCCAAAGCCTCCTGATCAGAGATCTTGCTGTTGGACGCAGTTTATAACGAATATTGGTTAGATTCTTGTCAGAATGCATATTTTTCTTTCGGCCAGTTAATTGTTTAAACTAACAGGACTATAAACGGACAAGCATTTTAGCCACTAAAATTAAAGTTTAGCGTAATTCTGTCTGAAGTTCTGGGAAGAGGAACTATCATTATTTACATGTGAACCCCTACCCCCATCCTTGTTATCACAACTTCTTGGTCGCTGTGCCAACCCCTGGACTCGATCAGGTAACTTTCAGGGAATTTCAAACTGAATCCTTTATTTAATCTATGGGGGTAGATTATTCTTGCTTCACTGCCCATGTCCAGGGATATCTTGAATTCTTATTTAGTACTGCTCGGTTTATGTTCACCTATCACAATTTACTATTCATGAACAACATATAAATAATATAAATAACATTTAAGATGGTTCACTGTGTCGTGCTAGACAATTTTTCTCACCAAAATTTATCTTACACGTTTATAAGTCTGCCATTTGTCCATGCTTTAAATATTGCTGCTACATCTGGTTTGGTCTATATTTAGAAATTCTTGATAAAATCCAAAAAAGAATCTATAATATTATTGGTCTTGATCTGGCATCTCGGCTTCAGTCCCTTCTCCACCACCGTAACACAGCTTTCCTGTGACTTCTCTATAATTATTTTCATGGTAATTTTTCTGATAAACTTTCTTCTATGGTACATAAATTTTATGAATTTAAGTATAGTACTAGATTGGCAGCAAGGTTTCACCATTTTACAGTAGAAATGGCTACATGCAACTGTAAGTTCTATGCTAACAGTTTCTTCTCTCACATATGGAATTTTCTTCCAGATTCTTGTTTCACAGTCAAAATTTAATCTTTAAAAATTTAAATGCAATGTCAATCATTATTTTCTGTTTTTTAAGTTCCTGCTCTATTATTTTTCTTTTTCCTTAATAAGGTTTTCTTTTTCTCATATTTCACACTCAATAACCCCCTTGCGTCTTAGTGGCTTTATACCCTTGGTAGGAGGGAAATGTTAAAAAAAACAAAAAACAACATACATATATGAAAGTATTGACTGTACAGATGCAAAGATCTGACAAAGTCCTCTCATGTCAACAGGTGCAGAAACTAACACAATGGAAAGATTACTTATTTGGCATACCACTTTATACAAGAGTTTTGGGGTTTGCTGCAGACATAAGGGTGTACTCTTGTTCCTGACTAAGGGCAATAAGGAGGAGCTGCGTGAGGAATAGATCCTTCTTTTCAAGCTACCTTATTGATATTTTAAATTCTCTGATTAAAGCAGACCACAATAGCACAGCAGATTTCTATCATGTCATCTTGCTTACAGTACAGACATTACTGTTGACTTCAGGCTCTCAAGTTCACCACCCAGCATGTGTTATCATCACCCTGGCTGCACCCATAGCTATGGAGCCCAGTCTACACCAGGGGTTAGAAAACTTGACCCTACAAGTGTCATCCACTCTTTAAATTATTTTCCACCCTGCAATACTTTTCTCACAGATGAAAGGTCACAAGTCTTTAGCTGTTGTATTACTATTTCCATGGAAAATGTTTACACAAACTATATTCAGTTCCAATTCTAACCAGCATGGCTAAGACCCGCCATATCACGCCCACTGTAGTGAATCACCCTCATTTCCTTCATATTCTATTGGTGAGATGCTAGTTCCATTCGAGCAGCATCTTTTCATGAGCTGCTGCTTTATGCAACTGACTCCCAAGACGTTGCTTCCCTGATCACTACAATCTTAATCTGTTCAAGTCTAGGGTTAAATGCTGTCTTCCTTGTTTCCTGTTTAGGATTGGGTCTCCGGGTCCTTCTATAAAGTCTACTTCAACTCTATACTTCTAACGTCTCGGCCTGAACTTCATTTACTTTTTTTTTTTTTTCCTCAATAGGAGGAGACAGGTTAACGTATAGTCAGGTTCACACTCCTTCACAGTCTTTTGAACAGGAGTAGAGGTTTATCCCTTGTTTCCTGTTTAGGATTGGGTTTCTAGTTCCTTCTAAATTCTTTTCATTCTCTTTCAATCACAGTAGTCTCTTGTGTCTTAGTGGCATTATCACCCCGCTTGGGGTGAATTAAAAAATTATCTGAATAAACTAAGCCTCTTACTCTGTAATCCTCTACCTTCAGTGGCTCCAGGGGCTTGTACAGGGTGAACATTGTAAAAAAAGTTTCCAACACAGAGGTATTTAAAGCATTTAGAATTTATCGGTTCAACATTCTGAATTTTTATGGGGGATTCAGACTAGGTGCCATCAATAGTCTCATTCAAATTAGAAATCATCGTTTCCGTTTTAAAAAGGTTTGCCTGAAGTCTTAATTGTTGTAATTCCCTGAACTCTAAATCATCTTAACTGTTGGGAACCCTCCAACTCTAACCCTCCTAGCTAAGACATGCCATACTATGTACACTGAAGCAAGCCACCCTTATTCCCTTGTTCACATATTATCCGGTTCATACTCCTCCCAGGCTTTTTGAACAGGAGTAGAGGCTTATCCATTGTTTCCTGTTTAGGATTTGGTTTCCGGTTCCTTTAACTCTTTACTTCTGATGTCTCCACCTGAAATTTTATCCAGTAATTATTATTTTTTTTGCCTCTCCCAATAGGAGTAGATAGGTTTGACTATTGTCTGGCTCACACTCCTCCCCAGTTTTTTTTTTTGAATAAGAGTAGAGGTTCATCACTTGTCTTCTGTTTAGGATTGGGTTTCCAGTTCCTTCTAAAGTCTACTTCAACTCTAGTCTCCTAATGTCTCCGCCTAAGCTCTGAAATTTTATTTGCTAATTAAATCTTGCCCTCTTCAAGTCTAGAATTAT
>OZ038511.1:29625646-29655646 GCA_964036315.1 Acanthosepion esculentum | reverse complement strand
AAAGATTTTTTAATTGCCATGACTTCTTGGGGAAATATAGTGGAGTGGTTTCCTGTTGCCATTAAAAGCCAGATGGCACAGTCTACCCTACTATTTAAGGAAGTAGAGGACAGAGTAGAAACTGTTTTGTGCCTTTACGAAGAGTATTTGTATGAAAGTGGATGCAACAAACACAAGATCTACTCCCAGATGTCACTTAAGTGCTATATTCAATCAGGCTCTGAAATTGAACTTGTCTCAACGATATATTTTACAATTTACAAAAGGTTCCCTTTTTTTGTTACAAATTGTATTATTAATCTTCATTCTTATTATTAATCATCCATCCATGTTTAACCATAGCATACAGCCTCAGATGGTGAAAGTGTCACAGTTTTGAATTCAGAGTTGCTTTTCTTCTAGACTGGTCACCAAACATGGCCAGAAAACCCAGTCTACCCTGCTATTTAACCTGTAACAGGTGCAGGGGAAAAAAATTCCAAACATATTTATGCGAAAGTAGCTGGAATTTAAACACGGCTCGTCGAGTTCTAATTCCTAGGTGCTAACCACTACACCACCTGCACATCCATGACAGGAATATATTTCATATTAAATTTTTTTTTTTTTTCATGGTATAGTAATTAAAGAAAATATTTACCCTTGGGGTAGAGCTTGAATAAATATCTTCTCCCCTTTTCCAGCTTTGGGTGAAATAGTAAAGAAAAATAGCCTTGATAGATATTCCTTTTTCTTTAATATCTAAGATATGTCAGGATTTTTAGTAAAGATAATGAAATGGTTTTCTGTTGCCTTCTCTGCAGTTTTGAATTCAGAGTTGTCCTTTTAGAGTGGTTGCCAACCAAGGCTAGGAGAACATAGTCTAAAACCCATAACTGGTGCAGAGAAGACATTCATTCGTGCCATTCTCAAATGAATCCAATGACTCCGGCTGGAATTTGAAGACGGATCACAGATTTCACTTTCTGTGCAATCATACCAAAAGGCAAACACTACAGATATTAACTCGTCTCTCTCCAGCAAAACGGATCAGGGGATTTGTGATTTTTATAAACATTGTGTCCATGTGTAAAATACGCAAGTTTTTATTTTAATAAGTCAATAATATATTAATTTATAATCCTGAATAACAGTAGAATTGATTGATGGTTTTTTTTTTGGTTTTTTTTTACAGTTTATCAACCCTTAGTGGGTTATTTGAAGCCAAAACATATTTTGGATTGTAAGAGGTCGTTTACAGTACCCAGTGACTCCAAATAGTCCCCCTCGCCAGCTGATCGGATTCGACACTGTTTAACGTCGGTGATTATATGGTAACCAATGTTTTTTACCCTGATTTGAACATAAGCAAGTAACAGTAGGAACATTGCACACCTGATCTAATCATGTTGAACGCAACAGGTCTGATCAGTTCCCCGGTGTCAAACAGCTTTGAACCAGGCCCGTAATATGATCGCCTCTTTTTGAGTATTGTATAAAACTGGTGGTCCTGTACCAAGCAAATACATTTATTAGATTGACGAATACTTGTGGAATGTGTGCTCAAATAAAGGGAAAATACCTTTCTTCACTCAATCCGAGATGACAATCTTCGAAAGAAGTAGAGAAATCTAAGTTTTTACCTGGGCTTGCATACCTGTTGCAGATTGCGGGCAAGGAGGAATGTTGATAGGTATTTTGAGCAAATAATGTGTTTGAATGTAATTTATGCAACAGAAAGAAAGAGGTGAGTTATCACCAGTTTTCAACAATAAGGTTCAGTTATATGGCCTTGGGATTTTTGTGCTCCGGTAAGAGAGGAAAAAGGCACCTTGTGGTTGGAATTGGCACACAACATCAGCATTTATTCATTGTTAAACAACAGATTTTTTTTTAAAAATCTCTACATATGAGTTGCCAAGATATGCAGGTCATTGCTATTTGAAAAAATTAGCATAAATCAAACTGTCCCTCTTCCAATATCTGGGCATGTTGATTACAAATCCAATAACCCCTTAGTAGGGTAAGTTGTAGGGGGTACCACATCTACTGTAACCATAGTGGAGTTTCCTGAGCGAGACAGTCTGACTGAGTTCGAATTTAGAGTTTGCCTCATCTTAGATTGGTTGCCAAGGCAATAGGGACCAATCTGTGCTGCTATTTTACCTTGGAAAGGGGGTGGGAAGAGATGGATTTATACTTTTCCCAAGAAGAGTATTAGCACCAGAGAGAATGCAATGAACTAGACTGAAATTCAAACTCAGCTGCCTGATTACTCAATCCAAGCTGCCATCCATTACTCAACTGTGCTTCTGTTGTAACCTAGGGAAGGTTACTGAATAGAATAATCACACAAAGGTTGGTAATGAATGATAATACTTAGGACAAGAACAACACACATAAGATTCACCAGCGGCGTGTAGAAGTAGTCAACTGGTAGAAGTGAGTCAAGTGAATTCCACAATGAATCTCCAACTGCAGGATGTCTACCAACCGCCATACACGGTCAGGTGTGGCACAAGGTCGAATTTAATTCTGGGTATCCGAGCCAGTAGGCTTGGCCAAAAATTCCCCGCAAACCCCATATAAAACAAGGTTTTGTAGCTGTTTCCCCGAGATGAGAGACTGCCCTTTGACACAGCCTCATCTGGGGATCCTCTCTGCCCAAATGAAGAGAGTCTGACCAGCATAGCTGGAGACGAATAATCTCCACCTGCAGACCAACATACAGTATTTACTACTGTATTTATGTGAATGGGGATATACCCAATATTGTCCGTGGGTATACTACAACAGCCTCCACTGTGTTATATTCAGTCAGGAAAGTGCCATACGCGACACATGCTTGGATGATCAGGTCTCTTTCAATTCATGACGAGGCAGAAGATTTTCCTGCAGTAGACTGGTCGCCGATTGTAGTTTGAGAGAAAAGACGGATTCATATCTTTTCCAAGAGTATTTGTGCGTAAATGAATGTAATGAACCCAACCGGAATTCGAACTCTGCTCTCCGATTTCTCATTCCGAGCCATTACACTACATTGCAGATATTCTGTTAAGCCCAATTTACAGGGTAATAAGTGCCATTATAGTATGATATCTACCAAGGCATTTGCGACTGATCGTAAATAACGATGCACTCTACCAAACAATAGACTTACGACCTACAGCAATTAATTCCTCAAACTACATACAGTGTTATTTTAACCTAAAGAGTGGGGTATTTATCTAATTTGTATTGATAAAGGAGGTATTTTTATGTAATTCCATTACAAAATAAACAAGCTGACGTCAGAAAATAATTCTAGCCCATTTATTTTAGTTGATCATACTTTTTAGCACCATTCTGGCCAGAGACTTTTAGAAAACAATTTCAACTGAAAATGAAACAGTGTTCTTTTTAAAGAGTTAGGGTTAGAGTTTTTTTTTTAACATATTTCATGCTTCCAACAGTTAGTAAATAAATATCATACCATCGTAGAAAATGGACGGTAGAGATATAATGTTAAAGCGAAAAATAAATTTAAATAATCAAGAAAAAAAAAACTAAAATAAATAAAATAAAAGAGAGAGGTTAAAAAAAAGTTTACGTTAACTGTTTTTAACACCCGTTCATGATCGAATTCGCATATCGATAGTATTATTTGCTCTCCCCAATAGAGCATGATGCAGTGTAGTATACAGAATGGGGAGCGGAGGGTGCGACAGCCCCAGGCATCCATATCGGGGAACATCCAGACCCAAAGAGTGAAATAAAAAAACTATTTAATTTAATATTTAATTTGAATAAAGTATTTATTTCACGTTCCATTTATTATTTATTTATTTTTTAAACTTATTTAAAGTGACTTCGTTTCTCAGTACTAGGCCCCTGCTTGAGGGGCATATAATCAATGAGTTGGTCCTGGGCATCACCAAACCTCTACACGTCACTGGCAGGATGTGACACAAGGCCCTATCTCAATTGAGAAGAGGACAGATAATTACAGTTTCGGCCAAAAATTGATAAATAAATGAAAAAAAAAAAAGGTCTACTGCATTTGTTAAGTGGAAGAAGAAGAAACCAAAATAAAATGTCGTACTTTAACTTAGATGTTACTGTCTCCCTAGCATTGACAGTCAAATATACATTTAGAAATTAGTTTCAGTTTCTTTTTTAACCTAGGTCAGAAGAAAATATGGCCGGAGTAACGGTTTGAAAGAACACTGAAGCCCTATTCTAAAATTTAAAATTACAAAACACCCAAACGAAAGGTTTATGAGAAAAAGTCGTAAAAACGTAATAAGTTTTCTTGAAGCAATAAAATAAAAACGAGTTTAAAAATACACCACAGGACGAAATTTATGAATGAACGTGTCTTGTGTAGCTGAATGTGGAGGTAAGAGAAAGCTAGTTTTTTGGGGGGTTTTTTAGTTCTTTTTTTTTATCATAATTATTATTATTTCAAGCAAAGTTGAAATCACAGGAGAATGGCTAGAATGCTAGCAATAAAAAAATCCGGGGGGGGGGGTGTAAGGAAAGAAGGGTAAAAAAAAAAAAAAAAAAAAGAGGAAGCCTGTCTTAAGAAAACAAATAATATTGGGGAGGAGAAAACAGTAAAATGATGGACAAGGATAAAAATACGAGTTTGGCAAGAGGCGGGGGAAGTTCTTAAAAATAAGTTAGGGAGGGAAGACTTACAAGCGGCATCTTAAATGTTTAACTTGTCGAGACGGAATATCTTGATTGCGTGGGAAAGAAAAGTAAAGTACATTAAAAAAGAAAAAAAGGGGTAGTCAGAGTGGGGGAATTAAAAAAGAAAAAAAGGCTGTAAAAGACGAAATAAGCATTAAAAGAACGAAATGTAAAGAAGAGATATAGGTTCATAGCCCTAAAGAAGAAAACAAAGACACTTGACGAGAAGCCAGTACGCGAGAGAAGAGAATGTAAGGAATAAATATTACAATATACAGGAATATACAAGCGACAAGGAAACAAGACGAAGGGGACAAGAGGAAGGAAAAATCGTGTAGTTTCCATATTAACAAGATGGAAGACATTCATTCCTCCCCACGCCATCGCTACATGGATTTATTTTTTTATTTTTTTTATTTTGTAAAGGATTTTACAGACCACCTTACAAGAAGGGGCGTATATCAATCAAGAATAAGCACGAAATGTGAACTTCAGTATCTCTGGTAAAGCAATGTGTTACAGCTCACATAATACTTTGTACTAAGCCGAAGATATGAGCTATCAAAAAAAAAAAAAAAAAAAAAAATTCTTTCATAAGTGAAGTAGCATGTCGAGTTTTTTTGATTTTTTTAATCAGCGAAATTTGGTCAGATAAAAAGTTTCAAGTTTCATCTCCGAAAAACAAATATTTAGCAGTTTATATATTTGCACCTGGATTTCATTGTGGAAAAAAAAAAACAAAAAAAAAACACTTTGGTGAACTAGGCACTGCTACCGGAAAGAATCATTTTTTCAATCTATTTATTTTTCATATTGTAACATAAAAGCACACACACACACATATATATATATATATATATTATAGTTTTAAGGTGTGCTATATTTACGGGATAAAGTGCTCAATATCAGGGATAGAGCGCATGTAAATATAAAAGTGAACATTGAAGTCAACACTCGGAGGCGACAGGCGGTTTCATGCTAGACGCAATCATATATATATATATAAGAACAGATGGAGTAAAATTCCGCAGTTCGTAGCATTTACTTTTTAAAAAGCGCTCAATACAAAGTAGAGCAATATATTTTTTTTATTATAAGAGATTATAAAATAAACATGTTGAAATCGCTACACAAAAGCTTTCAGGTTTCAATACTATGATCGTATTTCTTCAGGCGATGGCAAGTAATTGGTGATTAAATTATTTTTAAAGACATTTACTTACCATTGCCTGAAGAAGTACAATCATAGTATTGAAACCTGAAAGCTTTTGTGTAGAGATTTCAACACACACACACACACACATATATATAAGATAACGATATATATTTTTATAGATCAGGAACCATATAGGAGAAAATGTATGATAAATGAGAAAGTTTTCTTTAAACACGACACAAGAAAACTTTTTCCTCTTTGTCACACATTTTCCTATATATATATATATAAATATATATATGTAACAGCGTTTACCCCTAGCGAAGCATCGTTAATTAATTTGAAACTTTTAAAACCGTTTATTCTACATTCAACATCATCACTTGATAAGACACCAGAAGTGTTGAAACAAAATGGCTATTTTTGTAATAATTTTATAACATATTTATGTTATAATATTTAAATAAATAATTATATATATATATATATATATATATATATATATATATATATATATATATATATATAACGATAGAGATAGAAAAAGAGAGGGGAGAGAGAATGTTGAGAATTCTTTATCCGAAATTCAATGCTTCAGTTTTCAAATTTTTTCGGATTTTGGAATACAGCCTATTTAATTTGTATATAGCATCTATAAAATGGAGCTGCTTGGGAATGGAACCCAAACATAAGCACAATATCCCTTCACATTTCATAAAACAGCTTCTACATATAACCCTGAAGGTAGTTTCAAGCGGCAGACGAATCCACCCCATCAATACATGATCGTTATCAACGTGGAAAGTTTTGTTTTTTTTCTATTTTCATTAATTTCTATTTATCACTTTCAGCATAAAATTTTTCCTCCTGTTTCCTTCAGTCATATATGACGGTTGTTCCAATGCCCAATTCCTCAGTCAGACGCTTCACACTTACACCCCTGCCTACTTTTTTTTTTTGTTAACTTTCTGTGATATTGATAGACACAAATGTTGTTTTTTTCTTTTCACTACCCATAGGGTACGTGCAGGACTTTTTGACATTTTGAATATCTTCACTGAGCACGAAATACCTGGTAAGTAAATCCATGAACGAAAGTGTTGCTGTGACGATCGCTAACAAAAAAAAAAAAAAAAAAAAACACTGGCGCCAATGTAGGGTACGTAGCTGGATTGGGAAACGTCCACCCAAGGCAGATGATGTCACTTACAACAGCTGCACATCACCTAGGAACCTTCTCAGTGCTTTCTGAAATTTTCCATTTCTGGCAAGTCATGCCAGCACCTGAAGAACTTTCAGATTTAGGAGGTTTTCAGGTTTCTGGAATTTCAGATAAATATCTGTATCTGTTCCTTTTCTAGCCCATTTTTTCGTTTTCGGATGGAGGAGACGAAAAAGTAAAAGCACGTACCCATTGAAGGGGTAGTGCACTGGGTCAATGTGTTCAAAGTCCTTTGTGACACTGGTCCCGGGAGAGACATTGGCAATTTAACCTCTGTCCATAACGTATGCATTTGGGTCCCAATATTAAGCTGATAGAGTGTCACCTTTGGGGAGAACAGTTAAAAATCTAGTGTAACATTTGTGCGCTTTCTGAGCACATGTACGGTGGGGATACAAATGCGCTTAAAACGTCGGTATATGTGTGGATAGTGGATGTGCAGGTAGTGTCACGGTTATAGGCGCAGAAAGTGAAATCGGCATGTGTTGAATTCAAATTCTGGGAGAGTCTGTTTCGTTTCTCTTGTAAAAGACTAGAATCAACCTCCCTCAGCTCTGGGTAAAACAGCAGAGCAATCCGGACGCTTTCGTCTTGATAGAACAACCAGTCTACAAGAACATCCGTCAATTCAAAGCTACTTTGAAGAAGAAGAAGGGTCTCTGTCAGCTTATGCTACTCTAGGCAAACCCACTGCTTTTACGCCAGCATTCCACCCTACAGCCTCACCCCCATAGTTTCTCGCTGCAGTATCACTGTTTCTATTACTCGTGTTCTGACGACCTACACTCCTTAGTATCACCACCCAATACCTTTACAACTAGAACCTGCCATGCCACGTACACAAGAGTGAATCATCCTCATTACCATCGTATTCCATTAGTCAGAAACTCCACTCGGACAGCTTCTTCCCAAAAACTGCTGCTTTGTAGATCACTACAATCTTGACATCTTTAAGTCTAGGGTTAACTATTATGTTTCATGCACAACTCCTCTTTTTGGTTTGATTTGATCTCATTTAGCAACATATCAACACCTCTATGGGTTATTTAAGGCCAAAAATAAAAAATATTTTGAACAATTTTATGATTTCAATTAAATATATTTTGAACGAAATTGTATGCCTTCAACTATAGATAAAATGTATTGTTGGTCATTTTTTATATAATAATGTATTGTTGGTCATTTTTACTATAAAATGTATTTGTATACTTTCATCTCATGTGTTTTTCTTGTTTGGGGAGGGGGTTCACTATTTGCCCTTTGATGAGGCCCCACTTCACTTCTTGCTTTTTCTTATGCGCATACAACTCCACACAGTAATCCTCTACATTGAAGGGGCCTTGTATTAGTCGAACATTAGCATAAAAATGTATATATAGGATGCCCCAACGACCCTTTTGAATTACGGTATTCATGATAACAATACGTGAATATTTTCAGTGGGTAACAATGGTTATCCCCGAAGAAAGTAGAATCGGCAAGTAAAGTTCAAATACCGGCCTGGTCTGTTGAATTCCCTTTCGAACTATGCCTTTAGAAAAGGGAAGACTCTTTCTCTTTTCCTTCTAGCTACGAGTTAAATAAGAGCGTGAAAAATGGAACGGGGAAACCACCCCTGTTCGGCATTCAAAAACTCGTCAACTGGGTTATTTGCAGTTTTCCCTTATTTCTCTGAATGTTAAATTCTCGAAGTTTTCTTTTCTTATTATTTGTCGATTATGGCTCTCCACATCTTCCTTTCATTTGTTGTTCCAAGTCTTACACCTTTATGACTCTTCTTTATGGTCTTTGTTCTGCCATCCATTTACTCAAACTTGTAATGTAGGTTCTTTGTTTTCTCCAAACTCCACTTGCCTTCAGTATGCCCTGCGAGTGTTAAATTCGACAAGCTTTCTTTTCTCATTATATGCCCCAGCTGATTGTTTCTTATTGTTAGCATCAGTCTCCTTGTGGTTTTTGTTCTCTTGAAACTTTCTGGTTCGTCACATATTCTGTGCAGGAGTAGTCAGGTTCGCCTATCGTTCGGTTTATGCTCCTCCCCAGTTTTTTGAACAGGAGTAGAGGTTTATCTCTTGTTTCCACTTCCTTCTAAAGCCTACTTCAACTCTAGTCTCCTAACTTCTCCGCCTAAACTCTGAAATAAATTTTATTTGCTAATTAAACCTTGACCTCTTCAAGTCTAGAATTATTTATCTTTCCTGTTATCTTGTCCTTTCTTACGCTAATACAACGCCACACACAGTAACCGGAACCCTCTACCTTGAGTTGCCCTTAGGCCTTATATTGAATGAACATATATAACATCCTCAGCATTCATCAGTAAAAATACAGCCCTGTCGATTCAAGTCTTTTCTTTATCTGTGAGAAGATGGTCTTGCATTCACTGTCATGTTGGAGATTAGATCAATTCAGTAACTTTTTGTCTCTTTTTATTTGTTTCTCAAGACGTTGTCTTATCTTGTGTGAGTGATCACATTCTAGTCATATGCCAAATCCGGATACCACCCCCACAAAAAAAAAAAACAAATAAAACAGTCCCACCATTTTCCCTAAGTCCTTTACCCATGTAAGAGTCAGGTTCGCCTAAAACCTGACAGGGATTTGCTTTTTTTTTTTTTTTACAGTTTATCAACTCTTTGCGTGCTATAAAGCCAGAAAACATTTTTAGATTTTAAGAATTTTTTGGAGATATGGTTTACACTTATACAAGTCCTACTAATTAACCCATAGCTGGGGGATTGGTGTATTCATACCTTCCCCAAGGGAATTTGTGCGGCGTAATCGAATATAACGGACCCTACAGAAATTTGAACTTGTTATCCATTACGAACCGCATATACAAGCTTACAGTACAGTACATCCATCTAGACAGCGACCTCGTTCGATGTTGCTTTTAACTTCGATAATTCTACGAGAACCGGTGTTTCAATGTGATCATAAGAGGGGGTCCCGGTAATTGAAGTTTAGTAGTAACATTAAATTATTTATTATCACCCCAACTATTTGAGATCATTTTTTTTCTTAAACTTCACAGTCACTTGAACTCATAAAGCCAAATAAAGAAACTCTGGTAAAAAAAAAAAAAAAAATTAAAACAACAAAACGAAAAACAATCGATTCAAAAGATTTGCGGGTTATCTGTCGCCACCTTTTATTGATTTATTGGTGATCTTTTATAAAGTTAGATGTGGTATTGTAGTATTCAAAATTAAAATGTTTTTTTTTTGTTTCGTTTTTTAATTGTTTTTTTTCTCCAGACTGCTAAAAGAATCTCTTTGGGATAGTATATTTTTACAAATCTGTATATGTAAAAAAAAAAGTTAGAAAATTAATTAAAAAATTGGAGACAGATAACACACAAAAGTACAAATTAAAAAATTTTTTTAAAATAAAATTAAATTATAAAAAAAAAAAACCTTTCAGCTCCCTGCCAAAATAATAAAGCAATCTTTTCATTACAATCACACAGAGAAAAAATATTTCAGAAGAGCATTAATTTTTTTTAACGGCTACTATAACATTTTTTTTTTACTCGCGGGTCGGTCAGAAGTTTTCTAATCAAGATTTATTTTGAACTAAGGAGCCTCACCAACCAAACAAGCGAAACACACAGACACACACACACTTCAGAATTCCTTTCCTACACGAAAAATAAATAAAATGAAATTATTCTGACAAGTACTCGAGTAAAAAGCGAAATACCCTGACCCTAATTTGAACTCTTCAAACCTCTGCCACTATATTCGGCCCCTATTTATTTCAAAGCAGACATCACCCTTGCCTTGAGCAGTCAATCACGTCTACGATCCCCATGTAATTATAGCGGTGAAGAGTCAAAAGAAATTGAGACAAGATTTGAACTTTACTCTTTCTAAAAAAAAAATAAAATAAGTCTAATTATTTTAATGGAATAAAAAATATATTCAATACGAAACAATATTTTTAAAAATCCTATCACTGATTTTTTGTTCTGAAAACAGTTTCATCAATTCATTTCAAACGTTAGGCCTTTCGTATTTAAAATAGACGCCCCATTTTATTTTAAACACTAAAAAAAGTGTGTATTACATTTTTACGTCAATCAGTCTGCGTATTCGAGAAAATGTTAGTCAAGAAAATTTGTTCTGCGATCGGAATCGAACCTGTGTATATGCAATAATAATTGAGAGGTTTGGCTAAAAATACGAGCAAGATAAAGTTTTTTTTTTTAGGTATTTCCAAAATGGAAATAAAAATCAACCTAAAAAATGGTTTCTCGTCGGCGAACACACAAGCAAAATTGTCGGAAGCAAGTGATTTGTAACTGAACCATTCTGGTTGTGACAATATTTAATCGTTTTAGCAAAGACAAGACACGTGATTTATGTATTATTACAGCAGAGAAAACATCGGGATAGTGAATGGTATATTTATTTATTTTTGTCATTCCCCTACTCCCGCTTCCAAAAGAAGCACAAACTACATGCATCGCACTTGTCAAGCACTTGCTTATATCTGTGTGTGTGTGTGTATATATATATATATATATATATACACACACTGGGGAAGGAAGTGTGGGTTTGTAAATACTAACTATAATTAAAGGCTGATATAGCAAGACTCTTCGGTAAAACGAATTGAGTCCTGTCGGTCACCGTGTGTTTATCTAAAAAATAAATACGCTAAAATTCACCTTCATTTCTTGGTAGAATTTCCAACTGTTGCCAATTCAGTCGGGTTTCGATCCTAGCTAGAGGCAACCGGACGTCTAGCCAAACTGAAAAGCTGTGATATAGCGAAATAGTCTGTCTGTGGATGACAATAATATATATATATATATATATATATATATATATATTAAAAGAACAAATTAACCAAGTGTTAATAATTATTGTGAAACCACTTTGCACATTAATTAACAATTGAGTTCCCCGTCCTCACTCTATTTTTTTTTTTTTTTTAAATTATGTTCTATTTATGAAGAGAGCCACATTAATAGCTAGTATCGTGACTTGACTTGCTTGTTGGCGGAGAGAAAGAGAAACAGTGTTGAATATTAAACGAATACGCTATTTCTCTTGACAAGCAACCCATCTCAATTCATGACTACCTATAAGAACCTATTTTTAGGCTTAATATTAAGTCTGGCACAAGGCCGTATTTGTAAGGCACATATCGAAAACCAAACTACGATACAGTCTTTTTAGTTAAGTGTAACAAGTTACCCTAAAAAATTAATTAGCTTCATTTACTGTAGCGAATTCGATAACGAATGCCCACCACAACTGACTAAAAAGGAACGCATTCTCCTGTTAATTTCGAATGCTGATTTTCAAAGCAAACATGACCCCCCCCCCAATCAATTGGAAGCTTAAATCTTCCTAATTTGGGGGGGGGGGCTTTTTTTTTCTGTAGGAAGAAATATTCATAAAATACAAACAGTATTATTCATTGTGTCGCAAGTCATTTCGGGAATATTTCGAGAAATTCGCTCGGCACCAGACAATTTATAAAATAAAAACGAGAAAGATAAAAGAAAACATTTAAAATCGCTTATTCTTCCTGAGATAAATATTTTTAATCAATTCAACCCCCAAGCAAGGCGATAATGCCGCTAAGACGCAAGGGGGGGGCTAATGGGAATGAGTAGACTTTTTAGAATGAACCAGAAATTCAATTCTAAAACGGAAACAAGGAATAAAAACTTCTGTTCAAAAGACGGGGAGGAGTGTGAACCGGACAATAGGCGTACCTATCTACTTGTAAAACTTGTTTCAATGTAAATTTTAAAATTTTAAAAAGCTAATTTGCTAATAAAATTCCTTCTATAGAGAAAAAGTTTTTGAGCTTTCAAAATAAGGATCTAATTTTTTTTTTGTTTAAGTAATTTGATACAAACTAACTTTTGTGATTTTTTTTTTCCACTAATAATTAAAATAATCACTGTCTATATATACACTACAGTGTAACCCGGATATAAGAGATTTTCTCTGGTCCCAAATTAGAGCCTGTGTTAATGTATATATAATAGACCAAACCCGGATATAAGAGACTTATCCGGTTCCGACAACTCTTATATCCGGGTTATACTATTTTTTTTTTTTTTTTTTTTTTTTTTTAGACATCCCAAAAATTCGCAAAAGATAACTTTTTTTTTTAAAGTTAAAATTCGCAAAAATTTTGTTTACGCAATTTTTTTTTTTTTTAGCTATATCCTATTTTTTTCTTTTCCTCAAATTTAGAAAACCGAAACGAATTCGTTTTGCTTACGGTTTATTTTCGACAACTAACTTTTTCTACTTGTCCTTTCACAGTATGGCCATTGAGGGCTCTCCACCACTTCCTACCCTCTTTAAAAAATTTTTGTTGGATTGAAGCGATTTCAACATTTACTCCTTTTTTACCAGACTTTTGCATAAAGTTTTGATGATACCAACCTATTACTTTTTTCTTAGGATTCTCTAGCAATAAGCAAAAATTTAGTAGCATGGGATTCAAGTGTTGGATCAAAGAGTTCCACTTATTCACACACCTTTAAAAAATCAGTCGTGTTTCCGTTTTTTTTTTTTTTTTTTTTTTTTTTTTACAGGGGGGGTGCGTACGGTAAAAAAGAAAAGAAAAACAGCAACAGGCAACACCCCCCCCAAAAAAAAAAACGTTCAGCTCACTTGTAAAGAAATATAAACACTCATAAAAAATTTTACAGTAAAGATTTTTTTTTTTTTTTTACAGTCAAAAGTTGTGTAGCGCTTAAAAAAAGTTACCCACATATTTTGTTAAGACAGGCAAAAGCACTTCCTATTGGGAGTTTTTGTGGCGACCAGACGAAGCCACGTGGAAACAGAAAAACAAAAGATTAATTTAGTTCCTTAAAACATAAAAATCCATGTCTCCGTCTGCTAAAGCCTAAAGTGTTAGTATTTGTAAATTAAAACAGGTTTACAAAAAGAAGGAAAGAAATTCCACCACGAACTTTTAAAAGCCTGCATCTTATTACGAAAGAATGAGTCGAGTTTTAGGCAAGCAAGAGTCCCAACATTGAAATTATTTCCTTGTGATGAATTATGTAGAGAAAAGAAAAAAATAAAATAAACCGGATCTAACACAAAAAAAAACACCCGCCAGCTAAAGTGCAAAGAAGGATTAAAAAAAAAAAATGTTTTACTTTTTTTTACCTTTCTCAAGAAAGGTGTTTATTTTTTTTTTTTACCTGACCTCATTTTTATCATTTGCATAGCAGATGCTGTTCAAATTATTTTCACTTCAAAATAAAGATTTTTTTTTAGTTTCTACACAAACGTAATGTTTAATTGTTTTGTAAACTAAAACACACATTATTAAATTTGGGGTCATATAGAATTTTTAAAAAAAGAAAAAGTCAACCCAGGAAAACAAACAATAAAACTACACAATGAATTAAAATATACATGAAAATATTTTTACCCTAAGATTTTCTTGGTGATCAAAATACATTATTCATCAATAAAACCAGAAACTAAATTTTAAAAACTATAAAGAATGATATGCAAGGAGAGGAAATTAAAGAGATTTCAAAAAGAAAAGCACTCAATAAAAGAAAACAACTTCAGTTCCATAATTGTAAATAAAAGATAAAATAGAAAAAAAAAAACACTAATTTGTTACAAGAGATTCAACTTAATCATCTCTCTGCAAAAAAAAAAATATTTTCAGAAAATAAAACAAAACAAAAATGCCCTATTATTCAGAAACAGCCACATGTTGCCTAAATCATTAGGTCAACCGGTACATTCCCTTATTGTGAATTTTTTCATTATTTTCTGAGAAAGTAAAATTATTTTCATTGTATTATTATTCCACACATTTTTTTAAAATTACTTTACCTTCCATGCTTATTACACGAAAAATATCGTGTTTTACACGGGATTGGGGGGGGGGGCATTGATTTATTTAAATTTAAAAAAAATAAAACCCCGCGTATAAAACTGATGCTAATAGATTTTTTCACCCCGACTCACATGTTTAAATTGTTTGGTTAAACTTTATAATAAAAAAACAAAAACGAACTATTCTTGCCATAGTGACGAAGAATAAAAAGTTAATTATCTAAATAAAAATATAGACAGTAAAGTTCATTTTATTTTCATGAAACAGTTTAATGATGTTACGTTATTTTTTTTTTTTTTTTAATTACGATTTGATTTTCAAACAAGAAAAAATGTGTGGACGAGAGAAAATTTTCAGTTTGTTTTGATTCAGAGTAAATGGAGAAATAAAAAGAAAAAACAAAAAAAAACAAACTTCATATTAAAAATAAATGATCTCCAATTTTCATCATTTGCAATTCTTAATTTTGGTCCTAATTGGTATATAAAATGACATGAAAGAATTATAAGAGGATCCTATTAAAATTAAATAGATAAAAAAAAACTTGTCTAAAAGCTAAATTATAAATGAGACATGCTTTAAAACATGCAGCCAAAATATACACACACATTTTATATATATATATATATATAAGTGTGTGTGTGTGTGTTGCAAAAAATATGTTAATTTCTATAATCTTGTGTTCTTATGTTGGGACATTTTTTGCACTAGCCCTGAAAAAACTACATTAAAAAAAAAAAGTCGCATCTTTACAGCCAAGTGTTTTTTGTTTTTTTTTAATTTATTTAAAACTTACTGTTTATTGAAGGTCTAATGAACTTTAAAATCTATTTCGGTTTGAATGTAAAGATATTTTACGGCTTTTTAAGGAATTAGTAAATAAGCTACAAATAATGAGATTTAATAAATAACAACATTTATAATTTTAAAATCACGGACATTATTTTGGTTGGGGCGTTTTTGTCGTGAAAAGTGAAGTTGTCACCCATCCATGTTATAAAAAAAAATTTAAAAAAAAGAAAAAGATCGAGAATCCAAAACAGCATTTTCTCGATTTTCCGATTTGAATCAAGGAACTTTGTAGAAAGCTAATTTTTGGCAAACGACTATAAGATGAACAATAAAATAGTTGTATTTTGTGTGTGGGTGAGAAGAGGTGTTTGACTTTACCCGTTAGCACCTGACCCCAAGATCGCAATTTATGGTGGATTATTTTTTTTAAATGATCCAATATGCAATTAATTCTCTTGGACATTGTTGCACCAGGGCATACCACGTGATTTTTTCTCAAGTGCAACAAGGAGGTACTGTCTCAAGAAACGGGTCCCCGATCCATATATTTTACGGAAGCGATCAAATGAAAATGCAGTAATAAACCAGATTAAAAAAAAACGAATCATCTTCGAAAAGAAAAGAAAGAAGTGTGTTGAGTGTGTCTTAAGTTAAAAATCAATTTAACACTAACCGTTCTTTCTTTCTTTCTTTCTCTCCACGCCAATCCGGTAAGGTTACAAGATTGCAGAAGACAAATAAACACTTTCAAATTCGTTTTTAATACACAACCAATATACCAAAGAAGAGTCACCGAAATCCATTTTTAAGAATGATATCTATCCCCCAACTCCGTCCACTGATTGAAACTTGATGTGACACAAGGTCAAGTTTAAAGGGGCGCCATGTACGAGTCAGTCCAGAAATTTCCTCGTTCCTTTGAACATCTTTTTTGGTGGCCACTACGAACATCAGAAACTGAACCTGATTCTACTTTCTTTTTTTTTTTTAGATTCAAAGGGGAGGTGCTGACGGCACGCCTGCAACAAGATATTTCTGATCGAAGATGATAGACAAACCATTAATTTTTTCTCTTTGTTCTTCACTTTGAAGATAAACTGGTATCACTAATAATTAACTGATATAATAATTAACGATGCTCACACACAAAAAAAGGAAAAAAATATTTCTTTATTTTCTATCAAACGTAAAGAAAAACAGCTACACTGGAGTGTAAATATTGACCTAATTAAAATTGTTATTGTAATTAATAAAATGGTAATGTTGTCTATAACTTACCAATTCATATAAAGTTTTAGAAACGTAATTAAAACCCTATCAACAAGAAATTTATATAGTACGATAAATTGGAAAATAAAATTTATACCTTGAGATATAATAAAAAAAAAAATAATCAAAAAGTTCATCTAAATTCCAGCGTTTTTACTTTTTATCTTTTGCGATCACCTGTAATTATTTGCGTACAGAAGATCGAAGGTAAGTGTATGCCTGATTTAATATGCCAGACTTTGTTAATTAAAGAAAAAGTTAGTATTTATAAATAACTACTAATCGACTATCTTCTTAAGAAATAATAATAAAAAAAAAACTATTCTAAACTCGAAATTTAGCTAAACTTTAAATTCAACAATTACGGCCGAAGTTAAAAAGAAAACAAAACCATGTCATTTAGAAATTAGACCAATAAGTTAAGTATTTCGTAAAATTTTGTCTAGAGGAACAGGTTGTTAAAATTGGTTAAATAGCAAAAGAAAAAGAATGAAATAATATTTAAAGAAAAAAAAAAACGAACATTACCTGTACGAATCCAGCTGTCCAGGTAAAAATGTAAACCAGGTATGTAAAAATAAAACTGTTTGTGTTGAAGAAGAGAAAGAGACAGTACGGACAACGAAGGAGCAACTCTACTTCAGGTGAGGTAAGTTATGTATATATACATTTTCTTTTTCTTTTTCTTCTTCTCGTTAAGTTTTAGATAATAAATCCACAAAAGAGAAAACGTCTTTACGATCATGTAATTAATGAAAAGAGAAAGAAAAAATCGGGTCCATTACTTCAAACGGAAGAGACACCGACCGATAACTTGCTTTTTTTTCTTTTTTCTTTTTTTAAATAATAATTAAATAAAAATAAAATCTGTGATGGTGGGTAGACTAGAGAACGTGAAATGATCGTAAACTTTTTTTTTTTTTTAATTCCTGTTTCTTGTTGGGTTTTAATTTGAAAAGGCTTTAAACAGGAATAAGAAAACAAAGAATGCCTTGTATGCTTTTAGATGCTCGCTCCGGTATCCAATGAAATGTAGTACAATTAAGAAGTAAATTGTTAATACAACTACTACTGCTATTTTTCCCCGCCAAAAAAAAAGCAGTAGTTTTAAAAATAAACCATAAATACACTGTTAATCAAAGTTAGTATTATAGTTCTCGTTCATAATTAATAATAATATCATAACAGCAGTCGTAGCTGTTCTTTCGACGACGGAGGTGTTTCTCATGGAACTGGGTCTTCTTAAATGTGTGTGTAAAGAACACTTTTTGTTAATGCTGCTACTGCTATCCATACAGGTTTCTCGCCCTTGTGCGATGTGTATGTCCACAACCCATATGAAACATCAATTAGAGACAGAAAGATATATGACAAACACTTAACTAGAGAAGGACACAAACATGAGGAAATATATATCTATGCAATGCACTGAAAAAGAAGAATGTGACAGATGAGGTATATACGTTTGTCACGCTAAGTTCACTACAGACTTGAATTGTCTATCCGTTCTTACCGATGCTGTGCGCGAAGGATGACAAGTTTTATAGCCTGACAGGTGTGTGACAAGAGGGGAAAAGAAATTTTAAAAGAATTTAAGACAGGGAGGTGGATGATGATGATGATGATAATAATAATAATATGTCATTGTCATATGTCTACACCGGATAAATAGCATGGGGCTTATTTTCTCTTCATCCCCACCTTTTTTTGGGGGGGGGGGCTGGTCAAGAGTCTATTTTTGGCTAGACCGGTGAGTGAAAGAGCTTGTCGTCTTTCTTGGGTACGCAGTACTTTTCAAAACGTAAAGTCTTTCTTTACCTTAAATAAAAAGTGGACATTGTTATTCGTCCAAGCAAAGAGACGAAAGAAAGGAAGAAAAAAAAGGCGGAGAAAACGATTGTCAAATAGCGAGAAAAAATTTGACTGCAACAAGTGGTGCTTTACTTTGTTTTCTTTCCTTTTCATTCTCTTTGCATCGCGATCACGTAACCAACAGAACAGGATCCACAATTTTATTTTTTTTTTTTTTACAGCTTCAGATTTTAAGACTAAAACTCTTATTTGCCTTAGAGGGGGACCCTCTTAGCTTCTCATTTTATCCACACAAAGTTATTTTCTGTTTTTTTTTTACTGTCCTAATGAAACTATTTAAAAAAAATAACTTACACTTTTACTAAAAGTGTAAGTTATTTTTTTTAGTCTTTTAGGGACTTAGTCGTATTATCAACTTATAGTCACAACAATACATTAATAAACCACATGAGTCCACAAGTTCGAACAGATAAATAAGTTTTTCTCTAATTTCTAAGATCAAAATGTTCAGCTGGAGAAATGGATATTTAAAATATGTCCTAAAAAAAAACTTAACGCAATGCGGCCTCGTAATTCTGTTTGCTTCCAAGCTAAAAAAACTTCTGGAGACTATCACTTGACCGGTGGGTTTGGGTTTATTTATTTTTCATTAGCCAGAACTTGAAATGTAATTTTATAGGCAATTTTTTTTTTTATTAAATTAACCTCCCCACACACACACCAAAAAAAAAAAAACCTTTAACTAAAATTTTTTTTTCATTTTTAAATTATTTTAAATTTTTAACCCCGAGTTTAAATTGCTTCATCCATTTCGAAATAACAGTCACTTTAACACACTCAACAATAATTATTGTTTTAAATGTTTTTGAACGGATAGAGAAGAAACAAAAATATACTGACATAAAAAAACTCTTCAAATATTATTTAACGCGAAGAACCCTAACAAAACTAAGAAAATACTACCTAAAACTCAATTGAATAACGATGACAATTGAAAATAATTCATCTCTAAAGTGTAAACTTTGTAACTACTAAAAAAAAAAAAAAATTATCAGCACAAAACAAATTATTAGAATTAAATCCAAGGCAAGAATTTTCAAAATAGACAGTCTGTAAAAAAAAGTCCCAACAAATACACAAAGAGTGAAACACCTCGGAATTTAAAAAAGATTAATGACTAAACAAATTCAGCATATAATCCAAATGATCACTTACCCTGTTGGAGATTGTATCCCTGGAAAAAAGAAAAGAATTATTATAAGAATGTATACGAACATAAATCTCTCACGCGTCACAGTGCTGATCAAAGTGCGATACGAAAACACATGACAAAGAAAAAAAATGATATGAATGTGAAAGAGCATTTGGGGAACAATACAAAACTCAGCAAAACATATATAAACAAAAGATTACAAATTTTAGAAGCTTTTCATATTCAATCCTAACAGCCAACACACACAAGTAAAATTATATAAATAAAAATGCAAAACATAAGCACGCGTTCACTCACAGACAAACAAGCGAATGCTGAAAAATTCGCAAGACGACTAAGACGGGGATTTTGATCAGAATTTAAAAAGTGTATCGAAAACTTTAGCACACCCACTTGCGTGCTGTGTATTTTTATTTTTATTTTTTTACAGTCAGGTTCACTCTGTACAAGGCCCAGTGGCCACTCGAGATAGAGGCTTACGTTAAGAGACAATTTGTGCGGATAGCAGAGGGAGATAACGGTTAACCCTAGATTTGAACAGGTGATCGGGGAAACGTCCTCTTGAGAGTCGATCCCACAGAGCAGCGGTTCGCGGGAAGGGGCTGATCGAGTGGAACTAACTTCTCACCGATGGAATACGGAGGAGATGTGGGCAGTTTGCCGCAATATAGGGAGCATGGCGGGTTCTAGCCGTGAAGCTTAAGCCTGGCGTAACCAAGAAATGTAGTTCGTCCGAGCATTTTTCAAAGAATTAGCGATAGAGCAGCGAGAGGCTTGCCACATCCCGCTTGTGAGAGGGGTGGAGGGTGGAAAATAGTTCACAAGGACTCTGAGACGCTTTCGGACTCTATCGAGGCTGGAAAGCGCGGTTTATACATCATAATCTTCCGGTCTGATCGACTACAATTGTCAGTTTCCTGCGCGCCGTACACACGCCACGCATTCATCAGATAGTCGGCACTGGACATCCAATGATCTGGGCTGATATATCCGCCTCGGCCAACTCATGGTATTATATAATAATAATAATATTACTTCTTCTTTATGTGCGTCAAGACGTAGGCGATCATGGCTCTCCACAACTTCCTGTCCCTTGTAGCTCTTAATAATCTTTGTCTTTCTGTTATTTCTCGTAAGCCCTATTCCGCCATCCATTTACCCAAACTCACTAAGTATGTTATGCGTTGTTTTCCTCTGTCCCTCTAGCTGTCTCAGGAGTATAAGATTCTCCAAGCCCTCCTTCCTCATTATGTTGCCCACTTTTTGGTATCTGTCTATATTTCTGAGATGAGGTATTATGTACACTATTTACATTATTCGGACTATTGTCCTCATCTTTGTCGCCATATTTATCACAACGTTTCGGTTGTTGTACGCTCCGGCCTTCTTCAGGAGGTTGGAATGTCGAACGGAACCCTTTATTTCGCTCACTGGGGTAGACTGTTCTAGTTCCACATGCCATGTTTAATGGATGTCAGTTATCAGTTATCTCCTGTTAATTCCCCTCTCCAAGTTCTCCACTGCCGTAACAGGGTATTGAACTCACACTCTTTGGGTCCTGTCACTGGATCTAACCAACGCCTTTATCCACTGTGCCATGTATACTTGAGTTTTCTTTTTGTTTCCATTTTCTCCAAAATTTCATCGTTGCTCACGTTTTCGGTCTACGGCATCTTCAGTATCCTTCTGCAGGACCACATTTCTGTTGCTTTAAGTCTCCTCTTCATCTTTGAGGAGATCGTCCACGAGTGAATAATCACCAGCGAAAAAAAATCACCGTGAAGGTAATGGCCGTACGTCCGAGAACGGCATGACAGTAAAATCACTGAATACATTTATCAGGGTGTCAGAAAAGTGCTCAATGGCAGAACAACGATAGCACCTGAGCAAAGAAATTGATAATGCAAACACCAAAAAGTTATCGAAAATAATATGCTCTGTCACTGTGGCAGTGAGCTCTCTTTTTCCGAGGTGTCATTTTAAGTGTGCACCTTCAGAAGTCGCTTACATTTTTGTGTTAATATTAATAATTAATATATATATTAAAGAGCTAGAGCAGGTGTTAATGGAAGAATGGCTGAAAATTCCACTGGATGAAGTCAGGAAGCTGTATGATTCCATTCCTAGACGTATTAAAGCTATATATGAGGCAAAAAGAAGAACAACTACATATTAAATAAATTTTCTTTGAATTTAACAAGTGATTCAATTATTTTGTCCAACCCCTGTATATATATATATATATATATATATATATATATATATATATATATAAACACAAATGAACATTGAAGTCAACACCCAGCAGCGACAGTCTGTTTCATGCTGATACGCAATCGTCAGGCCATATGGGGGATGAGCATGAAACAGACTGTCGCTTCTGTGTGTCGACTTTAGTGTCCACTTTTATGTTTACATTCTATCCCTGATAATATTGAAAACTTTAACTTATAAATATAGCATACCTTAAAACTATATTTTATCATTATATATATATATATATATATATATATATATATATATATATATAGGGAGAGAGAAAGAGAGAGAGAAAGGGTGTAAGGAGTGAAAATAGGATGGATATAATAGTTTTTCACTTCGTATCTTTAACCCCACACAAATTATCCAATTTTATCATATTGGAGAGACCACCATTTGATCCACTGTGCTTCACCACTTGGGCAAGAAAAATGTCACAACAGGCAAAGGTTCTATTGGAACCTATTTAAAGAAAGAATATCTTCTTCACTCAGTTTATTTTCTCGAAAGCTTCATAACTGCTTAGTTGCATATCCGAAACGTAAACAAAGCACCTTCTGAAGAATTAATGGATTTATTTTTAATAGGAGATATATTATATTTTTTAAAAAATATGATTCCTTCGCTACATAAGAGTTCTCATGTTTCGAAAGCGAGAGCCGAGCCCCTCAATATAATTTTTGAAATTAAGTTGAATTAAGGTGTCTGGTCTCGCTTCCTCGTCAAGCGAGAATTTGGGAATAAGCTATCTTGTGGTTTGCGCGACAGTCTGTTTCATGCTAGATGCAATCGTCAGGCCACGAGTGCTGTTATATATTAGTGCTAAATAACAGCACTCGTGGCCGGACGATTGCATCTAGCATGAAACAGACTGTCGCCTCTAAGTGTTGACTTCTATGTTCACTTTTATATTTACACACGCTCTATCTCTGATATTGAGCACTTTATCCCGTAAAAATAGCACACTTTAAGACTATATTTCTTCATCTATATATATATATATATATATATATATATATATATGTATATGTGTGTGTGTGTGTGTGTGTGTGTGTGTGTGTGAGAGAGAGAGAGGAAACAATGGATGTTTTATTTATCAATCTGACAGATTTTTATTAATTAAACATTATTTTTAGTGGATTTTGAGTAGAGATTCCTTTTAATTTTTAAACAGTATATTTATTTTCGTCTATCGGCCTGAATTTTCGAAAGATTTTCTTAGAGAAAAATATGCGCTCTCCGACAGGATTCGAACCTGCGTTGCCCTAGATCTAATGACGGCTTCGAATGATTAAAAAAAAACGAACTTATAACTTAGAAATTATAACAACCTAATTAGTATTAGTAAGCAAAAAGATTCGGTACTTTTGCTCTCCGTTTGTATCTTAAATAAAAAGAAAAATATTGACTTTTGTACCTTTTTACAAATAGTTATTTCAGGAGATAAGAAACACTTTATACTTTGAAGCTGGTTACAGGTCAAAAGAACAATGATACCATGATAATTCTGAATAAAGTCGGTTAAATATAAACTTTAAATAATTAAAATAAATAAATTAAATATAAACTTTAATAATTCCATAAGAACAAATTGCATAAGTAATTGAAAAGAAAATTACTGGAATCTAGTTTTTTTTTTATGAGGCTCTTTCTGAGAAGTATTAAGGGAAACTTCTCAAAGTCTTCAATATGTTTCTTCAAGTTTATGTCTACACGAATTATGTTACATTTTGATGACCCTATCTCTTTTACTCGGCTAATTTACTTACTAAGCTAATTTGAGGAGGCTTATATGAAGCTCTACAGATGGTATCTATTGATGATCTTAGCTTTTCTGTAAGTTTTCAAGTGATGATGGCCGGGCGTCCTCTAAATTACGATTTAAAGCATTATACTAAACAACAAATAGTTCTGTAAGTTTTCAAGTGATGACGACCGGGCGTCTTCTAAATTGCGATTTAAAGCAATATACCAGACAACTAAAAGCTCTTCTTTAAGTTTTCAAGTGATGGCGGCCGGGAGTCCTCTAGATTAGGATTTATCGTATTATATACCTGACAACTCAGACTCTTCCTATGATCCTAGCTCTTTTGAAATTTTACAGATCTTTCTTTACTCTTAAAAGCTAATTTCACGAAACTTATGTAGTGATGTAGTGATCTACATAACCTTCTTTTTTTTTCGATGATCCCAACCCTTCTGAACTTTTTTAAACATTGGCGGTCGAGTTCTCCTAAACCGTATATTTATAACCACCATAATCATCAACTGATTAACGTCTGCTTCTAGGATTTAATTTCAAGAGACAAGTCACCGCTCTTAAAAACGATTAAACCAGTTTTCATAAAAGTATGATGATTCATATTAGTGCGATTCATTTCGTTTTACTTCACGAATTTTACGAGCGGTTTTCAAGGCTTATGCCTTATGTAACGATCTACAGACAGCATCTTTCAATGATTCCAGGTCTTCTGAAAGTTGTCAAGTACCCGTCGTCGGGTTCTCTTACACTTTGCATTTTTAAAGTTAAAGTATCATAATTGATAACTGACGGTCGTTAACTTGGCGGATTTACTTCAAAGAAGAAGTTACCCACCACCACACACACTTAAAAATTGAAAACAATTTGGGGAAATGCGGTCAGATAATATTTCATCTGTATTCACTTCTTTTGAGGTCCAGTAGAAAATAATTCCTCAAAATTACCAAAATCTCAATTCAGTTAGACCTCTTGGATCCGGTATTTCTTTGGACCAGGCTACTGCCAGACCACAGAAATGCCGGATGACAGAAATCATCCCTAAAAAATAAAAAAATAAAAACCCTATGTAAACACAACCTTGCCAGCTTATCCCACATATATATTGTTGCTATCAAAGGTAGAACAAGGCTTACAACAGGAAATAAAACAATCCTTAATGCTATCAAACAAGGTTTTTATTGTTTCATGCAATACAAAGGCTTCAAAGAAAAAAGCAATGAAAATGTCTAAAGCCAAAAATATATATATATAATATTATAAATTAGCTGATTTAAAATATGTTTTTTTTCGCTACACGGTAATAACCATGTTTCAAAAATGGAAGCTAAAAGATTCGAATTTAATTTTGTTATTAAATTAAAGACATTAGTTCCATTTCCTCGTCAAGCGAATTTTGGAGTAACTTATTTTTTAAATTTACAGTTTTAAAGGCACGGCAAAGATTCATAATTCAGTGTTTCCAAGGATACAGAGAAATCCACTCATCTAGACAAGAGTTGCTAGCTTGTTCAAATTCAATTTTCGTTGTATCAGTTAATAGTTACATTCGAAAGCGAGGGTTATGTTTAGGGATGGGTAGGGATGTATTTTTCAACAAATTCTGACATCCGCTAAATGCATGTCGTCTGGGTTTTTTATAAAAATTTTATTGTTAACAGCAAAATTCTTACGGCATTTCTTTCTTATATATATATATATATATATATATATATATATATATATATATATATATATATATATATATATATACTTACTATTCTGAAGCAGCAAATATGAAGCTATATATAAGAAATAAACTAACGATGACTGATTAATAAAAGTATCGGACTACTGAGGTTTAAGAGGTCAGACTGTATTTATATCTACCATTATAACATCCAAAGCAATAAGTACAGCTGAATAATATAAATACATATATTCGACTCTCCCGTCGTGTACGACATATGAGGGTCAAACAGCTCAGTTCCTAGGAACCGACAGCCAGGCACAAGCACATATGATTTGATTATAGTGGTGAAGGCTCTGTGCAGAACCATTCACACTTTTAAAGGACCTAATACAGAGATCTGGTGCACTACGTGCCACAAGTTCCCCAAAATCCTTCCGCAGGTTTTGGATTCAGTGTTGTCCTTCTCCTAGACCAGTTGCCATACAAGAACCCGGTCTGTCCTGCTATTTACCGATAAATTGCTGGAGGGAGAAGAATAGGCTTCATACCTTTCCCAAGGGTATTTATTATCACGTAAGTGAATGTAATGGATTCGACTGGAATTCGAACTCGGCTCTCCGCTAACAATTACTCCACCGTGCCTCTCTCTCTCTATATATATATTATTTTAAAAAAATATGATTCCTTCGCTACATAAGAGTTCTCAGGTTTCAAAAACAAGAGCCAAAAACCCCACTATAATTATTAAAATTAAATTGAATTAAAGTATCAAACCCTGTTTCCTCCTCAAGCGAAAATTTAGGAATAACCAATCTTGAAATTTACGCATCTTTATAAGCATGTTAATTCGCAAAATTAATTACTATGGAAACGAGCATTTTGGTAAGGGACATACGAGTTAGTTTGTATCAAGATATCAGTCACCTTCGGAAAGAGGTCAAAAGAAAGAAAGAGGGCCGGGGTGTCAATTTCAAAGCGAATGATGGCATTCATGTACGCACATCGTCTGGTCAGTCACACCGACAGATAGCTTTTGGCACCATAATACGTTGTTAAGTGTCTAAAGAATTTTATTTTATTTATTTATTTATTTATTTTCTAAAGGGCTGTTTCGTACATAAACACACTACAATTTGTTTTTTGCAACTTCATAAAGGGTTTTTCTATCTTATGATTGGGTTAAGCTTTTAAACCTTTTATTAGACTATGAAATTTAATTTTTTTTATGCTAATAATCTAATGCGAAAATTTGTTGATGTCGACAAAAAACCATTAACTCATGTCTATAGTTTAATACATTTTCATTATTTAGAAACTTAATAATGTGTATTTTTCATGTAGGCATAAAGGGCACCGGTCATCCCAGGTTTTACAAGTTCTTGTTCTATTTATTATTTTCCATTTTACTTTTGGTGTTTTATTCATTTCTTTTAAATGCCAAAAATATTTGGATAGGGATGTCTGATTTCTATTTCTAATATTATTGAAGGAGCTTTTGTGTTGTCTCCCTCTAATTTTAAATTCATTCTTCGTTGACCCAATGTATATCCTTTCAGTGTTAGGACTCTCAATGGATGAGATAGTGCATTGGTATACCACAGATTTTGTGCGACATTTATTTTCCAACGGGCAGTCTTCAGGTTTTCTACAATCACATAATTTTTCATTATTTTTGTCTAATTTCAGTTTAGGATTTTTATTCATACTGTTTTGGCACGCGTGCTCTTCCAGGATCTTATTATTATTATGTTTCTTTATGATTCTTTCTTGATTTTCAGTGCTACTGTAACTTAATTTTAAGGTGTTTTTATTAAAGATCTTGCTAAGTCTGCTATTAGTAGGAAAGTGTTTTTCAATTAAAGCTAGGAACTTATGTCCTAGCTTAATACTAACCATTTGGTTGAACGGAGAGGTATACCAAATGATTTTTCTTTTTCTGTTTTTCTTCTGGTTAGTACTATTGTTTCTATAATTTATGTTAGCGTTTTTGTATCCGCTATTTTTTAGGGCTGTATTATAAAAATTACTGTGTTGTTGGAATATTTCCTTATTAGCGGAGTTCATGCTGATTCTTTTCTCTATTGATATGGGTATATGCGTAATTATAGATGGAGGATGGTTTGACTTAGGGTGTACATACAAGGGGTTAGTGTTAGGTTTTATGTAAGGTAGGTAATGTTGTTCATTAAGTCTAGAGTTACGTCGAGGAAGTTTACCCTTTATAATTTTTTTAAATTTAGTTTCCTGAATTCACTATATATTATCATCCTAATTTTATCTATTTTAAAATTTGTGGAGCTCCTCACTACCATGAGCCCGTTATCCCTCTATAGCCCGATGTCCTTAATGTCTAATTCACGGTGCGCGATAAGATTGTATAGTATAAATAGACCGATAAGGTCAGAAGATTCTGCAGAGTCTAAAGATCCCATGGTGATGTCAAAATTGTCATTAGTGTTTTTAATCCATTGGTCCCCATTATGAATGAGGACAGATTTTTTTTGCACTAAGGATTATGTTCATTTCTTCCTTAGTTAAGTCAGAATATGCAGTAGCAAACTCCAGGGCAGTCATGAATAGATCTCTTGATATTGACTGGTAATAATCCACAATATTGTACTGTATTGGTCGTTTCCATCGTAATTAATTTTATTTCAAGATTGGTTATTCCTAAATTTTCGCTTGAGGATGAAACAGGGCTTGATACCTTAATTCAATTTAATTTCAATAATTAAATTGAGGTTTTTGGCTCTTGTTTTTGAAACATGAGAACTCTTATATGTAGCGAAGGAATCATATTTTTTTTATAAATACTTATAAATATATATACTTATATATATATATATATACACACACACAACCACAAGAATACAAAACTGTCAGGTGACCAAAGACAAAACAAATAAAAAATAACAACCAATAAAACAAATCCAAGAAAAAAAAACAATAGAAGAAAAAGGGGAGAATGTAACAAATTTAGAAAAACAAAAAAAAAGCACAAAAGACAGACACCAACCTAAACAGTAATAAAGTGTTCTATGCGTAAGTTACGAAGGCATAGCAACTACGCTTTCCTGTGCATCACAATTCAGAACATGACAAAGTTCGGATTGCTAATTGAATTTCACGCTACCATGATCATCAAACTATATATATATATATATATATATATATAATCATTTATTTGAATATTACAACATAAATATGTTATAAAATCACTACAAAAATAGCCATTTTGTTTCAACACTTCTGATCATCACTTGATAAGACACCAGAAGTGTTGAAACAAAATGGCTATTTTTGTAGTGATTTTATAACATATTTATGTTATAATATTCAAATAAATAATTATATCTGCTCTACTCTGTATTGAGCACTCTTTAAAGAATAATAATTGTTGGTTATTGGAATTTACTCCGTATATACCAATCCCAAACTTGGATACGAAGAAAATTAAATCTTCATGCATCTGTTCTTGTGATGAGTTTACATCAACTCATCAGGGCTTCATAATAAAATTTTACTCGCAAGCATCCCCCTTCGGAATGGATGTAATTCCAGCAAAATTCGTAGCAGGAACAGATAAGTGAACACTTAATTTTATTCATTACCATTAACGCACTATCTCTTGATACCAAGCACTCTAATGACAAAGACTGCTTGCCATAAAAGCTTTATCTTCCAGAAATATCCCAGAAGGGCTTTTTTTCTTCTTATTTTAAAAAAAATACAATCTGTCTGTCTGTTTGTTTGGGCACGTGGCCGAGTGGTTAGAACGTTTGCTTTCTGACCATGAGACCTGGGTTCGAATCTCACCATGGACAATTTGTCAAGATGTTATCGGTCTGGATCGAGGTCCCAGTGTGCGGCACCATTGGAAAGTGAAAAACCATATCACGGGTTGACTCAAGCCTTGTGAGTGAAATTGGGTAGATGTAATCCTTGTGGGCCGTCGACTGCTGTGCTAGCACGAAGCCACAGGTCATCGTGGCCAAGGGTTTGAGCATGCTGGCCTTATTCACACAAGGTAACACGCTCTCTCTAACTAAGGTCTGCTCAGTATAGTTGCAGTATAAACCACAGGTGTGCTCTGTGGGTGTTGAGCAAACACAAATGTGCCTGAACGGGCGTCTGCAATAGGGATTAGCTAGCCTCCCTAATAGGTATCCTTGAATACAAGTGGCCAGCTATTTTCTCTCTCTCTCTCTCTATATATATATATAAAAAAGGTTTTTTGAAACCCTACGTCATAAATCAATGAAATTTTTTCCAAAAGTAATGAAACAAGCAAGTAATTAAACATTAATTAAACGAAAGTAATGAAAAAGGTCATCCCCAAATGGCAAAT
>OZ038511.1:29550646-29615646 GCA_964036315.1 Acanthosepion esculentum | reverse complement strand
AGACATGAAGCTATTGGAGTAGAAGAGACGTCTACATCTAACAGTTTCCACGGTGTAGGGGTGGGAACGGGATATTTAACTCAATCAGCAAGTACACTACTGACATGTGTGGTTTAAGATGCTAAAAAATCCCTAAAATGAAATAAAAAGCGGTATTAGAGGTGTTATTTTATACTATATTCAAGAATTTTACCAGTTCTACTAATTTATTGAAATATCTTTGCTTTCTCTTTATCATGTTGAAACATTGGTTCACAGATGATCACTGAAGTTAAGCAACGTCATGCTTGGTCAGTACTTAGATGGGTGACAGCTTGGGAATACCACCTGCCATAAGCTTGGATCTGTAGATGGTGTAAGTTTTTTTTTATATTATATATAAATTGGTATCACCCCATGCAAGGCAATAAAGCCACTAAGACACAATTAGGAACAGAAGAATTAACAATGAGCGGGAAGAGGAAAGAGTAATCAGGAGGAAGGTAGATAGCAATTGACATTGCATTTAATGTTTTGCAGATTAAAGTTGCCTGGAAAGCATGGAGCCAGAAGGAATTTCCACAAGCAAGAAGTGCGAGAAAAGAAACTGTCAGCATAGAGGTTATGGCTAGATCTAGCTAGCTCAACTGTATATTGATGACTTCTTGATACTGTGCTTAAATTTATACAGTCCAGGTACTATAGCGAAGAGCTCATCTGGACAATTCCCATGAAAATATTTATAGAAAAGGTACAGGGAGGCAACCTTATGATGGTGGGAAAGTGACTGAAGCTGAAAATGATATGACTGGCTCAGAATTGTTAATTAGAGAGCAGAGTTCCAATTCCCGTTGGGTTTGTTATAGTCACTTACACACAAATAACCTTAGGAAACGTATACATCTACCCCTTCTCCTGCACTAGCTATGGGTTAATCAGTAAGGCTTGTATCGATAAACCATTATCATCTAAAAAAAAAAAAAAAAAAAAAAAATATTTTAAATATTTCCTGGCTTGTATCGATAAACCATTATCATCTCAAAAAAAAAAAATAAAAAAAAATTGAAATATTTCCTGGCTTGTACTGATAAACCATTATCATCTAAAAAAAATAAAAAAAAATATTTTAAATATTTCCTGGCTTGTATCGCTAAACCATTATCATCTCAAAAAAATAAAAAAAATAAAAAATATTTCCTGGCTTTAAATAACCTGCCAAGAGTTGATCAACTGTAGAAAATGAATCACTCAATCAATGATATCAGATAAAATATTTAAGAAACCAGAGTACTAATTTTTGCCTAAAAATTAAATTGCTTATAAAAATAAATTATGTATATATAGAGAGTAATGAAAAAATGTTAACAATTCTACATGAGTCACTTTATTAGAAAAGCAGACTTGATATTAAAATGCTTTCAGTCTCCACCTGTTCATAATTCCTGTCAACACATTTTGGAATCAGGTGGATACGATTTGAAATTACACTATCAAGTCTGCTTTTCTAATAAAGCTACTCCCATAAAAGTGTTAATGTTTTTTTAATAACCCTACAGACCAACACACATAGCAGACATGCCCCTTGTCAGGGTCTGATAAATATATTGAATTCTTTACCAAGTTTTATATATGCTGCACAAGGAACACCAGTCAGATTCCAAACTTGTTCTCTACTAAAAAAGAAAATGTATCATGTGAGAACAGAAAGTAAAATTTAAAAAGTGATGTAGAATGATAGCTTTAAACTAAAAATTGTTTCATTTTCTTTTTTTTAATATACATTTATAATACCACTGTTGTAAAAAGGTGTTTGTGTAAAGAAAAAAAAATCTTAGGAAAATAAACTCAATAAATTCACCAACGATCACAAGATAAGTCTTTTGAAGTTTTCCTTAGCTGGATTATTGTCACTCGATTTTTTGATAGTGAACACTTTCTTTTCAAAAATCTGCTAGCATTTAAAACACATTAAATATTAATACATTTTCCGTGCTTTTGTCAGGCATAACTGATTTGGGATTATATATATATATATATATATATATATATATATATATATATATATATAAACACACAACTGAACATAAGGATAATATTGTTTGTTATATTTTTAGTGGGATCAGTAGATCCATTGAGAAGTCAATCACAATTCAATAGAAAGAAACAGTCTTAGATAGATAGATAGATAGATAGATAGAAACAGGCTTAGATATAGACAGATAGAAACTGGCCTAGATACGTAGATAGGCCAAGGTAGATAGACACAGGTCTAAATAGATAGATAGATAGATAAAAACAGGCTGATAGAGATAGATAGATAGAAACAGGCTGATAGAGATAGATAGAAACAGGCTGATAGAGATAGAAACAGGCTGATAGAGATAGAAAGATAGATAGAAACAGGCTGATAGAGATAGATAGATAGATAGATAGATAGAAACAGGCTGATAGAGATAGATAGATAGATAGAAACAGGCTGATAGAGATAGATAGATAGATAGAAACAGGCTGATAGAGATAGATAGATAGATAGAAACAGGCTGATAGAGATAGATAGATAGAAACAGGCTGATAGAGATAGATAGAAACAGGCTGATAGAGATAGAGAGAGAGATACAAACTTGTTTAGAAAATAGATAGAGAAACAGGCAGAGGCTGAGATAAATAGACAGAAACAAGCTTAGAGAGATAGATCAATAGAAATAGGCTTAGATAGAGAGATAGATAGAAACAGGCTGAGAGTGAGAGAGAGATTAAAAAAAAAAAAAGCCGAGCGAGAGAAATGAAGAAAAAGTGGATAAAAGTCGTTTTATTCTGATCGTCTCTTTCAATCCACTAAATTTATAAAAACTTTTAAAACCAAATCTTTGACATCGGTATACCAATGAAAGCTTCAGTGAAATACAGAAAACATATGTGAACTAACTCCAGAAAAGAGCACAGACAGAAGGTTGACTATAATTGCAAAAGAGTTTGGAATGAAGCACAGGCTTTCAGATTCCCGCTCCTAGTACCAGACAACAGCGAAGGAGTTAACTCTGCACGATGAGCCACACCGAATTCTTTTGACTACTGAGAGCGACAAGGAAGAAAAAGACAGAAATAAATTCAGTTATGATCATACCTGTACAGTTATGTCACCTGTCAAGCAATAAAATCGGCTCAATGAAGTAAGTGTCAGGTGGGAATAAAAAGTACTTAAAAAAAAAAAAAAATTCCCTTAGTATCTCAACCTGGGTAAGTGCTATATAGTCATATGTTTATTTCTCAGTAAAAGCAATTTGCAGGAAAGAATAAGGAAAAAAGCTTTTATGACTAATAGAGTGTTTTAATAAATATGACTTGTGTCACTTTAAAGGAATATTTGGTTGAGACCTGGAATGAGAGAATTGTGCCAGCCGTAGAGCTATAATTAATGTGCTTGTCTTTATGACCAATATGCAAGAGTGGCAAATCCAATCTCCAGGGTGTTTCATTATAGCCGAATGCCTTAAAACACGGGTTTCCAAACAGTGTGGTGGAAGTGGATAGCAGGTGAGGCAGAATGATTGAAAGACAATAACAGTTACAAAAAATTCATATGCCAAAAATAAATATGATTTCAAACTTTAAAATATCATTATGGATTACTTGTAATTGCATGCATGAGTCCCTGTATAAATAGTTATAAATAATTACTGACTGATTTTATCATTGTGATAATTTTGCATTATATCAAGTATTAAGAATATGGTAACTAGGGTCCGCAAATTGGAGGAGAGAGTTATCAATGATAATGTTCTGATTTTGAATCCGTGGTTATTTCACTTTAACCTTCTCTTTGTTTTTTATTTTTAAATGGCCTTTTTATCACATAATATTTGGTGAGGTACAAGCAAATTTTAATTCTAAAAATGCAGCCAACGCAGCCCCCCGCCCCGTTTGGGAACCCCTTCCTTAAAAGAACTAAGCTTTGTGAATACTCATGCTTGAACTGGAGACAACAGTGACTGATGAGGCGCTCGGAGTCAAGGTTGTCTTGCCGATCAATGTGAAAGTATAGCAATTTTAATCCTCACTGAGAAATAGCACTTAAGACCAGAGTAATTTTACTGTGCCTTGTAAAATGGAACATTTTAAAAAGGACTTGTACGATGACCTGGCATCTCAGCTTCCAATTCCTGTGTCTTTTCTATAAACATTTTCATGGTAATTGTTTGGATGAACATTTTGCTATGGTACCTAGAATTTATTAACTTACCATTGTCTAGGTGTATCTGTAAGTTTTATGCTAACAGTTTCTTCTGTCGCACTTCTCACTTGTGGAACTCTTTTCTGGCTCCATGCTTTCCAGCCAGCTTTCATCTTACAAAATCTAAATACAACATCAATCGTTATCTACTGTATTCCTGATTACTCTTCTGTTGTTCTTTATCCTTAATAATGTTTCTCTTTTCTTATTTTTTCACACTCAGTAAACTCTTGTGTCTTAGTGGCTTTACTACCTTGCTTGGGGTGAATTTGATTAAAAAAATGCTTATTGTAAGAACTACATTAAGATCAACTTGAGTTACCTGGAAACTGAAAGATATAAACATTTGTCTGTAACTCTTGTTGACCTGAAATATCTTTCATCTCTGCCTTCCACTATTCCTTCCTTCAGCACTGAAGAACAATGCCTCACACAAATTCAGGATTGAAATTAGGCTTCAATTACTGAAATATTTTATAATGAACATTAAAATTATGTTTTAATCCAGTTAGTATATATTAGGGTGTTTGGAAAGTAATTATGTTTTAGCCAAAATGATATAAAATATATAAATTTATTTAAATACAGGGTGCAACCACACCAACAAACGTCCCGCCGGTGATCCCTGAAACAATGTCCGCGCTGGCCTGTGATGGTCGCCACTGCTCGAGGAATAAATTATTTAAATACAGGGTGCAACCATACTAATGCCCTTTTTTTTTTTGTTTTAGCCAGGGTGAATAGGACAGCAGGGAGCAAAATTAGTGGCCATCATAAACACCAGACCTAACCCTACCAGACATTTTTGTGGGGTGTACTGAAAAATCTGGTTTACGGGCTTGAATTAAAACAAGCAATATATGATAAATTTTCTGAAATGTGTCAAATGGTCTGTACTCGTGTTACTGATAGAGTTCAGTGTCATATTGAACATGAAAAGAAAGCATTTTGAACAGGTTAAATAGTTTATTAAGCATCACAAATCATATTGGGGTACTTCAGTGTGGTGCAGTGATTAGAAAGCTTGCTTCAAGAGATCAGTTGCATCTGGGTAGTGAGTTCAATCCTTACTGGGTGACCCATACTTTCGGCCTTGTGCCATAACTAAGCCACACTTAGTAAACCATCATTGAGCACCTTCCTGTGGTTTAATGGTTAGCAAGCTTGTCTCGCTAGAACAATTAAGACTGAGTAGTGAGTTCAATCCTCAATGAGTGCTCCATACTTTAGGCCTTGTGCCGCACCTAAGCTACACTTAGAAAATCACTATAATATGTCATGTTGTTTTAATGTGACTATACTCATAAATTCTCTTAAACTACAATAACTTATTTTTGTTTAATAAAACTTAATAACTGATGCTAACCCGACTTATTGTGCCTTCTTGGACTGAAGTTCTCAGCTGACATGAAGATGGAAAGACTATATTGAATTCAGTGCTAGCTCAGCTGCTAAGAAAGTTGTTTCACTGTGTCATGCGAGACAATTTTTCTCTCCAGAATCTATCTTAAGTCTACCAATTGTCCATGCTTAGAATATTGCTGCCACATACGGTCCAGTGCCCCAGCTATTTACTTTGTGCTCCTTGATAAAATTCAAACAAGAATCAGCAATATCATCAGTCCTGATCTGGCAGCTTGGCTTCAGTCACTTTCCTACCACTGTAAGGTTGCCTCACTATGTCTTTTCTGTAAATACTTTCATGGTAATTGTCTGGATGAGCTTGCCACTATGGTACCTAGACTTTTTGAATTTAAACACAGTACTAGACGAGTGTTGAAATCTCATCAATTTACAATTGAGCTGGCTACTGTAGCTGTAAGTTCTAACTAACAGCTTCTTTTCTAGCACTTCTCACTTGTGGAACTCCCTTCCGGCTCCATGCTTTCCAGCCAACTTTAATCCTGAAAAATTTAAATGCAATGTCAGTCACTATCTACTCTCCTCCTGATTACTCTTTTCTCTTCCTGCTCATTATTAATGTTTCTGTTCCTAATTCTTCCAAACTCTGTAACCTCTTGTGTCTTAGTGGCTTTACTGTCTTGCATGGGGTGAAACTGACTTGAAAAATAAAGTAAAAAAAGGTGTTACATTTGCCGTACATGGTATTATTCATCAAAAATATAATCATTTTCATTTTCAACAACTGCAGCCCAATGGGAATGAACATTTTCAATTCTACATTTAAGGAAATCTATTTTTTTTCCTCCCCAAAACTAGCTTAAAAACTGCCCAATTGGGCAGCATTTAAGCGAGCTCCTACGTAGGGCTCTTCATTGGGCCTTTGGCGCAACAATGACACTTTATACATTGGGTACATATTAAATTTTATTAAAATTGAACAATATTTTTCAAACAACAGTTTTCATCAAAATAATGATATAATTTATTTTGAACTTATTACAAAGCTGAATGATAAACAACATTTTTGTTTTTCTACCATTTGAGGTCAGTACAAATAGCCTGTTTCTATTCCCAACCCTTGAACAACAGAGCTGGCCGTGAGAAAAGCAGGGTTCCATCAGATGAATTCCAGTTACTTTCAGTGACTGTCTTTGGGACATTGATTGACATTGCATAGCTCACTCTCACTGGAAACTGAAGTCTTTTGAACTCAAAAGGGAGATCTGAAGGAATTAAGTGGATTCTTGGAATTAAAACTCTTTCCTCCTTTTGTAGACCAGTAAGGATCTCTGCTTCCAAGAGATGAAGAAGCATCTTCTTGACAATTAATCTTGTTCCATTACAAAGCTTTGGAGGATCCAGATTTCTCAATAGCATAACTGGCTTTTAGTTCCAGATTGTGTGATGGCATTCCAGGAGGATTCAATGAGTTCAGGAACTCTATTGGATAATTCACTGCCTGCTCTTGTTCAACCACAGTGTCAATGGAAAAGTACTTCATGCATTCTTTGGGAATTTCTTGGAGAAGTTTCCAATTGATGCTATCTACAGTTTGATTCTTGGGGGCTAATATGGCGAACTCACAAAGCCACTTTGAATTCATGAAATGGTGTTTAATGTTTGGATAAATATGGTTAATCAAATCTTGGATACTTCAGACTGAAACTCCACAACCATTTGGCAGTGAAATATTTCCATTTTGGTCCATTCTGATGCTTCCAATGCCAAGCTGCAACAGCAAAACAGCAAAACTTCTTGCTTCAAGGTCACCTGTGATTCTGTTGTTAGTTTTCAGGCTGTCTTTGAACATGGCTCCAGATGCAATAATTTTTCAGAGAGTTGTGTCCATTTAATTGTAAATGTGTGATACACAGAGACATTTTCCTATTTACTTCATAAGAAGACTGTTTTCAACATTTTTTGTTTCTAAATGTTCTTCAACATGAAATACTCATGTAATTGAAATAAATGAAAATACTCAGGTGAGTATGGAAGATGTGGCAGAAATTCTCATCCTAATTATCTTAGTTTTTTCTTTGTTTCTTTTTGCAGAGTGTTTCATCCCACCGACATGTGAGAAAGCATCACCTTTTCTACTTCCCAAAGCAGAACACTTTCAACATAATGCTCCATTTGGTAATAAACTTCTCTAGTGATGATCCTTTTATCTTCCAGTAGCTACTTTTCGTGCTCCATCAGATGTCAAAAGCAAGGACCTCTTTGGAGTGAATGGAGGCCTTGTTTTAGTGCTGACATTTATTTCTCATTTTATGATACGTATTTTGTTTTTGTTTTCTGCCGACATGCAAAACCCATTTTTCATCACCTGTAATAAGGAACAAGGAACTCAAATACCTTCTTTGCAATTATTTCCCAATTAAATTCTGAAATGAACTATAAATGTCACACTATCAGATAGAAGAGATGATAAACTAATTCTAGATACAGTTTCCAACCATTCAATCTTGGTTGGTTGACTTCTAATTCACAGTGGTGAAATACATATTTTGTTTACTTCTTTTTTTTCTTTTTTTTTTGATTATTTCACCCCAAGCAAAGCAAGAATACCACTAGGATGCAAAGGTTACTGGGAATGAAAGGGAGTGAGAAGACGTTGGTGAGGAGAAAGAACAATAAAAAAAAAAATAGCATTTAGGAAGACAGAAATGGTAATTGGCATGGCATTTAAATTTTTGAAGATTGTAAATGGCAGGGAAGTAAGAATTCAAAAGAGAGTTCCACAGGCAAGAAAAGAAAATATTAGAATAGAAGAGGCAGTTGCATGTAGTTAGTTTTAGTTAATTAGTAGCATGCTTAAATTCATACAGTCAAAGCAACAAGGGGTAAAGGTCAGCTGAAATATTACTATAAAAATATTTGTAGAAAAGATAGAAAAAAGCAGTGTCACATTGGTGGGAAAGTGACTGAAATCAAGATGCCAGTTCAGAATCAATTAAATGACAGACCCTTCTTTCAATTTTGTCAAGAATCTTGAGATATAAAGTAGAAGCACCAAAGCTGATGTGATAGCAATATTACTTTCCGTAAACCTTAACAGATCAAATGTGCCAAATATTTATTAATTTGTCTTCTATCAGTCAGTTATGTAACACACGCTTAGGCGAACATATATCTTTCGATACATGACTGACGAGACATATTTTTCCTGCAGTAGGTTGCCATTTCTTTCTGCAGTAGACCAGTTGCCATCCATGGCTACAGAACCAGGTCTGTCCTGTCCATAGCTGGGGGGAGAAGAAGAGGATTCATACCTTTACCAAGGGTATTAGCACGTAACTGAATGTAATGGATTTTAAAATATATATAAAAAAAAATAACTGTACAGTGCATTAGGCAAAAAATAACTCAGCAAGCTCCATGTAGGTGAGAATAGAATTGTCCTGAGAAGGACTGTTTTGGTAGCCGCTGGAGAGTATTGTCCTGAAAAGGACAGTTTATAGCAGATCATTGCTGCTGGCAAGGATGACTGGAGCAGGAAACCTGTTGGAGTTATCTAGAACTACATCTGATGGGTGGAGCCATCATCTGGCTGCTGGAACAGATACTACATCTTGATCTTAGTCATCTGTGCCATGGAACACACGATGTTTAACAACACGCCCACGTGTGTCGAATGTGGCACAAGGCCGGTTTAATGTGGGCTTTCCGAGCCCGTAGGCTCGGGCAAAAATTGCCCGTAGAATCCGTATAAACGGGATCGGGGTGGTCAACCACTTCGAACGAGGCTCTGCCCTTCGGCGGAGCCTCGTCCGAGTTCCTCTCTGCCCAAAGGCAGAGAGTTCCCCTCTGCCTCAGAGGCAGAGAGTTCGACCTGATAGGTGAGACGTCCAAAAAGGAACCATGGAACACACATTTTTTGTTGCTTTTGAGGCCTAGTTATATCCTGAATCAGTTTTACAACAATGCTGGTTTAAGCTCTTTCTTCCTATTCTTTTAAAAAAAAATGTGGGAATGCCGACAAATTTAGACAATATTGTTTCAATTATCAGTCAGTTATGTGCCATGTTTGATACACACTTAGGTGACCATGTATCTTTCAATACATGACTGACAAGGCAAATTTTTCCCGCAGTAGGTTGCCATTTCTTTCTGCAGTAACCAGTTGCCATCCAAGGCTATAGAACCAAGTCTGTCCTGTCCATAGCTGGGGGGAGAAGAAGAGGATTCATACCTTTCCCAAGGGTATTAGCACGTAAATGAATATAATGGATTTGACTGGAATTTGAACTTGGCTCTCCGATTCATATTAAATTTGATATGAAAAGTCGGCATAACCGGTATATTTTCAAAAGATTGCCATGTTCGTAAGCTGCATTTTCCTCATAAATCAACCATTCCTACTCTTGAACAAGCACGTTTCCAAACTACGGCCCATCACGTGATTTCATTTTTTGTGATTTCCATATCTCTTTTGTTCTAAAACGTAAGTTTTAGCAACAGCCCAAATATATCTTATTTGTTATTCAAATATAATTCATTCACTTAGAAAATTGATATTCTTTCTTTGGTCGGCTGAAAATGTGTAAAATCTATGATGTGACCGTCATACCAAAGAATTTGGTGCACTACAAGTATATATTCAACATGAAATTGGCACTGCTTCTGGAATAATTACTCCTAATTGTTACCCACTCATATTCCAGTCTCTGCCCAAAATATTTTTATATGTGTGTCAACACAAATTGAATCAAAAGTTGACCAGCTCTATAGTAAACTTCTTTGCACATATGCTCTCCCCCAACCCCCGCTTCTGAAGTTTAATCGAGTAGACCCCTATCAAAGATGACAATGACGGTAACCAATTTTAGCTGTTACTGCTTGGGTAGGTAAGAGAGTTATAGAAGAGCGGTTCTTCCAATGTACTGATTGTAGTATCTCAAAGGTAAAATGTTTGCTAATGGGGTTGGACGTAGGGAGAAATGGATTCATGCCTTTTCTCATAGAAAAAGTTTCAGTCAAATTTCAAACCATCTATTAAGTTTACTTGCCATTCTCTATCTTTACAAGAGTCAAATCAAACCAAAAATGGAGTATTGCCATCATATATGGGCTGGAACTGCTCAAACATTTTAAAGCCTTGACAGAATTCAAAAGCATCTATGTAGCATTTGTGGTTAATTAATTATTTCCTAGCCTACAACTACTTTCCCCACAGACAAAATGTCACAAACCTCTTACTACACGATCACTATTTCTATGGAAACTGTTGTGCAAGATACATTCTTGTGTTCCACCATTTCAGACCTTTGTAGCTAAGACTCACCATGCCGTATACACAGGGTCAGACCATCTCCATTCCATTAATATTCCATTGATAAAGAATGAAGTTCCATTTCAGCAGCTTCTCCAAAGAGTCAAAATGGTGGAAGATTCCTGTGAGGATGTTTCTCCAATCATTACAATATTAACCTCTTTAAGTCTTGAATCAACCATTATCTACTTTCAAGAACCTCATTCAGTAACCCACTACCTTGAGTCATTCTTGGGCCCTGTACTGGGTGAACAACAGTGAAAAAGGAAAAAAAAATATATTTAATTATAATTTATAGTAAAGTTGAATGCAGGGTTCAAATATAACCATGAACTCGTGCGTGAGAAACGCTTTCAATTAATTGACAGAAAATGTTTGCTTTCAGAGAAAATATTAAATTATACACGTTATAGTCCTCCACATTAAAGTATCACAAGTCAACTTACTACCCACAGATTTACTGATGACTTAGTTAAAAAAAGAAAACAGTGAACTTTTCACTGAATTAAAATATCCTTACTACATCCAGTATTTAGCCACAAACGATTTCATGAAAGGGAATATAATGAAATCAATAAGAATTGAAACTCAGTTCTCTGATTAACAAAACTGAGCCATTATCCATTACATCATCGGCATATCTAAGCTTACAGCATTTGGTATTCCCAAGTGGTCACCCATCGAGGTAATGACCAGGCTTGACATTGCTTAACTTCGGTGATCATATGGGAACTGGAATTTCAATGTGATATGGCCGTAAGCCTCTGCAGGAACATTTTCACAAAAGGTGACAGTATGATAAAAGAAAAAGTAGTTAAAATTAATCATGGAAATATTAGTGTGTATCAAAAGTATTTTCATTTTTTTACAGACCTTTACTCAAAAGTTTGTTTCATATACACATCCAAATGTTATCTATTGCTCCCCTAGATTCTTCTTATTATTATTATAGTGTGTATCAAAAGTATTTTCATTTTTTTACAGACCTTTACTCAAAAGATTGTTTTATATACACATCCAAAGGTTATCTATTGCTCCCCTAGATTCTTCTTATTATTATTATTATAGTGTGTATCAAAAGTATTTTCATTTTTTCACAGACCTTTACTCAAAAGATTGTTTTATATATGCATCCAAAGGTTATCTATTGCTCCCCTAGATTATTATTATTATTATTATTATTATAGTGTGTATCAAAAGTATTTTCATTTTTTCACAGACCTTTACTCAAAAGATTGTTTTATATATGCATCCAAAGGTTATCTATTGCTCCCCTAGATTCTTCTTATTATTATTATAGTGTGTATCAAAAGTATTTTCATTTTTTTACAGACCTTTACTCAAAAGATTGTTTTATATATGCATCCAAAGGTTATCTATTGCTCCCCTAGATTCTTCTTCTTATTATTATTATTATTATAGTGTGTATCAAAAGTATTTTCATTTTTTCACAGACCTTTACTCAAAAGATTGTTTTATATATGCATCCAAAGGTTATCTATTGCTCCCCTAGATTATTATTATTATTATAGTGTGTATCAAAAGTATTTTCATTTTTTCACAGACCTTTACTCAAAAGATTGTTTTATATATGCATCCAAAGGTTATCTATTGCTCCCCTAGATTCTTATTATTATTATTATAGTGTGTATCAAAAGTATTTTCATTTTTTTACAGACCTTTACTCAAAAGATTGTTTTATATATGCATCCAAAGGTTATCTATTGCTCCCCTAGATTATTATTATTATAGTGTGTATCAAAAGTATTTTCATTTTTTTACAGACCTTTACTCAAAAGATTGTTTTATATACACATCCAAAGGTTATCTATTGCTCCCCTAGATTATTATTATTATAGTGTGTATCAAAAGTATTTTCATCTTTTTACAGACCTTTACTCAAAAGATTGTTTTATATACACATCCAAAGGTTATCTATTGCTCCCCTAGATTATTATTATTATTATAGTGTGTATCAAAAGTATTTTCATTTTTTTACAGACCTTTACTCAAAAGATTGTTTTATATATGCATCCAAAGGTTATCTATTGCTCCCCTAGATTATTATTATAGTGTGTATCAAAAGTATTTTCATTTTTTTTGTTTTTTTTTTTGTTACAGAGCTTCACATCAAAGCCTATTTCATGTATAAACCTAGAGACTATGAGTCTATTATTACTATATGATTACTCTATATTATTATTGTTATTATTATTATTATATATCAGGGTGGATCAAAATTATTTATTTTTTACAGACCTTTACTCAAAAATCTTGTTTCCTGTACACATCTAAAGATAAGCCACGACTCAGCTATATGATTATTATAGATCAGTATCAACATTATTCAGTTGGACATTTTCTTTCAGATGGAGTAATTATGGTGGATATCAAGAATTTGGCAATTCTGAGGAATAATTGTAAACTTGGCCCCAAAAGAAATGAAGTTTTTACAACATTTCAAGTCTTTTTAGGTAGCCTATTTAATGCTATGACATGTTTCATAGGAGATATTTCTGTTTTACTTTGAAGGTTGAGTTAAATTAAAACCTTTGTATTGAGTTTTTGTCTGGTTTGCATAAAAGTCAACATTCTTCATGATAAATCCCTTTTTCCTGACCCCCCCACCATTCACAAAAAGTTCCTTTCCTTCAACATTCTGGGGAGTAATAAATTAAACAAGGCATGAAGGTTTAACTCCCTGAGATATTTGATAGACCTGCATACCGGATCAAACTGGAGCAAGAAAGGACTTGTTAATTCTAACACATCTAAAATGAATCATCTTAAAGAAAATTTCTTTTGCCTTCCATCATCATGGCTGATGCTAATGTCCCCCCCCCCCCCGCATCAAATGGATGGGTGTTAATTGTTGATTATAATACTTTAAAAATATAAGCTGAACTTGAAATTTTTAGAAGAGCTAGAATCATCAAAAAATACTGGGGGTAGATCATTATATCAGCTTTGTTGGTATCTGTCTATATTTCTGAGATGAGATATTACGTACACTATTTACATTATTTGGACTATTGTCGCCATATTTATTATAACGTTTCAGCCGTTGTATGCTCCGGCCTTCTTCAAGTGGTTGGAATGTCAAACTGAACCCTTTATTTCACTCACTGGGGTAGACTGTTCTAGTACCTCGTGTCATGTTTAATGGATGTCAGTTATCAGTTATCTCCTGTTAATTCCCCTCTCAAAGTTCTCCACTGTCTTAACCAGGTATTGAACTCACACACTTTGGGTCCTGTCACTGGGTCTAACTAATGCCTTTATCCACTGTGCCATGTGTCCTTGAGGACAAAGATGAGGACAATAGTCCAAATAAAGTTGTTACCAAGTTGAAAAACATGAATGGTTAACAAAAGCAACACTAAAAGTTTCAAGTTGAATTATTATTATTGTTGCTAGTATTACAAACACTGGTAGGGTTAGGGTCTAACCAACACCTTTATCCACGAGGATACATGGCACAGTAGATAAGACAGTGTGAGTTCAATACCCGGTTATGGCAGTGGAGAACTTTGAGAGGTGAATTAGCAGGCGATAACTGATAACTGACATCCATTAAACATGACACGAGGAACTAGAACAGTCTACCCCAGTGAGCGAAATAAAGGGTTCAGTTAGACATTACAACCACCTGAAGAAGGCCGGAGTGTACAACGGCCGAAATGTTGTGATAAATATGGCAACAAAGATGAGGACAATAGTCCGAATAATGTAAATAGTGCAGCTTTGTTGGCTTATTACAACTGCTCCCTAACTCAAGAAGCTGCCAAACAAGAATAAATAAATTATTAAAGGAAAATTGAAAGAAGTGTGCTAAATTATGTTTACCATTTTTATTAAATGTAACAATTTAAAACAACAATGTAACATGCCACAAGCATGTTACTTATAATAGGTGAGGTTTGCATTCTACATGATTACTACCGGTATGTTATTGTGAGATGAGGTCATCAGCTATCTTCTATGAATATCTTTATTCCCCATGGTGTGGGTCTGGATGCTGGTTGCAGCACGTCTTGCGCTAACCTCTGCTTATCACCAGACTGAATCTGTCAAGAGCCCGTTACCTCTTGGTTATCTCTATGTCCCCAAACATATACATACAAGATACAAAAGGGAAATGAAAAGAGTGATGCCAGAATAAGCTTACCATTTTATTAATGGTAGCAATGCAAAAGAAAATAAAACATGACACAAACATAGTACTTACAAATATCTGATCGTTGTACTCTAGTAGATTACTACCTTTAAGTTAACGTGAGGTTAGGTTGCGATTACTATTCAGGAATATCTTTTGTTCTCCATTGGTGTATGCCTGGATGTTGGCCGCTTCACATTTTGTCCCAGCCCATTCTCAGGTTTGGACTGTTTCTTTAAAATGCTAAGGGCTCTAACTCGACTGGGTTATCTGATCACTAGACGTGGGCACCTAGACATGGTGTAATGGTTAGAAAGCTGGTCTTGCTAGATCAATTACGACCGAGTAGTGAGTTCGATCCTCACTGGGTGCCACATACTTTCGCCCTTGTGCCACATCTAAGCCGGGCTTAGAAAATCACTATCTGATCACTAGACGAGGGGTTCTATCTAAATCATCTCGCTTTTGCAGTTGATGCATTAACACCTGCCTCACTAAAGACGTGACAGAATACAACGGACATGGAAAACCTTCCCGAAAGAAACGAAGACACAGTAACTTAAGCTTCAAAAAACATACAAGATAAACTCAAAGATTTCAAAAGTTGAACGATAATAATCGCTTTAAACGCTTTGAGGAAAAACTGAAATTTAGAACATGCTACCAATGGAATAAATATAGACCCCATCAAAATATTTGAAAAAAAAAAAAAAAAAAAAAAAAAAAAAAAATTTAGTATTAGAATTGTGGATGTTTATTTGAAAGCCAGACTCAAAATCAGTATTCCTAAATGATTTACGAGTTTTACAATATTGATTTTCACCTATTAACTTTAAAATGTACTTTGAAGGTGAGTTAAAAACAAACATGAAAAAAGAACAGACACTTACAAAGAAGAGACTATTTTAAAGTCTGAATATTTTATTCGCTAAAAAAAAAAAAAAATGAACGGTATACAAATATATGATCAGGTTTATTCAACTTTTGCATGTCTTTAATTAAAATACTTTAATCAGTCAAAAAATATATGTTACCAACAATTTTTTAGTAACTGAGTGACATAGCTTGAGAATCATCTGCTAAGTGCAGATGTGTGCTTTCACTTTTAAAATATCAGACTTAATAATTGTGCTCCATCCAAATGTGTAATATTTTTAATTCGTCTTTCAAACGAAATAAATTTAATGTACTTTGAAAAAATGTGTACATTTAATTAATACCATTTTAAGCCTTAACACCCTTCTCAAAATCATTGCTTAAATTTGTATCGACATGATTTTATTTGGTGACACAAAGTGAAATAAGCTTTTCTAAGTGGAACGATGAATAGGGCCACAAACCAGAGTCTATCATGAGGAAAGTGGGCTTAGAAAATTTAACACTTACAGGACATATTGAAATCATGAGGGACAGAGGAAAGCAGCACATACCTACCTAACGACATTGTGTAAATGGTTAGCAGAAAAGGGATTAGGAGAGATAGCAAAAAGATAAATTTTCCTAAGAGCTATAATGAAGAGGAAACTGTGGAGAGCCATGATCGCCCATGTCCTGAAAGAAGAAGGCACATAGAGGACGGTAGAGAAACTACAGCTTTCAAAGGCAGAGCAAAACTAAGCTCGTTCAATGTCAATGCACTTAATTAAGTGGTTAAAATTAGTCGTATATAACATCAATTTCAGATCAAAATACAGTAAACAGTTATGTATCGGGTTTCAGACTCATGGATTCAACCTTGTATCTTGACACAAATGATTCAACCTTGTATCGTGACACAAATGATTTCTCATGAGATTATTTCATGTACAATCTTAAAAGTATCTTTACCTACATGATGATGATGATGATGATGATATTAAGAACAATAAGAAAAAGAGAAAAAAAAGAATAATAAAAAGAAAAGGAAGAAAAAGAAGAATCAGAATCAGAAGACTAAGACAAAAAGGAGAATAAAAATAAGAAAAAGAATAAGAAAAATAAGGATAATAAGAAAAATAAAAGAAAAGAATAAAAAGGAAAAGAAAAATAAGAATAAAAATAAAAATAAAAAGAATAAGAAATAAGAAGAAGAAAAAGAAGAAAAAAGAGGAAAAGAAGAAAAAAGGATCAGAAATAGAAAAAGAAGAATAAGAAGGAGAATAAAAATAAGAATCTGAATAAAAAGAAAACAGAATAAGAAAAAATAAGAATAATAAAAGAAAAGGAAAAGAAGAAAAAGAAGAATCAGAAGACAAAGACCAGAAGGAGAATAAAAATAAGAAAAAGAATAAGAAAAATAAGGATAATAAGAAAAAATAAGAAAAAGAAAAGAAAAGAATAAAAAGGAAAATAAAAAATAAAAATAATAAGAAATAATAAGAAAAAGAAGAAAAAAGTGGAAAAGAAGAAAAAAAGGATCAGAAATAGAAAAAAAAATGAAGAATAAGAAGGAGAATAAAAATAAGAATCTGAATAAAAAGAAAAAAGAATAAGAAAAAATAATAAAAAGAAAAGGGAGGATAAAAATAAGAATCAGAATAAAAAGAAAAAGAAGAAATTCAAAGCATCTTCATTCTTGACAGACCTTTACTCCAAAGCTTATTTCATGTATTCATCAAATGACGACCTTGGGCTTCACTGTTGTTCTTATTTTAAATCTTCTCTGACCCTTAGATATTTCGGTCAAGATATGATCATATCTCAGCTCCTACCCGCAGCTTACACACACAACACATTTCTCAGCACATGACAGTCCTGCCATCATGGGGGGAGCTTTGAAGTATTAAAAATATGTTATTCTGTTTTCACAATTGAATACATGGTAGATGATACTCAGCTTTTGTGCATATACATGTTTGTGTGGACATGATTACTGGAGGTGGTGATATTTGTGTTCTATGTTGTAGTTTTATTGAAGTTATATTTTGGAATATAGTTTGATTTCTTTAAAAAAAAATTGTAAGATATTATATAGATTAATATCATGAAAGAGTTCTTTCATGTTGGTTGGTTGATTTTGTTTAGTCGCACATCAACACCTATATGGGTTATTTAATGTCAAAATCTAAATATTTTGATTGGTTTGGTTTGGTAGATTTTGTTTAGCGGCATATCAACCTCTATGGGTTATTTAAAGCCGAAATCTAAATATTTTGATTGGTTTGGTAGATTTTGTTTAGCGGCATATCAACCTCTATGGGTTATTTAATGCCGAAATTTTAGATATTGGTATTTCTACTATAAATAGGTATCGTTGGTAATAGATTTTAGCTGAGAGGTTTGATGTTTCTAAAAGGCAAACACACAAATCACAATTAAGTGTAGGTCAATGGTTGTAGTATGGGTCTCAAGTCAAGGAGGTCTGATGTTTTGAAACAAAAGTACAACTTATTTACAGTTATGGGTCAGTGGTTAGATTAAAGCTGGTGGAAAGGTCATAACTTTTTCTTGTTGCCAGGTCAGTGTTTGAAACAACTTTAAATGTCAGGCAAGTGCCAGTTGGTCTTTAAGAGAGACCAGTTTAATTTAAGAGAAATAAATACATATTTTTTTTATTTTACTTCAAGAAACAAAAGGGGGTGGGGAACTAACTGTTATCCAACAATGGTTTTCATTTTCTATTTATCTAATGGATTGATTTATAAACAATCGCTTAAGTGTTGGTTTGCATAAAAGTTAGTTCTCTGACATTTTGCTTATGAAAAGAGAAGCTGATTGAAAAAAAATTTAAAGTAGGAAGCTCAGTTTTTTGTTTTGTAAAAGCAATAACATTTCCAATCTATGAAATCGATACAGACACATTTCTGTTGAGGTATACATATATGCACACATGCACAAATATAAATTATTTATGTATCCAGTGATAAGATTTACCTAGCTATGATTTATTAAATAAATACATCAAAAATCACACCCACTCCAATAATACAGATTCCATCAGTTCAATGCGATGTGGTGGGCAGGAGGAACAAAATAAACACATTATTTTAATATGGCAACTACAGTCGAACCAAGTATATATATACATAGCCACTGTTACAGCTTTGTTAAGATAGTATCCTCCTGGCATCGGTTTAAACTGACACCATTTTGTCCCATATATTGGTTCACAATTTCTTGATTTCAGATAAAAACACATATCTGTGTATAGTATATATTTATAGTTTAGATATATAAAAAGAAGGCATCAGTCTAAACTAGTGTTTCCCAAATGGTGTGGCGCACCTCATAGGAGAAAAAAAAGATTTAGAAACCGTTTCAAAAAATTCATATGCCAAAAATAAATATGATTTCAAAATTTGAAATATTATTATGGATTATTTGTAATTGCATACATGTTTGCCAGTATAAATAGTTATAAATAATTATTGACCAATTGTGATATGTTTGAAATTATATGAAGTATTAAGAATATGGTAACTAGGGTCCGCAAATTAGAGGAGAGAGTTATCAATGATAATTTTCTGATTTTGAATCCGTGTTTACTTCCCTTTGACCCTTTCTTTTTTTTTTTTTAAATGTATATTTTTTCATATAAAATTTGGTGAGGTGCGGAAAAATTTTAATTCTGAAAATGCAGGCCAGAAAAAAAAGGTTTGGGAACCACTGGTTTAAATCAACACCAGGAGAATATGGGTTGAACTTCATTTTTTTCATTTGTGTGTGTGTGGGAGGGGGGACATTTTGCTTGAAGTTCATATTTTCTTCATTTCAGAGAAATTCTCTATGTGCACTCTAGGTGTAATGGATATCATCTTGGCATGGTAAATTGGAGGACCAGGTTCAAATTCCAGTCACGTTTGTTACATTCACTTACACACAAATACCCTTGGGAAAGGTATGAATCCATCTCTCCCCCCCAACTATGGGTTGAATAGCAGGGCAGAGTGGGTTCTATAGCCTTCGTTGGCAACTAGTCTACCAAAGAAAAAAAACAGCAACCTACTGAGGGAATATCTTTTGACTAGTCAGTCAAGAAGCGAAAGCGACATGACCTCCTAAGCATGTATCATGTATCGCACTTAAGTGACAAACCAATTATAGTTCAAGCATATGAGGGGGGGTGCATTTGTTTAAACTGGCGCCAAGAGGGTATGGCTTCATGCTCATCAGTTGACTAATCCTCCATACACTTTTCAGCTGAAGTCATTTTTGCACTAATAAACTAGTTACTTCTGGAAATAAGACAAAGTACTAATTTTTATCATCTCCGGTTGTTAGCAGAGGAAAGAGCACAAAGTTCAAATTGCAGATCAGATATACCAAAATCAAACAAGCGCAGAAATTTAAATGTCTGGGAAGTGTTTTAACAGAGGATAGAAAGTGCAACTCTGAAATCCAAAGGTGCATTTGGATAGCCAAAGTTACCTTCCAAAAGCTAAGCAGGGTATTAAAAAAATAGAAAACCTTCACTAGAAACAAGGAAAAGAGTACTGGACTGATATGCAATATCTGTCTCCCTGTATGGCAGTGAGTGCTGGACAATCTCCTCAAAGATGAAGAGACTCTAGGCAACAGAAATGTAGTTCTACAGAAGCCTGCTGAGGATACCATGGACTGAACATGTGAGCAATTATGAAGTTTTAGAGGAAATGGAAGCAAAAAGTAAACTTCTACTTAACACCAGGAATAGGCAGTTGAAATTTCTAGGACATATAATGAGGAAGGAGGGCTTGGAAAATCTAATACTCACAGGATAGATGGCAAGAAGGGACAGAGGAAAATAATGCATAATATACTTGTTGAGCTTGAGTGAATGGATGGCGGAACAGGGATTACGAGAAATAACATAAAGACAAAGTTTATTAAGATCTACAACGGACAGGAAATTGTGGAGAGCCATGATCGCCTACATCCTGAGGGGACATGGCACATAAAGAAGAAGAGCTATGGCCAACAGAGAGCGGTTGAAATGAAATGTTATCAATATACAGTGTAACCCGGATATAAGAGAGGTGTCGGGACCGGAGAAGAAATATATATATATATAGTGTAACACGGATATAAGAGAAACCCGGATATAAGAGACATTTTCTCTGGTCCCAAATTAGAGCCTGTGTTAATGTATATATAATAGACCAAACCCGGATATAAGATACTTCTTCTCCGGTCTCGACAACTCTCTTATATCCGGGTTACACTGTATATATATATATATATATATATATATATATATATATATATATCTATATCTATATCTATCCACTTGAATACCTGTTTGAATATGGTTTGGGGTTGTCAAAGTGGATGTTTGGGGTTGTCAAAGTGGATGTTTGGGGTTGCTTCGCAGATAGTTTGCCCTATAATCTAGAGAGTTGCATGGCTCTTTTTTTTATATAAATATAACTAATGTTTGTTAAATATTTTCAAATATTCACCTTTATTTCAAAACTTTGCTGAAAACACAAGAAAAGTGATTGGTTCTAATTGTGTGGTATTTACTTATCAAGTGTGGGGCTGTTCTGTTTAGATAAAAATTTGGATACCGGCAATCACTTCAGTCCTAAAATCACTTGAAAATGATTTCTGTCATAAATCAGATAAATGGTAAATATGAGAAGTGCAGATCAAGTGCTTAACATGATACTGTTACAAGTGGTGACTGTGTAAAATCGAAATGTTGGGAAAAATTTATTTTTTCCCTTGCTTTCGCTTATGCTTGAGCTCAGGGTACTCACCTGGACAACTGATATGCCACAGTCTACTTCAGATTCTCTATGATGTTGATAGGTTCACACCCCTGATTTTTATCAAAATTTTGGTGAAAAAAGTGTGACCTATACTAGGGTATAAATAGTAGTAAAAAGAAAGGATAAGAGATGGAGTAAAAGGTTGTTTGCTATTCAATGGTTAACAAATGTAGTAGGAAAAGACAAAAAGATAAAGAAATGAAATGAATGGTTTGCTGATATGATATGACAGAGAAAAGGACATTCATGGTTGTCACTGAAGGAATATGGAAAGAAAGACATTTGTCCAGAAGTGGACACGCAATGACTATTGCTGCTGGTGATGATATTAGTGATAATGTTCATAAGGCGTATTGCTACAGGATAATGACTAATGAACATTACTACCGTTTTGTGAGCTTCATCGTCACTGTATACCCTAAATGTCCTTGTGCCACACTTAATAAAAATTAACTAGACTTCTATGTGGAATTAAAAGTTTCCTTTTTATTTTAATCCACCAGCAAAACCTCCTATAGGGTTTGTCTCCTGATTGGAGAAGGCCGCCATGGTATCTGATATTGAGAATTTGATATCCTGTTCTCCTTGGTATTTCAGAATGTAAGGAGAGTTTATTGGTACTCCTGATTTTCTAAATAAGATACACCTGCTAGTATTGAGCTACATGGTACCAGTAACAGAAAAAAAAATCCCCCAAAGTGCAGATGTGTTACACCTCAACAATTTATAAATACCAAGAATTTCTCTATTACACAAAAAATGGTGGGAAACCAGTGGTCACACTCTGATTCCTGTGGTGTTAGTGTGGAGTGAGAAACCATGGTCAAATGCAAAATAAGTAACAGAACTGTCCAACAAACAGAATTGGCAAAGTTTGCAATAAGCAATAACAAGAAAAAGAAAAGAACATGGCCAAAAAAATAATATAAAGCAAGCAAACAATATATAGAAGGCAAATTAACAGTAATATGGTAAAAAGTTCACAAACCAAGAATTGGGGTTAACACACGAGAAAGTTCGGGTTAGCAGAGGTAGGGTTCTGACTTTCAAGACCAGACAGACTGGGACTGAGTCATATGAAACCAAGAACCGGCCTATTTTATTGGCTAGGAAGAAATCCCAGCATACATTTGTGTGCTTCTGCCTATAAATTGGAATGAGGAAAGTATTTTGCAGTCATTCCTCCATTAAAATTGGAATCAACAGATTGAAATGTGCAATTTTTGTTCATTAAAAAAAGGCCTTGTGCCATATTTTCTCTATGTGGAAATACGAAATAAATACAAAGAAAACTCCCCATTTTAAATTTAGTTTTAACAACAATTATATTCTTGCTGGTGAATTTTTTTTTGTACTTCTGTTTTCATCTTCCTAAGTTTTCAAACTAGATTTTATTTCAATCTGAATGGTTTTATTTTTATAAACAAGTGTTTCTCAACCTTTTTAAGCAATGGCACACCTAAGAGCAAACGAAAATATCATGGCGCACTAAGAAATTTTTTTAAATATTATGAAATAAAACCGTAGATTTGAAAAAATACAGACAAATATGAACTTACTTTATTTCAATTGAACTATTTGTGCAGCTAATTTAGTGTGAAGCTTGTGACAGATATTTTTTTTATTTCTTCAATGTTTGGTTGAATGTGTGATAAGCAGACCCTCATTTATTCTTCAGTTGAGTGTAGTCTTTCTTGCTTCTTATTTTTGAGGTTATTTAGAGTAGAGAAACTTAATTCACCCAAGTAGAAAATTGCAATAAAACTGATAAAGGCTTTTTAGCTAATGTAAGATATTCCTTTTGTATTGAAATCCAAAATGTATCAATGGGTACCATCAAATGTTTCATTTTGAGCCCTCCCTTGATCACTAGAAATGGTGGCCAATTCTTCTTTGCAAAACTGAAGTCCAATATTAAAAGACAGATAGGGAAACGAATTATTTGAAAAAAAGTTTAATACTTATTCATTTATTGAGATACTAATGCTGTACTGTTACTACTTCCAGACAGACATGTATGTGGATGCCATGACTATATTTTGTGGTACACTAGTGTGCCACAGCATGGTAGTTGAGAAGCACGGATATAAACCATAATTTCTCAACTGGCCAAAACCTCGACCATGCCAAGCCAAGGGTTTTTTCTTCCTCCTGTCCTAAAATAGAAGGTTGACAACAGTAGCGACAGTTGGGTCTTATTGTTAGGATTCTTAACATTTTTGACTTGATGGCAAACTCTTACTATGGTGTGTTAATAAAAAAAAAAAAAAATTGACAGTTAATATGACTCACAATGGAATTAGACAATGCTTCTTGATGTGGCCTCTGATCAATGAGAAGGCCACTTAATCTGACCAGAGAAAGATAACAAAACTATTTATTGAAGCCGTTGTTGCTGCTGTTGGTATTCCTCAAGTGATGTGGTTTCTCTTACTTGATACACTTCTTTGCGATTCTGCAGTGCCAATCTACAATGTTTAAAGAAGGACAATCTCTGCCAAGACCTTTACTCGCCCAAAGTCTTTTTTCACCACTGATCTTAGGAAGCAGTTGTATACAGCAGAGTAGGTATTTGTGAACAAGTTTGGTGCCATGCATGACATCCATATGAAAGTCTTGATCTGACGAGGATATTTAAGAGCATGACTTGAGTTTTCAGGTTGATTTAATGGCAATTTGTGGTGCTGTGAAAAGCGACCTCTGGCACAGCCTATTCTATATTCATCTGTTATCTACCACACATCTATGTTCATCTGTTATTTACCCCACATATCCATATAAACTATGCCTCTTACTCTGTAATCCTCTATCTCGAGTGGCTCTCGGTTCTTGTATCTTGTTTTTAAAAAGAGTTACAAAGTTATTTCACATGTGTATATAGCATAGCAGTCATAGGTGCAAAAAGGGAATAGTTCAGTATCCAATTGAAACCGAAATGGTGGCTACTATAGGAAATCACCATCAGAGTCTACTGAAATTGGGATCACAGATTTATTGTGAACTCTGCCATCCTTTCATTAGCAGAATATAATTTGTGTTTTGCAAGTGCTATATTCTTATTCTTCTATATGCCATGTCCCTTCAGGATATTGGCAATTATGGCTCTCTACAATTTCCTAACTTTTAGGTGAAGTTTCTGGGGCACGTAATGAGAAAAGAGGGCTTGAAAAATTTGCTACTCACAGGACAGATTAAAGATAAAGAGAGAAAGAGGAAAACAATGCACAACCTACCTGGCAAGCTTGAGCAAATGGATAGCGGACAGGGTTTGGGAGAGATGGCAAAAAGAGAATAGTTATTAAGAGCTACAAAGGACTACATATGGTTTTTGAATTTAAAGTTGCCATTCTAGACTGGCTGCCAACCAAGGCCAAACAGCTTAGTTGGCCTTACAATTTAACTCATAGCCGGGAGTAGATTCATACCTTTCCCAAGAGTATTTGCAGATGTGAATGTAATGAACTCGACTGGAATTCAAACTCAGGTTTTTAATTTCTCATTTTCAGCCACTATACATTACACTAGCTTTACCTGCTCTTCTATGGATGTGCCAGTGGTTAAACTCTAAATACTCAGCAAACAGACATTTTTTTTTACCTATTTCTCCACAAAATGGGCCAGTACAGCCAGGTAACAATAAACATATTAATATATAATTTTCAAATTAATCCAATACACATATGAGCCACCCAGTAAGGACTGAACTCAACTGCGCCATTCCTTGAGAAAACTAAGATCTGGTGAGGTGTCTTTAGAAGTATTTTGTAATATTTTCCCCACAAAGTGATTATTCTCTGACAAGAAACTGATATAAGAGGCAGAGATATTATGCTTTCACTCCCACACACATAATGGGTGGGCATACTGCCTATTATTAGACCTGATGAGATTATATATTTTTGGTTTTTATTGTGATATCTGTCTCGGCACCTGTCTTCGAATGGAAAAGACGCCTACGCAATTGAAAAAAAATACAAACAAATGAAAGCTTTATATCTACAATCAGTATCATCTAATTGCTCCTCCCCCAACCTCTTAAACAAATAACTTGTAAGTTTGTTTGAGTAAAAAGGGAGGATGTAGGAAGGTAGTGGGAGCTTATGGGGAGAGTGACTAGTAGGGGATAGTGTATATTTTAGGGCTTAAACAAAGGGAAGGGAAAAGAACGGAAAGAAAGGAAAAGAGGGGAAAAGAAAAGGAAGGAAAAAGAAAAGAAGACAAAAAGAAGTGGAAGGAAAAAAGGCAAAATAAAAGTGGAAGGAAAAAAGACAAAAAGAAAAGGAAGGAAAAAAGAAAAGGAAGGAAAAAAGAAAAGGAAGGAAAAAAGAAAAGGAAGGAAAAAAGAAAAGGAAGGAAAAAAGAAAAGGAAGGAAAAAAGAAAAGGAAGGAAAAAAGAAAAGGAAGGAAAAAAGAAAAGGAAGGAAAAAAGGGACAAAAAGAAAAGGAAGGAAAAAAGGGACAAAAAGAAAAGGAAGGAAAAAAGGGACAAAAAGAAAAGGAAGGAAAAAAGGGACAAAAAGAAAAGGAAGGAAAAAAGGGACAAAAAGAAAAGGAAGGAAAAAAGCGACAAAAAGAAAAGGAAGGAAAAAAGCGACAAAAAGAAAAGGAAGGAAAAAAGAAAAGCGACAAAAAGAAAAGGAAGGAAAAAAGGGACAAAAAGAAAAGGAAGGAAAAAAGGGACAAAAAGAAAAGGAAGGAAAAAAGACAAAAAGAAAGGAAAGTAAAAAAGACAAATATGTGAGCCGACTACAATGCAAGATTTATTATTTACTATATCATAAAGAAATAACGTAGGGGGTTACAGAATAAGTGGCACAGTTTATGGGACCCACTGCCATAATGTTGCTTCCCTGTGCCTTTTCTATAAATAATTTCATGGTTATTTTTCTGAAGACTTTTACTCTATGGTACTTAGACTTTATGAAATTAAACACAGTACTAGACTGGCAACAAGGTCTCATCATTTTATAGTTGAAATAGCTAGATGCAACTGTAAGTTCTTTCTTAACAGTGTTTTTTCTTGTACTTCTCACTTGTGGAACACTTTACCAGCTTCTTGCTTCCTAGTCAACTTTGATCTTCAAAAATTTAAATGCAATGCCAATCATTATCTACCGTCTTCATGATTCCTCTTTTTTTATTCTTCTCATTGTTTAATGTTTTTCTTTTTCTTTCACAATCAGTAACCCCTTGTGACTCTATTGCTTTGCTTGGGGGTGAAATAATTAAAAAAAAAATGTAGGGAAGATAATGCTTAACCCAAGGCTTGAAGAAGTTATGATTGTAGTGACCTGGGAAGCATCCACCTGGGAGTCAGTTCCACAAAGCAGCAGTTCGTGGGAAGAAACTGTTCAAGTGGAACTTACATCTCGCCGACAGAATATAGAGTGAATGTGGCCGCTTCACTACAATGGGTGCGGCATGGTAGGTCTTACCCATGAAGGTTAGAACTGGTGGAACTGAAGAATGTAGTTCAGCTGAGCACTTTCCATAGAAATAGCAAGAGGTTTGCAATATTTTATCTATGAGAAAGGGGGTTATAAGAAGGACATGGAAACATTTTTGGTCTCTATCAAGACTGGAAAATGAAGACTGGGCAACTCCTGCCCATATATGACAGCAGTACTCCATTTTAGGACTGATCTTGTTCTTGTGAAGGTAGAAGATAGCAGGAGAAGTCAAGTATTTACTGGATTGGTACAGGTAACCAACCACTTTTCCCAGCATCTTTAGTGATGGATTATACTTAGGAGTTCCACTTGAGGTCATCGTTGAGCTTAAGTCTCCGTAAGTGCTCAAGGCATGGAATTGCCAAAAATGGATGTTATTATCATTAAGAGAATGCACTAAAATAAATTACCGTATTTGACAGCATATAAGACACACAGGTGTATAAGACGCACCCCAATTTCAGCAGGGCAAATCAAGAAAAAAATTAGTAATTAGTAAAATTATTAGTAAATGATACAGCCTAGGCTATATTTATGGGGTATTATTTTGGTTAAACAAGCCATGATTACAATTAAACAAAAAATAATAGGAAAAAAGAACACAAGCCTATAAAAAGTTTATGTCCTTTATATAATCTGTACAACCTGCATCTTGGAAACATCTTATTGGAATAATTAGGATATAAAAATTCTGATTGTATTTATACCAATGCAACTGGAAGTTATTGCAAGAAAAATATTAATGAAACAAATATATTTTACAAATATATAATTTGAATTTATGCATATAATTTTAGTGAAACAAAGTACTAATATTAAACGTGATGAAATTAATATAATGAATATTATCAATGATAACACTTTTAAATCTGCATAACAGCCTTTTAAGTAATGACAATAGGCATATGAAAGCTACTCTAAAGTCTAAGCTAATAGGAGTTGCCAGGTAGCTAATTTTGGCCGACTATCATGAATTTTAAACCTTCATATGGCATACAAGACAGAGGGGAATTTTAAAAGATATTTTTAGTAAAAAAATGTACACCTTATATGCTGTCAAATATGGTAAATCTAATGATGACAAACTTAGCAAAACTTGAGGTCTGGGTTGAGTTTAAGTCCCAATGGGGACTAAAGGCATAGGGCCTCCTTGAAAGAACACTTGTTCATCACGATAGGTGAAAATTCAGGGTTCACTTATGGATTGTCACAATTGCTTCATTGTAATTGTAATGGTTTTTAATGATATACCAACCGTTAGCCAAGAAAAAAAAAATATATGAAAATCTATTTTCATATGTTCTGGTTTTATTAAAATTGGAAAAACAGCTTTTCAAAACAATAAAAATTATTGAGGGAGTATACAGCAGTAAACCATTACTTTGACAAACTGTTTCTTTTTGTGGGTAAGTTTCTTAAACTTTGCCAGAATTTGTATGATTTAATTTGGCTGTTTAATGGCATATCAAATTCTTATGGATTATTTAATGTCAAAATTTAATTTTCTTGGAAGCTTTGAAGTAATAAAAATACGTGATTCTGCTTTTACAATTGAGTACATGGTAGATGATACTCAGCTTTTGTGCGTACACATGTTTGTGTGAATATAATTACTCGAGGTGGTGTTATGTGTGCTTTATGTCGCAGTTTTGTTGAAGTTATATTTTGGAATACAGTTTAATTTCTTTAAGAAATTGTAGGATATTATATGGATTAATACCATGAACGAGTTCTTTCCTTTTGGCTGTTTGGTTGCTTGATTTTGTTTAGCAGCATATCAACCTCTGTGGGTTATTTAATTCTGAAATCTAAATATTTTGAACGCAATTTTATGGCTTCAACTACAGATAGAATATTTTGCTAGTCATGTATCGTTGGTTTTATTTTATATAAAAATGTATTCCTGGTAAATTTACTATTAAAACATATTTTCGTAGAGTTTTTGTTTGGGGGGAGGGGGCTCACTATTTTCTCATAGCTGGGATCCTAACAGGTGCTACCACCCTGGGTCAAGGTGGATCTGGGTTCAATAGAAATTAAAATGTGGTTCCAAGTTCCTCAAAACCTCCTGATCAGAGGCCTTGCTGCTGGATGTAGTTTGTCGCCATAGGCAGAAATTATTTTTTTGAAGGAAACACAAACTGCTAGTATTATAATTTGAACCTGGTAAAATTATTCCATTCCACTTCCAACTACCATGACTTGAGATTGAAATTGGTCTCTTGAGGGAAGTAGAACATCTTTACCTTAAAGTCTATTGTCCTGTGAGAGTCTTCAGGCATGTGCTGCTATTTCTACTTGCTTTTTGTTATATATATATATATATATATATATATATATATATATATATATATATACACACACACACACATATATATATATATATATAAATATACACACACACACACATATATATATAAATATACACACACACACACACATATATATATAAATATACACACACACACACATATATATATAAATATACACACACACATATATGTAAATATACACACACACACATATATATATAAATATACACACACACATATATGTAAATATACACACACACATATATATAAATATATACACACACACATAAATATACACACACACACAAATACACACACACACACATAAATATATACACACACACACATATAAATATACGCACACACACATATAAATATACGCACACACACATATAAATATACACACACACATAAATATACACACACACACACATAAATACACACACACATATAAATATACACACACACACATATAAATATACACACACACACACACACATAAATATACACACACACACACGCACACACACAAAAATGTCTACTTTCTACTCAGTACCATTTTTTTGCGAAGCGTAACCATTCCTGACCCAAGCACTTTGAATAAAAAAAAGAATCAGGATTTTTTTTGCAAAGCATCTGTCCGCAAGGCATTTATTTTGGAACAAAGGTTTGACAGTCACAATTCGACTAACTAAATTATTTGTTTGGATGCCGATTTTTTTTTCTTCAGGATATTGCGTTCGATAACTGCTGACAAATGGTAAAGGAAAATATGCCGGTGGGGGTGGAGGAGATTTTTTTTTTTTTTTTTTGTTGAAGCTAGCGTTTTGTCATTGGATGTAATTCTTTTGTTGTTGGATTCAATTTGGAGAAGGAAAATAAGGAATGAAAGAGAAGGTGAAGAATAAAGGTCATTGGAGAGTTGGGTGTTGTGAAGAGTGAGTGAGAGAGAGAGTGACACAGATAGGGTGAAAGGGAAAAGAAAGGATGGTATAGAGGTAGTGGGAGGAGAGAAAACAGAAACAAATAAAGAGAAGTGAAAAAAGAGAAAGAAAGAAAGAAATGGAACAAAAAATGAGGGAATAAATATTAAAGAAGAGGTGAAAGTTAAAACTGAAAGAGAAATGGAGAAAGAAAATGGATTGAAGTAAGGGGGGAAATAAGCATGAATGGATGAGAAAGGAATAGAAAAATAGAAAAAGAGATTTACAGAGTAATGTGTGGGGAGAGGAAGAAGAGAAATAAGAAATTTCCCTCCCCACCCCCCAAAAAAAATGTGGGATGCAAGAAAAACAGAAGAAAGAGGAAGATAATAACAGTATAAAAGAGAAGTAGTTGGAATACGGAAGAGAGGGCAGAGCAGAAAAAGTAAAGAAGAAAAATAAAAAAGTGAAAAGAAAGTGAGAGAAATAAGAAGAAAGGAAAGAGAAGAGGGGGCAAAGAAGAAAGGAAAGAGGGGAAAAAGAAGAAAGGAAAGAGAAGAGGAGGCAAAGGAGAAAGGAAAGAGAAGAGGAGGCAAAGGAGAAAGGAAAGAGAAGAGGAGGCAAAGGAGAAAGGAAAGAGAAGAGGAGGCAAAGAAGAAAGGAAAGAGAAGAGGGGGAAAAAGAAGAAAGGAAAGAGGGGAAAAGAAGAAAGGAAAGTGGGGGAAAAGAAGAAAGGAAAGTGGGGGAAAAGAAGAAAGGAAAGAGGGGGCAAAGAAGAAAGGAAAGAGAAGATGGGGCAAAGAAGAAAGGAAAGAGAAGATGGGGCAAAGGAGAAAGGAAAGAGAAGAGGAGGCAAAGAAGAAAGGAAAGAGGGGGAAAAAGAAGAAAGGAAAGAGGGGGAAAAGAAGAAAGGAAAGAGGGGGCAAAGAAGAAAGGAAAGAGAAGAGGGGGCAAAGAAGAAAGAGAAGAGGGGGCAAAGGAGAAAGGAAAGAGAAGAGGAGGCAAAGGAGAAAGGAAAGAGAAGAGGAGGCAAAGGAGAAAGGAAAGAGAAGAGGAGGCAAAGAAGAAAGGAAAGAGAAGAGGGGGCAAAGAAGAAAGGAAAGAGAAGAGGAGGCAAAGGAGAAAGGAAAGAGAAGAGGAGGCAAAGAAGAAAGGAAAGAGAAGAGTGGGCAAAGAAGAAAGGAAAGAGAAGAGGAGGCAAAGAAGAAAAGAAAGAGGGGAAAAAGAAGAAAGGAAAGAGGGGGAAAAGAAGAAAGGAAAGACGGGGGAAAAGAAGAAAGGAAAAGGAAAAGGGGCAAAAGAAGGAGTGAGAAAGAAAAGGGGAAAAGAAAGAAACAGTGAAAGAAAAGGAGGAAAAGAAAGAAACAAAGTGAAAAAAGAAGGAAAAGAAAAAGAGAAAAGGGGGAAAAGAAAGGGACAATGAGAGAAAGAGGTTAAGATAGAAACAATGACAAAAACAGAAGAGAAAAGGGCCAAAAGAAGAAAAAGAAAGAAAGTAAGAAATAGAGAACTCACAAATGAGAAAGAAAGAAATGATCTTCAATGAATTGAGTCAAAGTTGATAGTGAGGAAGATCTCAAAACAATAGAACTGAAAGAAAATGAAAATGGTTTTTTGCAAAGAATCAAAATGAAAAGACAAATTATAAAACACTAATGCTAAAAAAAAATAAATAAATGACAAACATTGGAGAGAAGAAAATAATTAAAAAGAAAACTAGTCCCACTCCCACTCCCACACCACCCTTCCTCACCCCAACCACACTTCTTCAGCCTCCGCCACCACACATCGTCAGTCATTTCCATTTCAGAAACGATTTTAGAATTAGAAAGATTGATAACTTTGCTTTCAACTTGAAAGTCATTTTATGTATTAGCTAAACAGATTTCAAATAATTCTCTGGTCCTTCATCATATATCAATAATCAATCAGATATGTGATCAATAATCAATCAGATATGTGATCAATAGATCAGCAAGTGTCCTCCCCAATCCAATATCAGGTTTTCAAGATGAGAATGAGAAAAGAAAGAAAAACATAAACCATTTGCAAGTAAATCAGCATCTACAGGGTGTTCCAAAAGTCTTGTCACCCCCCACATAATATAATTTTCTATTTCAAATGGCTGACACGAGCTCCTACAGTTTGGAAGAGACGTAAGGGCATTAAAAACCTTCAATCAACAAAAAAACGCTCTAATTTCAGTCATAAAAATGTGTTTGAATTTCAGGCAAATTGATATCCATACGATTCATGGAACACATTCCCTTTTTGTGTTCTATTAACATAGTTTTATTTGTACATATATGCTGCAAACAGTACGATTTATTGTCTCTTGCATCAATCAAATTAAAATTAAATTACCTCCTTTCAGGACAGAACTGTTGAGAGCTGACACTGTCTTTCTTTAATATCTGCCATGTCGCACTTCCTTGGAAATTATGAGCCAGTGGTTTCCTGTTGCCTTTTCCATGTGAATTTAGATGTTTCCTGCTCAAAGACCGGTTGTCATAACCAAGGCTAGAGAGTCCAGTTTACCCTACTATTTTACTCATAGCTAGGCAGAGATGATATGGATTCATGGCTTTCACAAGAGCATTAGTGAATGTAACAGCTTCAGTCAGGACATAAAATCAATAAGATACAATTTTTTTTTTCCCCCCGCTTCATCACTTCGAGAGATAATAATATAAGGAAGAGCTCAATCCTTTAATAGTTGGAAAATGTTGCACAAGACAAATGGATAAAAACCGAGGAAATCCAATGTAGTTTTTCTTTTATGCTTATTTTTGCTTTAATTGGATACAAATATTATAAAATGGATACTTTACCATGTTTAGATTCTAACAAAAAAATAAAAGGGGTAAGAAAACAAATGTTAGGTTCCCAAATTGAATATTTTGTCAACCCTTGAAGCCTTCCATACAAAATGGAGTTTGTTGTGCATTCCTTACACCATATTTTCTTGTTTTTTTAACCGTATCACCCCAAGCAAGGAGAGAAGCCACTAGCACGCAAGGGGTTACAGAGAGTTGGAGCGAGAGCAAAGAAGTGTGATAGAGGAAAAGATGAAGAGAAGGATAGGGGATAGCTCAAGGCGTCTGGGGATGTCGATTGATATTACATTTGAATAGTTGGAGAGTTTAGCTATCAGGGAAACACGAAAAGGGGAGGGAGTTCCACAGGCGAGAAGTGTGAGACATGAAGCTATTGGAGTAGAAGAGACAGCTACATTTAACAGTTTTGACAGTGAAAGTGTGAGAGCAAGATGCCAGCCTAGTTGAACACTTAAATTCATGAAGTCTGGTAACCGAAAGCAGTTCATCGGAGCAGTTACTGTGAAAGTATTCGTAAAAAAGACAGAGGAAGGCGACTGTGTGTCTGTGAGAGAGTGACTGCAGACGAGATGCCAGATCAGGGCCAATTACACTGTATATCCATCTCTGGATTTTATCAAGGACCTTGAGACAAACAGAAGGGGCTCCAGACCATATATGGCAGCAATACTCCATGCAAGGGTGAATGGTTGATTTTTAGATTTGAAGGATTGACTTGCGGTGGACGAAGCTATTGACTCAATGTATTTGTTCCATCTCACATCAGCAGTCAATGTGAGACCGAGCAGTCACAAAGAGGTGCTCTCGTAGAGTTGAGCGTCAGACATTCTAATGGGGGGCAGGGATGGTTCTCTGTGGTGAGTAATAGAAAGCATTTTTTTTTTTGAGACATTAAAGTTAACCAGCCAATTCCTGCCAACAGTCCAGAACTGATTGGAGGTCCTTTTCGAGACAAATGGCCAGGTTAGTTTTACCTTTTTTGTTTTTAGGAGTACGCAAGTGGACAAAGCATTGTCTTCAGCATGTCCTACCTTTATTTGCAGGCTGGCATTTCTGCTTCAGTCTGTTTCCCACCCCTGTAAGGTTGCCTCACTGTGCTTTTTCTATAAATACTTTCATGGTAATCATTCAGATGAGCTTGTTGCTATGGTGCCTATACTCTTTGAATTTATGTGCAGTACTAGACTGGTGACGAAGTTTCATCAATTTACAGTTGAGTTGGCAAGATGTAAGTTCTATGCTAACAGTTTCTTTTCTCACACTTCTTGGTTGTGAAACTCCCTTCTGGCCTGTCTTAGGAAAAATCATTTTTTTTTTTAAATCATTTCACCCCAAGGAAGGTAATAATGCTATGTAGGATGTTACAGGGAATGAAAGAGAATAAGAAAACTTTAGTGGGGAGGACAGAGGAAAGAAAAATGGAATAGGCTTCAAGAAGACAGAAGATAGTGACTGACATTGCATTTAAATTTTTGAAGATTGTAGTTAACAGGGAAGCAAGAAAGAAGAAAAGAAAAAGAAAAAACATGTAAAAAGAAAGTAAAAAGAAAGAAAGAAAGAAGAAAGAAAGTAAAAAGTAAAAAGAAAGAAAGAAAGTAAAAAGAAAGAAAGAAAGTAAAAAGAAAGAAAGAAAGAAGAAAGAAAGTAAAAAGTAAAAAGAAAGAAAGAAAGTAAAAAGAAAGAAAGAAGAAAGAAAGTAAAAAGAAAGAAAGAAAAAAGTAAAAAGAAAGAAAGTAAAAAGAAAGAAAGTAAAAAGAAAGAAGAAAGAAAGAAAGTAAAGAAAGTAAAAAGAAAAATTAAAAAGAAAAAGAAAGTAAAAAAAAGTAAAAACGTAAAAAGAAAGAAAGAAAGTAAAAAGAAAAAAGTAAAAAAGTAAAAAGAAAAAAGTAAAAAGAAAGAAAGAAAGTAAAAAGAAAGAAAGAAAGTAAAAAGAAAGAAAGTAAAAAGAAAGAACGTAAAAAGAAAGAACGTAAAAAGAAAGAACGTAAAAAGAAAGAACGTAAAAAGAAAGAACGTAAAAAGAAAGAACGTAAAAAGAAAGAACGTAAAAAGAAAGAACGTAAAAAGAAAGAACGTAAAAAGAAAGTAAAAAAGAAAGAAAGTAAAAAAGAAAGAAAGTAAAAAAGAAAGAAAGTAAAAAAGAAAGAAAGAAAGTAAAAAAGAAAGAAAGAAAGTAAAAAAGAAAGAAAGTAAAAAAGAAAGAAGTAAGAATGAGGATTTAAAGACAAAATCTGTAAGACACTTTGAGGACAGACACTTAAGTGTTGTCACTCAGGCAATCTTTTATCAGGTCCAGTTGTTTTCAAAGTGTAATGGTCATCAAGAGAAAGACAAAGAGAGAGTGAGAGGGAGAAAAGAAAAAGGTATAAGACATGATAAGATTTATTTAAATATTTATCATTCAAATGAACCCTCGAAATAATGCAAATCATCTGCAACTTTGAAATGTAAGAAATTGAGTTGCATGTACTCCACACAAGCAGAATGAAATATTATCTTTAAGCACAGATCATCTGAATTTATGGAGAGAGGTATTATCGGAACAATATTACAGATATTACATCATTGAATCCCCTTAAAATTTAAAGAAAACTTAGAAAATAATGGCAGCAAGATGAAAGCTCTGTCTGGTAGTTAAGATTTTCATAGCTACATGTTTAAGACACACTGTCCATGACATGAACTTTCATCATGCTAATATTTCAATGGGGGAAATAAACATGGCTTCATCTGAAATCATGACTTGTTTTATAGTGCATTAAAATTGATCATTATCAGTCTTATTTTCCTGTCTCTGCTTTTAGATCAAGTCAAGATGAAACAGACTGGGACAGAGTGGATAACAAGCATGTACGATATGTCCTGTCTATATTTCTGAGATGAGGTATTATGTACAGTATTTACATTAGTCGGACTATTGTCCTCATCTTTGTCGCCATATTTGTCACAAAGTTTCGGCCGTTGTACGCTCCGGCCTTCTTCAGGTGGTTGGAATGTCGAACTGAACCCTTTATTTCGATCACTGGGGTAGACTGTTCTCGTTCCACGAGCCAGGTTTGATGGATGTCCTCAAGGACACATCGCACAGTGGATAAAGGCGTTGGTTAGATCCAGTGACAGACCCAAAGAGTGTGAGTTCAATACCCGGTTAAGGCAGTGGAGAACTTTCAGAGGGAAAAATTAGCAGGAGATAACTGATAACTGACATCCATCAAACATGGCTCGTGGAACTTGAACAGTCTACCCCAGTGATCGAAATAAAGGGTTCAGTTTGAAATTCCAGCCACCTGAAGAAGGCCGATATGTCCTGTTGTTGCCATCATGCTCCACAATGCTTTAGGACATTGGTTCCCAAACTTTTTTCTTAAAATTTGCTTGCGCCTCAGCAAATGTGATAAAAAGTCCATTTAAAAATGAAAAAAAACAGAGAGACAGTTAAAGGGAGATAACCGTGGATTCAAAGTCAGAACATTATCATTGATAACTCTCTCCTCCAATTTGCAGACCCTAGTTACTATATTCTTAGTACTTGATATAATGCAAAAAATATCACTTTGATAAAATTAGTCAATAATTATTTATAACTATTTATACTTAGACTTGCAATTACAAGCAATCCATAAGAATATTTTAAATTTTGAAATCATATTTATTTTTTGCATATGGATTTTTTAAAAAACTTTCTAAATCTTTGTCTTTCAATCATTCTACCTCACCTGCTATCCTCTTCTGTTCCCCCTTAGAGTCTAAGCAAACAATGTCTGGAAATTGTAAGATGCTATATAACTAAGCATCTATTTAAAGTGTTAAGATTTTTCCCTTAGCGTCTGCTATTTCAGACATCAAAAGCAAAAGCCGCTGGGTATAAAATAATGACTAGCTTAAAAAACTATATAGCACTTACTATATAGCACTTACCCAGGTTGGGGTACTAAAGGATTTAAAAAAAAAAAAGTATTTTTTATTACCACCTGACTTGTACCTTACCAAATTTTATGTGATAAAAAGTCTATTTAAAAATAAAAAAAACAAAGAAGGTTAAAGGGAGATAACCAGGGATTCGGAGTCAGAACATTATCATTGATAACTCTCTCCTCTAATTTGCAGATCCTAGTTACTATATTCTTAATACTTGATATAATGCAAAAATATCACTTTGATAAAATTGCTTAATAATTATTTATAACTATTTATACTGGGACTCATGCATGCAATTACAAGTAATCCATAATAATATTTTAAATTTTGAATCATATTTTTTTTTTGCATATGAAATTTTTGAAACTGTTTCTAGATTGTCTTTCAAACATACCAGCTCACCTACTATCCTCTTCTGCCAAACCTATGAGGTACACCACACCATTTGAAAACCATACCTCAACTTCCTGGTTTGAAATCAGTGTTGTTTGTATCTTAGTCTGGTTACTAACCAAAGCTAAAAAGCCAAGCCTGATCTGCAATTTTATCTTCATTTTTTTTAATCATTTCACCCCAAGCAAGGCAATAAAGCTACTAAGATGCAAGATGTTACTGAGTGGAAAAGTATATGGGAAAAAGAAACTATTATTAAGGGGGGAAAAAAAAAAACAATAAAAGAAGAGTAATTAAGAAGACATTAAATAACGATTGGCATTGTATTTAATTTTTTGAAGATCAAAGTTGACTGGAAAGCAATAAGTTGGAAGAGAGTTTCACAAGCAAGACATGTTAGAGAAGAAACTGTTAACAAAAAACTTACAGTTACATCTAGCCATTTCAACCTTGCCGCCAATTTAATATTGCACTTAAAAAATTCGTAAAATTTAGGTACCAAAAAGGAAAACACCTCAGAAGAATTAACATAAAAATACTTATAAAAAAGGCACAGGGAAGCTACATTATAATGGTGGAGAAGTGAATAGGGCTGAGATGCCAGGTAATAACATGATAGATTCTTTCTATTTTATTAAGAATCTCTAAATACATAGCAGAAGCACCAAACCAATTTGTCTGAATATTATTAATTTTAGCGTTAGAAAGAATGATAGCTTTCTTTTTCTGCTTATGTGGAAGCCACACATCAAAACAACTAACATAAACAAACTAGTGCAAACAATTTATACCAATCAATTTAAATATTTCGATTATGTTGGCTATAATATAAAAGGGCAGCAGTATATAAAATAGATCATTTGCACAAAAAGTCCTAATTTAATCAATCTCAACTGGTCTACCCAAATGTAGAGCATTATTGAGCATAAAACTTTGCAAACCACTTTTGACATGTTTGATCATTCACAGTAACTTCTCCATAAACTGTACAAATCTTTTTGTGCATGTGAATAGCCTTTTTATTGTCTATAAAATAAAAAGGATCCTATGCTGCTGAAACTGTTTTTAAAAATGCACTCTGACAGCTGTCATGACACAACCAAAAGTGATCATTTTGAAAAGAGTTAATTAAAACAAAATATCTTCACACCATCTAATGACAAAACAGAATTAAGAAATAATATATAAATTTATTAAGATTATACATTCCTCACTGGAGTTCCGCTTTTGGCAGCTTCTGCTTCAATTAACTTCCCTCTTCATAAAGTTTATAATTATCTACAAATGTTAATTATCATTAAGCTTAATTACGTCGTTAACTGGGGCAAAAGATGGCTTGCCAATTTTAACGCCTCCAAAACTAAACTTCTCTCCATTAATCATCTGGGAGACCTCTTGCTGCCTTCTATCCGCATGGCTGATGCTAACCTCCAGGAAAGTGACTCGTTGCACCTTCTCAGGCTAATGTTTTCAGCTGACATGAAGTGGAAAGACTATATTGAATCCATTGCTAGGTCAGCTGTTAAGGAAGTTGGGTCACTCTGTCGTGGGAGACAATTTTTCTCTCCAGAATCTATTTTACATATCTATAAGTCTACCATTCATCCATGCTTAGAATATTGCTGCCACATATGGTCCAGTACCCCTGCTATTTACCTTGAGCTCCTTGATAAAATCCAAAGAAGAATCAGCAATATTACTGGTCCTGATCTGTTTTTTCCTTTTTTTAAAAAAAATAAAAATAAATAAATAAATAAATATTGCATTCATAAATTTTTATTTTTAAAAAATAAAGCATTAGGATATCAACTGACCGAAATTGCCTGAAGATACTGAAAGGTTGAAACCAAGATAGCGGAATATATATATATATATATATATATATATATATATATATATATATATATATATATATATATTAATGTGGATAAACCAAATAACTAGATATTAGCAACTGTTTATACTTGCATTAGTGTGTATACACAGGTAAGTGAATAAATATTTACTCAATTTAACATAAGGTGTAAACAAAACTGTGCTCAATGTGCTTAGATAGAGCTAAGAAATATATATTAATATACATATACGTACATTTGGAGTGTGACTGAAGTTTCGTTGTTTTACCAACTCATTAGTCACAAAAAGTAATAATTCATGCCTGATGAGTTGGTAGAACAAAACTCGAACATAGGTATATGTATATTAATTAATAGATATTTTCTTATTATCTCTTTATATATATTGCTCTGTGTTTAAATTTATACATTGAGCTTTCATCATGGATTTAACTTTTTAATATTTTTATATCAAAAAGACCTCCTTCGAATAATCCCTACCACTTACGGATTTGGTAAATCAGCACTAAGTGGAGTAACATGTGAACTGATTATTAAGGTTTTTTTTTTTTTTTTTTTTAAGCGTATCACCCCAAGCAAGGCCGGTGGCCACTATCACGCATGGGGTTACAGAAGGGTTGGAGGAAGAGCAGATAGGAGTGGTAAAGGAAGGGATGTGGAGAAAGAGAAGGCCGGAGGGTCGATCGAGGTAGGGGGGTTACGGGAGATATAGAGCGAGAGCAGATAGGAATGAAAGATGTCAGGAAGTGGAGAAGGGAAGTGGATAGATCAAGGCAATTGGAGATGACGATTGACGCTACACTTAAACCGTTGGAGATTGTATTTGTCAGGGAAACAGTAATAGGGAAGGGAGTTCCATAGGCGAGATGTGCGAGACATGAAGCTATTGGAGTAGAAAAGACGTCTACATCTAACAGTTTCAACGGTGAAGGGGTGGGAACGGGATGCCAGCCTCGTAGGACGCTTAAATTCACGCGGCTTAGGGACAAGCGAAAGCAACTCCTCGGAGCAATTACCGTGGAAGTACTTGTAGAAAAGGCAGAGCAATGCAACATCGCGTCTTTGAGAGAACGACTGCAGACGAGATGACAGATCAGGGCCAATCACATTGCATATCTGTCTCTGGATCTTATCAAGAACCCTGAGGCAACACGCAGGGGCCCCAGACCATAAATGGCAGCAATACTCCATGCAAGGGCGAATGGTAGACTTATAGACTTGGAGGATCGATTCCGGGGAGAAGAATTTCCTGGCTCGGCACAGGGAACCAACTTTTCTTGCGAGGTATGGCAATGTTGATTATTCTGTCGGTACAGGTTTATATCCCGGACCACACTAAACCCATTATTAACTACTGTTCATACATAAAATGAATACAGTAAATTTTAATACATACGAGGTGCTGAAAATTACTCGGCTCTTCCCAAATATCCAGAATCTGACCAAATAGTTTAACTTGTTTTTTGTTTGTCATTTTTCCTTTCTTATTTTTTTTATTTTTTTTTTTTTTTTGAAAAGCTTCTTGCTCGGTGAAGTGGCAAGGATGGGGGTTGGGGGGGGCTCCCCCCCCACGAACCAATTTCAGAAAAAGAAAAGAGAAATTTAAGATAATTATCTAAGTATGTTCATATCTTCATTTCTATAAATCATTTTGTGGATTTGTGGGCAAGGATTAGGATTAAAAGATTAGACTAAAAATAAAAAATAAATGATGAGATGGAAAAATTTCTTTTTCAAAAGAAGCAAAAACAGAAATTGGATATAAGAATAAAGCAACAACAACAACAACAAACAAAAAAATGTTCAAAACAAAAACAAACCAAAAGAAAAATGAAAGTGCGGCAAATATAAAGAAAAAAACGAGTGAAAAATGAATGAAAAATAAATTACTGAAGATAATGAATAGAAACAAAAAACACCACAAAAAATGATTTCCTCATAATTACAAAAAAAAAAAAAAGAAAAAAAAATTACTGCATCCAATGAACATGCAGACATTAAAGAAAATCTATTTCTATCAAATTCTCTCCAGTGAATCGATTGGTTAAATAAAGAAATGTGAATCAGAGAGGGATGAACAAAAAGACATATATGAAAAGGTTGGGTGAAATGGATTAATAGGAACAGCGTGAGATAGACAGATAGATAGAAACAGAGTGAGATAGATAGATAGATAGAAACAGAGTTAGATAGATAGATAGATAGAAACAGAGTGAGATAGAGAGATAGATAGAAACAGAGTGAGATAGATGGATAGATAGATAGATAGAAACAGAGTGAGATAGATGGATAGATAGATAGATAGATAGATAGATAGATAGATAGAAACAGAGTGAGATGGATAGATAGATAGATAGATAGAAACAGAGTGAGATAGATGGATAGATAGATAGATAGATAGATAGATAGAAACAGAGTGAGATGGATAGATAGATAGATAGATAGAAACAGAGTGAGATGGATAGATAGATAGATAGATAGAAACAGAGTGAGATAGATGGATAGATAGATAGATAGAAACAGAGTGAGATAGATGGATAGATAGATAGATAGATAGAAACAGAGTGAGATAGATGGATAGATAGATAGATAGATAGAAACTGAGTGAGATAGATAGAAACAGTGAGATAGATAGATAGATAGAAACAGAGTGAGATATATAGATAGAAACAGAGTGAAATAGATAGATAGAAACAGAGTGAAATAGATAGATAGAAACAGAGTGAGATAGATAGATAGAAACAGAGTGAGATAGATAGATAGATAGAAACAGCGTGAGATAGATAGATAGGAACAGCGTGAGACAGACAGGAACAGCGTGAGATAGACAGATAGGAACAGCATGAGATAGATAGACAGATAGAGAGGAACAGCGTGAGATAATAGACAGACAGATAGATAGATAGATAGATAGGAACAGAGTAAGATAATAGACAGACAGAAAGATAGATAGATAGATAGATAGGAACAGCGTAAGATAATAGACAGACAGAAAGATAGATAGGAACAGCGTGAGATAATAGACAGACAGATAGATAGGAACAGCGTGAGATAATAGACAGACAGACAGATAGATAGGAACAGCGTGAGATAATAGACAGACAGATAGATAGGAACAGCGTGAGATAATAGACAGACAGAAAGATAGATAGATAGGAACAGCGTGAGATAATAGACAGACAGACAGATAGATAGATAGGAACAGCGTGAGATAATAGACAGACAGAAAGATAAATAGATAGGAACAGCGTGAGATAATAGACAGACAGAAAGATAGATAGATAGGAACAGCGTGAGATAATAGACAGACAGAAAGATAGATAGGAACAGCGTGAGATAGATAGGAACAGCGTGAGATAATAGACAGACAGATAGATAGGAATAGCATGAGATAGAGAGATAGGTAGGAACAGCGTGAGATAGATAGACAGATAGGTAGGAACAGCATGAGATAGATAGACAGATAGGTAGGAATAGCATGAGATAGATAGGCCAGCATGAGATAGTTAACATGAGATGAACAAAGTTGAACTTTTTTAAAAACATTTTTTCTGTTTTTCTTCATAATTGACACTGAATTACCCATCATCCTATATGTATATATCTATATACACACACACAAACTTTGGGGGTGGGTTCTGGACACTAAAACAGGGTAAAATGTCCATATCAACGTATGTCCAAAAGACCATCATTGTACCTCAACACAGCAACACAAGTATTCAAAATGTCCTTCACTTGCTTCTACACACATATGCACCCATTGGATCATTGACTGATAGACCCTTTCAAATACTCCCATAGTGTCAAATGGTATCACAGGCCCCCATGACATGTTGATGAAGCATCTCTTGCATTATTTATGACAGATGGATAATTGTTTCAAGTGGCCTCGTAGATAAAAATGCAAAGGATTGAGGTTAGGGGAACATGCAGGCAATGGAACTGATCCTCCCATACCTATCCATCTTTCATGGTAAATGTCAGTCAGTACATCGCAAACATATATTACTAAAGTGTGCTGGAGAACATGAACCTCATGAATCCTCGTATTAGCAGGGGTACATCCGCTAGCAGGTCTGGAAGTGTTTTCAGAATGAAGTCCCTGTAGACAGCTCTTGTAAGACATGCTTGGAGAACCTATGGACCAATCAGACAGTCACCTACAATTCCAGCCCACTCATTAATCATAAATTGATGCTGATGTCTTCTGTATTGTATCATGGGGATTCCAATCTGCCTGCAAATGTTGGTTGTGTAAATTTATTATTCAATCTCTTTCAAATGTTTGCCTCATCCATGAACAAGACTGAAGAGACAAACAATAGATTGACAGTTTATGCAATAAACCATTGGCAAAAGTTTTCAACCTGACAATAAACAACATTCCAAGACGAATGTAAGGCAAAGCCCAGGTTCAAGTAAGCTTGGACGGTTACCTAATTGGTTTGACTGATAGGGACATGGATTTGTATGTTGAATCATTACACTATGATGTTAGCTATCTAATTCAGCCTTTTATATGATGTAACCTCAGTACTTAGCTGTTACAAGTATTTCCAAGATTATAAACCTTCCTGGATCCCAGTCAGAAGTTTAAACATGCTCTGATTACTAGCAGCGGTAGGAGCCTTTCTGCTCTTGACTAGTATGTCATTGCCTTACAAACAAAATTGGACGCATGATTAATGTAAACAATACATGGCGCCAGTATGTGAGGGACGCATGGCGAATGTGTTGTCGTATGAGAATTACTTTTTTTTTTTTCTTAGAAATTTCTTTCCAATATTAGGGGGTACATCTTCCAAGCTGCAGCGTCTTGTAAGTCGAAAAATAGAGTATATATATATATATATATATATATATATATATATATATATATATATTATAAATTAATAGATTTAAAATATGGTTTTACCGCTACACAGCGCACTGCAAAGATTCATATGAATCTTTGCAGTGCCGTTAACAACGGTAAATTTTAAAAAGTAAGTTACTCCAAAATTCGCTTGATGAGGAAATGGAACTAATGTCTTTGGTTTAATAACAAAATTAAATTCAAGGGCTTTAGCTTCCATTTCTGAAACATGGTTATCACTGTGTAGCGGTAAAACCATATTTTAAATCTATTAATTTATAATATTAATGCTCTGTAAATTTAAATTTACATTGAGCACTATTGTGTAAAAATAAAAAATATCTATAAGAACACTGGATTTTATATCTTACTGTTCTTTCCTTTATATATATATATATATATATATATTTACTGAATGCATTTTCTATCTGTAAGCAGACGGTTTGCTGCCAGTATTTGTTCTGGATTATTCTAATATCCTTCCCAAATATGTCAAAGGCCACCAAGCAGTTCCAACAGTTCTTTGTGACGTACTTTGTCAAATACTTTTGCATCATCTACAAAGCATACGTATATACATACTTTGGTGTTTATATTGCTCTTTCTTATATTATTCTGAGCATAAATATTGCATTCTGGGACTTCCTGGTCCTTTGAACAGGAGTAGAGGTTTATCCCTTGTTTTCTGATTAGAACTCAGTTCCTGCTTCCTTCTCAAGTCTACTTCAACACTATACGTCTAAATCATTTTTTTCATTATTTTTTGTCCTCTACCAATAGGAGTAGATAGGTTTGTCTATCATCTGGTTCAAACTCCTCCCTGGTTTTTTGGGAAAAGGAGCAGAGGTTTATCCTTTGTTTCCTGTTTAGGATTGGTTTTCCAGTTCCTTCTAAAGTCTGATCAATCACTTGTTTTACCAATCACAACACTCTTGACCTTTTCAAGTATATTTCTCTATAACCCTAGGAACTTTACTTTTCGCCCTCTCTTATGCTCATACAACACACAGTAACACTACCTTGAGTGGCACTTGGGCCTTGTATTGTAAAAAAAATATAAGAGAAAAACAGAGACATGATTATTTAGACAGTAACTGAGACCAGAGAAAACTATTATAGATAGATATGAAAAGAGAGATTAATATATGTATAGAGAGAGATAACTAAAACTAATGATAGATGCAAACTGACAGCTCAATACAAAGAGATTATATACTGTTATAATGACAGATATGAAAAAAAGATCCATTTAAACAAAGATGATAAAAGACACTATTATATTGATAGATATCAACAGAGAGATTACAAGAGAGTCCTTTCAGTGATAAATATGGACATAGTTGGAACGATAGGTCGGCAACAATGGGCTATAGGAGAATAGACCAAGATCAATAAACAGGAATAGAACAGCAGAGATTGGATCAAATAGACATAGGAACACTATGACAGATTGATAGTTATGAACAGGCTAAATAGATATGAGGAGATATTAATTTTTACAGTTTGTCAACACTTTGTGAGTTATTTAAAACAATATCATATTTTGAATCATATTGAGATAATTGTTTGAAAACAGTTATTCAAAAAACATTTATTCGAATTGTAGATGGTTTGAATGAAAATTAATCAAAAGCACAATTATACTAAATGACAATTATTTGAAATACCTATGTTTGAAATATGTATGTGGTCTTGCTTTGAGAGAGTCAATGCTAATTTTCCTAGAACTAAATGGATGGCATAGGGCTTTTTTGCAGCAAGTGTGAACCTATCATCTTACAATATGGAAATTCCTAGACGCCCTTAAAAGAGAACAGAACTTGCAAGAAATTCATATTGCAAAAGTAAGAGCCGATTGCCAAAATATCAAGAGCACCAAGAAATACCACAACGTAAATGGAAAACTTAAAAAATTAGTAATATTTATTTTTACAAGTAATCTTCAATATTTGACTATTTGTATACAGTATAATATAACTTAAGGTTATAAGGATTTTTTCTTACTAAATTGTTTTATTAACGATATTTGTATTTCAAATAATTATCATTTGTGTATTTCCTCTTAAATTTTTATCATTTAATACAATAATCCTTTCGATTAATTTTCATTCAAAGAATTTACAATTCGAATAAATGTCTTTCAAATAATTTTTTTCGAACAATGTTCACATAATCTTTTGAATTGTAGTAGGTCACTTACCGTACCCAGTGTTCTAAGTGGTCCCCTGTCTAAGTACTGACTGGGATTGACATTACTTAATTTCAGTGATTAAACTAGAACTGCTGTTTTCAGCATGATTTGACCATAAGCTGAACAGAGGTAAAAAAATTCAAAATAAATAAAAGATATTGATATAGATGTTGTCTAAATATGTCACTATGAAGAGATCAGAAATAGCTAATCACCAAGACTGAATGTCTTCATGATTAGCTATTTTCATAGTTAGATATAAAAGATTAGACAGTCAAATTGATGAAGAGACTACCAAATGGACAGGCTCGCCGGAGCGCTTTCAGAGTGTAGAAAGCTTGGCTAATGACAACAATGGTATCATTGTCAGTGCTGCATGCGGCGGGGCTTGAGTGAATGACACAAAGGAAGAGGCAGTATGTACACGGGAGACTGTAATGCCTTTAAACTCGGCATCAAACGCTTTGTTCACCACTCTCCTTACCACCTCTTCGTATGCACATCTGGTGTCTAGCTAGCCCTTTACTTCTTAAATATCATCAGTTCACCCCACCCTCCACAGAAAAACTGGAGAGATTGCAGATATTTGCACGTAAAATTAAAGTTGAAAGAAAGAAGAAAACAAAAAAAAAATAATACATCCAATTTTTTTTCTTGTCAGGTAGTGCTCATTAATCTACTTGCAGAAGCTGCTTCGCACATCCTGGTATTTATAAAAATGCCACAAGGAATAGAACCGTGATAAACCTTTCAGAAAGTTGTAGAAGGTAACAAGAAAATTGTCATAAAAATTATTTAGCCAGAATAAATTAAAAAAAAAAAAAAAAAAATCATTTCACCCCCCCAAGCAAGGAAATAAAACCACTAAAACACAGAGTTACTCAGTGTGAAACAATTTGACAAACAAAGAAAATATTAAGGAGAGACAACAATAAAAGAACAGGAATTAGAAAGATAGAAGATAATGATTGGCATCACATTTAAGTTTTTGAAAATCAAAGTTGACTGAAAAGCAAGACACCAAAAGAGAGTTCCACAAGCGAGAAGTGCGAGAGTAGAAATGTTAGCATGGAACTTATGGTTACATACATCTAACCTTTGCAACTGTAAAATGACGGGACCTTGCTACCAATCTCGTACTGCACTTAAATTTGTAAAGTTGAGGTATCAAAGAGGAAACTTCATCAGAACAATTACCATGAAAGTATTTATAGAAAAGCCTCAGTGGTGGTTAAGTGGCTGTAACTGAGATGCCAGGTTAAGATGAATAAAATTGCAGATTCTTCTTTGTATTTTATCAAGAATCTCTAAATATATAGCAGAAACTATGTATTTAGAGATTCTTTTTTTATTTATTATTATTTTATTATTGATTATTATTATTAAATATTATTTAGAGAAAATGGATTTGGTAGATTAGAAGGGGCAAGATAAAAAGTAATGTCTGTTATAATTTTATTTCTGCAGTATCAGTCAGAATTAGTAAATATACAAGAAAATTTTAGACTGTCTTATCTATTTATCATTCCATTGGATTCTTATCTAAATTTGCATCAGTTAGTCAGAATTCCAAGTGTGTGTTTTTTTAATAAACAACACTCATGTGCACCAAATACAAGTGCCTTCAAAAAATAAACTATTGACTGATTACTTTTACAGCTTATCAACCTTTTGCAGGTTCTGTCTATATTTCTGAGATGAGGTATTATGTATAGTATTTACATTAGTCGGACTATTGTCCTCATCTTTGTCGCCATATTTGTCACAACGTTTCGGCCATTGTACGCTCCGGCCTTCTTCAGGTGGTTGGAATTTCGAACTGAACCCTTTATTTCGATCACTGGGGTAGACTGTTCTAGTTCCACGTGCCATGTTTGATGGATATCAGTTTTCAGTTATCTCTTGCTAATTTTCCCTCTGAAAGTTCTCCACTGCCTCAACCGGGTATTGAACTCACACTCTTTGTGCCTGTCACTGGATCTAACCAACGCCTTTATCCCCTGTGCCATGTGTCCTTGAGGACACATGGCACAGTGATCGAAATAAAGGGTCCAGTTTGAAATTCCAACTACCTGAAGAAGGCCGGAGCGTACAACGGCTGAAACGTTGTAACAAATATGGCGACAAAGATGAGGACAATAGTCCGACTAATGTAAATACTTTTGCAGGTTATTTAAAATATTTTTAGATTGTAAGAATCTTTTTTTTGTGTTATATATTGTCAGCATTTCAGATATGTAAAGCCACATTGCTTCAAGTCTCCTCTTCATCTGTGAGGAAAATGTCCAGCATTCATTGCACATATAAGAAGATGAAACAGTTTATTCATTTTATAAGAAAAAACTTTCTTAAACTAAATGAACAAAATCGAGCATGAGTTATTAACCGTGAATTGTTTTCTAGTGCTTCTGAGTGAGAATGTTAATGCATGTTAATATATACAATGTATGTACAGTATGCATACATAAAAATATTTTATGTATATGTACATACATGTGTAATTTGGTATACATGTAAAAATTAACTGATACAGGGTTGGATACCAGGATTTTAGAAATTCCAAAGTGGGGCATGGCCCAAAATCAATTGGGAACCACTGGTCTAGCGAGACAAGCATACTACCCATTACACCGAATCATACTTGCAAATATGTGTATATGCATGTGTCAAGATATTTCAAGTATAAAATTATATGTGAATATGGGCAAGAATATATGCTGGCACTACTTAAAGAGACTGGTCCACTTGTAAAAAAAATAGGGTCAAATTTTCTTCAAGATAATTTTGTACATTATCATTCTATAAACATTCCATAGGCCATGACACTTGTCAAAGTAAAAAAAATATAGAATTTTTATCCTTTTAGATGAAGCTGTAAAAGTCCTGGATAGATTTTACACTATATCAATATTATGAAAAGGACGTATATATTATAAATACATTATATAATATATATATATTATAAATACATTATACAGTATATATATATATATATATATATATATATATATATATATTATAAATACATTATACAGTATATATATTATAAATACATTATACAGTATATATATATTATAAATACATTATACAGTATATATATATATATATATTATAAATACATTATACAGTATATATATATATATATTATAAATACATTATATAGTATATATATATATATATATATATATATATATATATTATAAATACATTATATAGTATATATATATATATATATATATTATAAATACATTATATAGTATATATATATATATATATATATTATAAATACATTATATAGTATATATATATATATATATATATATATTATAAATACATTATATAGTATATATATATATATATATATATATTATAAATACATTACATAGTATATATATATATATATATATATATATATTATAAATACATTACATAGTATATATATATATATATATATATATATTATAAATACATTACATAGTATATATATATATATATATATATATATATTATAAATACATTACATAGTATATATATATATATATATATATTATAAATACATTATATAGTATATATATATATATATATATATTATAAATACATTATATAGTATATATATATATATATATATATATTATAAATACATTATATAGTATATATATATATATATTATAAATACATTATATAGTATATATATATATATATTATAAATACATTATATAGTATATATATATATATATTATAAATACATTATATAGTATATATATATATATATATTATAAATACATTATATAGTATATATATATATATATATTATAAATACATTATATAGTATATATATATATATATTATAAATACATTATATAGTATATATATATATATATATATTATAAATACATTATATAGTATATATATATATATATATATTATAAATACATTATATAGTATATATATATATATATATATATTATAAATACATTATATAGTATATATATATATATATATATATTATAAATACATTATATAGTATATATATATATATATATATATATTATAAATACATTATATAGTATATATATATATATATATATTATAAATACATTATATAGTATATATATATATATATATATATTATAAATACATTATATAGTATATATATATATATATTATAAATACATTATATAGTATATATATATATATATATTATAAATACATTATATAGTATATATATATATATATTATAAATACATTATATAGTATATATATATATATATTATAAATACATTATATAGTATATATATATATATTATAAATACATTATATAGTATATATATATATATATATATTATAAATACATTATATAGTATATATATATATATTATAAATACATTATATAGTATATATATATATATTATAAATACATTATATAGTATATATATATATATTATAAATACATTATATAGTATATATATATATATATATTTTATAAATACATTATATAGTATATATATATATATATATATTATAAATACATTATATAGTATATATATATATATATATTATAAATACATTATATAGTATATATATATATATATATATTATAAATACATTATATAGTATATATATATTATAAATACATTATATAGTATATATATATTATAAATACATTATATAGTATATATATATTATAAATACATTATATAGTATATATATATATATATATATTATAAATACATTATATAGTATATATATATATATATATTTTTTATAAATACATTATATAGTATATATATATATATATATATATATATATATTATAAATACATTATATAGTATGTATATATATATATATATTATAAATACATTATCTAGTATGTATATATATATATATATATATATATTATAAATACATTATATAGTATGTATATATATATATATATTATAAATACATTATATAGTATGTATATATATATATATATATATATTATAAATACATTATATAGTATGTATATATATATATATATATTATAAATACATTATATAGTATAATATATATATATTATAAATACATTATATAGTATATATATATATATATTATAAATACATTATATAGTATAATATATATATATTATAAATACATTATATAGTATATATATATATTATAAATACATTATATAGTATAAATATTATAAATACATTATATAGTATAAATATTATAAATACATTCTATTCATAATATTGATACAGTGTAAAATCTACCCCTGACTTTTACAGAGTTATTGGACTTGGTGTTATTTACAAAGATCATTTTTGAAAATGTGCCTGATAGATATTTCAAGATTTAACAAGTGAATAAAATTTCAGAGTTCAGGCGGAGACATTAGGTGTATATAGGAGTTGAAGAAGACTTTAGAAGGAACCGGAAACCCAATCCTAAAGTGGAAACAAGGGATAAACCTCTACTCCTGTTCAAAAGACTGAGGTGGAGTGAGAACTGGATGATAGGCAAACCTATCTACTCTTATTGGAAAAGGAAAAAAAAAATAGTAATAATTACTGAATAAAATTTCAAATATTCTGGCAGTCAAAAGTATTGAGTTGAAGGAACAGGAAACCCAATCCTAAAGTGGAAACAAGGGATAAACCTCTACTCCTGTTCAAAAACCCTGGGAGGAAGTGTGTGCCAACCAACATCACACTGCTTTAATAATGTTATGCTTTTTACCATTTGTAACATTTCTAAATGTTTATACGATTGTTTAAATTGTCTGTTTAACAGCATAATATATTCTTATGGGTTCTTTAATACTGAAATTAAATTTTCTTGGGAGCTTTGACGTAATAAAAATATGATAGATGTTATTCTGCTTGCACAATTGAATACATGGTAAATGATACTCAGCTTTTGTGCATGTAGAGGTTTGTGTGGACATGATTAGAGGCAGTGATGTACGTTTTGTGCTGTAGTTATATTTTGGAATACAGTTTGATTTAAGACCTTGTCAGATATTGTATGACTTAGTTTTATGAAAGTTCTTTCATGTTGGTTATTTGTTAGTATTTTAAATGGATTTGGGTGAAGTCACTACAATTTATTAGTATTCGCTTATTGTTGGTAATTTATATAAGAATGTAATAGTGGTATTTTTACTATAAAAATGTATTTTTTATACTTTCATAGGGTTTTTTATTGGGGGGGGGAGATACTATTTGCCCCTAACAGGGACCCCACCTCCACCTCATATATTCATTTTATTTCATTTGGAAAAATAATCAGGAGCAAAAGTTTTCATATGATATATAATACCAATTTTTTCTCATCGGAGATTTTTATAAATCGGGGGGGGGGGGGGCTTCCTTAAAAAGGTAAGTCGTTATTATGAGTAGTGGCTGTATTTTTATTTGTTTTCATTTTCTTCTACCAGACTTTCTGTTTTCTTTTTTAATCCCCCCCCCCCGCAGTGCCATAAGTGTCTCCGTTTCTTATCCAAATCTCCTCATTAGAAATAGTAAATAATAAAATGAGAGCTTTTAATCATCATAAATAATAAAGGAAATGAAAAAAATAAGTACCTTGATAGAAAAACAGATAAATTTGCTTTTAGTAGATTAATTAATCTACCTGTAATCATTAGTGAAAGGCAGACTTTGGGATCGATTCATTTGTCAGTAATAATGATTTGTTGTTGCTATGGATACAGACATAGATTAGTAGGTGCTTCAATTATTCAAGTGAAAGCAGAGAGAGGAAACAAATGATGAAAGGTGGTGGGCGATGACAGAGAGACAGAGAAGTCAAAAAAAGAGGAAGAGGGGGGAATGTAAAGACAGAGTGAGAGGGATAGCAAAGGAATGTGTTGAAAGAAAGCGAGAATGAAAGCAAAGGAATGGGTTGATAGGGAGCGAGAGAGGAAAATGCCTTGGCAGAGAGCGAGAGAGGGAAATGCCTCGACAGAGAGCGAGAGAGGGAAATGCCTTGGCAGAGAGTGAGAGAGGGAAATGCCTCGACAGAGAGCGAGAGAGGGAAATGCCTTGGCAGAGAAGGAAATACCTTGACAGAGAGGGAAATGCCTTGACAGAGAGCGAGAGAGGGAAATGCCTTGGCAGAAAGGGAAATGTCTCGGCAGAGAGCAAGAGAGGGAAATGCCTTGACAGAGAGCGAGAGAGGGAAGTGCCTCGGCAGAGAGCGAGAGAGGGAAATGCTTTGACAGAGAGCAAGAGAGGGAGGGGGAATGTATTCACAGAGATGATATGTGAAAGAGAAAATGTGTTGACAGAGTAAAAAAGGAAGACAAGAAATGCATTGACAGAGAGTGAGAGAGAAAGAAAGAAACATGTTGACAGAGAGAAAGAAACGGAATATTTTAAATAGAGTGAAGCATAGAGAAAAAACTAACAGTGAGTGGGCAAAGGAAGAACTGACAGTGAGGAGACAAAAAAGAGGAAGAAAGAGTGAGAAAGACGGAAGAACTGACAGCTTACGAGAGAGATTATGATAATAAAAAAGGTAAAATGTAAAAGTGAAAAAAAGAGAAAGAGAAGGAGAAGAAAAGAAAGTGACATAGAAAATGGAAGGAGATTGAATAAAAAAGGAAAAGATTAAAATGAAAAACAAGAAATATGAAGAATAAAGAAGAAAATAGAGAGAATAAAAGAGGGAAAAGACCGATATTAATGGAAACTGAAGAAAAAAAAGAGGAAAAAAGTGAAGAGAAAGAGAGGAAAGTGAAGTAGAGAAACTAAAAGAGACACACAGAGAGAATAAGAGTGAAAAGAGTAAATAAGAGAAAGATGGTTAGAATGAAAAGGACAAAAAGAAAGAAATGATAAGAATAAAAGAGAGACAGACAGACAGATAAAATAGTTAAAGAAAAGATAAAACCTCAAAAGAATTTCTTATATTAATGATTTTACATTAAAAAGGCCACATACAAGAATTTAAAAAAAAAAAAAAGGTTTAATCCCCACTCCCCACAAAAGAAAAAAAAATCTACCGTTATTTTTTCTTGATTATTAGTCATTAAACCTAGAAATGAGTAAACATTATGAAAAAAGAATGTTTCATGTGTATGTATGTATGTACATTTTGGTGTATATATATATCTGTATGTGTTAGTTCAGATGTTTGTGTGTGCATACATAAATGTGTACGTAGCTATGTATATAAGAATGTGCATGCTCAACTTTATATTTTCTTTTGTATATAGGCATGTATAAGGATTTAGAAGTGAATGTGTGAAACATGGAGGAATTTAGATAAAAGGTTTTATGAACACAAAAGTGATCTTTTATAAAACAATCCATTCATTACATTAGTTGTTCATTGTAATAGGTCTGTCTATAATTTTTATTTAAAGAATGTAGTTTTCATTAAAAAAAGAAAAAAAATTTATTAATGCAAAAAAGTATTGAAAGTGCACTAATTTCCGAGTCACCTATGGTAAATTCATGTCCAGGATCATGCAACATATATTGATGCATATGTGTATGTGCAAATATGTACATATACATATGCTGTGATAGAAGCAAAAAAATTATATGGAAAGGGGATAGATTTTTTTTATTTATTAATCTGACAGATTTTTATGACTTAAATGTTATTTTTAGTGGATACTTGTATTTGAGTAGACGCTCTGTTTATTTATTAAACAGTATATCTATTTATTTTCATCTGCTGGCCTGAATATCCGAGAAATCTTATAAGAAAATATTCACTCTCTGGTAGGATTCAAACCTGTGTTTGCCAAGAGGAAACCGTCATTAGAGCTGATGTGCTTTGGCTCTCTTGGCCATGGAGTGTGTTGATGTCAAAGCAAAGATTTCTCTCTGACTCTCGAAATGCAATATGAAACTGAGCAAATATATGTAACATAAAGCAATTTCTAAAGAAATGGATAGATTTTTTTATTTATTAATCTGACAGATTTTTATTACTTAAACGTTATTTTTAGTGGTTACTCTTATTTGAGCAGACACGTCATTTATTTATTAAATCATAAATATGCGGTTTAGGCACAGTGGAGGCATGGATTGTGGAAAGCCAAGTTCGAATTCCAGTTGGATCCATTACATTCACTTATGCGCTAATCCTCTTGGGAAAAGATGAATCCTCCTCTTCTTCCCCCAGCTATGGATAAATAGCAGGACAGACTGGGTTCTATAGCCTTGGGTGAAACCGGTCTAGGAGAAGGAAAAACTGAATTCAAAACTGGCCTGGAGAGGGTTGGGCTCAGTCAGGCTATCTTGCCCAAGAAAAACCACTTCTAGTACACATGGTGCTCCTACGACCCAATGGTCATGGGATAAAAAAAATACTGTTTAATAAACAGATCATCTACTTAAATAAAAATAATGTTTAAGTAATAAGAAATCATATGTGAGTGTATAGGCATGAATACTGGTACCACTTAAATAGACTGGTTCACTCCTAAAATTAGGGTAAAATTTTTTCAAAACAATTTTTTTACATTAGCATTCTATAGACCCTTCTTAGGCTGTGACACTTCTCAGAGTCAAAAAATCATATTTTCCGGTTTACAAGATGCTGCAGCTTGGAAGACGCACCCTAAAATTGGAAAGAAATTTCTAAGAAAGAAAAATTCACTCTCATAAAACAACATCTTCACCATGCATCTCTTACATACTGGTGCCACATATTGTTTACATTAATTAATCGTCCAATTTTGTTTGCAAGACAATGACATACTAGTCAAGGACAGAAAGGCTCCCACTGCTGCTAGTAAGAGTTGTGGCTCGGCTCCAGGAAGGTTTATAGATTTGGAAATACTTGTAAGAGCTAAGTACTGATATTATATTATACAAAAAGCTGAATTAGACAGCTAACATTATAGTTTAATGACTCCACATACAAATCCATGTCCCTTCCAAGACTAATATTAGGCAACTCTCAGGCTCAAGTATGATCACCTAATATTTGTCTTGGAAGATGCACACATATTTTCCAGGGTAGGAAAAAAAGTGTGTCTTGTAAGCCAGAAAATACTGTATACTGAATTTTAATCTTTTTGGATGGAAGATCCTATTCAGAATATTGATACAATGTAAAATCTATCCCTGACTTTAGCATAGTTAGTAGACTACTGTATATACTCATGTACCATGGGACTTTTTAATACTTTATTTTTAGGGGGTCGCATCATACACAAGATATAAATTTAGCATATGTACTACTGGCCCTGAGTACACCATTAACCAAACTATATATCCATTTACTGTATTCAAATTAGCTTCAAAATTAGGTCTTCAAAGGTTGCATGATACAAGAGTATATGTGGTAGGTGTTATTTACAAATGTCATTTTTGAAAGTGCACTAATGCTTTTGATATCTGTATACATTTTTTTAATTTTTTTAACTTTTTGAAAATATTTTTAAAAACTTTTCCTTCTGGGATTTTTTTATTGTGTGGGGGAGCCCAGGCACAAATCTAAATTACGATTAATGTTTTTTGTTTTTTTTTGCCTTTCTTGGACATCATGAAAAAAATGTTCTTTCAAAAAATATTCAAAAATAAAAATATACTTTTAAAAATTTTGAAACTACCAGCATCTTTCATTTTGTGCATGTGTGTTGATGTGGCAACATCAACAAAGCCTCGTCTGGTGAAATCTTAACAAATGAAATGCGTCACAATTTTTCCAATGTCATACTATTTTCTTAATACTGTTTATAAAATTTATATATATATATATATATATATATATATATATATATATATATATATATACACACATACACACACACATATATGTATATATATATATATATATATATATAGAGAGAGAGAGAGAGAGACATGTTTTTTTTTTTTTTGTTTTTTGTTTAAGGACCAGGATTAATACTTACAAAAAGGATTTGTCATAATGACTCGAGTCAAGGTTTTACAGGTCTGGAATGCTCTTCCTAATACCCAACTCAGACATTCTGAGTAGTCCAAGTAAACCGAGTTTTCATCAAGATACAAACTCTAGAAAGGTAGCCATATTATATATATATATATATATATATATATATATATATATATATATATATATATATATATATATATATATATGGAAGTACAGGGGAGTAATGGATAGTGGCTTGGGTTGAGGAATAGGACAGCTGAGTTTGAATTCCAGTCAAATTCATTAAATTCATTTATGCTCTATTACCCTTGAGAAAAGTATGAATCCATCTCTTCTCCACCCCCCCAGCTATGGGTGAAAAGCAGGACAGGCTAGGTCCTATAGCCTTGGGTGGCAAACAGTCTAGAAGGACAACTCTGAATTCAAAACCTGCTGAGTGCCATTTGGGGACCTTGTGTTACTGTGTCCTGGTTCTCTGTACTTGGCTCTTCCAAAAATTGTGATTGGTTCTGCACAAGCCTTCCTGACTATAATCAAATGATATGTGTGGATAGTCTGATTGTTAGTTCTAAGAACTGAGCTGTTTGACCCTCATATGTCAAAAATGACGGGAGAGTCCCATCGTTCTACATCCTTATTGATGCCATTTTCATAGAAACTTTGTATTATTTGTTGTTGGGGAACTGTACAGTCACATTTTTACTATTTCACTTGTTCTATAGAGGCTGGAACAAATAAAAATACTAAGGAGCCATAGCAGGAGACTATGGTTGGCACTAAAGGATTTCCTATTTCAACTCTTTAAGCTTCTGCAAAGTTGGTCTTGCAACATGTGGTCTTGCATTGTCGTGGTGTAAAAGGCCAATTTTCAATTTGACAATAGTGGTCATTTTTCTTGAACCCAAGTCTCTTCAAATAGTAAAAGGCATTTGGAATATTGATTTTCAAACTCTTAGCAATCTCTTCTGTCAAAATCTTTGGTTTATTCTCCATGATGGCAACCAGATTGTCTTCATCGATGTTGAAAGGTTGCCTGGAGTGTGACTGATTATTTAAAATCACCCCCCCCATGAAATCTGCCACACAACTTTTTGACCATCTGAAGCGCTGAAACATGAATGTTTCTTTTTTTTCACATTGCCACTGTTAACTCCTTTCTGAAATTCATAGAGCATAATATGGTAAAAATAACACTTTTCATCCTCCATCTTAAAAGCATTCATTTGGGAACAAAATGTCAACAAATTACGGCTCACAACTGAACAATACAAGGGTTTCACATCAGAAATCAGTGCCAAAACAAACTATTAATTTTATATTAACAATGAAAATTGGACACAAATTTTTATAACAGACTGATATAATTTTTTTTCTCTTTTCAAGCACAAATCATACCTTATAGAGGAAGGTAGGGATTTAGATACTATGGTATGAATATATCAATCTAATTACCAAAGATTCCATTTCTGTTCAGCAACCCCACTGTATCCAACACATTTCTTTGATTGATCTAGTAATTAAACTATCCCATAATGCAAATTTTATGTCTTCATTCAGTTAAATTTCTTTAATTAATTTGGATGTTTAAGCTACACTATTATAAAATTAAATTAGACCTTATTTATTAAGAATTTTGTTTCTATTTTTCTGTCCAATAAAATTGGATGACGTCTGACAGCAAATATACATCCCCCACCTTCAATCGTGTGACAGCTAAGAAATGCAATAGTTTTTTTTATTTTATTTATTTAAATTGGGTTAATTATTTAAGTTGTTTCAGCTGATTAGCTACAAGACAATACAGATTGTTTTTTTTCGGTTTTTATTTTTAATCAAATTCACCCCATGCAAGGCACTAAACCTACAAAGACACAAAGGGTTACTGAGTGCGAAGGAATTAGAAAACAGAAACATTATGAAGAATGGAGAATAATAGAAGTGAGATCAGGAGGAAAGTAGATAAAGATTGATATTGCATTTAAATTTTTGAAGATCAAAGTTGGCTGGAAAGCATGGAGCTGGAAGAGAGTTTCACAAGCAAGAAGCGCGAGAAAAGAAACTGTTAGCATAGAACTTATGGTTACATCTAGCCAATTCAACTGTAAACTGATGAGACCTAGTCACCAGTGTAGTACTGATGTTATTAAAGTTTTTTATAAAGTCTACATACCATTGTCAAGAGTTCATCAGAACAGTTACCATGAAAGTATTTATAGAAAAGGTAAAAGGAAGCAACTTTACGGCAATGGGGAAGTGACTGATGCTGAGATGCCAGCTCAGGACCACTAGTATTGCTGATTCTTCTTTGGATTTTATCAAGAATCTCTAAATATATAACAGGAACACTGGGCCATACTTGGCAGCAATATTCAAAGCATGGACAAATGGTAGTTATATATGTAAGATAGATTCTGGAGAGAAATATTGTCTAGCATGATACAGTGAACCAATTTTCTTAGCAGCAGATGAAGCAGTTGATTCAATATATGCTTTCCACATCATATCAGCCAAGGATATAAATCCAATGTGGCACAATGAGTCACTTTCCTGGGGGCTAGCATCAGCCATACTGATGGAAGGCAGAGAGGGGTCTCTCAGATTATTAATGGAGACTAATTTTGCTTTGGTGGCATTAAAATTAACAAGTTAACAGCCTGAGTTAACAACAGACAGTAGGTCATTTTTAGATTAGCTGCCAATTTGACCTTATTGAACTTACAAAACAAAATTAAACCTTATTAAATAATGTGTTAAATTCCAGTAATTTATTGGACTTTGGGTTTTGTTAGCCGTTAAGGATCTTATATATATATATATATATTATATATATATATATATATATACATATGAATTCAAATAAAAAAAAATTATTTGTCAAAAAACAGTTATATGAACAAAAAACGCACAATGCAAATTCAAATGATGAAAATACACAGCAATTTAAGACGTAAAATTTTACAGGAAAACTAATTTATTCACTACTGCTTTCTCACCAACTCTGGAATCATCAATTAGTAAATTAGACTTTCCATCAAAGTTAGCTAGCTACACTGTGATAACAACAACAAAGATAAGGAAAATAGTTATTGTGTAAATAATAATGACATCTCATCCCAGAAATCCAGGCAGAAGGCAATCAGGTGATAATAACAACAAAGATGAGGATATTAGTCTGAATGTAAATAATGATAACTCCTCATCCCAGAAATTCAGGCAGAAGGCAATCAGGTGATAATAACAACAAAGATGAGGACATTAGTCTGAATGTAAATAATGATAACTCCTCATCCCAGAAATTCAGGCAGAAGGCAATCAGGTGATAATAACAACAAAGATGAGGACATTAGTCTGAATGTAAATAATGATAACTCCTCATCCCAGAAATCCAGGCAGAAGGCAATCAGGTGATAATAACAAAGATGAGGACATTAGTCTGAATGTAAATAATGATAACTCCTTATCCCAGAAATTCATGCAGAAGGCAATCAGGTGATAATAACAACAATAAAGATGAGGACATTAGCTTGAATGTAAATAATAATAACTCCTCATCCCAGAAATCCAGGCAGAAGGCAATCAGGTGATAATAACAACAAAGATGAGGACATTAGTCTGAATGTAAATAATGATAACTCCTTATCCCAGAAATTCATGCAGAAGGCAATCAGGTGATAATAACAACAATAAAGATGAGGACATTAGCTTGAATGTAAATAATGATAATTCCTCATCCCAGAAATTCAGTCAGAAGGCAATCAGGTGATAATAACAACAAAGATGAGGACATTGGTCTGAATGTAAATAATGATAATTCCTCTGCCCAGAAATTCATGCAGAAGGCGATCGGGTGCTAATAAGGTTAAAGAATGAGGATATTAGTCTGAATGTAAATAACTGTTTCCTTCTTAATTTCATAAGTGATTATTTTGCTACTTTTAAACATTCCTAGTGAGCACAGATTTCAATCTTCTGTAATTGTTCTGCATTAACTGACAAATTCTTGCCAAAAGCTTTTTTTAATAAAAAATGAAAAAAAGAAAAAAAAAGTCAAGTCTATATTATATTTGTTTTTCTCTTCTTTTTTCCAGATTTGATGGCATTGAAAAAAAACATTTCCCGAATCTCCAAATTCTTCTTCTGACTTATCAAATATGAAACTACAAAGTGCTGACTACCAACAGCAAAATGTTTACCATTTACTAAAACACCGCTTCCCAGGGAAACATTTTTCGCAGAAACATTCCAGGTATTTATTCAATTAATACATGATATTATCTTAAGAGCAGAGTAATCTTCTAAAGAATAAAATAAAGAAATCGCAGGATTAATTACAGATGAACTGGCACTTTTGCTTAGGATCAGAGGATCTGAGCATTCTAATGAGGATCAGTGTAATATCTGTGCATTTTACAAAAAGTATTATACACACAATGTGTATATGTGCATATAGCCATCTGTTCATTTATACATGACAACAAAGTTAAACAACGAAAGAGTGGAGAAGAGGTAAATTCGAAGGGATAAAGACAAAAATGAGAGTTGCAGGGATGTATTCTCTTGAGTTTTATTACCCTAGAGCAGTGTTTCTCAACCAGTGAACCCGGGCGCACTAATGCACCCTGAAAGATAGCTAGGTGCAACCCAAGTTAACAGCTGAGTAATTTATAAAATATTTTTTATTTAAAAAAATCTTTATTTTTAAAAAGCTGCAGGCACTAAATGTATGGCTTCCATGTTTAAGTCAAATCTTTGATATTTTAAACTAGATGCTAAATTCCTTTAATCTTTAAGGCGGAGTGGATAATCCTTTCCTTTTTGCATTCCTTAAGAGATTTAAATCAGTCATTATTAGCCTCTCTAAAAAAAAAAAAATAAAATAAAATAAAAATAAAAAAAGTAGCATAAATTCATTTAAATGAAAACTCTACTGTTAATCTTTGGAAATGATAAAAGAAAAATTGTATATTTTTTTAAAATTTCATGACTAATTTTTTCTTATTAAAATTTAAAATGGACCCCAAAGTTTGAGCTATTCTACAAGTGCTCTTAGAAGTAAAAAAAAAAAAAAAAAATCTTGAGATATACTACTCTACATACTTGCCTCACCAGGAAGCTGTATAAATACCACTGGGCCATTTGAATTCACTAACACTTTCAATCCAGTTCACAATATTTTTATCACAAAATATTTCCAATTTTTTTAAAGTCTTTTACTTAAAGACATTGATGGACATTCATTATCGGCTTCTTTAAAAAAAATAGCAGATTCTTCATGATTAATCTTTCCTTAATAAAATTTAAAGTGGACCCCCAGAGTTTGAGTTATTCAACAAGTGCATCTTGATGTGAAAAGGTTGAGAAACACTGCTATAGAGAGCCAGGTAAATGTCACCGCTTGATAATTTTAAAAAATTTATCTACCCTTCGTCCTGGAACAAGCTAACAACTGCTTGCTTATTAATTTTTGACTATTCACAGTCACCCTATTCAAAATATTATTTTGAGACATTGCTGGATATATTTATTTATTTATTGACCAATAATAGGCATTCATTTTACTTCCAACAATGGCAGGGCTTCAGTGAAGCATTTTACTTAAAGACATTGATGGAAATTCACTTTTTTTCTTTGAGGTCTTGTCATAAATTTAAAAGATTTTTCTTTTTAAAAATCAATTCCCAACCCTCTCCCTCCATTTTCTTGAAACCCTGACATTTAATAGATTTTTCCCATTCATTATGACTTCTCCTTTTGCTGAGCACCCAAAAGTACTCTTTTACCCCTTTGAACTTTTAAAGTTGGTGAAGATTAATTTAATATTTTGACTTCAAAGCACGATGCTGAAAGATAGTTAAATACTATAGTATTAATAAAAAGAATGCAATATCATTATATTAGGGCATTATTATATTATTAGAGTAGGGCATTATTATATTGATATATCAGGATAGGGCATTATTATTAGTATATTGTCATATATGAATATTTTAAACAGAAAATTGTGGTAATTGTTTAAATTTAACTGCTCAAAGCACTGCACATTTTTCCATTAATTTGTATCCATTTTATGTCACTAGTATTTCAAAATCAATATAGTTACATCAATAAGTTTGTAGCCTAATAACTGTTATGGGACCTACCTTTATGGACTAACTGGACTCGTCCTTTTACTATATATACGGGGAGATTATGCCTCTCAGCAGAGCTGTCTACAGTTGACAGTCGGTTTGCTGCGACCTGTTCCAGGAAGACGGTCGAACTCTCTGCCTCTGAGCAGAGAGGAACCCGAACGAGGCTCCACCGAAGGGCAGAGTCTTGTTCGGGGAGGTTGACCAACCTGATTCTGTTTTTACAGTTCCTACGGGCATTTTTTGGCGGAGCCTACTGGCCTCGGAATACCCACATAAAACTCGGCCTTGCGCCACCTCTTTCCCTCGTGGGGGGGGGACAGTAAATATTGCTGTCTACAGTTGACGAGTTGACTACTGTACTTTGCTGTCAGTCGGACGTGCAACACTTTTGTATTCGTTCTTTTGTTTAATAATATGTTTTTCACTAAATTGCTGAGTTCGAGTTTTCTTTCGGACCTATTCTGGGTCCACAACAATAACAAAAGAAAAATAAGTAAACAAAGATTTACATTACACAAAAAATATTTTCAACATAATCTCCTTCCTTGTCAAATGCACTTAAACCAATGCTAGTCAAGTAGCAAACATAATAGGATGCTAGGGAAAATAAAATGGAAAGAGAAAAATTATTTGAAGCTCAACAAACAGATAAGTTTTTATAAGCAATAAAAAAAAATCCGTTTTTTAAAGTCATATTTTTACAGATATAGTCTTTTAAATTCATACTGTTGTACACCCAATACAAGCCCGAGAGTCCATCAAGGTAGAGTGTTGCTGAATAAGGTTATCATAAGGGTATATAGGAGAAAGTAAGAAATGCCTGTTATGAGGCTAAATATCAGTCAACTCCATATGTGAAGAGGTTAAAATTGTAGTCATCAGGAAAGCATCCACTCGGGAATCTGTTCCATAAAGTAACAGTTCTGTAAAGAAGCTGTCTGAGTGGAAATTCCTCCTTATTAATGGAAGAAAAAAAAAAAGGAATGTAAAACAGTTGACCCTGTGTGTGGCATGGAGGGGCACAGCTGTGAAGGGGTTGTGAAACTAAGGAATCTAGTCTGAACATTGGACATGAATAATAGCTATAGAGTGATATTCTGTAATGAGAATGAAGTTATTTGTTGAATAAAGAGAATACTTTACTCCCACTCCAAAAAATACTTTACCTCCACATACCCCAAAATACTTTACCCCCCACTCCAAAAACAAAATACTTTACCCCCCACTCCAAAAACAAAATACTTTACCCTGACTCAAAAAAAAAAAAAAAAAAAATACATTATCTAAATTTTGATTCCTCAAAGATGAAGTAGACTTGAATCAAAAGAAATGTGCTTCTACAGAAGGATGCTGAGGATACCATGGACTGAACATGTGAGCAATGTCAAAGTTTTACAGAAAATGGAAACAAAAAGGAAATTTATACTTAACATCAGGAAGAGACAGTTGAAATTTCTAGGGCACAAAATGAGGAAAGAGAACTTGGAAAGTTTGATACTCAGAAGATAGATTGACAGCAAACAGGAAAACAACGCATAACTTACTTAGTGAGTTTGA
>OZ038511.1:29528146-29545646 GCA_964036315.1 Acanthosepion esculentum | reverse complement strand
AAATAAGTACGATAAAAATAAAGGTAACAGTTATGCAGAAGGTTGTCACAAGTCTATCCAGTAATGAGCGCTACTACTGGAAGGTCGGTAGTTCTCGCGTAAGTCTGAGTCATACTCAACAGATCCCAGCTAGGATATCTAGCTACCCCCCCATGAGGGTTGCATGTGGCACAAGGCTGGGTTTAACTTGGGTTTTCCGAGCCCGTAGGCTCGGCCAAAAATATTCCCTATTTGAACCCGTGAAAACGGGTTCAGGGTCAGTCTACCTCCCCCGAACGAGACTCTGCCCTTTGAAGGCAGAGAGTTCGACTGAATAGCTGGAACAGATCCCAGCTAGACTCCATAGTCTGTTGACTTACCGATACTTATAGGCAGTTACTACCTATAGTGTAATTACTCATGGGAGGGGTGCAGGTTATTCCATTACATCAGTTAGACATTCAAAAGGAATTTTCTTTTCATATGCATATGATCATTATATATATGATAAAAAATATATCTGTCTTTATTTCCGAGATGAGGTATTGTAAATATTTACACTATAGTAAATTAATTTTTTTTCAATTTTTTTCTTTCTATGCATATTTAGCACTAGAGTAAACTTTATGTGTCTGTGTGTATATATATATATATATATATATATATATATATATATATATATATACACACACACACACACACACACACATAGGGTGCAATGGGTAAATTGTTGCCATTTCCTATTTTTAATTTCATGCATATTGTTTGGTTTTGATTTTGTCAACTGCACATTATAATAGGGCTAGTTGGGCACTGTCTGTGAGAAAAAGAGCACCATGATGTAATTCGCTCCACCAAAAATTTGGAATTGGCATTCTACACTGCTCGGCATTTACACCAGAAGCTCCAATACAAACATTTCAAAGTGCTTGGGTGTCAATCTGAGGACCGTGCAGAGGATTCAGAAAGAGTTGGAGGAGTCTAAGGGTGATTACAAAATTGTTTGATGGCAACATTATACCTGTTTATACTGTTTATTATAAACCAAGCATTTACTTAAATATTTTATCTATAAAAAGAATGTATAAATAGAAAATATATCAAAATAACTATCAGATTTAATCCATTTCATTATATACATATAATATTAACAATAAAAACAAAACTGGTTAGAAAAATAGAATGAGACAAGAACCCTTCTTGAACTGTATTATTAATAGCGCTCAATATTCTGAGAACAAAAATTCTGAGAACAGAAATTCTGAAAACAAGAAATTCTGAAAACAAGAATTCTGAGAACAGAAATTCTGAGAACAAAAATTCTGAGAACAAAAATTCTGAAAACAAAAATTCTGAAAACAGAAATTCTGAGAACAAAAATTCTGAGAACAGAAATTCTGAGAACAAAAATTCTGAGAACAAAAATTCTGAGAACAAAAATTCTGAGAACAGAAATTCTGAGAACAAAAATTCTGAGAACAAAAATTCTGAGAACAGAAATTCTGAGAACAAAAATTCTGAGAACAAGAATTCTGAAAACAGTAAAAAGTGGCAACATACTCAGAAGCAGGTTAGAGACACTTGTCGAGTCTGTGACGAAAAGTTCTACAGATTGTAAATACAATATTCAAAGATCTGAGATGAAATATAAGAATATTCTACTCAATTTTATATATACCTATCCACCGAGTACAGAAAATGAGAGAGTGAGAGAGAAATCACATGAAACTGGATCATCCATATGGCATAAAAATAATGGGAAATAAAGAATAACTTCATAAATAGATCAAACCTGCAATGGCGACAGCACTAATTAAAGTGGTTGGAAGGAGAACAATCAACTTTCATAGGTTAAATAAAAGGCTAATTTTTAAATTCACTAAAAGTTACCTGGATCGACACACCTAAAAAAGGTCAGTGGGCACAATGACCTCAATGCTGTGATAATAACGATGAAGATATTAGTCCAAATGTAAATAATGATGACTTCTTATACTGGAAATTCAGGCAGAAAGCCATTGGATGATAATAGCAACAAAGATGAGGATGTTAGTCAGAATGTAAATACTGATAACTCCTCATCCCAGAAATCCAAGCAGAAGTCGATCAGGTGATATGATAACAACAACAAAGATGAGGACATTAGTCTGAATGTAAATAATGATAACTCCTCATCCCAGAAATCCAGGCAGAAGGCAATCAGGTGATAATAACAACAAAGATGAGGATATTAGTCTGAATGTAAATAATGATAACTTCTCATCCCAGAAATTCAGACAGAAGGCAATCAGGTGATAATAACAACAAAGATGAGGATATTAGTCTGAATGTAAATAATGATAACTTCTCATCCCAGAAATTCAGACAGAAGGCAATCAGGTGATAATAACAACAAAGATGAGGATATTAGTCTGAATGTAAATAATGATAACTTCTCATCCCAGAAATTCAGACAGAAGGCAATCAGGTGATAATAACAACAAAGATGAGGATATTAGTCTGAATGAAAATAATGATAACTCCTCATCCCAGAAATTCAGGCAGAAGGCAATCAGGTGCTAATAACAACAAAGATGAGGATATTAGTCTGAATGTAAATAATGATAACTCCTCATCCCAGAAATTCAGGCAGAAGGCAATCAGGTGCTAATAACAACAAAGATGAGGATATTAGTCTGAATGTAAATAATGATAACTCCTCATCCCAGAAATTCAGGCAGAAGGCAATCAGGTGATAATAACAACAAAGATGAGGATATTAGTCTGAATGTAAATAATGATAACTTCTCATCCCAGAAATTCAGACAGAAGGCAATCAGGTGATAATAACAACAAAGATGAGGATATTAGTCTGAATGTAAATAATGATAACTTCTCATCCCAGAAATTCACATAGAAAACACCATTTATTTTTTGCTATCACAGTTTTACGTAATATTCACAAGCACATACAGATAGACAACCAGCTTTATATATATATATATATATATATATATATATATATATATATATATATATATATATATAAAATTTTCAAGGTTTTGAGTGCCTACACATAAACTTTAGTAATATATTACTGAAACATAAAATCCATTTAGGAGCTGTAATAAATAAGTCAATAATAGTAAAAATACAAAATGAAAAAAAGAAAGAAAAAGTAATGCATTAATGCTAACAAAAGTCAAAATTGCATTACTAAGAATAGCAAAAGGTCGCAGCAGAGCGGGTGGGGGGAGGGAGTTACAAATAGAAAGAGTTGACATGAAGAAAGGTCAGAGGGCAACGAAAGAAAGGAAAGTGAGAGTAAACAAAAAGGTGCTAGGAAGGGGAATACAAAGAAAGAAGTGCAGAGAGAGAGAGAGAGAGAGGGATAAGAAAGAGAAAAATAGAAAAGGAGAAAGGGAGGAAGAGGAAAGGTAGAGGGAAAAGAAAATATTGAGGGAATGGGAGAGGAGGAAAAGAGAAGAAAAGGTAGGGAAGAGCAAAGGGAAAAAGGAGGGAAAGAGACAAAAAGAAAGAGGGAAAGAGAGGAAAGGAGAAAGAGAGAAAAGGTCAGAAAAGGGAAAGAAGGAAAAGGTTGGGAAAGAAGATAGGAAAGAGGAATAAATGAAGAAAGGAGAAAGATGGAAAAGTGGAAAAGGGAGGAAAACAAAGGAAAAGGAAAAATGGAAAAGGTAGGAAAGGAGAAAAAGGATGGACAAGGAAGAAAAGAGGGAAAAGGAAGGAAAAGAGGAAAAAGAAGGGAAAGAGGGAAAAGAAAGAAAAGGAAGATGAAGAAAAGAGGAAAAGAGGAAAAAGAAGGGAAAGAGGGAAAAGAAAGAAAAGGAAGATGAAGAAAAGAGGGAAAGGAAGAAAAAGGAGGCAAAAAGGAAGAAAAGAGGGAAAGGAAGAAAAAGGAGGCAAAAAGGAAGAAAAGAGGGAAAGGAAGAAAAAGGAGGCAAAAAGGAAGAAAAGAGGGAAAGGAAGAAAAAGGAGGCAAAAAGGAAGAAAAGAGGGAAAGGAAGAAAAAGGAGGCAAAAAGGAAGAAAAGAGGGAAAGGAAGAAAAAGGAGGCAAAAAGGAAGAAAAGAGGGAAAGGAAGAAAAAGGAGGCAAAAAGGAAGAAAAGAGGGAAAGGAAGAAAAAGGAGGCAAAAAGGAAGAAAAAGGAGGCAAAAAGGAAGAAAAAGGAGGCAAAAAGGAAGAAAAGAGGGAAAGGAAGAAAAAGGAGGCAAAAAGGAAGAAAAGAGGGAGCAAAAAGGAAGAAAAGGAAAGGGAGGGAATTGAGGAAACGGCGGATGAGAAGAAATGTGAGAAATGTGAGAAAAGGAAATCAGGAAAGTGGAAAAAAAGAAATGAAAGAGAATGAGAGAGAAACAAGCAGAGATTGAAAAAGAAATAAAAAGAAAAGATATGAATATTAAAGAGAAAAGAAAAAATGATAAGTGGAGAAAGAAAGAGAAAGAGAGAGTGACGAAGATAAAAGAAAAATAAATAAGTTGTTAAAGAATGAGAGAAATGGAATTAAATCAGAAGAGAGTAACAAATGACAATAGGGAGAAAAGAAAATACAAGAGAAAATGATATGGAGGGGGAAGAGAGAAAAGGAGAGGAAGAAAGAGTAAAAAGGAATTAGAGAACGAAAGAGAAAAGGAGAGAAAGAAATTGATATAAAAAAAATTAACTATCATTAAAAGAAATAAAATAAAACCAAAAGAGAAACACAGACCTCTTTACCATAGAGGTTCGGCACGTAAGTACTTAAAGTCAGTAAAAACCGAATATAAAAATAGGTTTAGATGAATTGCTGTTCATTTTATCTTCTGTGACACCTTGCCTCAAACTCTGTCTGGTGCAGTAAGGGCTGGAGGGTGAAAGGACGACCCCCCACACACACACACACACAATCATCTCACAGCTCAGCTTTCTCTCCTCAACCATAATTGGATGGAACAACCACACCTGAATGACGATGAAATCTAGAAACTGTTCTTTGTTGGATATTATTTTCTTTTCCACCTAGTATTATTATTATTATAAAAAAAATAATAACAACAACAACAACAACAACATTTTGTTTGATTTCTGAGATGAGGAATTATTATTATACTTGGAGTTATTCGAACTATTGGTCATATCTTTGTTATAGACACAATATTTTAGCCAAATATCCTCAGGCCATCATCAGGTGTCCTTTATTTTGGCTGATAAGAGATACCTTATATGAGCTGATTATTGTGTTATTTTTGTCCCTGTGATGACATTTCTTTCCATTCTTGCTTAACTGAAGCAAGCAGATTTCACTACCTTAGTCAGATAACTCGAGGGTATAAGGCTGAAATATTGTATCAATAATAATATTCATAACAATCAGAGCTGAGAACAATAGTTCAAATAAATCGAAAAAGCCAAATTATATTAATAACATAATAATAATATCCATTGAGCTTTCATACCTCTTTTGGGACCAAACAGCCTGCATCCAGAGAACAAATTTAGTGAATGCACAAAAACAGAAGGCATGAGAAGACAAGGATATGTTTTCTCACCAATTTTGTTTCAAACTTATACAGTACGATTTATACTATTTATATACAGACTATTGTCCTCACCATTCTTCTTGTTATCCCAACGTTTCAGCTGTTGTATCCGCCAGCCTTCATCCCCTTATACTTGCAATCAGAAAGAGACAGTTGACTTTCTGGAACAAATGAGGACTGATTGTTTTTTTTGGGGGTGGGGGGGTTACAATTTATCAACCCATTGTGGGTTATTTAAACCGAGTCATATTTCATATTGTAGGAGGTTGCTTTTCCAAGTGGTACCCAATTTAAGTACTGACCAGGCTCGACACTGCTTAACTTTGGTTGCCAAATAAGAACTGGGAATACTTGAGGAAAGAAGGCAGAGAAAATTTAAGACACACAGGATGTACAAAGGCAAGAGAAGCAGGAGGAAACAATAAGTAATCTATTTGATGAGTTATGTGGAGCAACAGTAGACAGGAAGTTGTGGAGAGCCATGATTTCCCATGTTCTGAATGAACATGGCATATAAAAGGATTTGTTAAAGTTTCCACACACTTCAACATTCTCTTCAAAAAGAGATTAAAATCTGCATGAATAGTCTTGCAAACCAGATACAGCCTTTGAAGATTCTGTACTAAACTATGAGTGCCAGACTTTAGCTGAGTTTAGTAAACATCTACAGGGTTATGATGATTCATCTTGGAGTGAGTTTCTTTCCAAAATGTCTCAGCATTCAGCAAGTGGCAAACAAACAAGCTGAACAGACCAAGGATTGAACTCTTAACACTGTCATGGACTAAACAAAGAAAAAAATGTTTATCCACTAAATTAGTGCCACAAGATTATTAATGCCTACAATATATCATAGGTATTTCAGTTTAAATACTATTTTCATGCACCAAATTACAGAATGTGACCATTTAATTATAATAATTATACAAAATGGAAACCAGGCCTTTCTTGCTTTTGTTTTGAAATTACAACTACCAAAAATGTATTTCCTTTTTATACATGTTCAATCTAATAATCCTTTTTGGTGGTCGAGATAGGCTCTCCTTTGGTACTCATTTCTATACTTGGTTTACTGAGGAGAACAGAGTATACATGCTAATTCTTTTGTTTTCCTTTCCTTGTGAATTGGCGGAAGAAGAAAATCTAATTTATAAAATTTTCTCCATTGTGAAAAAAAAAGGGATTATATGTTGTTTACAATAATGAGCAAAATTCTTATCTAGGCTAACATTTAAAAACAAGGAATCCTCAGAGTGATTGATATAAACCCCCTGAAGGTCAATGGGACTATGCTGGGGTTGGTGAGTACCTGGGGAGTCAAAAAGGAGTTGCTAAATGCCTCAGGGTGGGGCTCAAAGGCGGTCAATAATTAAATTGTTGTTAAAACTCACCAATTTTCAACCAAATACCAATGCCACTACTACTGCTCATTAGAAATTCTTTCCTTATTAATGATGTCAACCAATTCAATAAAAAGTTATATTAATTCATTTTTGATGTGTTTATTATAACCTATATTATGAAATTACAAAATATACCACAAAGCACTGTTGTCACCGAGAGGTAACCATTACATATTTAGGAAGGATATTAGAATAATCCAGAACCAAACTGGTAGCAAACTGTGTTCATGTGGATAGAAAATTAATTCATTAAATATACAAAAATAGAAAGATGTATAAGACAAGGATGTGTCATCTCACCAGACTTATTAAAACTATACAGTGAGGCAATACAGAGAGAATTAGAAGTCATACCTGGATTCATTATTGGTAGCCACAATTTTAACATGAGATATGCAGATGACAGTGTTGACAGCAGATGAAGAAAGGAAACTACAAGACCTCCTTAATAAGGCAGCGAAGGAAAGTGAGAAGAAAGGACTAAATATCAATTGCAAGAAGATAGAATGCATGATTTTCAGTAAAAGCAAGAGTCCAACATGCAAGTTACAAATTGGAGATACCAAAATTAAACAAGTGTGAAAATTTAAATATCTGGAAAGTATTTTACCAGAGGACGGAAAGTGCGACACTGAAATCCAAAGGTGCACTGGGATAGCCAAAGATGCCTTCCAAAAGCTAAGCAAAATATTAAGAAATAGAAATATTTCATGAGAAACAAAGAAAAAAGTACTGAACTCTTACATAAAATCAGTCCTCTGATATAGCAGTGAATGCTGGACAATCAAACTGAAGAAGAGACCTGAAGCAACAGAAATGTGGTTCTGCAGAAGGACGCTGAGAATACAATAGACTGAACATGTGTGCAACCATAAAGTTTTAAAGAAAATTACCAGAGGACAGAAAATGTGACACATTAAAAAAACAGGACAATTTTGTTTAAAACAAAGAAAAAGGTGCTGAACTGTTATGTAATATCAGTTCTGCCAGTGATGCTGGACAAAGTTTTAGAGAAAATAGAGACAAAAAGGACCCTTATACTTAACATCAGAAAGAGATAGTTGAAATTTTTAGGACACATAATGAGGAAAGAGGGCTAGGAAAATCTGATACTCACAGGGCAGGTTGTAGGCAAGAGGGACAGGAAAACCATGTATAAATGTCCAAGTGAGCTTGAGTAAATGGTTGACAGAACAGCATTTAGGAGAGATAACAAAAAGACAAAATTTATTAAGAGCTACAAAGGACAGGAAATTGTGGAGAGCCATAATCACCAACATCTTGAAGGAACACATCACACAGAAGATATATAGGAAGAGAAATAGAAATAACCAAAGTAAAACTAAACTGAATCTCATCAAGATGAAACTATGAAGGAAAAGTGAAGAGGAATTTCTACTTTAAAGAAAAAATTACTGATTTTTTTTTTTTTTTTTTTTACATGCTTGGGGATCAATGATGGATCAAAGATCCAAAGAAGGGATCGATGCTCTAAAAACCTTGGGAACTCCTGGTCCATTATTATAACTCGGTCAGCTCAGTAAAGATGATCATTGCTAAAATCTCACCTAATGATTTGGAGAAATTGTAAATTGACAAACCTTTGAAGAAAAGCCAATTATAATCGAAATTTAAGTGAATTAGAATTTGGAAACATCTGCTTTCTGTGGCGGGAAAGAAAAGGATGTTTATGCAATTGATACAATAGAATCTACTTAAATTGTAAATAAGTCAGGAGTCAGTCATTGTGTGGGTGGATATTTTCAAAACATGTTTATAGCTATTTCAGTCTTGCAAAGATGTTGAATGGTAGAATTATAAACTTTTGCATACATTTTTAAGCAATTAATTGTGGATGAAACAAATTTCTATGGCCAAAGTTGTATACAACATTGGATGATTAAAGTTTTCGCTACAAATTAATTGTACAGAGTTCAATCCTGGGTGGGTGATGATGGTTAAAAAGAAAGGAAAAAGAAATCATTAAAAGGAAGACACATAAAAAAGGGTCAGAGTTTAAATTCAAAATTAGCGGGAGGGGAAGGTTTCATCACTTATGAATTTTTTCTTTATTTTTATCTTTATTGTCTTTTCATAAAGTTTTGACTATCCTTATTTTCATTGTTTTTAATTTTTGAATATCTTCATTTTTCTTTTTAATTATTTATCTATTTTTTTTACTATACCACCCCCACCTGATTTTATTATCTTTTTTTACGATATCACCAGCAGAATTATATTATTTATCTATTTTTTTTTTTTACAATACCACCCAATTTTATTTATTTATTTATTTATTTATTTTTATTTTTACTATACCACCCCAACAGGATTTTATTACTTATCTATTTTTTTTTACTATACCACCCCAACAGGATTTTATTACTTATCTATTTTTTTTTACTATACCACCCCAACAGGATTTTATTACTTATCTATTTTTTTTTACTATACCACCCCAACAGGATTTTATTACTTATCTATTTTTTTTTACTATACCACCCCAACAGGATTTTATTACTTATCTATTTTTTTTTACTATACCACCCCAACAGGATTTTATTACTTATCTATTTTTTTTTACTATACCACCCCAACAGGATTTTATTACTTATCTATTTTTTTTTACTATACCACCCCAACAGGATTTTATTACTTATCTATTTTTTTTTACTATACCACCCCAACAGGATTTTATTACTTATCTATTTTTTTTTACTATACCACCCCAACAGGATTTTATTACTTATCTATTTTTTTTTACTATACCACCCCAACAGGATTTTATTACTTATCTATTTTTTTTTACTATACCACCCCAACAGGATTTTATTACTTATCTATTTTTTTTTTACTATACAACCCCCCACCCCCACCCCGCCGGCACCTGATTTTCATTGTTTCATTTTTTGGCTATCTTTGGGTTTTGTGGTGTTGTTTTTTTTTCTGGTTTATTATTGCATCATTACAGTACTTCAGTCATTCTCTTTTCTTGCTTTCTTCAGAGAAATTAACACCAAAAAAGACATAAGGAAACAGAACTAGTGTAGACTAACAACCAAACTACACCAGAGAAAATAACTTATTTTACATTGGTGAGCACTGATTTATTATCACCAGCATTCACTGTGCACTAATATATATATATCAAAAAGTGAACACTGAAGTCAACACTCAGAGGCGACAGGCTGTTTCATGCTAGTATGAAACAGCCTGTTGCCTCCGAGTGTTCACTTCAATGTTCACTTTTATATTTATATTTACATATGCTCTATCTCTGATATTGAGCATTTTATCGCATAAATATAGCACACTGTAAAACTATATTTCTTTTTATATATATAGATATAATTATTTATTAGAAAATTATAACAAATATGTTATAAAATCACTACAAAAATAGCCATTTTGTTTTAACACTTCTGGTGTCTTTAACAAATTATGCTGATGAATGCAAAATAAAGTGTTTTAAAAGGTTCAAATCAAACACCCCTCGCTAGGGGAAACACTGTTACATAAGCTGGAATGATCAATCAAAATACAAGTATACGATAATTCAAAAAACTTGACAACGAATTTGGTTATAATAATTGGAGATCTGAAAAATTGGATCGTGATTATGATTCCAATGTAATAAAGTATAACCATGGAATATTAGTGTTTGAACCTTTTTTTATTATATTCTTACTCTGTCCTGAACATTGAGTTCTACCTGGATTCTATCCTCTTGGGAATTTTTATATATATATATATATATATATATATATATATATATATATATATATATATATGCAATGATAACAGCAAAATTGCAATATGAGTACTGGTAAAAATGGTTGCTGAAAAACATTAGGTTTATAATACTCAGAAATTCATACCCAGATGTCCTCAAGGCACAGTGGATAAAGGCGTTGGTTAGATCCAGTGACAGACCCAAAGAGTGTGAGTTCAATACCCGGTTAAGGCAGTGGAGAACTTTCAGAGGGAAAATTAGCAGGAGATAACTGATAACTGACATCCATCAAACATGGCTCGTGGCTCAGTGATCGAAATAAAGGATTAGGTTCGAAATTCCAACCACCTGAAGAAGGCCGTAGCGTACAACGGCCGAAACGTTGTGACAAAGATGAGGACAATAGTCCGACTAATGTAAATACTATATATATATTATATATATTATATAATGTAAAGAGAGTTGTGCTCAAGAGTTTTCAAAAAGATATAGATATATATTTCTATTTTTATGAAAAGTTTATAACGTAGACAAAAATCAGACTTTTCACAAAAGTAGAAATCTCTCTCTCTCTCTCTCTATATATATATATATATATATATTTATAGTAAAAAAAAACAAAAAAACAAACAAGACAAAATATATTTGTAACCTTTGCTTTACTGTAATATTGAATAATTTACGATATTGGGGTTTTCCCCTTTTGTTACTTGTGCTGAACAGATGTTTATTTTGATACACACACTGTTTCAATTTTTGTTTCTCATGTTATATGTATGGGTTCAAGGTTGTTTTTTATTATCCACATTACAGTTTCAGATTTTGTTATCCATGTTATGCAAAGTGGTTCCAGTCCTTATAACCCATAAAATACAAAAAATAACGGAAAGAATGCGTACAAACTCTTTGAATGATAATAACTTCAAAATTTTCAAGATAACATTTATGTTTTGTTCAAAGAATCATTTAAAAAATACAAAAAAAATAACTGATAAATAAAAATAAAAAAAATAACTGATAAATAAAAATAAAAAAAATAACTGATAAATAAAAATAAAAAAAATAACTGATAAATAAAAATAAAAAAAATAACTGATAAATAAAAATAAAAAAAATAACTGATAAATAAAAATAAAAAAAATAACTGATAAATAAAAATAAAAAAAATAACTGATAAATAAAAATAAAAAAAATAACTGATAAATAAAAATAAAAAAAATAACTGATAAATAAAAATAAAAAAAATAACTGATAAATAAAAATAAAAAAAATAACTGATAAATAAAAATAAAAAAAATAACTGATAAATAAAAATAAAAAAAATAACTGATAAATAAAAATAAAAAAAATAACTGATAAATAAAAATAAAAAAAATAACTGATAAATAAAAATAAAAAAAATAACTGATAAATAAAAATAAAAAAAATAACTGATAAATAAAAATAAAAAAAATAACTGATAAATAAAAATAAAAAAAATAACTGATAAATAAAAATAAAAAAAATAACTGATAAATAAAAATAAAAAAAATAACTGATAAATAAAAATAAAAAAAATAACTGATAAATAAAAATAAAAAAAATAACTGATAAATAAAAATAAAAAAAATAACTGATAAATAAAAATAAAAAAAATAACTGATAAATAAAAATAAAAAAAATAACTGATAAATAAAAATAAAAAAATAACTGATAAATAAAAATAAAAAAATAACTGATAAATAAAAATAAAAAAATAACTGATAAATAAAAATAAAAAAATAACTGATAAATAAAAATAAAAAAATAACTGATAAATAAAAATAAAAAAAATAACTGATAAATAAAAATAAAAAAAATAACTGATAAATAAAAATAAAAAAAATAACTGATAAATAAAAATAAAAAAATAACTGATAAATAAAAATAAGAAAAATAACTGATAAATAAAAATAAGAAAAATAACTGATAAATAAAAATAAAAAAAATAACTGATAAATAAAAAAAAAATAATTCAACATTTATTAATGAGAGACTGCTAAAATGCACCTTCAAATAAAATTTTTCATATTAATCATCATTTTAACACCTGATTTCTCCTTACAAACCAAACCATAATCATTACTGTAATTAGAATAAGAGGGCGGAGTTGGAGTATTCCTTGATGGATATGGCAACTATCTGAGTGCGAAAAGGCGCTGTCTTGAAATCTTATGATAGAAGCCAGACACCTATTCTTCGTTAAGAAAATAATGTCACGCAAACCAACCTACTTCCTGTCCCTATACATAAAGACGCTTTTTAAACTGTTTTTTGTTCATGCTGACAATAACAACAGTGTTTTCTTGCTGCTGCTGTTTCAACAGATGTTGTTCTTCTTCAGATATTGTTGTTCTTGAGAGAATAGTTGGCCCAAGTGTTTGCTGGCAACCATCAAGTGATGTCAGTAATAAGATCTTTGTTAAGATATCTGGTGATGAGACAAAGCACAGGGAGAAGTGGTCTCATGCCTTTCCCAAGAGTATTAGCGTAAAGTGAAAGCAACAGGCTCAACCAGAATTTTATTTCACAAGAACAGTGTTCTTCTTAAAATGAAACTTTCCTCGTGATGCCAGAATATTGGAAAAATACCTCAAGGTAATCCAAATTCTCTTAGAGATTTTTTTATTCCAACACATTTTTATCTTTACTCTCAGGTGTGTTATTTTTGATTATGGTGTCATATCATAGATGGATAATGAGGAAAGAGTGTTTGAAGAATTTGACATTCACAGGACTTAATGAAGGCAACAGGAACAGATAGAAACAGTGAGTAACCTACCTAACAATTTTGGATAAATGGATAGCAAAAATATAGAGTGAAAGTGATGGGTAAAAGATAAACCTAACTAAGAGTTACAAATGATAGGAAGTTGTAGAGGGCCATGATCGCCATGTCCTGAATAAAATTAGATGATGATGATATCATAGATACTATGAAAAAAAAAAAAAAATCAGATATGACAATGAGATACACACACATATATATATATATATATATATATATATATATATATATATATATATATTAAAGGAAAAGACAATAGGAAAAACTGTTGTTTTAGCTGATGCGTTTTTTCAAGGCAAAAAATGAAATGAATTTATTGAAACAAAGTATCTATAAGCAACAAACAAAATGTCATTAGCAACTAGAACTTAGAAATGCCATTGTATATTCATATGGTCAACCATCAGTTTGTTTGAAGAGAATATATTCACATGTAGAAATATTGTTTGTATTATTGTGTTGATGGATTCAACCGTTTTCTTTTGATTTCTTGATATATTTGTTGTGTACGTTGGCTTAGGAGAGCAGTAATTCTTTTAGGAAAGGTGATATTTGGAAAAAACCTTGGGTGTAGATTAATATTTGGATAATATTCAATGGCAGCACTCTCAAGGATTTTCCTTCTGAGTGAATTATTTTCTTTTTTTTTATGAGTGTAGCATTTATAAAAATCAAAATTGTGGTTGAATTTATTTCTATGTATGACTAGTGCATTTATTAAATTGTCATTTATAAGGTCTCTTTTGTGCTCATAGATACGTTCTTTAAAATTTCTGCATCTTTCTCCAATGCATTTCTTATATATATATATATATTTGTCATCCACAGACTGTATCAGTGTATCGCTCATCAATGTGGGTAGACATCCAGTTGCCTCTAGCTAGGATCAAAACCCAGCTGAACTGGCGTCAGTCGGAGAATCTACCCCTAAGCTGTTGGTGCATGGAGGGATGAAGGTGAACTTAAGCATATTTATATTTAGATAAACACGCCAGTGACTGAGAGAACTCAATTTGTTTTATCAAAGAGTATTACATTAGTAGCAGTAATAGTCACTGTTTACAAACTCAGAAATCATACTAAAGAATAATATGCACTATGGCTGAATTCGAATCCATGATTTCTTTGCAGGAGAAACTGTCATTATATCCCATATACTATAACCAACTCAGCCATGAAGAGCATCATGATCAAGCAAGGTTCTATCATCAAAGAAATAATGGGTTTTTATTTATTAAATCAGACAAATTTTTATTAAACATTATTTCTAGTGACTACCCGTATTTGTGTAGACACTCCATTTATTTTTTTAAAAAATAGTATTTTAACGAGTGAAGTGAAACGTATGAATATCATTTTATATAAATATGGTTGTAGTGTGTGGATAAACTGACCAAAATTCATCTTGTATAGTTCGGAGCTTTCGAATAGTCATGTGTCATCATCAGGGGATATGAGTAAGAAAAGAAAATAAGTGTGTGTTTTAAGAAGTAGATGGTGTTGTTATTCTTTAAAAGTATATCATATGCAGCTATACTCACCAAGTCATGTGGTAGAAATATATAACAATGTGGGAAGAATATATAAATCCCAACCACGAATTCTGTATCCTCTTACAGCCTTAGGGGCAGCACATCTATTGCAGCCCAAACATCTCCAGGCTGGTTTGAATTCTGAGCCTTCCTTCTCCTAGACTGGTTGCCAACCAAGGCTATAGGGTCTAATCTGTCCTGCTTGTGGTGGAAAGATGAATTCAGACCTTCCCCAAGAGTATTAGCACCTAATGTAGTGAGCTCAAATGGAATTTGAACTTGCCTTTCTTATTCTTTAATCTTAGCTGCTATCCCTTACTACTCCATGCCTCCCACTGTAATATATATATATATATATATATATATATATATATATATATATATATATATATATATATATATGTATGTATATATACTAGCAGTGTAATCCATCTTCAACTGGGCCTTTGACTACTGGAAATTTTTGCCGTTCAGTTGGACCAGTTTAAGTTTAAAGTCAGCCTACCCGAAAATCAATATTATTCAATCAACAATTGAGTGAACTGAAACACATCCCCCAAATGGAGGGGGGTTAACAATTTGAATGAGGGGGGTGTGCATGAAAAGGGAACTGTATAATAATAAATAATATTATTGTAATAATTTAAACTATCTATTTTTATTAAAGTTTTTGTGAAAGATATATATCCAAGAACAGATAGTAAATAGTAAAATGTTGCTGAAAGTTATAATGGACCGGAAGTAGTGGAGAGCCATTGTCACCAACAATTCGGATTCAAAACCAGCACTGAAGAATTATCTATCGAACAAAAAGAATTTATGAAAATCAAATGAAAACTGTGGAAATGTATAAACATCTAATCACACACATACATAGACACACATTCTGAGAATTGTCGATATATATATATAGTCATTAACAAAAGTTAAAGACCACTAAGCTGTAATTAGATTTTCTTTTTTGTTGCATTATTAACTTGTATCATAAGAGAATGCATGATTCAATTATTTTTTTTATTGCATCAGCTATTATTCACATGTGATTTGTGGTCAAAAATTCTTCATCCTGGTCAAATTAGAAGCCATTGTGATAAAATTTGTGCACTGAATTTGGCTTAGAATATGTTCAAAAGATCCTCGCCTTCACCTACACAAAGTACCTAAATTGTGTTTTTTTTGTGTTGAAGGCTCTTCTGAAAATGTAATTAGTATAAAAAGTCCCTTGTAACAAAACAGTTGTGCACAAAGTTATTGTGAATTTCTGAAATTCAGAGACATTTATCAACAAAGGTAGAAGTGGACGTCCAAGGAAAACTAATGCTCCAGATGACCATTTGATGAAATCTACAGCTACACAATCCCCAACAAATTTTCATAAGAACATAAATGCTGATCAGCTTCAAAATGGTACAAATGTCATTTCTATGACAGTTTCATGTTGTCTGAGATTTGAGTTTAGCCTGAATTCATTTATATCAACTGGTAATCCACAGATAACTGCAGCTATGAAATCCAAGCATTTGGCATTTGCTAAGCAACATGAAACCTGGACAGCTGAAGACAAGGGGCAAAGTTATGTTTTCAGATTACTCTACTCTGTAGCAGTTCATTATGCATAAAAGAAACATTAGAAAACCCCCTGGTAAGAGATTTTATGAAAAGTATACAATTCAGATTATGACGTACTCATCGATCCAGATGATTTGAGGCACTATGTTCGAATCTGTAACAGCTGGACTCTACTTCTTAGCCCCAGGAACAACGATGAATGGTTTAATGTATATGGAACTATTGCAGGAGAAACAGGAAGTGCATATGCACATAGATCGTTGCACCATATTTATGCCACTGGTTAAAGATCATTCAGAATATTCTGAACAGGATCAACGTGACAATACTGGACAGGCTGGAGAAAAGCCGAGATCTGAACTCAGTTGAAAATTTATGTGAAATGTTCAAAAACCATGTTGCAGAAAAACAACTATTAACAAAGTCTGGACAAAAGAAATCTTGGCTGACGACTGTAACAACTTCATTTTCAGCATGTCCCTTTGCATCACAGTAAGCAAAAGTAAAGGAGGCCATACAAAATACTTTATTTGAAATGAATAGAGAAGATTGTCATGTACAAATTTGTGAGTGAAATGGAGTCAGTCTCATATCCATTACATGTTATTGTGTTATTCTTAAGACAATAAGATTACAACAGGGTCTTAAACTTTTGGTAAATGACTGTATATAGGTGTGTGCATGTTTTGTATAAATACTCACATTGACATTTTTTATTTTATACTGTTATATCAGGGGTTCTCAAACCTTGCTTGCCCCATGCACCTCTTTCACCATTTGTCAGAATGCCATGCCCCCTCCTCCTTTTCAAGGTGACAGGCAAGATAGGCGAGATTACAACACAGTCTTAAACTTATGGTAAATGACTGTATATAGGTGTGTGTATGTCTTACATAAATACTCATATTGGCATTTTTTATTTTATACAGTCATATTTTTATTATGATCATAAAGATGATAAT
>OZ038511.1:29505646-29523146 GCA_964036315.1 Acanthosepion esculentum | reverse complement strand
TAAATACATGAAGCTCCAGTATACAATTGTATTGCAGGGTCATTGGAGTAATCTGGAAGTTTTTGCACACACACACACTATATATATATATAGTGTGTGTGTGTGTGTGTGTGTGTGTGTGAATAAAAACTTCCAGATTATTATACAAAGTTATTATTAAATACATGAAGCTCCATGAAGTGTGTGTGTGTATACAATTGTATTGCAGGGCCATTGGAGTAATCTGGAAGTTTTCATTCACACACACACACACTATATATATATATATATATATATATATATATATAGTGTGTGTGTGTGCAAAAACTTCCAGATTACTCCAATGGCCCTGCAATACAATTGTATACTGGAGCTTCATGTATTTAATAATAACTTTGTATAATAATACACTAATAATATTACTAACACTATCCCATGATAGATATTCAATTTGCATACACATGTCATGAACTTAAATCTAACAACTGTTACAAGATAGAAATAGTAATTATTTATAGTTCACTCATAATGATTGGACATTAAATAGGTCTCAAATTTATGTACATGTTAATGAGGTGCAGAAAAACAAATAAATATATTTGTGGCAAGCGACAAACGAAAAGAAATTGTCGAGAGAAACACAAATGTATCCCAGCAAACAAACGGTGGAATTTTAAAATGGGAATAAAAAAAAATGAAGCAGCATTAAAAGTTAAGAAAAATGAATTAATGAAAAATAAATTCACAGCTGGAAAATAAGTTGCGAAAAAATAAAAAATAATCAAAAAAGAAATAAAAATTGTTGTGAAAAAGGAGAATAAAAAAAAAAATAAAAAAAAGTTTTCCAGTTTCCTTTTCTCCCCCTCCTCCTCCTCTAAAAAGCAAAAAAAAGTCAAGATTCAAAAAGGGACATCGGATACCATGTCAGATACTAAAAACAAAATCCCCAATGCTGAATTTCTTCACACACAACATTATCAAGCAATCGTAACCAAACATATTGACTGAAATTGATAAGAAATATTGATTTGCAGAAAATAAAGCAAGTGTTCTAAAAAGGTTCATATTTCTGTTAGAAGCAATGTTCTGTAAAGTCAATAATTAGTTAAAAAAAAAAAATGACATCAACATTTGCGACATCAACGTAATACTGGCAAAAAGTGTTTTAATTTTAAAATGAAAACTGGAAAATTTAGTTACTTTTACTTTTAATGATTGTACGAGCTTCTGTCTATATCTTTGAGATGAGGTATTATGATTACTTGCATTATTCACATTACTCAGACTGTTATCCTCATCTACATTGTCACATTCACAACGTTTCGGCTCAGTGGATAAAGACATTGGTTATATCCAGTGATTAGCCCCAAAGAATTGTGAGTTCAATATCAGGCCACAGCAGTGGTGAACCAAAACCTGGAGAGTTGAGTTAAAGGGAAATAACTGAGATATCCGGAAGAGGCATGCCATGTGGAACTAGAACAGTTTAACCCAGTGGATGAAACAAAGGGTTCAGTTCAAAATTCCAATCACCTGAAGAAGGCCGGAGTGTACAATGGCTGAAATGTTGTGAATATGGCAATGAAAATGAGAATAATAGTCCTAGTAATGTTAATAATGCAAGTGAATGTATGAGTGCTGAATAATTCAGATGCTTCACTTGCTTCTTTTATCTGCCTTGCCCATTCAACGGTCATGGCTCTCTACAACTTCCTATCCTTTGCAGCTTTAAGCAGTGTTTGTCCCCTTACCATCTCTCCCTGACATCCATTTACACAAGCTTCTTAGCTAAGTTGCTTACTGTTTCATTTAACTCTTGCCTTCAATATGTCCTGTGAGTATCAAATTTTCCAAGTCTTCTTTCTTCACTGTGTCCCAGAAATTCCAAGAGGTCTCTTTCGGATTCTACGTATAGTGTCTTTTTTTCCCCCATTTTCCTTTAAAACATTTTTGTTACTCACAGGTTCCATCAATAATATTCTCAGCATCCTTCTGTAGAACCACATCTCATCTAAAATCTACTCTTCATCTGTAAGGGAAATTGCCAAACATTCACTGCTATATATATATATATATATATATATATATAGGTGGTTTGATATTACATAGAAGACCAACACTCTTTTCTTTATTCCTAATGAAATTTTTCCTGTTTTTTAATGCATTGCTTAGTTTTTGGAAGGCATCTTTTGATATTACAATGTGCTTTTACATTTCAGTATCGCATTTTCCATCATCTGTTAAAACATTTCCCAGATATTCTACCAAGTGAAAAGCCCTGTTGATTCACCTGGCCATTCTAGGTTAAGTATTCTGAGGTGGGGGGGGGGGGGAGAAAAACTAAATAAAATATTAAAGAATTGAAGATTTAAAAACAATGGAACTTGGTAGAAATTAATTTCGAGGAAGGAAAAAATATTGTGGGAATTAAAAAAAGCGTTTGTAAAAAATAAAATAGGAAAAAAAAATAAGCAACAAAATTATTGATTATAGCAGCAAAAAAATGTTGTTCACTTCTAAACACTAGGGCCACCCCACACAGCCACACTGTGAGTTTCATTTTATAAAAATTGCAGCAAAATATTTCAAATAAAAAAAAATGATTATCCATTACATCCAGGAATCTGAATGTAAGCAGAAGACAAAAAGAAAATGGACGACGAGGAGACAGAGGAAATTGAAGAAGAAAGGGAGGGAGGGAGGAAAGCAAAAACAGCTGACAAAGGGGTAGTGAGAGGAGGGGGAACAAAGAAAGAAAGAAAGAAAGAAAAGGATTGAGGGGAAACAGATGAGAATAGGAAATGCAGCGGGTGGGAGGATAGATAAGAAAAACAAAAGTGGGCAAACAAGAAAAATAGGAAGGAAAGTGGGAGGGGAGAAACAAATGAGAAAATGAAGACAAGAAAGGGAGAAGACACCAAGAAAAGCAAGGAGAGGAAGGGAGACATAAATGATAAAAAGAAGGAAAGGGTGGGAGAAACAGATACAAAAACGAAGAGGGAGGGAGAAAAAATGAGAAAATAAAAGAGAGGAAGGGAGAAAAAAATTAGAAAAGGAAAGAGAGGAAGGGAGAAAAAATTAGAAAAGGAAAGAGAGGAAGGGAGAAAAAAATTTTAAAAAGTTGGAAAGGGAGGTAGAAACAAATTAGAAAAGGAAGGAGAGGGAGGTAGAACCAAATTAGAAAAGGAAAGAGAGGAAGGGAGAAAAAAATTAGAAAAGGAAAGAGAGGAAGGGAGAAAAAATTAGAAAAGGAAAGAGAGGAAAGGAGAAAAAATTAGAAAAGGAAAGAGAGGAAAGGAGAAAAAATTAGAAAAGGAAAGAGAGGAAGGGAGAAAAAAATTAGAAAAGGAAAGAGAGGAATGGAGAAAAAATTAGAAAAGGAAAGAGAGGAAGGGAGAAAAAAATTAGAAAAGGAAAGAGAGGAAAGGAGAAAAAATTAGAAAAGGAAAGAGAGGAATGGAGAAAAAATTAGAAAAGGAAAGAGAGGAAGGGAGAAAAAATTAGAAAAGGAAAGAGAGGAAGGGAGAAAAAAATTTTTAAAAAGTTGGAAGGGAGGTAGAAACAAATTAAAAAAGAAAGGAGAGGGAGAGAAATAAATCAGAAAAGGAAAGAGAGAGAAACATAAGAAAAAGAAGGAGAGGGTGGGAGAAACAAATTAGAAAAGGAAAAAGAGGGAGAGAAATAAATTAGAAAAGAAAGGGGGAGGGAAAAATAAATTAGAAAATGTGGAGAGAAATAATTTTAAAATAAAAATATAAGAATAAAAAGGAAGCAAAGAGGAAAAAAATCATTTATTTGCAAGAGGAATTATTTTGCTCCAGAAATTCCTGGGAAATATCTCAAATGATGACAATGCAAAGAAGTTAAAACCTTACTCTGCATACTAAATTCTATCAATGTAAATGCCACACTAAACCAAGCCTGATACAAGGCCAATTTTATGTAGATCTTAGCAACAATTAGTGATTTTAAGATCAGCATACTTTTCATGTCTACCTTAATCAGCAATATTATTGGTTCTGACCTGGCAGCTCAGCTTCAGTCACTGTCCCAGTGCCATAAAGTTGTTTCCCTCTGCCTTTTCTATAAATACTTTCATGGTAATTGTTTGGATGAGCTCTTCCCTATGGTACTCATTGGGGTTAGTTTTTAGAATTGTTATTTTATTCCCCTCCCCCCACAGACACTGAATTGTAAATATGGGGACTAGTTAGTATTTTCATAGAGACAGTGAGGTATCATGGTGGTTGTAGTAAGAAAGGTACGTATGAATGTGGGAATATTGCTCGTACGATTGGGTCAGTGTTTGCGGCTAGCTAAGTTATAGTTAAGACAGAAGAAGACTGTCCTTTCCCCAATCCCCCCCTTCGGCCTTGTGCCACATTTCTGTAATTTATACAGAATAAATACCGCTCCCCCTATGGTACTTAGACTTTAGGAATTTAAGCGCAGTAAGGTCTTGGCATTAACGTCTCATCTATTTACAGAATCTCTTTCAATTTATGACTGACTAGACAAAAGATTTTCCTCACTTGATGTTTGTTTCTGTGGTAAACTGGTTGCCAACCAAGTCTGTCCAGCTGTTTAACCAATAGCTGGGGGAAAAGAGATGTATTCATACATTTCCCAAGGGTATTTGCGCGTAAGTGAAAATTAAGGAAATCCACTGGAATTTGTTCCACACCTTTTCAAATAAACAGTTACAAAGGAATCTCCCCACCCCATCAATACTGGAAAGAGCAATAATAGCTACTGGACATGAAAAACTAATGTTTTGCATATCTCTCTGTGTAGTAGTAGTAGTAGTAGTAGTGATAGTAGAGTTCTCCGTGTTCTGAATAGCAACCGGGTTTGCTTGGTATAGCTGTTTCCCATGTTCGCCAGTTGTTCTCTATTTATACTTGTCTCTCTAATTTGCATACGATATTACAACCCCATGATTCTGAAAAATTGCTTTAAGAGAAAGATTTTATAAATTTCAACCGAAACTAGTACTGGCTGCTCAGTCAATGAATCCTGAATGTTTCCTTATAAGGAAACAGTTAATGTTACCATTACTATCTGTCAATGGCGAATAACTGTTACTTGGTTCATGTCCCACACTTTCCCAAGATGTGTAGACAGACAAGCATGAGTGAATATATGACCTCTTTTCAAGTGTTGGCTGAGAAAATCTAATACACAAGGAGGTACTGAAAAGTTTTTGGATAGACTTACTTTTTAAAATACTTATTTTAATGACAAAAAAATCACTGTGTGTTTCCACTTAAAAACAATAAAAATTGGTCAAATATATAAATTCAGCTGTCTGTGTGTGTAAATATGTAAAACAGTGACATTAAATAAATGTGATATTATCATTTGTATCTAACAGCAGTCAGTCAGTTATGTGCCATGCGTGATACACACTTAGGTGATCATGTATCTTTCGATACATGACTGACGGAGCAGATTTTTTTCCCCGCAGTAGGTTGCCATCTCTTTCTGCGGTAGATCAGTTGCCATCCAAGGCTATAGAACTCAGTCTGTCCTACTATTTACCCATAGTTGGGGGAAGAAGAGGATTCATACCTTTCCCAACGGTATTAGCATGTAAGTGAATGTAATGGATTCGACTGGAATGTAAACTTGGCTTTCTGATTCCTCACTCTGAGCCACTATCCATTACTCCATCATATGTGTCTTATTTCTTGCCCAACCATGATTGGGGTCCCATAATTGATTAGGGTTGTAGTGGGCACCACATGCTGTAGCAACAGTTGTGTGTCTTAGGCTCTGTCAGAACCAGTAAATCAAGCAAGGCCGAAATTGTGCATGGATTAATAAAAATCCTTAAATTTCTTTTTAAAAAATTGCTTTGTTTACATTTGGATATGAGATCCATGATGAGAGAAGTTTTGCTTAAAGGCACATGTTTAACCTTGCCTAATCAACACAGGAGGCACGTTGGAGAAATGGATAGTGGTTCGGATTGAGGAATTGGAGAGCCTAGTTCAAATTCCAGTTGAATCCATTACATTCACTTACATGCTAATACTCTTGGGAAGGTATAAATCTTCTTCTCCCCTCAGCTATGGGTAAATAGCAGAACAGACCGGGTTCTATAGTCTTTGATGGCAACTGGTCTACCGCAGAAAGAAATAGCAACCTACTACAGGAAAAAATCTGCCTCATCAGTCATGTATCAAAAGATACATGATCGCCTACACTTGTATGACACATAGTACATAACTAACTGACTGACTAATCAACAGGTTCTCTGTAGCTCAATTGGTTAGAGCATGCCAGGCGTAATGGTAACTCCCTCTGACAGAGAAACACAGGCTCGAATCCTGCTAGAGAGCACAAATTTTTCTTTAATAAGATTTCTCAAACATTCAAGCCAGTAGACGAAAATGAATAAATATACTGTTTAATAAATAAACAGGGTGTCTACTCAAATAACATTTTAAAGTGATAAAAAATAACATTTTTCTTAATTTTTTTTTTTTTTTAATTTCAATAATAATTTAGACACAAATTTCCGAGGGATGAGAAATTTCCTAGTTCATTAAGATTGATGTCATAAAAGAAAGATCTGCAGTTTGTGTTCAGTTACATGATTGTGCTGGAAAGAGTACTTTCTTTTTAAGATATACAAGAACAATTTTCACATAGATACAATAAGTGTGCCCTAAAGTGTGACACTCTATATCTCTGGGAAAAGCAAACATTTTCTATTCAAAGTGTTTTGGCTTTAGACCTTCTGAATGTTCAGCCATATAAAAGATATTGTTTAGAACCAGTGGCAGGCATCGTATTTCAAGACTGTCTTAAAATTCTTCTCAAATGAAACCTTAGCTTTCAGATTCCATAGTCTACAGAGAGATGAATGGAGAATTCAAAACCATTTAAAGTATATTTTATCATTATTTACACTATTTACATGCAGGCTATTGTCCTCATCTTTGTTGTTATTATCACAACGTTTCGAGTATTGTGCCTTCATCAGGTGTATATAGGTAACCTAAAGAGAATCCCAAACTGAGCCCTTTAATCTACCAGTGTAGGCTGCTCTTGTTCCACTGTCCATGTCTAGGGATATCTCTTCTGGTCTTATTTTTAATATGGCTCAGTTATTGCTTGTCGAGTTTCCACTGTATCCAAGTACACACTTCCTGATTAGAGGTTTTATTAAGTCAGATACCTCCAGGAAATCGCTAAAAAGTCAGCATAACAGGATGAAAACATGCTCGAAACATAATCTAAACATAGTTTTATTGTCAAAATCTTTATGTTACTATTAAGAAGAAGGATCAAAGTAATTTTTTGGATATTTACTGTATTTGACGGCATATAAGATGCACAGGTGTATAAGACACACCCGAATTTCAACAGGGTAAATCAAGAAAAAATAAGTAAACCTACATATGGAATACTAGCAGCATGGCCCGGCGTTGCCCGTGCTTGATTCAAAAATCATACGACTCATACAGCAATCACTATCACTTGACTTAAAATATTTTTGCCCTTCCATGCCTTTAAAGGAGTGCCCTTTGCCGTGCTGATGTTGCTACATGCCTTACTTCTTGCCTATCTCACACTGCAAATTTTTTCTAAGCTCTATACTAAACATTAAATCTGTTACGAAAAAAGAACTAAACAAAATGAACACAAAACGATCAGCTTTAAAAAAGGACTCGTAACTAGAAAAACCAAATGAAAAAAGAATGTTAACAACAAATACTTTTTCACACCCAACCCAGTTCTGCGGAATCAGAATTAACGTTGAGTTTAAGCAAGCGAATGAGCCGATTGGAGTAAAGTGCCATGCAAATTAAAATTTTCCCCACTTGTGACGAATGCAGCTATCGATTTTTTTTGCATGCTAGCATGCTAGTTAACATTCGTGTCAGTCAGCTGTTGGCTCTCACGCTCTTAGAATCTTCCTGCCTATTCGTGGCAGCCAGCTATAGGCTCTCCCTCTGGCCAGTAAAAAATGGCCGCAAACTAAATGAAAACTGCCGCAGAAGCATGAAAAAATTGATTATTTCCACTATTGATGGGAGTTGGGAAATGCAAAGTCAGTCTTGGCCTTCCCGCTAACTTGGAGCATGTGCATGTAAATTTTGGTACAAATCCGTCAAAAATTGCGGCCGTAATTTGGATATTTTTGCAAAAATTAAATAATTCTCAGATTTTAATGAAATTTTCAGGACTTACTCACAAATGAATTTTATTTTCAATTTTTTTATTAGAAAATTTTGGTAAAAAAAATTTTTTTTTTTTACGTTTTTCATTTTATGAAAACTGGAGAAATTCAATGCGATAATTTTTAGTGACTATATTTGTTAAAAGGAGAATTTTGTGATGAATTTAAATCAAATTATTTTTGGCTAAAACCAGACCCCATCTTACAGAAAATCTGTTCTGAATTGAAAAATAAAATATATCAATAAAACTATGACATTATTTAATTAGAGAAGCTTTTAATTGCTTTTATGAACAATGTATATTAATTAAAGACATTATTGTTTGAAGAGAAAAAATTTTTTTCATAACAATTGAATTTTAACAAGATTTGTTTTCATTTTTTTTACACTTTTAAATTGAATAATCTATAAAGATTTTAAATCTTTTAAAATGCAGTTTTAATGTAATAACTCTTAAAAAATATTTTTATTAAGTAAAACTATATTTACTAATCATATATTGTAAAAATTATTACAATCTAACGACCTCTGAATATTTTTAAAAGAATTTCAATTTATTTTTGCATATGTATATATGTGCAGAATTTTTAAGTATGGATGTTCAAACATAACATTATTATTATTAAAAGGTCATGTGTTTTAATGGTTGTCTACCCTTATGGAAAATAAAACCATCATATTAACTTTATCATCTGCTGCACCATACTTAACTATGAACATGTTTGGCAGTCATTCAGCTGTCAAATGGATTAACACATCAGAAAAACAAGACCCAGTGGTTAAGACATGCTTGTATACAAGATTTTATGTTATAAGTAAGTAATATTTGTTTCAAATCACATTAATTTAACTTTAAATTTGTCAATTTTCCTCAAATAACATTTCAGAAATATATATTTTATTTTTCAAAGATTTTTAAAACTGAGAATTAACTATTGTTTACAAATGTGTAAAAATGGCCATTTCATCGATTTTTACTGACAAAAAAAAAAATCGATTCTGATCATTATAATTTCTGTTTCAAATACATCAGAGTATTTTGCTTACTGGAAATAGTAAATTTTAAATCTTTTCGCTTTCAATTAAAAGCAACAATGAAAGCTTCAGGAAGTCTTTTTCATTTTAAACCTTATGTATACTGAATTAGTAGAGGTACCTATATTAAGTTATTTGAGATAAATATACAATTTATATATAAAGCATCCAGCCATTTCAAACCCCTCAAGAACTGGTTGTATGACCTTGAGTTAGATTGGCAACTATTCAGATATGACCTTAGTATGCATGCATAACCAGAAATTTATGGGGTTACACAGTCATCAGTATGCAACTATCATATCCACAATGATGACTTGTGAAGGTTCCCCACCCCTGTCAGCTCCATGATACAAAATTAGCTCTCTGTGACTTCTGGCTTCTAATAAAAATGAAAACCTGATAGGGCAGCTGATGGTAATCCCACAAGAGGCCTTTTCTGATTCTTTTGGAAAATAGAAGTGTAGTTGGGATGTTTGTGTGAGGTGCAAAGAAGTGTACTTTGAAGTGGACTAAGGCACCATTGTCTTAGGTAAACTTTTTTTCTTTCTGTTAATATATTTGGATCATTTCTGGATAGATCTCATATAGTGACATAAATTTAAAATAGTTCTTATGGGAAAGAAGAGAAAACTCTTTTTTTGTCATGAGAAACTAGAGAGAAGACAATACGACAAGTCAATCCTCCCACTTCTGGAGGCTGAATACAAACAATAAAAATTATAAATATCACCAGAGCAACTTGTGGCTGTTATTAGCATAGGCCTAGATGTGGACAACTGGGAAAACTCATCATAAGCGCTTTCAGAATAGAACTGCTGCTCTTATCTTTTTCTAAAAATGGCTAGAGCTGTTAGACATTTTGAAGTCAGTATGTCACAGTTTAGGAATTTAATGAGAAAAATAATTCTAAGAAATAATGATTTTTATTCTCTTTCAATACTAAGAAATCAAACTCGTCTTTTTTTTTGTGTTTTTTATTTATTTTTTTAATTGCCATATTGCTTTAGGATGTAGGCAGTCATGGCTCTCCACAGCAACTTTTCCTTTAGAAGTATATTTAAGTGGTCTCCCGCTGCTCTGGCCACAGTTTTGAATACAGATTTTGCTTTTTCCTAGACTGGCTACAACACAAGGTTAAAAAGCCCGGTCTACCTTGTTATTTAACCCATAGCTGGGGTTAAAATATGGATTCATGCCTTTTTCCAAGGTATTAGCACAAATATAAACGCAAAGGTCAGAATTTGAATTTGTCTTGACACCACCCCTTTCTTCTCTAATAACTGTCACACGACCAATATATTTGTTGCTTTAAAAGAAAACGATATAAACCAATAATATGGCTTGAAAATAGGTGTGACTCACATTTAAAATAGGTGTGGCTCACATTTAAAAAAAAATAAATGAAAATAAAAAATATCACCAAAAGTAATTTTGGCTCATGGGATGAATAGTTTACAAAAAGCCATATGTTAGCTTAAAGAATAAAGTAGCACATGTCCAATTCATCATCAGAACTGGAGCTTGAAAAAGTGGTTTTAAGTGAGATGGGATAACAAGTGAAATATTTTTGAGGTTGATGCTTAGAAGTATATATATAAGAAGAAAAGGAAAGCAAAGAGTGGCCCCACTTCTCTAATAAAGCAACAGTTCAGTACCAAGGATAGAGAATGGAGTTGTCTGTCTGGAAAAGGTGCCTATCCATTGTATTAAGGAAATACAGAAAGGAATTTTGGTCTCAAAATATGGTTCCATATGGGTCAGTTGCGGATGTTTTCATAGGATGTTCTGTTCAAATAAGGATCCTTTATTATGCATTATTTTGTTGCTTTATAAAATATTTTACTTTGTTTTTTGACATCACTGTTCAAACAGGATGATTTAACCTTTAGCAATCTGGAGGTGACTATTTTGTTGAAGTTGAATTTCTTGGTTGTGTAGTCATATCCTTCTATGGCAACACCTGAAACAATCTTGACTGAAATTGAGAGCCAGGCTACTGTAATTTCAAATATATAAAACTAATATATAAAACAATATTTTGAATTGATTCCATATACAGTAAAAAGGGAAGGAATATTTATAAATGATGCCGAGTCAGTCAGTTATATGCCATGCATAATACATGCTTAGGTGATCATGTATCTTTCGATACATGACTGACGAGGCAGATTTTTTCCCGCAATAGGTTGCCATTTCTTTCTGCAGTAGACCAGTTGCCATCCAAAGCTATAGAACCTTGGGAAAGGGTATTAGCACTATGCCAAGTGCAAAATGTTAAAAGCCAGGCTCTCTGAAAGGGGAGAAATTCAGAGGACACTAGATAAAGGTCTCATCTAACAGATTTTGTGCTTATGGTCATATCACATTGTAACACCAATTCTTATATGCCCACCGGTTAAGCAATGTTGAGCCTGGTCAGTACCTAGATGGGTGATCACTTGGGAATACCAGGTGCTGTAAACTGTGCAGGTGGTGTAATGGATAATGGTTTGGAATTGGAAATCAGAGAGCAGAGATCCAATTCCAGTTGGATTCATTATATTCACTCATGCACATACAAATATCCTTGGCAAAGGTATGAATCCACCTTTTCTCCCCATACTTATGGGTTAATTAGTAGGATTTGCATCAGTAAATCATTAGCTCCAAAAGATTCTTATAATTGTTATAACCTGCATTCATTTTCTAAATCCTACCTGTGATATCATGAGTCAGGTGAAAAATATATGAAAGATGTATCATGAGACACAAAGAAAAAAAAATTTTCTATTCTGCTGTTATTACTTTTTAAAAGCATGCTACAATTATATTCTTGTAAAATCTAGTCAAGAGGATTTCATGAACTCTGGTTTTAATAAGACAAATCAGTTGAAAAAACAAACCAACATCATTAACCGATAAGCAAGCTCTTATTGCTTGTTAATAAAGAAACTAATGAGATCTTTGTCAAAAAAATGGAAAGCACCATAAAAGTTAAAAAGTTCCTTACAAACATTCCATGCTTTTGAGTTTGGCTTGTATGTGTCATACTTCAGGAATCCCAAGACAGACAGATTCCTCTTCAACAATATGAGAAACAAATTGATTGAATGATTAAGTTGTGGGTGGACAATGGAAGCTTGGCCATTTCATAATTTGAAGGGCTTTACTTGTTAAGGACAATAATTGTGAAAGAGAAGGAAAACAAGAAAACGGAAATAGTCTTTTGTCAAAAAACATCATTATATGTCATTAATAAGTAGTGAATTCATTAAATGGGATATTTCTGGTAGATAATTTGGTAGTTAAGTATATGGAGAGATCAAGGTGGGAAGAGGGACTCACCGAGAGACCGAGGCCGGAAGAGGAACTCACCGAGAGACCGAGGCAGGAAGAGGGACTCACCGAGTGACCGAGGCAGGAAGAGGGACTCACCGAGTGACCGAGGCGGGAAGAGTGACTCACCGAGTGACCGAGGCGGGAAGAGGGACTCACCGAGAGACCGAGGCGGGAAGAGGGACTCACCGAGAGACCGAGGCGGGAAGAGGGACTCACCGAGAGACCAAAGCCGGAAGAGGGACTCACCGAGAGACCAAAGCTGGAAGAGGGACTCACCGAGAGACCGAGGCGGGAAGAGGGACTCACTGAGAGACCGAGGCAGGAAGAGGGACTCACTGAGAGACTGAAACTGGCAGAGAGAGATACAGAGAGGCTGAGACAGGCAGAGAGAGAGAGAGAGAGAGAGAGACATGGAGAAAATATTTCAAGAAAGGGGAAATATTTAAAAAAAAACAATTAAAATATGGAAAAATGGAAGTAGAAAGAATTTGTAACAAAGAATTGGATCAACCTGACAAGAGACCCAGAATTGGTTGCATGTGGTACAGTAAACACCAAGAGTTCCATCATCTTCCACAATTGTCTGTTGAGAGAGGACATTCTACTGATAACACTAACAAAATTTGTATACGAATGATACTGGGCAGGTATTAGCCAATAATCAGTGTGGATCGAGGACTGAGAGAGTGCTATATAACACCAGCTTTTTCTCAGTCCTCATGAGCACTCTTGACATGCCAAAAACCAGACAAGACAAACACAGAATTCGGACTGGACTTCTTTAAATGATAAAATGAAAGAAAAAAAAATTCATTTGAATAGAGAACACAAAAAAAAACTAAAACGTATTTTTGAATTAATGTTATAAAAAGAAGAATTAATTTCAAGATTAACTTTATTGTTCTTTTTTCAGAATAAACTTGTTCATGGCAGAATTATGAGCAATTCAAAGAATTTTACATTCAGGAATGGAAAAGAAAGAATATTCTTATGTGTTGATTAACTCGTTGATAAAACCAAGATTTTCTTGTTTGAGAAAAATAAAAGGAGGAAATTTTTTTTTTTTTTAAATGTTCATTCACAGGTGCAGTCTTTAACAAAAAGCAAACATAATTTTAAATAAACAAATAAAAACTGCCATTGAAAGACTTTAAGTAATAAAAAAAAGATTTAAGATTTAAAATAAAAAATATAGATTAAACTTATTCGTCAGATTAAATTATGAAAAAAAACCCTTAAAAACTACTCCAAGAAATTCCTCCAACTCAAAACAGACATTTCAGCAAACAGAAATTTCTCATTGATGTAACCCTGCAGACAAGGCATCAAATATAAAACCATCTCCAATTTTTATATATTTATTCTGACAATCTTGAGATCTATAAAAACATGTAACGATTCTTTTATTCTACCAAAATAATTCTTGCCAAATGTGGAGGAATAATGATGAAAGTGGATCTAAGGGAAGTGTAATTGTGTAATTGTCATTGGGGCTGAACATGAAATAGGTATTCCTTCTATAAATGTTGCAGCCTAGCTACAGACAATAATGATTATGTCCCCATTTATATAAATACAGTAGTAAATACTGTATGTTGGTCTGCAGTTGGAGATTCATTGTGGAATTCATTTGACTCACTTCTCGCAGTTGACTACTTCTATGCACTGCTGGTGAATCTTATATGTGTTGCTCTTGTCCTAAGTATTATCGTTCATTACCAACCTTCGTGTGATTATTCTATTCAGTAAACTTCCCTAGGTTACTACACTATCTGTCGTAGCATATGTACAGACAATAATGGGTATGTCCCCATTCACATAAATACAGTAGTAAATACTGTATGTTGGTCTGCAGTTGGAGATTCATCATGGAATTCAATTGACTCACTTCTAGCAGTTGACTATTTCTTCTATGTGCCACTGGCAAATCTTATATGTGTTGTTCTTGTCCTAAGTATTATCGTTCATTGCCAACCTTCATGTGATTATTCTATTGAGTAACCTTTGCTAGGTTACAACAATGAGTTAAATAGTAGGTTATTTTTTTTTTTATTCATTTCACCCCAAGCAAGACATTAAAACCACTAAGATACAAGGGGTTATTGAGTATTAGAGAATAAAAGACAAATATACTATTAAGGAGAGAAAACAATAGAAGATCAAGAATTAAAAAGGCAGTAAATAACGAGTGACAATTGCTTTTGAAGATCAAAAGCAAGATGCTGGAAGAGAATTTAACATGTGAGAAATATGACAGAAGAAACTGTGAGCATAGAACTTGTGGTTACATTTAACCATTTTGACTGTAAAATGATGAGACCGTGCTACCAATCTAACCAATCAGTTATGTGCCATACATGATACACACTTAGGCGATCACGTAGACCAGTTGCTATCCAAGGCATTAGAACCTGGTCTGCCTTGCTATTTACCCATAGCTTGGGGGGGCGGGGAGAAGAGGATTCATACCTTTTCCCAAGGGTATTAGCACATAAATGAATGTAATTCAAACTCAGCTCTCTGATTCCTCAATCCGAGTCATTATCTGTTACCCGACCATACCTCGTAAATCTAATACTGCACTTAAATTCATAAAGTCTAGATACCATAGAGGAAAGTAATATTTTGTAAAATAGAAAAATGTGACAAGGCCAAAAGGCAGGGGGATAGGGGAAGGCTGGTCTTATTCTGTCTTAGCTAGTCACAATTACTGACCCAAACATATTCCTTACACCAAATCAACACGTTCTTACTTAACATTCTTACTATAGCCACTATAATACCTTAAAGTCTATGTAGTCCTAACTAGTCCCTATAAGCTACCATAGAGGAAAGTTTATCAGAACAATTATCCTGAAAGTATTTATAGAAAAGGCACAGAAAAGCAACATTATGGCTGTGGGAAAGTGACTGAAGGTGAGATGATAGGTCAGGACCAGTAATATTGCAAATTCTTTGGATTTTTATCAAGAAGCCCTAAATATATAACTGGAGCACCAGACCTGATGTGGCAGCAATATTCAAAGAAAGGACGAATGCTAGACTTATAAATATGTAAGCGATTTTAGCAATATACTGGGCTCTTGAGCCTTGGGTGGAAGCCAGTCTAGAAGACAAAAAAGAAAATAATAAATAAATGGAATCTGTGGAGAGTCATGAAGGGAAATGACTTCAAAGACAAAAGGAAGGAATGTTAATAGCAATGTTGGTGACACTCGGAGGCTTGAAGCAAGCTACAGATTTTTTCTTAATAATTTTATTTACAAAATACTTTTCTACAAAAAAAAAAATGAAAGTCTTAGCAATGCCACCCACAGACCATTATTAATTTACAAGCAAAGACTAACTGCAGTAATAGTACTGAATTAGTCATCATGCCAACAATAGGTATTTTATTGTTATTTCATTTCCTGCATCTTCCTCTTCATACCAGACATTTGTAGGTTATCACTGGAGGTTGAGTGATAGCAAATCTCCTCAGATTTTCAGCACCTTCCTCAGTATCTTCCCAGACCCCAGCAACATCAGTCGGGACTATTTATTCTTCTCTGAGTTTTTCTGCTTTGCAAATCTTGCGTCTCTTATTCTTGGCACAATTCCAAATATGCCAACCATTTCAGCTCTGACCATTATTTTCATGTTCCCTGGTTTTCTCAGCTTTTGGCTAATTTTTTTCTCTCTTTCTTCTGTCTTCACCCTCTGGTTTGCGATCAAAGGTACAGATATGATATGGCATGTGATGCAAGAAAACAGTGCAGCATAGAAATTAAAGTCATGCCCAAAATAAGGCACTTGGAAACATGACAAAAGCACTGAATGTAAGATTGGAGGAATTAGAAATTTCAGAAAGTATGGCATTGAAACAAAAGTTGGTAACATTTTTCACTCAGTAACATTTCACTGCTTGATTTCGTCTCACACATGATTGAAATTTATGGAATATATACTTATAGGGTTATGACTTTTTGTAACTATGTTCCTGTTTCATAAATCGATGAACTTTTATACAAAAGTAATGAAAAAGGTATTAATTTGTTTTATTTTTTGAAATTGGTAAAATCAAAGTTTTTGTTTGGGCTGACCTAATATGCAATAAGGGGGAAAAAAAACAAAAAAAACTTCAAAAGCTCTATGTTTCAAAATGTAATTGGATAGTAATTATAGATTTTTTAACACATTTAACAGTTTATAGATATAGCATAACATACAAACTTACAGATAAATAAAAATGTGATGAAATAAAAAGAAAAACGGCCACCAGCGAGTAAATTCGAGCTCTCCCAACTGGTAATCCAACTTCTAGTCGTTCCATCTCAAAATCGCACAAACAGACTTTTCCAGCCGCCAACGTCACTCCAAGCTTCTCTCGAACTGGGAAAAACTAGGTGCTTTTATATTTGTCCATATACCCATAATCCCTTGCGTCTTCATGCGATCCCATAGTTCATTCCGTCTCTGTCCCATAATGCATTGCATATTCATTGCATAAAAAGGCAATGCAAGTCTCCCCTTATTCTTTTACGTTATCTGGCCGAGGATGGATTACGGCAGAGTGATAAGTGCTTCCTTTTTTCTCCTTCATTTCAACTGCAGTAGCCCTACATGCTAAGCAAATACGGGCTCTTTTTTTGGCGGGGAAAAGGCAAGTCAGAACCAGTTGTGCTTGTCCCAGGTTCTGCCTCATCATGTCTGCCACAAAAGACAAGTTCTAGAAGGTTCCAGGAAGTTCTACGAGGTTCCATAACATTCTAGAAGGCTCGAGAAAGTCATAGTACTACTATACTTATATACAATTTTATAAATTTCATTTTGGAGGTGACATTTTTAAAAACAAAATGAATTAAACCCATCTTCATTATTTTTTAACACAAGTTCATCGAATTATGATACAATAAATCAATTACATTTTCATAAACATTTTTATTCGAAGAAACATTATTATTAATTTTTCACAAGTACTTACTTTCATAGAC
>OZ038511.1:29468146-29500646 GCA_964036315.1 Acanthosepion esculentum | reverse complement strand
TTTTGCTTTTCTTTTGTCTTCTTGATCTTTCAAACTTCTACTGAAATACTACATCTGTCCCATAATTGTTGGTACATCTACTCTATGAAATAGGTATGCAAATGTACCAAATATTATGGGACAGATGATTTTTATTAATATCTAATAATTTTCTTTGATTCTCCTAATCTTTATTTTTGCTTTTCTTTTGTCTTCTTGATCTTTCAAACTTCTACTGAAATACTACATCTGTCCCATAATTGTTGGTACATCTACTCTATGAAATAGGTATGCAAATGTACCAAATATTATGGGACAGATGATTTTTATTAATATCTAATAATTTTCTTTGATTCTCCTAATCTTTATTTTTGCTTTTCTTTTGTCTTCTTGATCTTTCAAACTTCTACTGAAATACTACATCTGTCCCATAATTGTTGGTACATCTACTCTATGAAATAGGTATGCAAATGTACCAAATATTATGGGACAGATGATTTTTATTAATATCTAATAATTTTCTTTGATTCTCCTAATCTTTATTTTTGCTTTTCTTTTGTCTTCTTGATCTTTCAAACTTCTACTGAAATACTACATCTGTCCCATAATTGTTGGTACATCTACTCTATGAAATAGGTATGCAAATGTACCAAATATTATGGGACAGATGATTTTTATTAATATCTAATAATTTTCTTTGATTCTCCTAATCTTTATTTTTGCTTTTCTTTTGTCTTCTTGATCTTTCAAACTTCTACTGAAATACTACATCTGTCCCATAATTGTTGGTACATCTACTCTATGAAATAGGTATGCAAATGTACCAAATATTATGGGACAGATGATTTTTATTAATATCTAATAATTTTCTTTGATTCTCCTAATCTTTATTTTTGCTTTTCCTTTGTCTTCTTGATCTTTCAAACTTCTACTGAAATACTACATCTGTCCCATAATTGTTGGTACATCTACTCTATGAAATAGGTATGCAAATGTACCAAATATTATGGGACAGATGATTTTTATTAATATCTAATAATTTTCTTTGATTCTCCTAATCTTTATTTTTGCTTTTCTTTTGTCTTCTTGATCTTTCAAACTTCTACTGAAATACTACATCTGTCCCATAATTGTTGGTACATCTACTCTATGAAATAGGTATGCAAATGTACCAAATATTATGGGACAGATGATTTTTATTAATATCTAATAATTTTCTTTGATTCTCCTAATCTTTATTTTTGCTTTTCTTTTGTCTTCTTGATCTTTCAAACTTCTACTGAAATACTACATCTGTCCCATAATTGTTGGTACATCTACTCTATGAAATAGGTATGCAAATGTACCAAATATTATGGGACAGATGATTTTTATTAATATCTAATAATTTTCTTTGATTCTCCTAATCTTTATTTTTGCTTTTCTTTTGTCTTCTTGATCTTTCAAACTTCTACTGAAATACTACATCTGTCCCATAATTGTTGGTACATCTACTCTATGAAATAGGTATGCAAATGTACCAAATATTATGGGACAGATGATTTTTATTAATATCTAATAATTTTCTTTGATTCTCCTAATCTTTATTTTTGCTTTTCTTTTGTCTTCTTGATCTTTCAAACTTCTACTGAAATACTACATCTGTCCCATAATTGTTGGTACATCTACTCTATGAAATAGGTATGCAAATGTACCAAATATTATGGGACAGATGATTTTTATTAATATCTAATAATTTTCTTTGATTCTCCTAATCTTTATTTTTGCTTTTCTTTTGTCTTCTTGATCTTTCAAACTTCTACTGAAATACTACATCTGTCCCATAATTGTTGGTACATCTACTCTATGAAATAGGTATGCAAATGTACCAAATATTATGGGACAGATGATTTTTATTAATATCTAATAATTTTCTTTGATTCTCCTAATCTTTATTTTTGCTTTTCTTTTGTCTTCTTGATCTTTCAAACTTCTACTGAAATACTACATCTGTCCCATAATTGTTGGTACATCTACTCTATGAAATAGGTATGCAAATGTACCAAATATTATGGGACAGATGATTTTTATTAATATCTAATAATTTTCTTTGACTCTCCTAATCTTTATTTTTGATTTATTTCAATCTTTTATTCTGTCTTGTTGATCTGGCAAAAGTTCATTTGAAATATTACATCTGTCCCGTAATTGTTGGTACATTTAGTATATGAAATATGTATGCAAATGTCACAACTGTTATGGGACAGAGGTTTCAAGGATTGTTATTAATAATTAAGAATGTCCTTTGACTTTCCTAATATTCCTGTCCCTACAGGTTCCAATAGGGAATAGTTTTGGCCGAGCCTACAGGCTCGGAAACACCCACGTTAAACCCGGCCTTGTGTCACATGCCACCCTCGTGGGGGGGGTTGCTAGATATCCTAATATTCCTCACATATCCCCATAAGCTGTGCTTTTTTACTCTGTACACCTCTACCTTGAGTGGCTCACGGACCTTCTACAGTGTGAACACCAGTTAAAAGAACAAATAATGTTGATACTGATTACACTACCCACACAATCACCAGTTTTTTTCTTTATTATCTATGAATTGCCATTTATTGTTAGGGAAGAGAGTGGAGTCACTTACCGTTGCTTTCTTCATGTTATGGAATTCTAAGTTTTCCTTCTCCTAAACTGGCCACCACTCAAAGCTAGAGAGCCCAGTCTACCCTACTATTGTTATTAAAATTTAAGAATTTTATTTGACTCTCCTAATCTTTATTTTTGTTTGTTTATTTTGTCTTGTTGATCGATTTCAAATGAAATACTATCACTGTCCCATAATAGTTGGTACATTTTGTGTATGAAATCTGTATGAAAATCTAACAACCATTATGGGACAGGTTTCAAAAAGGATTATAAATATTTAAGAATTTTCTTTGACTAACATTTGGAACTCTGAAGAAAAAAGTTAAAAAAAAAAAAAAGATTAATTCAAACCAATATGCAACTGACTATTTGCATCATTGTTAAAAAAAAAAGAAGAGAAACACTTCTAGGATTTTTCTAACATAAAGAAAAAGATGGCAGTGCAAACTAATATTTATAATAAAATATGGGAAAAAAAGAAATGGAGCTCGGAAGATTATGTTCTACCAATCATTCAAATGGGGAAAGCCTCTTCTTTTAGAAATCTAGCATTCAAAAATCTTAGTTTTCATCTAGGTTCTAAAAGAAGACCTCTGGCAAAAGGAAGACCTCATATGATCTTATGTACTTAAAATATCTTCTTAAAAGCACCATGTCCCTTCAGGATGTAGTTAATTATAGTTCTCGATAGATTTTTTTTCTCTTTAATATCTGTGTATTGCCATGATTTCTTGGGAAATATAGTGGATTGTATTCCAACTGCAATTGTTATCACAAAGTGAATGAAATGGAATATTTTGTTAAATCCTTACTATTATTATAAAGTTCTTACATGAGAATCATTAAATATTTATTCTAGAGTTATATGAATGTATAGTAATGATGGGGATCAGTTTATTACTTAATAACAATAGAAAATCGATCACCCACTTTATGGCCAGTAGACGTCTATATAATAAATGCAAATGTCAGTGTATCACACTTTTTCAACTCTGCTCCTAGAGGCCATAGCCCAACATAGCATACCATTTTGGAATCAAGCCAACCCTGTGAGCAAATTAAAAACATTCCAGGCTGGAACTGGACTTGCAATCCTGAAATTTGGGATTCTCAAGTTTCATTATTGTGATTTTTTTTTTTTTTTTGCAACAAATTTTATTGTACATGTTAGCAGAGACAACTCTCCCCTAACGAAACATGGACACTTCACGAAAAAAAAGGGTAGTATGAGACAACAACATAGCTGCTGGACAATACACCACCTATAGACAGTGAATTGTTTATCCAATCCAATCCTGCTGTATCCTGGTCGGTGAGAATAAAAAACAAATATTGTTATACATTATTTACATTATTCAGACTATTGTCTTCATCTTTGTCGCCATATTTATCACAACGTTACGGCCGTTGTACACTCCAGCATTGTGATAAATATGGTGACAAAGATGAGGACAATAGTCCGAATAATGAAAATAATGTACATAATACCTCATCTCAGAAATATAGACAAATATTGTTGTGTTTTAAAATATATTTAACTGTATTTTGTTATATTTTGTTGTTCCTAATATTTTGGGTTACCACAATTTTTATAGCTTGGAAATAAATTTGGGAATAATCAAAATTAATTGCGAAAGTCATCCATGAAATAAAAATCATTGTTTATGGAAAGTAAGGACCTACATACATCAAATTATATTTAAATTAAGTAGCAACAGAAGAATTATTGTTGAACTTTTAAAAGGTAAACTTACATATTAATGCAATACTTAAATGCAGGGATCAATTCAAGTTCTTCTATAGTTTATTGTCACCTATTACATCTACTCCTCCCTACCTATTTTGATGAAGGCCCAAGAGCCTGCTGTTAGAAGTTAGCTTGAATGACACCTGATAGGGAGACTTTTAAGCTAGGTTGTAATAAATGATTAGGATTGATTGATTGATTTGAATTTTTTTATTTTTTTGCAGGTTATTTAAAGCTAGAAAATATTTTTAGATTGTAAGAACTGGAGGAGGGCAATAATCATTGAATGATATAAATCCTAATTAACCCATAGTAGGTGGGGGAAAAAGAGGTGGATTCATACCTTTCTCAAGGTATGTAAGTGAATATGACGATTGGAATTTGGTTATCAGATTTCCAACCCATTATGCATTATACCACCCATACATCCAAGCTTACAGCACCAGGTATTCCCAAGCAGTCATACCCATTGAGGTACTGACCAGGTTTGACGTTGCTTAACTTTGTTCTTTGTATGCGAATTGGTGTTTCAACGTGGTATAGCTATAAGATAAATTAAAACCCACAAGCCACATTTTAATTTTGATTTGTTGTTATTTGCTTTTGAAATTTAAAAATACAGTGTAACCCGGATATAAGAGAGTTGTCGGGACCAGAGAAGAAGTCTCTTATATCCGGGTTTCTCTTATATCCGGGTTTTGTATATTTTGTTTAGGTAAGTATGGCTCTAATCTGGGACCAGATAAAATCTCTCTTATATCCAGGTTACACTGTAATGTTTTACTCACCAGTTATTTACTATCACCTGAGGAGACACAATTTGAGTGCTGAAACATGAAAGCTATTGTGTAGCGATTTTTAACATGTTTTTGTATTAATAAATTATATATATATATATATATATATATATATATATATATATATATATATATATAATTTTGTAGTCTAATAACAGCCAATTCTCGCTCAAATAATATCAAATTTTAACAAAATGTGTAAAAACTAAGTTGACTGTGTGAACTTATCTTAATGCTAATCTACCAGATATACTGATTTGGCATGCCAGTGATAATGACAATGTGCTCTTGAAATGGCTACCACATTCCTCTGAATTAACACTAATTTTTTTCTATGGGGCTATGTGAAATGATATCTATATCTTCCCAACCTTCCTACAAGCCTAGAGGAACTTAAGCAGAGAATCACTGAGGTGCTGGAGGATGTCATGCAAGACATGTTGCAGCATGTTTGGCAAGAGCTGGACTACCGACTTGACATGTGACAGACGGTGCACATATTGAACATTTGTGAAGCTTTGTGAAATTGGTTATAAAATCTACGTCCCTTTGAATATCTTGTTTGAATTTTGATAGACAAATCTTTTAAAGTTCAGCATGAAGCCTATTTAATTTCATTTGCTCGAGATATGTAGTTACTCAGATATTCACATTTTAAATTATATCAATTTTGAGGAGCACCCTGTATGTGTGTGTATATATCTCACATGTTTGCATGTGTGCTTCTGTGTTTTCTTTAAGCAATGTTAAATGATTCAAATTTCAGCCATTTTGAATATTCCCCCATTTTGAAAAGAAACGAGAAGAGAATTTTCCACTGAGTGAATTTACACCTGCTCTGAATTCAATTGTCCTGAAAAAGTTGGAGTAAAGAAGAGAAACAAATTAAAAATGAAGAAACCATTTGTACCTTATTGACAAGCAAGCCTACCATTTGCAAGTGAGAGAGTTACAAGTCCACAGATATGCCAGACAATCAACAATAGGATTTTTTTTTTCCAATGGCGGGGAAAAAAGATTTGTAAAAAAAAATGTTTCACTGAATTTTTTTTCTTTGTTTTTTTTTAAATTTTTTTTTTATATATAATTTTTAGCAGAGAAATAACCAGTCATAAAAACAGAATTTGAAATATTAAAATGAAAAAGAGATAGAGAGAAATAAAAAAGCAATATGTCAGATTGAAGAAAAAAGATTTCAATTATGAAAATGAGGAGAAAAAAGATAAACAGGAAATGAAAAAAAAAAAGATAAAAAAAATGACAAAAAGTTAGAAATTGAAATATGAAATAAAAATTAAATTTTACAAATTTAAACATAGTACTAGATTGGCACTTAGGTCTCATCATTTTACATTTTAAATTACTATATTTAACAGTAAGTTCTATGCTAACAGTTTCTTTTCTCGCACTTCTCACTTGTGAAACTCTTCTGGTTTCTTGCTTTTCAGTCAATTTTGACCTTCAAAAATTTAAATGCAATGTCAATCGTCAGTCTCCTTGAATCCAGTTCTTTTATTGTCCTCTCTCCTAATTAATGATTTTTCTCAGATTCTTTAACTCTGAGTAACCGAATGCATCTTGGTGGCTTATCACCTTGCTTGGGGTGAAACAATTAATAATAAAAAATAAAAATAATATGTTCCCTGTTAAATAAAAAAAAAAAAATATAAAGAGAAATTTTGAAAAGTAAGAAAATTTACTCAAAAAGAAATAGAATAATAAACTAAAGAATAATTCTTTTATGGCAAAGAGGATTAGAATGAAAGTAAGTGGCAGGTACTCAGAAATTGAGACTGATAAGAGAAAAAATTTTGTGGATATTTCAATATCTATTTCCATCATCAACAGTCAAGTTTTTTTTTGTTTTGTTTTTTTCCAGAAAATATTGCTTATTTGCTTGCCCAATAGAATATATTTTTAAAAAAATTCTGCTCTTTGGTTACTCATTTCTTATGTGTTTTCATTTTTTTTTTTTTTTCTGACATACATGAACAAATTTGGCATAAACATTTGTAAATAATTATATCACTCAAACTTGAATAAAATTTTTACATCATATACAGGGTGTCCCTAAAGTCTGAGCACTTAGGAAATCTTGTTAACCATATCTGTTTTTTTGTATCTCCACAGATTAAACATGGTTTTGTCAAAAGAAGAAAGAAATGACTTTTTTGGGGGGGAGTATGCTAAAGGAGAAGGTGTACTCAATGAAAGTCACAGATGCAACACATTTGATAGAACACATTAAGAGTGAATGGGCTAAAATTGATGGCAATATGGAATTATTGCATCAAGCTCAACTGGAATTCGAACTCGGCTGTCCAGTTCCTCAATCTGAGTCACTATCCATTACTCCATCATGACCGATTTGTTTTTCATGGCTTCTCAACCCTTTCTGGAATATTTAAAGCTGAAATGTATTTTGGATTGTAGGAGGTCACTTATTGTACCTGATGTTCTCTAGCTCTTCATTTAAACACAGGCTGGATTCAATACTGCTTAACTCTGATGATCAAATGGGAGCCAGTTTATATATATATATATATATATATATATATATATATATATATATATATGTGTGTGTGAGAAGCTATCTTGAAGTGCATATGGTATAATTAATTTGTGCACATATTTTATCCGTACAGTGGAACCTCAGTTCATGAATTTAATTTGTTCCTGAAGCCCAGTTGTAACCTGAAATGTTCGTAAACCAAAACTATTTTTCCAATAGGAATCCAATGTAAAATGGATTAATTCGTTCCTGATCCCAAGATGATTGCATATTTAAACTTTTCCAAAAGTACTTTGTGCACAAGTTTATACACAAAATTGTTTTTCTCTTAACTTTTCTTTTTCTTTTACCAGTATCACTGCTAGATTTCTTTGGAGCCATGACTAAGGACTCATGAAGAGAAATTTGGTTTGGTTTAATGGCATATCAACCTCAATGCGTTATTTAATGCCGACAACATTTTTAGGATAGATTCGTATGAATAGAATATGTATCCTTTGGTTTAGATTGGCTTGGCTTGGTTTGGTTTATTTTATGGCATATCAACCTCAATGCGTTATTTAATGCCGACAACATTTTAGGATAGATTCATATGAATAGAATATGTATCCTTTGGTTTAGATTGGCTTGGCTTGGTTTATTTTATTTTACGGCATATCAACCTCAATGCGTTATTTAATGCCGACAACATTTTAGGATAGATTCATATGAATAGAATATGTATCCTTTGGTTTAGATTGGCTTGGCTTGGTTTATTTTATTTTACGGCATATGAACCTCAATGGGTTATTTAATGCTGACAAAAAATTTTATTACTGGTAATATTTTGTTTTGTCAAAAATTTGTTTCTGGTAATATATTTCCTTCAAAATTGTATTTCTGGTAATAATTAACTATTTGCACATAGCTGGTACCCTAACAGGTGCTACCACCCCAGGTCAGGGTGGATCTGGGAACATCAGTAATTAAGAGGTGGTTCCATGCTCCTCGAAACCAAACATTTGTTGAATAACCGAGACATTTTCATCTCGAATTTTCTATTCAGAAACCGATTTGTTCAACGTGAAAGACATTCAAGAACTGAGGCTCTCTGCTCTGTGTTATAATAAAAGAAATAAAATAAATATTTAAATTAAATAAATTGCATTTTCTTGTGCAGCCTCATTCCCAATAGCCATTACACACTGGATCATTTCAAACATCCAGCCTCCCAAAGAATGCCAGGATGAAAATAAAGGAATTCTAATTACCACACAGACACCACATTGTTTCTTGATAATGACTTTTGTGCATGCAAATAAAATATTCTAACATTAGACTGGGATAAAGTATAAAATCATATACTGTAACTTGAACCTTAAAAGGAAACTACATTAATTTTGCCAAAGCAGAAAAGAAATCCTGGTCCATTTGTATCAATGAGTATGGGTACATATAAACAAAGCAAACTGATATAAAGCAATCAATAAAGTACAATCAGTAAAGTACAATAAATATGAATGAATTCTTATAAGTAATTAGAGTACATGTAGACAAAGAAAAATGTTTCACTGACTATTACCAGTTGTATGCAACAAGCAATGAAGGGGAAAAGACTGTATGGATTCTAACAGAAACTGGTATTTCAGCAAACAGTCCAGACTACCATACATATTTTATTATTGGTAACACAATTTACTGTAATAATTTGGTTCGTTTTCAGTATTTTATTACTAGTAACAATTTTTGTCTAGCGGACACAGGCTCATCTGATATCTTCATCTATATTCAGTCATCTCTCATTCATAATATAGTTGTCTAACATGAAGGCAAACATGGTATGTCTTGGTTGTATGTATGTGCTATTAAGTATTACTCTTCAAGTAAATTGAATTGAGTTCTCCGAGCTGCTGGCATATTTTGTATAGAGAAAAAACATTAAAATTCCCTTCATTTCTGCTGGCCTAGGGGTAAGATACCTGACTGATGTCAAATCAGTTGTGTTTTGATCCCAGCTTGAAGCAATTGGACGTCTTGCCACAATGAGGAGCTGTGATACAGCAAAACAGTCTGTCTGTGGATGACTATATATATAAAGAAATAACAAGAGGAAAACTTTTTATGTCAACATATTTTGTTTCTTGAAGAACCTTATCAAGGTAGTTGTGGGAATATTATTCGATAACCTAGATTTATTGAATGGAGGGCAATGAAGGACCTTGCATGCTGAACCATCCTACATGACCCAGGAGTAAAGCACACTTGATTAAATGGTAGTTTTTCCTACAAAGGAGAATTCAGGTTCAATCCCTGCCAGAGAACACATTTTCTTTAGTAAGATTTCTCAAATGTGCAAGCCAACAGACATAATACACACTTAAATAAATAAAAATAAGGTGTCTATTTCAAATATGGAGTATCTATAATAATATCTGAAATAATAAAAATGTTAGATTAAATCCATTAATTATATATTTATTAGTTGACTCCATCGCAATGGCAACACCAAGGCATCTTTTTCTCAGGTCTGATAATGATGAACAATTACAAAAAACGTCTCAGAGGTGCAAGAACTTGGTTGGTTGTTTTGTTTAGTAGCATATCAACCTCTCTGGGTTATTTCATGCCGAAATCTAAATATTTTGACTGTAGTTTTATGCTTTCAACTACAGATATTTCATACATAATTTTATACATTCAGGTCAAACCTTATGTGTTTTTAGACAGATAGTTTGTATATGATAAAGTGTATTGTTGGTAATTAAAAAAATGGATCATTTTACTTTTAAATATTTTGCTTTAGAAATGTATTGTTGGTCATTTTACTATTAAATGTATTTTTGGTAATTCTACTATAAAATATTTTGCTGTTCATTCCACTACAAAAATATTGTTGGTCATTTTAAAAATGTATTATTAGTAATAATATTTTGTTTTTACTATAAAAATGTATTGTGCAAAGAAGAAAATACAAGAGCAGGAATTGAGAGAATATATTCATATAATCCCCGTCATCATTTTTGACAGCATGGAGCAACTATTTAATAAAATAATCACATTAACCATTTTTTTTAATATCATATTCCTTCCCTTCTATAGCCACCATTTGCCTCACTGATACTCGAAGATTATAAAAAGGAAAAAATCTTTTGAAAGAATACCAGAACTGGAAAGAGAGGGAAGCCTCCAAAAACAAAATAACAGAAATTTAAAAATAAATAAATTTGGATCATGAAAATATTCCTGTCAGAGTGAGTTGGGGGCACAGATGAAGATAAGTTGGATCGCAGTTTTGACAAACAATGGCAGTCATGTAGGCTGTAGTTAAATTCTCTGTTCTCATCCCTGCCATTTGTTTTATCTACACTTCTTGAAGGGATAAATCTGTGGGCTATGAAGAATTATTTTTTTAAGTCAAAAATAATTGAAAAGTAAAAATGTTGAGTAGCAAAATTAATGAAAGTCTTTATATTTAAAAAAAATGAAGAAAAATGAAGTTTATATCTGCTTCAGTCTTCATTTTTATTTGTAGTTGGCTTTTTGTTTGAGAAAAGAAGGATTAACATTTGACATTCACCAATGGAGATTGTTTTGTTTTGTTTTGTTTTTCCTTCTTTTCAGACTATTTGATTTTAATCTCTGTTTACTGATGGTGATGTTAGATCTAAAGAAAATAATGACAAAACAATGAAGAAACTGACAGGAAAAAATCATCACTGAAAAAATGAAAAGAGAAGGAGGAAATTATTGAGAAACGAAATGTACAAGAGAAATGAAAAAAATCAAAAGTTATTAGAAAAATGCTAGAAGGAAAGAAAACAAAAGAAAGAAAGCAAAAAATATAAAAAGGAGAAAAGAAAGAAAGCGAAAACACAAAGAAAGAAAGAAAGAAAGCGAAAACACAAAGAAAGAAAGAAAGAAAGCGAAAACACAAAGAAAGAAAGAAAGCGAAAACACAAAGAAAGAAAGAAAGAAAGAGAAAACACAAAGAAAGAAAGAAAGAAAGAGAAAACACAAAGAAAGAAAGAAAGAAAGAGAAAACACAAAGAAAGAAAGAAAGAAAGCGAAAACACAAAGAAAGAAAGAAAGAAAGAGAAAACACAAAGAAAGAAAGAAAGCGAAAACACAAAGAAAGAAAGAAAGAAAGAGAAAACACAAAGAAAGAAAGAAAGAAAGAGAAAACACAAAGAAAGAAAGAAAGAAAGCGAAAACACAAAGAAAGAAAGAAAGAAAGAGAAAACACAAAGAAAGAAAGAAAGAAAGAGAAAACACAAAGAAAGAAAGAAAGAAAGAGAAAACACAAAGAAAGAAAGAAAGAAAGAGAAAACACAAAGAAAGAAAGAAAGAAAGAGAAAACACAAAGAAAGAAAGAAAGAAAGAGAAAACACAAAGAAAGAAAGAAAGAGAAAACACAAAGAAAGAGAAAAAAAGAAAAAGCAAAGAAAGAAAAAAAGAGAAAACAAAAAAAAATTTGAAGAAAAAGCAAAAGGAAAAATTTAGACCAGAAAAAAATACCAGAAAATAGAAAATAAAAATGAAATAAAATAAAAAATGAAAAATAAGAAGCAAGCAAAATTAATTTAAAAATTGGGGTGAAAAAATAAAATAAACTTTACAAGAAAAAATAATCCTAAAAAGATAATTAAAAAATAAAAGCAATTAAAAAAAAACTTCCTCGATAAAATAAAAAAAATTTAATTAAAAAGATGCTTAAATTAAAATCTAAGAATTCAATAATGCAAAACATTGCAATATTGCATAACACTACAACTCTGCATAAATAGTCTCAAATGAACCTAAGACTAAAAAAGTTTACAAATTTGTAAATGAAACTTGAAACTTTCAGGATAAAATAAAAAAGTACAATTTTCAAGAATAAATGTACTAGTTATGAAAATATTAAAAATATATTGTTACTGTCAGAAATAAAAATTCTTGTCTATGAGCGTTGTTTGAAACCACATTGGCATTGTCTGATTAGGCATCTCAATCGCTTTATTTTAAACTGATTTTTTCATTTACTTTGCTTAAATGTTTGCTATTATCCTTAGCTAGTTTTTCTTTTATACTTTATAGCAACTCTCAGATTGTTAATCTCTAGCCATAAAGAAATGCGTGTACAGTTGCAATTAAGTATCTTGACCATTTTAGTTGCTACCTGAGGCAGAATTTTGTTTTATTTTTTTTTTTTTGTATTTTTCCGAGATTTATTATTAAATGGTGGTTGCTTTTCAGTTGTTTTGTCTAAATACTCATTTGTGATTATTTATCCATCCAGTTCCTTGAAAACAAAAACGGTTTTCATTTTTGACTAGTATTTTCATTCAGCTTGAAAAAAAAAAAAAGAAAAACTTTTAAAAGCTTAGCTTTTGACTTTTTTTTCCAGTTGCAGCTCAGTTGGTAACGCAGCCATTATGGGAAATGGGCTTTTGAAACTGAAGGAAATGTGTTCAAATCTTCCAAAGAGATTATCCTTCATTGTTGATCAATGGCCATATAATGACTAAGTAGTTGTGATGAAAACAAGTAAAATTAAGAAGACTAATAAAATAAAAGTCAAAGTGCTTTATCTAATGGAAATTCATGATAATATTGCCACTGCTAATACTACTTGTGAAAATAAAAATTGAAATTAAGATGAAAGAAATACTAGTCAAAAATTAATCATAGTTGACAATGTTTCATCTAATAAAAATTCAAGATAATATTACTAATTAAGGAAATAAAGTAAGTAAAATCAAGATGAAAGAAATACTAGTCAAATATCAATAATGGTTATCAGTGCTTCATCTAATAAAAATTCAAGATAATATTACTGCTAGTGAAAATAAAGCAATTCAAATTAACATGAAAGAAATACTAGTCAAAAATGAATCATAGTTGACAATGCTTCATCTAATAAAAATTCAAGATATTCCTATTATTAATACTACTAAAAAATGCAATTAAAATGAAAGCAATACTAGTAAAATAATTCTTTGTGGTTAGCAAGATGAATTACAATAATTGATGATAAAGAAACATTTCTTTTTTTCAATAACGAACAAGGGCTGAAAAATTGACCTGCATTTTATATATGAAGCTGAGACTGCCTGGAGGATAATCTTATCTCCGACACACTCTACTGGAGGACATACTTTTACCTCTGTCAGTTCTATTTCACCAAACATCATAATATTTAATAACATTATTATTATTATTATTGTTGTTGTTAGTATTACAAACACTAGTAGGGTTAGGGTTAGGATCTAACCAACACCTTTATCCACAAGAACACATGGCACAGTGGATAAAGGTACTGGTTAGATCCAGTGACAGTGTGAGTTCAATACCTGGTTAAGGCAGTGGAGAACTTGGAGAGGTGAATTAACAGGAGATAACTGCCATCCATTAGACATGGCACGTGGAACTAGAACAATCTACCCCAGCAAACGAAATAAAGGGTTCAGTTTAACATTCCAACCACCTGAAGAAGACCGGAGAGTACAATGGCCAAAATGTTGTAATAAATATGGCAACAAAGATAAGGACAATAGTCCGAATAATGTAAATAGTATACTATTTAGAACATTTGAAATTTTGGTTAAAAAATTTTTTTTTGAGGAACAAAAATTAATATAGGAAATTTTAACATCTTTTTGTAGTGAAAAAAATTTGGAAATTCTTGCAACAATCAATTAGTTATCACATTTTAATGAAACTTTCAGGACTTATTAAAAAATGAATGAAATTATTTTAGAAATATTTGGTTTTTTAGAAAATCTTGGTAAAAATATTTTTTGAATCTCTTACCACCACCACCACATATTTTAATTTTATGAAATTTTGAGAAATTAAATTTTAATGATTTCAAAACAAAAATCCTTCCAGTCAATTTAAATTAGTTTTGAAATGCATCAAAGTATTTTGCTTATTGGAAATATTAAATTTAATCTATTAGCTTAAAATCAAAACTAAAATAAAAGCTTCAAGAGATATATTTTTCATTTTAAAAATTCACTTTAAACTTTATGTATTGCGTCTCTGTGGAAGTACCAACTTTTTAAGTCTTACCTTTTCATACAAATTCAATAAACCTGATGGCTCGGGGTAATATTGCTGGGAAATGTTTTGATTTTAAAAAAATAATCAAGTATGTCATACCAAATAAGCACTGTGATGTTGGAGGTTGAAGGGTGGGGTCTGGAGGAAATAACTGAATCTTGTCTTTTTGGAATGCAAGAGAAAATTGATAAACTAACTGTTGGACTACTGATCAGTTTTTATTGAAAACAAAAAACAAAACAAAAAACAAAACAATTCGACAAAACACTTTATGAGTTGGACAATCCTGGAAAGTTGAAAAGACGTTTTGAAATACGATGAAAAGTGTATAGGGGCAAAAGTTTAAAAGCTAATGTTTTATTGAATAGTAAATTTTAATTAGAATCAAATAAAATCATATTATGAAGATTACTGCTATTAGACATATATGTGGGTCGCATCATGTTATCAGTTCAGAAAAATGGAGCTGGTGAGCCAAGTTTAAATTCTGACCATGTCGGTTACATTCACTGTCACACTAATGCTTTTGAGAAGGCATGAATTCATTTCTTCTCTCCCCAACTATGGGTTAAATAGCAGGGTAGACTGAACTCTCTAGCATTTAGTAGCAACCGGTCTACAAAAAAGAAAACTCATAATTCAAAACTATAGAGAAGACACTAATGAAACCATTCCACTATCTTTGGAGAGAGGAATGACATTTTGAAATTTGATGAAGAATAGTGTCCATAGACAAATAAATAAATAAAAAATACCAATTCATTTCACAATGTATACTTTTAAGTTTTACCTTTTCAAAAAATACAAATTTAATAAACCTGCTGGTTTTGAGTAATAGTGCTGGTTGGGGAGATGTTTTGATTTAAAAACTGATATGTCGGACCAAATAATCATAGGGTGGGGGTATGAAGGAAATAATTATATCTTGTCATCATTAAAAAAAAAAAAAAAAAAAAAATTGGTTTTCAACCAAGAGAGAATTCCTTGCTTGAGGGAAATCGTAGAGTTTCAATGGAAAACTGGAACCACAGATTGGTAAATTCAAATAGTCAGAATATTGACCTACAGACTAAAAAGTTCTATTGTAGCACAACAGATCTCCCATAGAACCCAGCTGAGCACACACACAGTAAAGTGGGCTCTAAATGATGTTATCGATGTCAGAAGTGTCTGCAGGAAGGTTAATAGCTGAAAGATAAAGTCTACGATTTAAAAGTGGCAACTCACTAACAAAGAAATAAATAAAAAAGGGGATCAAGTGGCACTTTGTCAGAAACCAGATGTTTCCACTTGCATTCCCTACATAATTAGAGTCTTGGTTAGGGCTAGGAACAGAGAGAGAGAGAGAGAGGAGCTGTCCATTCTATCAGGGGAACACCAAGTTCTTGAGAACCAGATTTGGCTGGTCATCATTTCTAGCTGTTGATATCATCTTCCCATTCTTGTGAATGTTCCAGGAGTCTTTTCCAGTCTTTGTAACACACCTGGAGCACAAAGAAGCAGCAAAATACAACATGGGGATCAATTCGTCCAAGGTGGGGGTTAAAGAGAGGTGCTCCCAATTGTTTATTCACAATCAGACACTCTTGGAAGTGAGGAACAACATTCTGAAATATAGTGAAAAGGATGTATGGGCCACCAAAAGATTAAGAGCCAATGTTTTTTTATTCAATAGTAAATATTAATCAGAATCAAATAAAATCATATTACAAAGATTATTGCTATTAGACATATGCATGGGTTGCAACTTGGTTGTCAATTCAGAAAAATAAAATTGGTGAGCCAAGTTCAAATTCTAGCTGTGTCAGTTGCATTCATTTTCGCACTAATGCTCTTGAAAAACAAATGGATACATTTTTCTCTCCCCAGCTATGGGTTAAATAGCAGGGTAGACTGAACTCTCTGGTCTTGAGTTGTCAATTCAGAAAAATAAAATTGGTGAGCCAAGTTCAAATTCTAGCTGTGTCAGTTGCATTCATTTTCGCACTAATGCTCTTGAAAAACAAATGGATACATTTTTCTCTCCCCAGCTATGGGTTAAATAGCAGGGTAGACTGAACTCTCTGGCCTTGAGTAGCAACCAGTTTAGAGGAAGGAAAACTCCGAATTCAAAATCATAGAGAAGGCAATGGTGAAGCCATTCCACTATCTCTGAAGATGGGAATGACATTCTGAAATTTGATGAAAAGTGTCCAGAGACAAATAAATAAAATGACTGACACACTCATACCAAACCATTTCATTTTCACAATGAATACTTTTTAAGTTTTACCTTTTCTGACCAATTAAATTTGACAGGGTCAGAGGGGGTCAAACAGGCTAATCAAAATTTCAATAATAGTATCAGCCCTCTCTTGCTCGGCTTTTATTGACAGAATTATTTTCTCTTCGCTGATATTTAAGAATGCCAAACATGTAATCTCAACAGATTTGGAGGTCAGCCAAGTTCAAAGCCTGCAAAAACAAACAGAGCTGACTTCACAAGATCAAACAGTAAGTTTTTTTAACAGAGAAATAATGTTATATTTGGCTGATCGAAAAGTTCATTCCATTTTCACCAATAAACAACACAAGGCATGATGAGTTAACATATGGCATTAGGCATATTTAGTTTTAAGTGAAATTTAACTTTTTAGATTTATAAATAGCACAAGTTTTTTTTTTTAATACTGAAATTAACACAACAGAAAGTTCATGAGCCACTCAATGTAGAGGGTTACTGTTAGAAGGGTAATGAGGTGTGTGACATGACTGAAAGAAAAAGTGGTAAGGGATGAAGATTATGAAGATAAAGAGAGATAACAATTGACCTTTGACTTATAATATTCAGGAAAGCACCCACACCGACACCTGTGCTACAAATCTGAGAATATAATAATGATATTTTGAATATACTTTTGTCATTGTGGGTAATATCAGGCTTGTGAATTTAGTGATCTTTTTTATACACCTATTTCATATATAACATTTTCTACAGATATGTAGTGGAAAGAGTATATGGAATCAATTGCTAAGTCTGCATCTAGGAAAGTTGGTTCATTGTATTGAGGTAGACAATTTTTCTCACCTGAATCTATCTTAAGTCTCCCATTCACCCATGCATTGAATATTGCTGCCACATCTGGTCTGGTGTTCCTGCTATATATTTAGAAATTCTTGATAAAATCCAAAGAAGAATTTACAATGCTATTGGTCTTAACATGGTATCCCAGCTTCATTCACTTTCCCATTGTTATAATGTAGCTTCCATGTGCCTTTTTTATAAATATTTTCACAGTAATTGTTGTGATGAGCCCTCCTCTATGGTACCTAGATTTTATGAATTTAAATGCAGTACTAGATTGGTGGCAAGGTCTCATCAATTTGTAATGGAAATGGCTACACGTAACCATAAGTTTTATGCTAACAGTTCTTTACATTGCTCTTCTCACCTGTGTAACTCACTTCAGGTTTCTTGCTTTCCTGTCAACTTTGATCTTCAAAAATTTAAATGCAATGTTAATGTTTATCTTCTGTCTTCTTAATTTTTGTTCTTTTATTATCTTCTCTCTTTAATAGTATATTTTACTCATATTCTCTAACAATCAGTAACACTTGTGTCTTAATGGCTTTATTGCCTTGCTTGGGGTGAAATGATGTAAATTATATATATATATATATATATATATATATATATGTGTATATGTATGTATATATATATATATATATATATATTACACACACTACTAGTAATACTCGGTTGGACAAAACCTCGGATAACACAACTTGTAAGTCTATCAAAACAAATTGGTACTCGAGGAAAAAAACTGGAAAAAAAATGAAAAATTAGAAACATCCAAACAGGGCGAAATAAATCGTCCAATGCTTTAAGTTTTTAGTCCAAAGAAAAAAAACCAATCAAGTAATAAAACTAAAACATAGCCAGCTTGCCCTGAAGATCCATTTAGATGAAACCTAGGTAGGTTGTTCCTGGCTCTTTAGGATATATGTGTGTGTGTGTGTGTGTGTGTGTGTGTTTACATAAAATGTGTGTGCATGTAGTAATATGTACGAGTTGACCATACATTTAAGCAAGTTTTCATCCTATAGTGATTTTCCAAGTGTAGCTTAGATGTGGCACAAGGCCGAAAGTATGGGGCACCCAGTGAGGATCGAACTCATGTAATTGTTCTAGCGAGACAAGCTTGCTAACCATTACACCCGCCTCGTGGTGCTCTGGTTTTCATCCTATAGGGATAGAGTAAATTGACCTCAATAGCTATTTGACCAAATTTCATCGATTACAGATACCAACTGTATCAAACTGGCTTACACACACACTCTTTATATATATATATATATATATATATTATATATATATATATATATATATATATATATATATATATATATATATGATGGACTCTCCCGTCGAACTCGACGTATGAGGGCCAGACAGATCAGTTCCCAGAAACTGAAAGCCGGACACCCACAAAAGATTTGATTATAGTGGTGAAGGCTTTGTGCAGGACCATCCACACTTTTTGAAGGGACGAATACAGGGACCTGGTGCAATGAATGCCACAAGGTCCCCAAACGACCCTCCGCAGGTTTTGAATTCAGAGTTGTCCTTCTCCTAGACCAGTTGCCGTCCAAGGCTATAGAACCCAGTCTGTCCTGCTATTTACCCATAGTTGGAGGGAGAAGAAGAGGATTCACACCTTTCCCAAGGGTGTTAGCACGTAAGTGAATGTAAAGGATTCGACTGGAATTCGAACTCGGCTCTCCGATTCCTCAATCCAAGCCATTATCCATTACTCCACCGTGCCTTCTATATATATATATATATATATATATATATATATATATATATATATATATATATATATGTAGAGAGAGAGAGAGATAGAGATAGAGAGAGAGATAGAGATAGAGAGAGAGATAGAGATAGAGAGAGAGAAAGAGGGGGATTCTCCCGTTGATTTTCAACGTATGAGGGTCTAGCAGTTCAGTTCTTAGAGCCAATCAGCCAGACTACTAACTGTACATATGATTTGATTACAATGGTGAAAACTTGTGCAGAACCAACCATACTTTTTGGAATAAGCCAAATATAGAGAATTGGTGCACATCTTGCTACAAGCTCCCCAAACGACCCTCCTCAGCTTTTAAATTCAGAGGTGTCCTTCTCCTAGACCAGTTGCCAACCAAGACTTTAGGACCCAGTGTGTTCTGCTACTTATCCATAGGTGGGGGTAAAAAGAGATGGATTTACACCTTTCCCAACCTATGACTTTCTGGAACCATCTAGGACTTGTTTTTGTTTGTTAGTAAGATTGTATGTTATACTATAACTATAAACCATTAATTGCATCAAAAATTAGTACTATCCAATTAAAAAAGTAGCAAATTGATAAATAAAGCTTCTGAAATATTTCATTTTTTACCGTTATTGTGTATATTGTAAAATGTAATTTTTGGTTTGGAGATAACTTTTTTCAAGAACTAAAACAAATTAATGCCTTTTTCATTACTTTTGAACAAAAGTTCATCGACTTATGACACAAGAACAGAGGGCTACAAAAAGTCATAACCCTCAATATTGATATGTTTTGTGCCTGAACATATATATTTTATAAACATTAAACATAGCCAATGGATCTGTCAGCTTCATAAAATATGTGGGATTACGCTAAAAGGAAAAATCAAGAAAATACTAAGAAATTCATTCTCGTTCACATTGTAAAGTTACTATCACCATTTCATAGTGTAATTCAAATAGTCACATACAGTCAGCAGTAAATAATAATAGATGTCTACAGAAAATAAATAAATAAAAATCAAATAAATAAATTAAAAAATAAATAATAGGTTTTCTTTTACTACTATGAACATTATCATGAAGATGATAATAAAAAGTTTTATTTAAAATTTATTCTTTCTAGTCATTCTAAAAGCAATTATTATTGCACCTTATTTTTTCTTTGTATAATTAACTGTAGGGATATTAAATATATAGATATACACTAGGGTTATGACTTTTTTGTAAAATAATTGATTTCCTGTATCATAATTCGATGAACTTTTGTTAAAAAATAATGAAGGTTTTAATCCAGTTTACATTTAAAAAAATGTCACCTCAGAATGAAATTTCTAAAATCATATATAAAAATAGTAGTATTATGACTTATGGGCCTTCTAGAACTTGTTTTTTGTTTATTTATAAGTTTGTATGTTATGCTATAGCTATAAACTGTTAAATGTGTTAAAAAATACATAAATGCTATCCAATTACATCATTAACAAATTGAAAAATAAAGCTTCTGAAATGTTTTGATTTTTTACCCTTATTGCGTATATGGTAAAAAAAAAATCGAATTTTTGGTTTAAGGATGACTTTTTCAAGAACTAAAACAAACTAATGCCTTTTTCGTAACTTTTGAACATAAGTTCATTGATTTATGTTGACATGTGGATGAGGGGTTAGAACATTCACTTTCCAACCAAGAGACATGAACTAAAATCTTAGCACGGTCGATTTGTCAGGAAAGGGATTTCTTGATGCTATGGGTCTGAGGAGGTGATCACATCATGCAGCACCTTTGGAAAGTGTCTGAAAAAAGCATATACCATGAGTTGATCCAAAACTTTTGAGTGAAAGTGGGTAAACAAAACTGTTTGTGAGCTGTCGATGGTTGTTCTAGCATGAAATCACAAGTCGTTGTTACCAAGGGCCTGAGCTCAATGGCCAAAAGTTCAAACTGGTTATCATGTCAGATGATGCACTCTCTCCCAGAAACTGTAATTAAAGTTCACTGAGCATAGCTGTAGCATAAACCACAGGTTGACTATGGATTGAACAAACCCAAATGACACTTGAGCAGGCATCTGAAACTGAGATTGGCTCGTGATCTGAGCAGATGGGTGTGCTCGGAAACAAGTAACTAGCCATTATTATTATGGATGTATATATGATCACTTGTCAGACACTAACAATCAGTACATCTTCAGACTTAAGGAATTTTTCTACTACATTATTATAAACAATTATTTTTACTTATTAGCTTAGCTTACAAATATTCACACACACACGCAAACTAAAAGCAAAAAAAAATGAAGCCTACAACATTAAGCACCCTTTTCAATTCTGGTTCACTAAGTTGTGTTTTGAGCGGGAAGTGCTTTTGATAAAAATATGATGAAAGTAGAACGAAGAAACTGAGGCCAAACCTAAGAATTTTGCCATCTTTGTTCCCATCATAAAGTCTGAGTGATGAAATCTAGCCACAAGTCATTAACAGTAAAATAGTATGCAAAATGAATAAACCAAGTGTCTTTTTCGCAGATGCCAATGTTTCCACAATATATATATATATATATATATATATATATATATATATATATATATATGTGTGTGTGTAAAAATATGATTCCGTCATTACTGTTTTGAAACTTGACTCAAGTCCTAAAGTTTAATTTCAATATTAAACTTAAAATTTAGAGTACAGTTTCATTCTCAAGTGATGTTTAGAAACTGTACTCTAAATTTTAAGTTTAATATTGAACATAAACTTTAGGACTTGAGTCAAGTTTCAAAACACAGTAATTTCTGTGTCATGATGGAATCATATTTTTTTTTTAAATAATTATAATTTGAGCTCTACTTCTGTATCGAGCACTTTCTTTTTTTTTTAAATAAGAACAAATATTAAAGAACATTTAATTCAACTGTTCTTTCTTATTACATCAATATATACACATAAATAAATTCTTTGTTTACATTTGGATATGAAACTACATGTAGATATGAAAAAACTTTGCTTGAAAGCATCAAATTTGACTTCACCTAACCATCTGTCTCTTTGTGTCTAAAATGGTATAGGCTCATTAAGCTAAACGGTGGGGCTATCTCTCTACCTTGATAGATACAGGTTCAATTCCTGCCAAAAAGAGTAATTTTTTATTTTTTTTTTTCGTAAATAAGATTTCTCAAATTTTCAGGCCGACAGGTGAATATAAATAAGAATAGTGTTTAATATATAGATGGAATGCCTACTTAAATACGAGTATCCACTAATAATATTTAATGTGATACAAATCTGTATGATTAATGAAATTCATTCTAATATATATAAGTGGACATTGAAGTCATCACCAAAGACAACAGTCTGTTTCATGCTAAACATAATCGTGTGTATATATATATATATATATATTATTACTCTGTCCTGGACATTGAGTTCTGCCTGGATTCTATCCTCTTGGTAATATATATATATATATATATATATATATATATATATATATATATATATATAAACTGGTTTAAAATATGTTTTTTTTCGCTACACAGTAATAACCATGTTTCAAAAATGGAAGCTAAAAGCTTCGAATTTAATTTTGTTATTAAATTAAAGACATTAGTTCCATTTCCTCGTCAAGCGAACTTTGCCATCAGTCATAAATTTTACTTAAAAAAAAAAAAAAAATTTTACATACTGTAAGTAATTCTAATAGATTTACTTGGTTTTAAAATGAGATATAGTCTATTAAAAATTAAAAAGAACAATTTTGAGAATTGTAGTTAAATAAAACATATTCTAGCCTAAACAGCCCCAAAAAATCTTTAAGTATACAGATAGAAAAAATGCCTAAGAATTTTTTGCCATTAACATTAAGATTTTTATAAAAAACCCAGATGATATGCATTTAGCGGATGTCAGAATTTGTTGAAAAATACATCCCTACCCATCCCTAAACATAACCCCGCTTTCGAATGTAACTATTAACTGATACAACGAAAATTGAAATTGAACAAGCTACCACCCCTTGTCTAGATTAAAGGTTTTTTCGGTATCCTTGGAAACACTCAATTATGAATCTTTGCTGTGCCTTTAAAACCATAAATTTAAAAAAATAAGTTACTCCAAAATTCGCTTGACGAGGAAATGGAACTAATGTCTTTAATTTAATAACAAAATTAAATTCGAAGCTTTTAGCTTCCACTTTTGAAACATGGTTATTACTGTGTAGCGAAAAACATATTTTAAAACAGTTAATTTATAATATTAATGCTCTGTAAATTTACATTGAGCACTATTGTGTAAAAATAAAAATATCTATAAGAACACCGGATTATATATCTTACTGTTCTTTCTTTTTATTTATTTATATATATATAGTATATAATCTTTCATTCAATATGGCAGACATGGAAGATTTAATTAATTTCTTTATTTAGTTTTTCCAGCATCCTTTCGTTTTGTTTTGTAGGTTAAGAGAATATAGAAATTTTCCTTAATTTTCATTGTCCGAAGTATCTTTAGCCATTTTGAAGGGGATTTGTTTTTGTTTGTTTTTCCTCATCTTTTGACTGAAAAATTACTGGAAGCATCTCACTATTAGGGAGGCCCCATATTTTAAAGATCTCATCTCCTACTAAAAACCACCCCTTATTTAACAGTAGTAATGAAGTGTTCAATTTTTTTTTTTTTACTAGAAAGATGCTCATACAAATTCCAGCTGCACTTAACATGTGAAGGCTCAGAATAAATGCTCCTTTTCAAAGCAACACAAAAATAAAATACAAATTAAACAGTCAATCCATGAGGAAAAACTTACCACAGCAAAAACAAAACCCCCTTGAAAATGGGTAAAGAAGTGCTTGAAAGTGCTTGGGACAATGAAAATTATGGAAATTTCCATACTCCCTCACCTCTCCTCTCTTCTTCCCTATCTCTCTTATTCCCTCCCAAATTTTTTAAAACCTTATATTGAGATTTTTCTTTTTCTTTCTTCCTCTTAATATTAAAACTTTTTCCTGTTCTTTTTTTCTTTTTTCCTCTTCCTTTTCCTTTCTTCTGGATAAATTGACTCCATTTATTAAGAAAACCTCAGTCTGAAGAAGAGATGAATATATTTTTGTATATTCAGGAAATAAATTATAATCAAATAGATTTTTAAGGACAGTCTGTACTCATTATTATATTACTCTGTTCTTACATTGAACTCTCTTTGGATTAATGCCCTCCTTAGAATTATCCCTACTAATTATCAATTTATATATATATATATATTATATATATATATATATATATGAAAATAACAATGACATCTCATTTTAACAGATATAGTGATTTTCCAAGCTACGCTTGGATGTGGCACACGGCCGAAAGTATGGGGCACCCAGTAAGGATCGAACTCACTATGCAGACGTAATTGTTCTAGCGAGACAAGCTTGCTAACCATTACACCACCTCGAGGTGCCCATAACAATGACAGCTCATTTTAACAGATATATTTACCAAAATTTACTCAAAACTATCTTGAAATACTAAAGAGTAAATTTATTCAATACAATCACCATTGGCTTCAACCACAGCCTCCAGGTGACTTTGGAATCTCCTACAACTCTTCTGGACAGTCTTCTCCTTTAAATTGTTGAATACTGCCATAATCCTTGACTTCAGTTCATCTTTGGTGCTTAAAGGAGTTTTTTTTTGGTCACTCGCTCAACAGTGTCCCACACATAATAATCAAGGGGATTGCTGTCTGGGGAGTTAGGTGGCTAGATGTAAAGGGTGATGTGGTCACAGAAATTGTTTGACAGCCATGACTGGGTTCTCCTGTTTGTGTGGCATGGTGCAGAGTCCTGTTGCCAGACAGAGGGTATTCCACAGCCACCCTCTTGATCTAGGGCAGCACTACCTCCTCAAGGCACTTGATGTAAGCCTCTGTGTTGAGTGAGGAATGGAAGCATAATGTCATTATCATTAGTGATCACGCCAAACTCCTTCGTAATCACCCTTAGACTCATCCAACTCTTTCTGAATCCTCTGCACTGTCCTCCGATTGACATCCAAACACTCTGAAATGTTTGTATTGGAGCTTCCAGCATGAAAGCCAAGCAGTATGCTGTTTCCTAATTTCTGGTAGAGTGAATTGTGTCATGGTGCTCTTTTTCTCAAAGACAGTGCCCAACTGACCTTACTATACAGTGTAATCAACAAAATCAAAAACAAACAATGCACATGCACAAAATTAAAAAATATAAAATCGTGACAATTTACACATCGCATCTTGTGTGTATATATATATATATGTATATATTAAAGATAGGGTGTATTGTTGATCTGCTCACAAAATACAACATTGGTGGAACTGAGTCTTTTTTGATGCAGTCACAACTTCACCGTGCTGGTCATGTTGCAAGGATGAGTGATGGCAGAATACCGAAGGTCCTCCTGTATAGCCAGCTTCACAGTGGACAAAGGACTGTTGGACAGCCATGGCTCAGGTTTAAAGACAAGCTAAAGAGTGATCCTCTCAGCTGTCAATCTGCCTCAAACTAACTTTCAACTAAGTTTCATTGGATAGAAATAACTGGAGATATTTGTGCCAGGGTAGTATCAGAAATTTCAAAATCAGTCATATTAACTGGCTAACAGAGGAAAAACAATGGCAAAAAGGGTCAGCAAACATTCCTGTTGCCACATCCCAAGATTCTCACTGTTGCACAATATGTGAACTTGTATGCAGGTCACTAGTGGGACTGAAATGTCACATACGACACAAACATAAAAACTGAATGAGGTTGTTGGATCCTCATATGTTGAAATCGATGGAAGAGAGTTTATGATATATTAAAGAAAAACAAAAATTGTTCATGGAACCAATGGACAACTTGCCAAAACCTAAAACCCTTATTCAGATAAATTCTCAAACAAAAATACCAATACTGATAAAAGAAAAAAGGCCTAACACCAAACCTAAAATAAAGTGCTCAGAGCCTAGATTTCCTAGACAGAACAAAAAACACTTAACGACGTTAAATCCTATGAAATCCTAGTCATAACCCAAGTTTCACACTCACGTGATCTTCAGATGACTTTAATGCCTTATAAAAATGCTTTGCTATTTTGACATTGAGCACTTTTTCTCCAGTGTGACTCTTTAATAGACTCCCTTGGGAATTACTTATTTTGCATGTTAGTTAATATATATAGGTGACCAATCTCATTACTTTTGTAGTTGTTATCACATGTCTTTGGCAGTTACATTCTTCAGCCTTCCTCATATGTAAAATTATATTTAGGTCTTACTTTTTTCATGTAGATTTAATAATTTCATCATACGACTACCAAGAAAAGAAAGAGTTTCTATTTGAAGAAAATTGATCACTATAGGAAAACAAAACCAAAATGTAAGAAGTCAATCATCAAACATCTCATGAAATGATAATTACTCAACTTGAAATTACAATTCATCTTCGTCATGGTACCAACAGTTTATGAATTTAAAATCCAATATGTTAGTGAAAGTGATGGCAATATCCAAACGTCAACAGATTCCAATGAATGAGAAAGCGATATATGAAAAGCAACCTTTTTAAAAATAATAGCAGTCACTGCACATTTCTGCAGAGTAAACTATAGGCAGCACTTGAGTTACCATTGCATCAGAATTTTTGTGAATTTTCCAAGATTTGAAGATACCGGCAACAAGTCTTGAAATATTTGAATTTTTCTACCTATTTTCTGTATAGAATTTATATTTGATGTTTTGTTATTATTTTTTTTTACTAGTATCTACTTTCATCTGAACTTTTTTTAGTTGCTTGTTATCACAACTTAACTTATAGCAAGAGGGGTGGGGACTGGCCGAGACATTGAGACTGATACGAACTGGCAGAGACAAAGAGAAAGATGGGGGTCGATATGGGAAGATAGAGAGGTTGGTAATATTTACATTAGCTTCCCCCCTCCACAATCTACATTTCTAAGTATATACAGTTTTTGCCTTGCAATACAATTTCCTAATGTAGTGAATTTGATCTCCAGCAGGTGCTCCATATTTAATAAGTTTATGCAGTGAAATGCAAGACACGTCTAATCTTCAGGCATTAAAATGTCTTTCCCCGTGAAAATATATTCAGACATCACAAGCAAAAGAGACCAATTGTTTAATGTATATAGAAATATTCAAATTTTAATAATTAAAATAATTAGCATGTAGAGATTTCAGAGTCATAAGAAAAAAGTTAAAAGAAAAAAAGAGGTACAGATGAAATGGCCTGACATAACTATAAGTTCTATGCTAACAGTTTCTTTTCTCGCACTTTGCGCTTGTGGAACTCTTTCAGCTTACTGCTTTTCAGGCAACTTTGATCTTCAAAAGTTTAAATGCAATCTTAATCATTACTGTCTCAATTCTTGTTCATTTACTATTCTCTCTTCTTAATAGTGCTTTATTTTCTCTCATATTCTCTAACACTCAGTAACCTCTTGCAAAAAAGAAAAAAGGCCTAACACCAAACCTACAGTAAAGTGCTCAGAGCCTAGATTTCCTAGACAGAGCAAAAAAACACTTAACAACGTTAAATCCTATGAAAGGATGGCCCTAGTCATAACCCAAGTTTCACACTCATGTGATCTTCAGATGACTTGAATGCCTTATAAAAATGCTCTGCTATTTTGACATTGAGCACTTTTTCTCCAATATTTGTGTTTATTGCCTTGCTTGGGGTGAAATGATTGAAGAAGAAGAAAAAAAAAAAGGATTAACATTTATCAAAATGGCAGGATCCAGGAGAAAGACCTGCTCAAAAGAGTTACTAAATTTGGCTTTGTATGAGTTTTTTTTTTTTTTCTGTACAATAAAAAAAAAAACCTGCCTTGCCTCTTTACAGCCATATTATGGATGGGAGATGACCGAATGCTATACTGGTAGGCTAGAGTATTGAATGAGCCCAAGTCCACCAGGCATAAAAAATTGTTACGAGAAAATATTGAAAACAAGCCAAATTATTACCGTAAATTGTGTTACCAATAATAAAATATGTGTTAGTCTGAATTGTTTGCTGAAATACGTTTCTGTTAGAATCCATTCATTTTTTCCCCCCTCATTGCTTCTCGTATACAACTGGTAATAGTCAGTGAAATATTTTACTTTGTCTACACATATTCCAGCTATGGGCAAATAGTTAACTACTACCAGCACTACAATTTTGAAGGAAAAATATTACCAGAAATAGATTTCTGACAAAATAAAATATTACCAGCAAATGTTGTCGGCATTAAATAACCCATTGATGTTGATATGCCATAAAACAAAATAAACCAAACCAATATGATCTGCAGGGCTCTCCTTTTATCCTGTAGGAAAACGTTACACAGGCACAGACTGCATTTTATATGCACTGACAAAAAAACTGAAGAATGATGCTAATTTTGATATTGTATGTATGGAACATTGCCTGATTTTTCAATTCACCCACTGACAACACATTCTGGATTTTGTCAGGTAGTCCAAAAAGCGTGAAATGACATATTGCATGGTAGTATGTATCATCTATACAGACTGTCTGAATTCCTGAGATGAGAAGTTATCATTATTTACATGAGGACAACAATCCGCATCTTTTTCTGTCGTTACCACATTTTGTCTTTTGTACTTTTCATCAGGTGTATTTCAATCCAGGTAACGTACAGGAAATTCTAAACTGAACCCTTTATTTAATCTACAAGTCCTCACAAATTTAAATGTAATGCCAATCACCATCTTCTGTCTTCTTGAATCCTGTTTATTTCTTGTCCTTTCTCCTCATTAAAGAATTCTCATTCACTTTCACTTCCAGTAACCCCTTGCGGCTTTATCACCTTGCTTGGGGTGAAATGATTAAAAGAAAAAAAAGTTTAACTGTTAGTAATGACAGGAGGCATGGTGGAGTAATGGATAACGGCTCGGATTGAGGAATCGTAGAGCCAAGTTCGAATTCCAGTCGAATCCGTTACATTAACTTACATGCTAACACCCTTGGGAAAGGTGTGAATCCTCTTCTTCTCCCTCCAACTATGGGTAAATAGCAGGACAGACTGGGTTCTATAGCCTTGGATGGCAACTGGAGAAGGTCAACTCTGAATTCAAAACCATTCGGCGTCTGCACCGGCATCCGGCGGCCTCTTGGTTACTCCTGCCTCTGCGTCTGTGGAAATTCTGCGGCAAGTAAGAGCATATTCCTCCCTCCACTGGGATAGCACGCGAGGTGTGGGGACCGCGTGTGAAGTTCAAACTCCCTTGTTACTCAGTTTCAAGAATTCGCCGCCGTTGGAATCGGGAATGGCTGTCGCTCGTTTCAGCATTGGTAACGGATCGCCGTGCTTGGTCGGCCTTCGTTCCGGACGCGGTGAAATTCCTTGGAAGGAGCCGGCTTAACCGATCCAGGGTGAATGCCGCAACATACATATACATACATACAATGACAGCTGCTAAAATCTAAGATCTTTCTTCATATCAAACATGTTTACTTCATTGAGGTTCCAATCATAAGACCGTTTCTATGGAAAAGAAACAGCCATAGAAAATCGGTTAAACATACATATTTACATTCAAATACTTTTTGGAAATAAATTGAAGGTTTATATTTTAAACAATGGTTGAAAGTTTATTTTCTGTATCAAGTGTGATTATGACTAACGTGGTTATAAATTCTTGCACGGGTGGGGAATCATACACCCCCACAAAAACCATCTCAATTAATAATGAAGCATAGGCTGTTTTTTTTTATTACTCCTCACCCCTGCCACAGAAAAACATTTAGGAAGTAATTATTGTTATTATTTTCGCCTCAGCTTCAAAAAGGTGTAAAATAGTCAATTCTGTTCATCTCAACATTAAATGGCTAACTGCAACATCAGATGTTCTGCACATTCTTCAATTCCCATTTCAAATCCTGATATTGGCCCACTTTCACCTTTTCAAAATATTTTATGAACACGCCATGATCATTTTCTTCTGCACAAATTTTCTTTTTCAAGTGAAGATCTTGCATTATCGATATTCTCCAAGTTGTATAACCTCAAACAGATAGGAACTTTCTCAGAATACTTGCAGTTCCCGGCAACAAAGATTTCGGAAGTGATGGGATTACTAGGCGTTTTAGTCAGATTTTCTTGATAGAGAATTTTTAAGTTCAATTACTACTGTTGTCATTGTTGTTGACAGCATAGAGATATTTTGGTGCTACTATAGTATTATATCTACCATCCATTTTGTACTATAGTATGATGTTTACCATCCATTTTCTACTATGGTATGATATCTACTATTCATTTTGTACTATAGTATGATATCTACTATTCATTTTGTACTATAGTATGATATCTACTATTCATTTTGTACTATAGTATGATATCTACTATTCATTTTGTACTATAGTATGATATCTACTATTCATTTTCTATTATAGTATGATATCTACTATTCATTTTCTATTATAGTATGATATCTACTATTCATTTTCTATTATAGTATGATATCCACTATTCATTTTCTATTATAGTATGATATCCACTATTCATTTTCTATTATAGTATGATATCTACTATTCATTTTCTACTATAGTATGATGTCTACCATCCATTTTCTACTATAATCTGGTATCTACTATTCATTTTCTACGATGGTATGATATTTACCAACTGTTAGAAGTATAAAATATGTTAGGGTTAGGAGTTAGGTTTTTGGAGGTTAGGGTTAGAGTTAAAGATAGTGAACAGGGAACTGCTTATGTATTAAAAATCATTTACAAAATTGTATACAAAAAATTTTTTTTTTAAATCATCAGATAGTGATTTTTACGTTTGTTAACTGCTTTGATCTCATTAAAAAAAAAAATTTAAAAAAAAATAAAAAAAAATAAAAAATAAAAAAAAAAATAAAAAAATATAAAAAAAACCCAGTAAACAGGTCATCATTTTTCCTGAGCATTTTCCAGCAATGCTGAGTACTGGTTTATTTCCTTCAAAATAAAACCCAGAAGTCGACAAGCATCATGATAGATAAAAGCCCCACTTGTAGAGCCAGAAAATTTTCAAAAGATCAAGAAATGTCAAAAGTTACCAGATGTAGGGCATTACATAAGCTTAACATGTAAATGTTTGAGTGTTTTTTCTCATGGATTAAAAAAAAATAATTCTTTTGATATACAGGGTGGTCCGAAAGTTTTGTCACCCCTAGATAATATAATTTTCTATTTCAGATGGGTGACAGGAAAATGGAGTTGACATAGACCTTCTTGATGTGTGACAGTGCTAATAAAAGGGAATTAACTTAAATCCAGTACATGTGTTTTGTATTGTTTTTCTGTTGATCTCATTACATTTTGGTAGGGGTGACTTCTTTTATGAACCACCTGGACGTGGGTGATCATGGCCCTGTACAACTTCCTGTCCTCATAGCTCTAAGCAATGTCTTACTATCCCTCCCAGTGTTATGCTTTGTCAGTGTCAAATTCTCTAAGCATTCTTTTCTCATAATATCCCAGAAATTTCAAATGTTTCTTATTCTAAGTATCCTTTTTGTTTCCATTTTCCTTAAAGCTAAGCTTCCTCATTGCTTACTGCTTGGTCCATGCTATTCTCAGTATCCTCCTGTAGAATCCCATCTCTGTTGCCTATCATTCTCTCTCCATCTGTGAGGATATTGTCCAGCATTCACTACCATATAAGAGGACTGATATTATATATTAGATTAGCACTCTTTTCTTTGTTTCTGAAGAAATTTTCTTGTTTAAAAATACGTTGTTTGGCTTTTAGAAAGCACCTTTGTATTTCAGTGTTACAGTTTCTCATCGTCTGTTAGTAATGAAAATAGTCTGTCACGTGAAGGCTCTGGTGGCAGAATGAAAGTCTACAAGTCTAACGTGCTACCCTATCTGTAAGGATAATTTGATCCTGACTGCACGTCTGACAACTGTGGCCTTGTGCCAGGTTAATCTTATGAAATGTTCCAGCTTGGAATGTTAAATGAAAGATGTATTTGCAAGATAAGGAC